>OZ020170.1:1787566-2054714 GCA_963971145.1 Sussaba pulchella
TCCAACCCTTGATGTATTTTCTCGACGATTCCTTGCATAACCGCAACTTGTTCGTGCGATTGCGCGAAATTCTGCGAACACTTCGGCCGATGCCGAATAATCGAACATCTGCGGATCTGGTAGGCTTCTGCCCAAGCGGATAGTTTGATGGGAAATTGATATCATGGCGACCAAATGTCGGATTTGACGAGGAAGGGCAAATTCGGATTGTGTTATTAGGTGTACGACTTTGTTTCAGCCGTTTTTCTATGGATGGTTTCAGCGTAAGTAGTGGTTGGATTGAATAGATCATAGACGTCATGCAATAAACTAAGACATCTGTCAAGATAACCCCATGAAACTATTAGTCGATTTGTGGCTGCATCATAAAGTTATTCTCGATTGAAGATGTCAGTTTATGAGCCAAATTTCCGACGTCAGCGGGAGATGTTTAGTTATCTGCTTCAATATGAAGAAACTTGTCACTCCTGGTCATCTCCATCCTCACTTCGTCCGCTTTTTCGGACGTGCTAAGCAATGCGCTGGGAGAAGTAATCTTTCAGAGTTTGCCAGACCCCACCGGAGCAGCGCATCCTCTATAAAGCACAGTTTACGACTCGCAATTTGAAGTTTGGAAAAATTCCGGGGCTGCCCGGTCTTTCTCGTTCTTTCCAACGATGTGCCACATATAACACCCGTTATACTCCGCCATCGCGCAACTTTAACCCCCGTCGTGTTGTCCCAGTCCTCGGAAACGGCGATTCGCATAAGCGCGTTTCCCTCACACGCGCGATGTGACGTCAGTGACCTCCCTCGTTGCCTTCCTCCTTACCAAACTTTAGAGACGAGACAAGGAAAGATTCGTTATATTATGCCATAGGCATCATAGATATTTCTCGACGAAATCGTGTAACCCATATTTCATGACGACACTCGTGCTTCAAACTGCTTTGAGAGATAAAGTTGAGTAGTAGGATGCACGCCAAGTTATTATTATTATTATTATTTTTATCATTATTATTATTGATATTATTATTATTATTATTATTATTATTATTATTATTATTATTATTATTATTATTGATATTATTATTATTATTATTATTATTATTATTATTATTATTATTATTATTATTATTATTATTATTATTATTATTATTATTATTATTATTATTATTATTATTATTATTATTATTATTATTATTATTATTATTATTATTATTATTATTATTATTATTATTATTATTATTATTATTATTATTATTATTATTATTATTATTATTATTATTATTATTATTATTATTATTATTATTATTATTATTATTATTATTATTATTATTATTATTATTATTATTATTATTATTATTATTATTATTATTATTATTATTATTATTATTATTATTATTATTATTATTATTATTATTATTATTATCATTATTATTATTATTATTATTATTATTATATTTTTATTTTTATTCTTATTTCCATTATTATTATTAATTCATCGGAATTATATTTTTCAATAAGTCGTGAACTCAATTTGGGAAACACAAAACACCCGAAATACTTATTGTTTAAATTCATGGTGTTTATAAAAAATATGGTGCACATTTCCCTACTCATTAACACTGCATTACATCAACTAGGATCTTCTCATTGTATCGTTTCTATTCAAAAAAGAACTTGTAAGTGGTTAACATGTATTTGTCTACGTTTTCGCCGGGGCAGATTTTACCTTCAAACCGTAATAAAATTTCAAATGAAAAAAAAGGGTTGACTAACTAATCAGAGGATAAATAGTTCTTATCACGGAAGTCGTATTCACTTCTGCATTTACGATCTATCAAAACACCAGGTTCTATCGTTTAGAGTCGACGAGGGATCTAATCCAACGGGTTTGTTCCATTGCTGCCCATTCTGCCCCACTTTCGCTCACACAGGCCAAAGCAACCCGAGTAAAAATATGCCCACTGGCTTGGGTATGGCTAGAGTCTCGCTACTGTCTGGCTCAGGTGTATGGGGGATGCATGGGAAGACACTGGCGTGGGTCTGGCGCAGGGGTATGGCAAGGGTTGCCCTCAGCGGACGATCCCATACAGCAGCCAGATAGCTGGCTGCTGTATGGGAAGGGTCTGGCTAGTGGTCTGGCCCGTGCTTGGGAAAGGTATGGCGAGGGTCTGGCGGGCCCAAACAGCAGCGAAGTTCAAAGTTGCGATACTTTGTGTTATTGTTCTCGTTATGATTATTATTTGTCAGAGAATAACAAACACATTCATATAACAGAAAAGTAAAATAAATAAAATAAAAAAAAATAAAAAAAAAATAATTCCCCCGGCAGGGATTGAACAGGGGACCCTCCGATTACTAGTCTGGCTCGTTACCCACTGAGCTACGCGGTTTGTTGGAAATTATATCTTTTTTTGTCGTCATGAGCTGCTCGGAATATTTCAAAGTCGATTTTCTCGTAAACTTCTGCTTATCTGGACCAACGGCTATAGGGAAATGTTAGGGGGTTATTCGAGAGCTGACCTTTCAGTACGATAAGTATCATGAATTACAGAAATGCCAATGACATTGTGTCTGGTTGTAAGACAATTTCACGTGGGAAAATGAATTTTCAATACATTTCTCAACAGCGTGAGCATGTGAAAAAAATACTTGAAAAGAAAGAAAACGAAATAAATGGAAAGAACCTTAATTGACAGTTGCCAGTGTTCACTAGTAACGTCAACGACAGCTGATACTATTATTTCGTATGTCAAACCGTTTATATTACTATACTCCGTATGCCTTGTTATATGCTCCCAAATTACACCGTCAATTCTTTTTGCAGCCGCTGTCTATTTATTTCGATAGTATTGTAATATCTAGATATGATATTATAGAGCATTGAACAAAACTATTGTTCTTCTCTCGCATTTTCGTCAAGAGTATTTCTATTTTTGTATGAGTTCGGTTATAGCTCTGCCATACACCAGCCACACGCCAGCCATACACCGTACGCGCCTCTCTGGCTCTGCCATACACCAGCCACACACCAGCCATACACCATACGCGCCTGCCTGGCTCTGCCATACACCAGCCACACACCAGCCATACCCCGTACGCGCCTCTCTGGCTCTGCCATACACCAGCCACACACCAGCCATTCACCATACGCGCCTGCCTGGCTCTGCCATACACCAGCCACACACCAGCCATACACCGTACGCGCCTCTCTGGCTCTGCCATACACCAGCCACACACCAGCCATTCACCATCCGCGCCTGCCTGGCTCTGCCGTACACCAGCCACACACCAGCCATACACCGTACGCGCCTCTCTGGCTCTGCCATACACCAGCCACACACCAGCCATACACCATACGCGCCTCTCTGGCTCTGCCATACACTAGCCATACACCATACGCGCTCACGGGTGCAAGCGATTCTGTACCGTCTGGCACTGCCATACACTTGCCAGACACACGACGCGGCTCCTAAGTGTTGCTTTAAAATACAGCGCGTAGCCACACAGCTCCCAAACCCTGCCCAAACCCCGCGGAAGCGGGCAACGAGCTGCCAGATGCTAGCCATACCTTAGCCAGTGGAATATTTTTACTCGGGAACTCCCGTCGAGTTTCGCTTCATGCTTCTATCGCACATTTTTTTTCCCGCGCTCCCTTAATTGGAAGGCATTCCAGTGCAATTGCGATGGAAGATGAGTATGGAAAATAATAGACCGATCAATCGAACGCATGCATCGCTGTTTTCGCATTCATCCCCGGCTATTCACGAAAAAATTCATCCCCGAATTCAATTAAAAATTTTTTTTTCCCCCGAAACAAATGCGTATTCGCATTTCAATTGCATTCAACGAACGGTCATGTCGATGATTCGTTGTACGATACTCGACCGGACGTTCGAGAACGTAATGAGTTCCAAATGCTTCCGGCCACTTTGGAAAATCACTATACACCGTCACCGTACAATTTTTTTTCCCCTATTTGCAGTACATAAAAATTCGATATAACGACGGTTGCAGACGAGCGTCAATTTTTTCTTTTTTTTTCTTTTGCCATCCGGATGAAATCCGTCGGCTACTCCAGTAGAGATGTATCCGCGTCGTGTCGGTGTCTGGACAATATCTATACGGTCCAGGCATCGGATGGATTTTCCCGGGGAGAGTTTTACGAGCCCGATCCTTGGCCGTAACCGTGCCGCAGCTTTTTCGACGCTCTGGCAATGTGCACGCCTCTGGTTGCACTCGACCGGGGTAAAACGTTCGAGCAATATAAGTGTTCCGAGTGAGTGCACGATAGAGAGAGAGACGGCGATATTGCCTACACGGAAAAATGCATTTTTTTTCCCATACACGTCCATGGACGATTATTCCGTATTTTTCATCCCTGGAGATTGAGGCTTTTTTCTCGGAAAATTGTCGAACTGTCCGTAGCAATGATCACCACCCCCACCACCACCCTGCTGCCTTCCAATAGGTTTGTTTTTATGATGATTTTGTGATGAAGGAATCATCAGAAATTCAATCACATGGTTTTTTTTTTATTGAAACGGGAATCCACGATTATTTTTGTGAAATCAATTTATCGCTTCGTGCGACCGTAGTTTGCGAATTATTTATTTATTTATTTAGGAAATTGCAAACACAGAGGGGCGGGGGGGGGGGGGGAGGATGTGGAGATAGCACTGGGTTTACTATTATGATAATTTCGTGATGAAGGAATCATTAGAAAATCAATCATGTGGTTTTTTTCAAATTGAAACGGGAATTCACGATTATATTTGTGAAATCAAATTATTGCTTCGTGCGACCGTAGTTTACGAATTATTTATTTAGTAGTAGGAGTAGTGAAAGATATTTATCGACAATATGGTGTACATTTTTTCTTATTTCCGGTATTGCCTTATACATGTTTTTTCTCATATTGCCAAAGGGCTGTCAACTGCAGTACTTCAGCCCTTATTTATTTATTTTTTTAGGAAATTGGAAACGGCGGAGCGAATACGTAGTTGTGATGTTCTGGACGCGAGGAAAAATTTTATTCCGGCGAACGATGATCATTTGAGGGAAATGGCATTGTGGAATTGTCGTGGGAATTCTATTTCTATGGTGATCTTATAGAACCAAGTCCTTGGAGAAAAACTTTGACGGATGGGGGAACTTTTTATTGGTGAAATTATCGTTTCGCGGAGTAACTATCAGTCCATTAATAATAAACTTATGCGCGACGGCGAAGTGCGAGAGCTCAAAACCGTTTACGTTATAATTCCAACCCTAATTTGTCTGAACTCTCAGGCTGTTTCACCCTAATAATGCGATTATTTGTCAATTGAAAGAAGTGCGCTAGTTTCAAAAGTTGATACGACGAATTAGTTTTTATTACTAGTTTTTACGTCGAATAAAAATTATTTATATATTTATTAGGGTGGTACTTATTTGGGTCATTGCCAAATTTTGATTAAAAATACAAAGAAATTTTGAATGTTTGGTCTCAATCGATTCTAAAAAACAACATTTGACCATAATGCGACCTACGTGGTTCAACTTTAATCAACCCTTAAAAGGGGGTGAAGTTTTGCGGGACAAAAGACGCCAATTTTTTCGACTTTTTAGTAATTTATTAGCAGGTCGACCAATTATTCCTTAAAAAATCCAATACTATATGAAATCAGTGATTATGAACTCTAGTTTCCCGGAAAAAAATTCATGTATGGGTGATTTCATGCCACGTTTACATCGTTTCTCCCAACGATTGTCATCCAATTTATTCAGACAACTCTGAAATAACTAGAATATATGAGAGAATTTGGGCTCCACATTAATTGTAGTTGTTTGAGAAGATTATATAGAGTATTCCATGTCAATTTTTGGGAGAGGTGACCCTCAGATATACTATTTATCCCGAAATTATTGAAATAAACCAGATAATGATGCAACGGGGCAACAGTTTGGTGTTTGTTTCGAAATTAATCCAAATAAAAACCACCCTAATATGCATATAGCTCTCCACCGCCCTTCAAGTATCAAGAAACTTGATCCGCCTATTTCCCCCTCCCTTTCAAAATTTTAGCATCCCTATAATAAAAATCCCAACTGCAACACTCTCACAGAAACGAAAACTTTTCTTCGCAAAGGCGAAGATATCATTTGATAACAAAAAATTGAGTATCAAAATCCGGAGATGCTTCAGCGTAAAATTCTCCATACACGGATATACCCTGCGCTGTGCTGCAGGGTCGGCATATCCATAGATGTACTCTTTATCGCCTGTTACAAAATTCTGGAATACGTTAAAGCAGGATATACGCCGATGGGAGTCGAGCTCGAGCCTGAACGCTCGCTTCGACGACACCCAGGACGAAGACGAGGAAAAGCTGAGCGGATAGGACACGCTTAGCCCTATAGATGGCTTTGGTGGAGAGGTTAATGTCATAAATCGTCCCTCGCTCGAGCCACGCTGATACATATTTGTTCCGGCATAATCCAGCGCTCAGATATTCATATTCGTTTTCGTCCGGAAGCAAACAAGTCGCAGATCCTTCGCTGGTCTATCGTAAAAACCAGCGGCGTGGGTTGACAGCAGCCATTTTCACGCGGAAGTTGACACCTCTTTGATAAATTGGACCTTCAACGTTTTGGTAACTTTTCGGGTAGAAATTTGTTAAGGGTTGCCTGTTGTCACAGAAGGGCTGGATCAGTTTCAGCCAAGGCATCCTTATATAAGGCAAGCCAGACATTAACCGGACCAGGCCCGGAAAAGATTCAGCTCAGGCAACATTATGTAAGGCAAACCGGATATTGGTCGGATCAGGCATAAATATGTGGCATCTACGGCAACCTTATATGAGGCTTGACGTAATTTTACCACACCCGGACCTGGCAAGTGGTATCTACGGCAGCCTTAAGGGAGGTATGTCGTAGTTTCACCACGTTGGGGCCTAACAAGCGGCATCCACGGCAACCTTAAATAAGACATGCCATTATTTTATCATATCAGGGACTAATCAGAGTTTTTCGTGGCAGCCTTACGTGAGGCCTGCTAGAAATTGAACAGCTGTAATAACAGCACTTCAGTCCCCACCGTTTAATCCCCGTTTATTTTAAATATCCCATATTTGATTTGGATTCAAGTTGACTTAGCTTACTTCAAATTATTTTTAAGTAAAGATTAATAACAATAACAATAAGATTGTTAATCCCCGGTTCTCTTAAAGAAGGCGGCCTGACTTGGACCTGCTCATTGCTTTATAAAATTTCTACTCGGGTTATTTTCTGCCGATAAACGCAGAACAAAATCTCCTGAGTTAGTTATTTATTTTTCATGTGTAGGCATTTCTCGTTGAAACACTCGTTAACAATTCACTGTAATTCTCCATGCCATCTCTGCATGTCACTCATACGAGATCATTAGCCAGGCTTGTGACGCAAAAAGGGAATCGCCTGGCGAGCAGTTTTCTCGCGACTCGACACCTCTTTGATCATTACAACTTCAACGTCCTCGTATTTCATTCTGTGGCGGTGAACGCGTTGCAAAATCTTCTCCAGGTGACCTAGTCACTTTTTTTCAAGGCTTCAGGTGGTTCTTTATATGCTTAAACACTTGCTAGTGACTAATCACAATTGTAAGAGTGTTTTATGTATCGCTCTTACATCAGATTCGTTAATTATGTTTTTTTCTGACGATTTCACGGGGTTGTGGCGATCTAAGGTCGGATTTTATTTTTTTATTACGAATTATTATTAATAATAATAATAATAATAAATACTAAATAAATAATAATAATAATAATAATTATTATTATTATCATTACTAATAATAATAATAATAATTATTATTATTATTATTATTATTGTAATTATTAATAATAATAGTAATAATAATAATAATTACTTATAATTGTTTATTCATTTATAATTTTTATTATTATTATTCATTTTAGGGCCGTCGCGCTGAATACACCTTCTTAATGATAACATCGAGGACGCTTTGGATCGGTATTATCCTATGTAACCGGAGTGTGAGGAATTGCAATCACCGACGATACAATCAGTCACTCTCCGCGATACTCCAAAGCTCAAAGTTTCATCTGTGTGCTTTTCCTAACACCCGATACACACGCGTGTACATCGACCGGCAGCCCTCTCATCGTCGTTTCTATGCATTCGCCATTAAACTCGTCGAATTAAGGCCCGCACGTACGGGCCGAACCCCGGAACCGGCCGGATGCCCAGTGATTCAAGGAAATTGCGCGAGCACCGCACGGTCGAGCGATCGAAGCGATTGCAGTACGTCGCGCTTAATCGAATAAATAATGAGCTCGAAGTCACGAGCGTTGATTATATCGAAGGTCCTTCGCGCGTTTCGAACGTTAAACGCGACCAAGTTGGAAAATTCACGGTATCACAAGTCAACGAAGAGCCATTGTTCCGTTTTCGAAAGCGCGTGACGTTTTGGTGGTCTTTGTAACCATTTTAATTTTAATTTTAAGTTAGCCAAACCAATTTTTGAAGTAAAGAAAATATTTTTCGTTGATTTTATGTAAAAATTTAAGGATCACCGATTTTTTTAGTAAAAAAATTTTGATGACATCAGTGATTTATAAATGTTTTATCCAAATTGGTTGAGACTTTCTATTTCCATTGATTTTTTACAGAATTTTCGAAATCAATTCTTTCAATAAAAAATTCAAAATAATAATAATATCTTTCCGATTTAAATGCGCTTTTAAGCTATATACATTTTTACAAGTACTCCATAGCTCCATGCTGCATTTTGCGTTTCACTGGAATAAGGAAGTTAAAATAAACAAGTAAAATTGAAGGTAAAAAAATGTTAACATTGATTTTACGGGAAAAAAAATTGCTGATCCTTGGTTAATTATGGTTTCTGCTGTTGGGATAGTATTTATATTTCGGTGGGGAATAAAAAAAACCGTTTGTACATTACGATTTTCTCTTAGCATTTTATTACGTCTAGACTGGTCGGTATAGTTTTTTTTTTTTACGAACCACTTTCCCTGTAAATAACCGCAGCTATCTCCCTCGTCGCCGGTAATAGGAGCGGCCGGTTCGCTGAAACGTCGGCGAGGGGTTTGGCTGGAAACTCCCTCAAATTGAGCGGGGAAAAATGACCCGGGGCTAATTCGCGTTGGAAGATCGACCGACCGGCCATGTGGCCGATGCCTAGGTTCAAATCTCAGAGTTTTATGCATGCATTAACTATCGTACTTTATTTTAAAATGCACCGTAGACGCAATTTTTACGTAACGACGGAGTGGAACATTGATGAAGGCTAATTATTAGAGCATCTTGGCGATAGATGGCGGTGTTTTTTCGTTTTTTGGTTCGATTCTATCATAAATAATCTATTGACCCTCTATTTCTTTATCATTGAATAAAATTATACAAACGCACTTGTACTCATATATATATATTTTTTTATATATGTATTTATGCATATATTTATTTATATTTATATCCACTACCTTTTTTCCCTTCATTTAATCTAAAACGAAGTAAAAAAGGCCAGAAATTAATTTTTAACGCGTGCTAATGTCGGATTTTAAATTGATCGTAAATTATTTTCTAATTTCAATGATGTTAACTTTTTTACATTCAAATGTTAATGCAAATGTTAATTATACATCTTATTAATTATCTTTGAAGAAAATTGTTACAATTAACGTGCAAATTCGTTTGTCACACGAAGCAAAGGGCAGTATAAATTTTCGTATGCAAGTAGACCACCAATCAATTTATCACTGATATTATGATCATGATTATGATCGTACCGGGATGGGGCACGAACGTGAATTAGCAGCTCATGAATCTATTAACATGGAAAAGAGCTTTTTCACGTCGTCCAAAGTAATAAAGCCAAAAGGTAGAAAGTCGGTGCTTGCATATTGCTTTCTCATTATTTTACATCCCTAACGAAGTGCAGTCGATGAGGAAGTAAGCTCATCGATTTCGACTTTTCTCCTGAAGGGAAATTTTTCCAGAGGTTTAAAATAATATGGACACACTGTAATAGATTCTAATTTGTATTCATATAAAAAAAAGAAGTAAATGAAGCACGATCGAAAAAAAAAATGTAAACGTTTTGGTCTGCAAGTTTTTGGAATCAGAGTAATTTTTTTTTGGATCGTCGTCGAAAATTAGAAAATATAATGGTTAGAACGAGCAAAGGTTAGATAATGGAACGCTTTGAACGCCAATACTTCGACCGAGCGCCGCATCGTCGCGCCACCGGTACGAAACCAAGAGTTAGAAACGATAGATAAATGGGGTATTCCATACGAACTCTTAAAGGGAGTTGAAGTATGACTCGGAATCAGTGGTGAATCTTTATTACTGAATTAAATTGATGTTGTCATGAGTATTTTGGATCGTAATTTTCCCGTACTTTCAGATAAAATTATAAAACCTCAGTATGAAAAATGTTTCATCATGATTTGAGGCAAAAAAACACAAAAAACTTCATATCTCGAAAACTGTATTTTTTTTCTTGGTCCCAATTTTTTGTAATCTTCCCATGACTATTCTGAAGCTAATCTATAAATTTCGTGATGGAACTCAGAAATTTACGGAACCCAGAAATTCAGGGAATATTATGAAAAATCAGAAATATTGCGGAACTTACGACACCCGGTATACCAATTTACGATATATCAATAAAAAGTGTGGTTGGAATTATATAAACGCATAAAAAATTCATTCAACGAAAAATTCACAAAACAAAAAAGTTAGTTAACAAGAAAAAGGCAAAATTAACCCCATGCGCGTTGTAAGGGTCAATACTACCCTTCCCCTAAAAGCCCGGTGTTCGCTAACGATGCATACACATAATCCACGATTTTCGAAGCATCGACGATATATATTATAATAACCGTCGGTGGACCCAAACCCGATGGGTGCTTAAGGCCGTCAGTTCGCTCGTACACACAACCGACATCGTTCTCCTTCGCGCTACGTCATTATTTTCCATTCACCGGTTTTATCCGTGCCGTGGTACGAAACGACGTGCAATATGCGAAGTTTCCGCAAAACGTCGCTAACGACATTTCACGATGTCCGTTGCCGCACCGCAACGATTCTCCGACCGATCTCACCTCCACGTACATCGACAGCCCGCGGTTGTGAAACAGTTCGTCCATTCAACAGCGGTCCCACGCTATAAATGATAACCGTCGCGCCAGATACCACGCTCGAACGCAGCCTCACGTTCGTTTCGCGTACGACCGTCTGACTATTTACTGACCTTCGCTACTTCAATTTTCCCGACGGTGCGCAAACGTTGATCGCGAAGTCTCGGGGCGAGAATATTTCGTTCCAACGTCAACGCGAACGCTTTGTCTTTCTCTCTTTACGCGATTCGTGATGGTTTTTTGATTTCTCTTCGTAGTGGAATAAATTTAATGCAGAATTTTGCTTGATAATAATTGTTTTTTTTTTTTTTTTTTTTTTTGTTGCAGGTAAGTTCGAAGGATTTTATGGAGGTGGAAAATTACATTGACGTGGGCTTTAACCGCAAGGTAGGTGAACACGCACCGTCGAAGAGGGTATGGGCATTTCCATGTATTTGGAAATTCTTTTCAGTATTTTTTTATAATTCCCAGAATTTTTTCTTATTTATTATGTTACTCATATTATCATTATTATACTACTGGGTAGCCTTTATTAATTTTTATACAAATAAATGAAATAAATTTAACAATAATAATAATTAATAATTAATTCAATAATTAAATTTAATAATTTTTTTTAAAAATAAATAAATAAATAATTGGTCGGAATTATTTTTGTTAGTTAAAATCATAATTGAAAGAGTCAACGATTTTCGTTTTAGTATAACCCAAGTATCATTAAACTCACGAAAATATTTTTAACTTCTTTCTCATTGTGAAATAAAAAATATCCCTGTAGTAATTAACCTCAATACTATTCACCGCACTTATTTCTTTTCCCTGGAATTTTTCGTTCGGCCCAAAAATCAAATATAACTGAAAATTGATTTTTCTTTAACCCAATCAAAGACAAAATCAAAGTCAGAGACGTCAAACATTTTCCCATTGAGCTTAAATTTAGACAAATGTCTTCCGACAGTATCTGTTTTAAATTCAGGCACCGCCGAAGAAATCGAAAAACTTTGTGTTTTTATCAACGCACCCTAATATATATGCCGTGCTCGCGCGAGCCCAGTTTTCTCATACGTGCGTGATTCGATTGAAGGCAATTTTATCGCGCGAACCGCAATACTTCGTATTTCTCCACGCCTCATTGATGTTCGGCTATGCATAGAAGTAGGAATCTCTTCGAAGGCTTGTCACGTTTCGACGGGTATGAGAGTAGGGGAAAGAAAGAGGGGGATACATATTTCTTATGGTATAAATATATGGGCGACGAGTCTAAAAATCCAGGTCTTGTATAAACTATATTCGTACATTCACGGATAAAAATATTTCGATATTGTGTACGAGTGAAAATTGACGGCACTGAAAGACGAATATTTCGTACACCATGAAATCTTAAAATCACGTATGAAACGCAATAAGTTTTCCAGATTCGGGAAAATATTTATGTGATCCGTATTGAATTTTTTTTAGTTAATCTGCATGTTTAATGATATTTGGAAAAAAAATGTCTGCACGGACTTTTGGTTTCTTTAGATACCAAATAATACACCCGTAATAAAAATTATAAGATTAAGGGTGATTTTTTTTATATTTATGATGGATATTCGAAGATATGTTGATTCTGTGAGTCTTTAGTTCTTCTCAAATTTGGAGAAATAACACTGCACGGATTTTCAGGGCTCTTAGACTGATAGGACTGTAATAATGGTTGTAAGGGTAATATTTTTAAATTAATGTACGATATTAAAAAATGTATTAATTCTCCAAGTCTTTTTTTTTGTACAACCAATCAACTGCCCCTCATCATACGAAGATTTAATTTCCACGCCCAACATACAGGTATAAAATTATTCCAAGAGTTATTCTAATAAATAATCTTCTACAACATATTCCAACCCCACAAGAATCGAAGTTGCTCTCAACTTTGTGAATAATTTTGAATGATTTTAAATAATTTTTATAACAACCCCAGCTTTTTACTTTTTAAGGAGGCTCGGTGACGAAGGGGCGGGTTGCGCGGGCGCATAAGAGGGGCCCATTTTTTTTTTCAGTCACACGCATGCTTGTCATACTACGGTTGATTATTAACGTATTATTGATAATTTTATACAAAACTAATTAGTTGTTCATCGATAAATAAATACCGCAGAATTGGCACAATTTTACGTTACGGTACTGCCTAAAGAAGTACGGCAACGTCGCAATTCTCCATTCCACCCTCTCCTCTGATCGCCGCTGATTTCTTCTGACACCGCGAGCTGACAGTTCGAGATTTTTATTGTGACAGGAAAAATGCATTGAACTAACCCGATTCTAAGGCTAAGACAGTGTGGTCAGCGCCGCCGCAAAGCGGTGGTTCGAGCCAGAACTAAACCAACAAACACCTGATTCCTGCGACGTTGCCAGATCTTCACACGTTCGCGAAACCCATTGGAGTTTCAAATATTTCGATATTTTAACATTAAATATCTTTTTACATGAATCGATGACCCACAACTTTTTCATTATATTTGGAATCTTCATGACCTAATCAACGTTACTGTAATTTTTCATCAATATCCGTTGTCTGAGTGAAAAAATATCACTTGATACAAGTTTTTTGGCGGTTGCCTCTTCCATAAGCCCTGTGTTAAAAATCCCTAGTTTAATTATTTTTATTTCTCTTACTTAGTCGTTAACTTTATATGAAACTTTGCACACGTGAATGTGGGTACATTATCTATGATATACTTGAAAATTATTTTTTTCTGTTGTTGAGACGTAAGCGACGGAGCCTCCTTAACTTTTGATTGTATTTTTTATTTCGACATTTTTTTGTCGACTTGTTCTTGTCTTGACATTGTCTTGGGATTGTTGACAAAATGTCTTGGTTTTAAATTGTACCATCTCAGTTTATCGCAGTATAAAACGAATTGGCACTGTAATATCGGAAAGGAATGAAGCAACGAGGTCGACCGAAGCCTCAGGGCTTCTCTTTCACCGGCCGTCCGGCTCACTTTTCGCGAGCAACGCCTTAACGGACCGTCAACGTATTACCATACGACGAACTTATTACCCATCCATCGCAATTACATTTATTCCATTCGAGCGAGGCAACTGTCAGCTCTGCAGAAATAATCCTTAGCAGGCAGACTTGTTGGGGTAAGATTTCGCGGGCTTACAGGGGTATTCGCGACCCCACAAGCACTAAAAGGCTTGCTGCGAGTAACTGATTGATTTTCTCCCGTGGAAAAATTGTTTTTATCTAATGCGATACCTACTTTAAAGGTTCCTGTAGGTTATTTGGTTTGAATTGAATATTTACTTTGAGAAAAAAAATGTTGAAGGTGAAAAAACGTCAAAAACATCAAAATGTTTACAAAAATAATCGTAACTTCTCCATTTTTTATTATTTTTGTGTCAAAATTTAACTGGATACTCTTGTAATACTCTATTTCCAGAAAAAAATCTTAGATTAATTATATTGTTTATATAGATTCCACTTAAAATATTTACAATATCTAGATCTTAATATTAGATGTTAGAAAAAAGGTATTTAGATCTTTTTCAAATCGTGAAGGGTCTTCAAATACGATTGATTCTGCCAGTGGCCTCTTTGTCCCAAGTGTGTCAGCTGAAGGATAATTTACAGATCAACTACGATATCTTTTTATCGTGTAATATCGTTTCATGAAATTTAAACGATAATAACCGCAATTTATCTTGATAATGAAGCTACGCCATTAGCAAGCCCCCTTAACTAATCACAAAGCTTAACACGTGATAAGCAGTATGACACACACTTGGTGTATTCCACAACATTTAAACCCTCGTCTTCAAATTCGGCAGACATTTTCTTTGATTACTGCTATTTTTCTTATTTTTTTAATCTAATTACTTTTAATATCCATTCCGCGGTCTTCAAGTCCGCTGTACCAACTAAAATGTGCTCTTCGGCTCCGCACCATGACAAGGTGTGTCCTAACGTTTGCTATACTTCTGCTGGAATATCGTCCAAGTTTTGTTTTACGATGATATTCGATCGAACGTCGCTTTCTACCGCCGCCATTGTTGCAAAACTGTTTTACCGACCTTTTCCACCGTTGTTGACCTCACTATTGATGAATTTATGATCGTAACGTTCAAGCGAATGGGGTCAACGTTATCCACGGATCAACAGCTTGAGTACATTTCGCGCTTCACGTAAAAAAAAACTAACACTGTTGACGCAGTTCAATTTTTGCAGTTGGTTTCACTCAAAACGAATAAAATAAATAAAGTATCGATTCAATCAATTTGATTAAACAATATAAACGTAATTAAATCGACGAGGTTTTATTAAAATCATGTGATCCTGTATAGAATGAAAAATGATTTAATTTTCTATAGAATTAAAATGTTAACAGTGAGATTAAGACGACGAAAATATTTTGATTTTTTCCGTTGTGTGACAAACTACCGAAATAACAAATAACGTTCATAGAAATGTTGACGGTTATTTTTGCAACGTAATTTAATCCACTCATTGCATTAATTCAACATCAGTAAAATACTACCTTAATTATTTTTTGTTAGTTGAATAAAAAAATTACTTTTAACTCTTTTAATCGACGATTGTAAGATTTCCATTTCAACATCACTAAAAATTGTCAGACCCTTAATAAAAACAAAATTTTCTTCTCCAATTTTCCATGTACTTTTCTCCGATATTTCTCATATTATTCGTTTCCGTTTCCGACCGAATGTGATTGCAATCCGAATCCCTCGCGGCTTTGAGACGTCTCTCTTATCATCCTTGCTTCCTTTCTCGAAAAACGATATAACGTTGTACGGAGTATACAGCAGTATCGTAAGCCACGAAGAAATAAGTTGGAATGAGCCTCAAGGAAACGGAAGTGTAATCCGGAAAACACGCAAACGCCAAAGTACACGAGAGAGACGTTTTATTCAAAATAAGAAGGTGGAAGTAGTAACCTTGCTACCGGGTAAACCGACATTTCGATTCAGTTGCTCTTTGGGGCGAGTAGAGTACGGCTGTAGCTTTTACAGTTTCTGCAGAGCTTATGGCTAGACCGTGTCAAGCTTGCCGGTCGAGTCGGATAGTGACATTACTGTGGAAACAATTTACCAGGAACGTCGCCGAAATACAAAACGTTAGTCGCTCGTGAAGTTTTACTGTTTTAAAATAATTTTGATGAGAATAATGTCAGTGAATGAGGGAGAGAGAGCGCGCGAGAAAGAGTGAGTGAGTTGTGTTTATTATGCCATGGTATTACTTTAGGCAAATATTTACAAGCTGGTATAGATTCAACTTAAAATTAGATAACGTGAAATAGAATTAACTTGTTTTACAATTAACCAGTGATAGAATAGCATTTCTCAATAATATAATAATGTAATAATATTATATATTATATATCGTTCTCCCTCTCTTTCTTTATAATATTATTATACGAATTATAATATAATATATTATATATATAATAATATAATATATAATAATATTATAAAGAAAGCGAGAGAGAAAGAGAGAGAGAGATTGATTGTTCGATCGATTGATTGATTGATTGATATTTATTAGCTTCCTCAGTTATTTAGTATACATAATGTTACATAATTAGAGAGAGAGAGAAAGAGAGGAAGAGAAAGAGAGAGAGAGAGAGAGAGAGAGAGAGAGAGAGAGAGAGAGAGAGAGAGAGAGAGAGACAGAGAGAGAGCGAGATTTGTTGTGATGTTACATGAAAAATTTCAATACGTAAACCGATAAAAATAAATTTTATGGTTCATCGGCTGAAGATTTATAATTTTTTCGCCAATAAATAATTTTTACGGATAATGATATTGTTAAATTGAAAAATCGGTGTCTCACAAATTTTATGTCGCTTCTATTCTGTATCCTAGGTCAGTCCCACTGCGAAAAAATATCTTCTATGTCACTGCTTGCAGCCACATATGTATGACAATTAAAAAAAAAAAAAATTCTCTGGCTTCTTAAGGGATCCCACGCATATAATTATTTATCAAACAATTTCTTCATGGCAGAACGTTTGTGTTTGTATCTTCAGCTACTGCTGTTTTATTTTCACCGAGTTAGTATATCCACTGTAAGCAATCCATGATAGTAGTTCTCAACTCGATAGATCATGATTTTACTTTTAACAAAAAACAACGGATCTTGTACATATTTCGCAGATTTATGTTTTCCCCGAATGGTTTGCATTTTTTCAGCGTAAAAAAAGTAGTAGCAAACCATCGCTTAAACTCTTAAGTCCGGAGAGAACTTCACCACGGAAATGAGACGTAGCTTTCTTATTCCATGAAAAATACTTTCGAAACTCTGAGTCCGCGAGGAAAGATAAGTTTTGCGGGCAGATACGCAGGATCTGCTTCTTATTCCGAAAAATTCCGGTAGCCAGGGAGCTCACGAGCATTACTGTGTCATATTTTGTGCATAGAAAAACATGCATTGTTGAATATTTATTCAACGCCACTAAACCGAATTCTATGCGTATGAAAATATAGTTTTTCGTACTATTTCTTTCTCAAAAGTCAACAAAAAATGGGACAAATATTTTTTGAGATCAGACAAGCGAAAGTAAATTTCAAAAAGCTTCTTTCTAGTATCTGCACGATACGGTTTTTTCGTATTAGTAGAATCTCAATCTTTAGAATTTTTTTTATTATCGATGCAGCCATCATCGCATTAAGGTGTCAAAATCCATATATATATCCATATATAGTCAGTTTGGTTCTATGATCACCGTACTTGAAGTTACGTGAATCGTTAAGTCACCTTTTCATCAAAGTGTTGAAAAAATAAAGTCCGAAAGAAGAATATCTTCTGGAGGCTTTCCAGAAAATAATGTCTACGCCTGTCAGCGCTCCGGCAAAGGTCCTACCGAAATTTCTCTGCCTCCTTCGTACTTCTAGAAAACCACGCAGGGTTCGCACTCGTTACACGACACACTAAAACTTGCATCCTTGATAAGGACACTTAGCTGAGCGAAAACAACCAATAATCCCAGATTGCCGATATGCCATCAACCGAAGCCCTTCAGCCCTATTCTTAATATTTCGTGTGATCAATAATTTTGATTCCATGCAAAGCAATCACGAGAAAGTTTAATCGTAGGGCTAGCAAGTTGCCATCAAAGTATCCTACTAGGGTACACGCAGCCTGTTACCGCCCTCTTAAGGGTCCTACCGAAATTTCTCCGCCACTTTCGTACTTTTAAAAAACCACGCAGGGCTTGTATTCATTACACGACACACTAAAACTTGCATCCTTGATAAGGACACTCAGCTAAGCGGAAACAAACAATAATCCCAGATTGCCGATATGCCATCCGAAGTCCTTCAGTCCCATTCTTAATATTTCGTGTTATCAATAATTTTGATTACATGCTAAGCAATCACGAGGAAGTTTCATCATAGGGCCAGCAAGTTGCTATCAAAGTATCCTACCAGGTCACACATGCAGGCTATTACCGCCCTCTTAAAGGTCCTCTCCAATTTTCTGCCCAAATTCCTCCTTCCAGACAACTTCTATCACCGCAATATTCCCATCCATCCAACGAAACACCAACTCCCGTATCCCCAAAACCTCGCATCCCCGACAAGAACACTTAGCTCCACCAAAACAATCAATATTCCCCCGTGTTTCCTTCACCCCGTCAATTCTCCGAAACACCCTGACGCGGCCGAAACAAAATCACAGAGGATAAAAATCCCGAAGAGAATCCCCGGACCTGCCCGAAAACAATTACCCGCGACAGAAAGGTGCCGAAAGCGGTTTTGCCATGCACTCTTTCGTTGGTTTTTCCTATCACACTTTTGCTCACTCTCCGGTTCCAACGGGACAAAGTTCCGAAGCGGTTTCAAACGCGGGGGGCGCGACGGAGAAGCAGCGGATTGTCGCGGCGAGAGGGAGAAAGCTTCGTGGCGTTTGCGCCGACGGATCGACGAGAATACTGCAGGGGGTTGGTGGCTGTGCCATGGTTCGGCGGTGGTGGCGATGCCGGGGGTGAACCAAGGGGAAGGCGTGGAACCGTTGAAGGCAGTCAGTGGCTCGCCGCGCGCCACCAACGACCGCTGGACCAAGTCGTACGCGTTTTCTACCGATCCCAGTCGGTCCTATCCCGTCCCCGTCCAAACTACATCCCCAATGTCATAATTAAAAACCAATCACACGAAAACTCCCCCAATTTTTTTCGCGTTTCGTCACGACGAAACAAAAAGTGATAATCGTTAGAAAATAATCAATAAATAAAAAAGTGGGCAACACGCTAGTTAATTCGATTGAAACATTGCGTGTTTGCCGATGTGTGTTAACAATGAGTATCGATTGTTGGGCAGGTTTTTTTTTTCAAGGTTCAACGGATTCATTCTAAATCGACGAGTGTGAAGAGCTTGTGTCTGTGATAGTTTTGCCGAGTGTGCACATTGTCGAAAATACTCGAGGGTTGGTTGTGCACTCCGTGAATTCCAGTGATTTACGAGAGTTTGTTATCATTGGCAAGCAGTGTCGAAGTGTATGAGCAGTGAATAACTCCATAGGATATCTATTTCGTTTGTAGGATCGGAAGTTTTTTTATTTTTTTTTTGTGGTTATTTATTGTTTAACCAAACGCCGGTGATTCACTTTTACAACACGATGGGTTTAATTTAGGTAACGTATACGCTCTGTGTTTCTAAGAGAGGCCAATTCCATCGCCAATTATCTCTGCAATAGAGGAATCAATGTAACGTCCCTGATTTGAAACCGCAGACGTGGAAATATGTCGCAATTCGGTACTCGGTAATTATTGACACTCCAACTAAATCAACAAATACGACAGTATGGAAATTTGGAAACTGAATTCTCCCCTCTTCGTTCTGGATTGGGTATATGATATTGATGGGCGCAAATACCACATTTCCAGTGGAAATTAGACATCGTAGTCGGTTTGAATTTACTTTGACGTCGATGCGCTTTCTAACAACGCTGACGACACAAATCAATTACGCTGCGTGCTTCCTCGACATCATCGAAGGCACCACGGGTGAACGTGAAGCTATTTATCAGATATACCCAACCTCACCTAACCTTACATTTGCTCCTTGCCTTACATATATCGGCAACGTTAAATTCTATGAGACTTGTCAATTTTTACCATCGATAGTAAGAACGTAATCTCTTTTAATGTGTTGGCAGGGATTTGAACATCGAGACATGTCGATCTATTCCCAATTTTTCAGAGAAAAATCTGTTTTGATCAAAGAAATTGTGTTCGGAATAATATCAATGCAATACCGGCCGTTATAAGCTCCAAAACGAAATCGTTTCGTATTCGAATAACTCATTTACTATTTTTTCGGTACATTCAAGTTCCACGGCTTGGACTTGAGAAACAAATTAAAGGGAAAACTCACGATTATGAAAAATTGTTGTCACGTCTGTGCATCAATTATTCACTTTGATTTGCACAAGAAATGAGCAGCAGTTAAATCGCTCGAAAATAACAATCGGTTTTGAAGCTTTTGGTATTCAAATTCTAATTTTACTGCTCGCAATCTTTATTTTTGCTCTTTATCCGGAATATATCATCAATGATTTCGCATAAATCGGGTTGACTCGTCGAATGGACTTTATTCAACGCAAATAAATGTACACGAATCAAAGTAGGATCAGTGTAGATCTGCCGCTGATAATCGAACAGACGGCTAAGGTCTTAAATCTCCATAACCCTCCCCACCCTCCTCCCGCACGAAGGCGAATAAAGACAAATGTATGCCGTTTATTGTGCAACAGCGACGAAGGTTTTAAAAGGTACAAATCTCACTGCACTTCCCTTCACGAATAATCCAATCGCTCCGCTTTCACAAGCTCACAAAAAAAAACTTCAGAACCAAGCTTCCTTCAATGTCCGACAAGTTTGTACCTTTTTTCTCATCGTGGTATCCCTAAAAGAAATTATTTTCACGGATGAAAACGAAAGAAAACTCCTGAATAATATTTGACGTATCTCGCGATGTTTTCGAGAGTCGAATGAACAGCATCTACTTTGTACGCACCGGGCAATAAGGATCAAAGAGTTTTTTCGCATCTTTCCGGAAACGAGTTTTCTCAACTGGAAAAAGTGCTTGTTTCCCTTTCCCTTTGCTCGCCCTCTTTGTTTGTACCCTTCTCGCTCAATCCACCACCTACTGCCGGTTCTGCGTTGTCTCTCTCACCTGTTTCTTCGGTAAAATAAATTCATGTATGCGAGTCTCTGGGATTAAAGAAACTCCGCTACTTTTCTTGGAATACGTATATATACGGGTAATGCGATTGTATGTACAAGCGAACGGCGGCCATGGCGCATACTCTGGGGTGCAGGGGTTTCTTTCGCGTCGAATAATGAGCAGTTTTCTAGCATTCAACAACTTTTCGTCATTATCGCTTGCTGAACATTTATGTATAGGCGGGACGTTGCTGTGTAGATACTTCGCGATTGGGGCGGTTGGTGTTTCACGGCTGTGGGGGCGTTGAACGAGAACGGGAGATAGTGGAAATTCAACGACTGATGTCGCGTAACAACGCGATGGAATACAGTCGGAACGAAAAGCGAAAGTTTTGCGCGGGGTCGTGTCACGGTTTTTAAGGAACATTTTCGATAATTTTATTTTAATTACAATTCAATTACAATTCAATTTAATTACAATTCAATTCGATGGATTGTAGCCTTTTACCTTTCCGTTTCATTAGCTAAACCCTTAAACCACACGCAAAGTAATTTTCGACCCTGTAAACAAACAAACCTTTTTTTTCGACCTTTTAAAGAAACTTTTAAAGAAAAAAAAATTTGTATGAATTTTGGTATGCATGCAAATAATTTCCATCGCACTTGTTATTTGTATCAATTGATCGGGCAATGTTTGAAGTATATTTGAGAATTTTTCCAACCCGATCGCACGCTTCCGTTCCAAATAGCGGACAGTCAAAGTTAAAAGATTGTATAAAAGTCGTGTGCACGTGAAAAAAATTCGGGGTTCGGCACGTTTTTTTACTTGATACGCATCGGCACATGACAATCGGGGGTGATTGATGGACATGGGTGTGTTGACATTTTGCCTGTATGATCGAAGGTCACGTCAGAAAGGCTTTTATCAATTTTTCGGTTAGGAAAAGAGTTGTTAGGCTGTCATGTCTTCGTGACAGTGAATGGTTCTTAGCCAATCCGATCAAATGTTCAAGACAGAAGTTGTTCGCAATTTTTCGTTCAACTCCGCTTTATTCAGGAGGCCGTTCAACCTCAGCTTATATCAATTTCTTCGTGCGATTAATGTCTATCTCTTGCTCAAAAGGAGGGAATATAATTTTTATAACCAGAATTTTGCTTTAGCTGAAAATTCGAACAATAACCGAGATTCTATTGTGCATTCTGTATCGTACACGTGAAATTATTATACACGCGTCGGAGATCTCGTAGAATTAACATCACGCTCTGGCTGCGGGCTTCGAAAAATTTCCCAATGAAATGCCTCGGAGAAATAACGCGAGACCTCGCATTTTTCGCTGCACCTAAAAATTGCGCATGGCCGGATCGAAACGTCGTCAGACGGAACAGAAACAATGAAACGTTGACAGAATTTCCGCGAAATACGAATAAGGGGGATACAAGATTGAAATCCTGCTAGAGAAAAGGAAAACAATCGCATCCTGATCCCATGGCAGGAAGAGACATGCGCGTTTGTCCAACATAAAGGAAAGTGAAAAAATATTTCACGATACCAGCAGTTCCTAATAAGTCGCTCGACGGCCCCGGGATGATTATTTTCCCTTCTACGCATGCCAGAAGAGTACAACTATGTACACGTTCGCCAACGTCACCGAGTGTTTTCAGTAGAATAAAACCGAGCACGTACAGTACCACATAGGCAAGGTAAATCAATCAATCGTGCGTATTACGGAGAATCGAGAGCTACGCCCGAATGAACCGCGCAGAGAAATAACCAATGCACACACGTTTGTCAATTGCAATAACATACACGTACGAGAGTGCGTGTTTTGGTTATAGCCGAATGATTTTCGAACCCGAGTCTAATTCGAACGACCGAACGTGGAAAAGCAAATAATTCCGTAGCTCTCCGGTGATGTATTTTGACATCACGCTGACGAACTAGAGGCGAACTGCAGAATCCCCTTCTCAGTTGTTTTTGCTCGCAATATTGATCAGTCGAATTTACTGGATGATAGCAGGGTTGAGAAATGCGTTTCGAGATACTTTTTGAACCAAGTTAAGATCTTGACCTCTAAAAATAACTATTTGAGGTATGAAACTCCGGGCTTCTTTGTAGAGCTTACGGTTATATGCCGGCCGTTGGTCGACTTGATGTCCAATACTAAAGGATTCATTCTTCCGTCCACGAGAGCCAAGTGATAGTCATCCAGAACCCTAATGCGACCTGAACGACCGTCGACTATTAGCTACAAAGGCTCGTGCAAGTTCTTTCTCTTTGATTCTACTTGTAAGGTGTCCACAAGCGCAACCCTAAAAGTATTGTTCCACGTTCTCCGCCACGTTGTGGGTCGAACGAGACAACCCTACTGCTATGAGCCATCAGGGATGTTAAGACCACCATGAAGGACAAGGAGTGCTTCGTTTCATGGAGCTTCTCGGTCGCCATTGTCAGGTAGATGGCAGCCCACAAGCCTGACATCGTCGTGGTGAATTACGGGAGCAAGATGATTTACGTCATGAACTTCTCGACTCCTGGCGAGACGAACATCGTCGTCAAAGAAGACGACGGGAGATGGAGTGGTCCAGACTCCGCACAGACACAATAATCCTGAGTCCTCTTCATCTCCGCCGATCACACGATTTCGATCCGGGCAAAGTGCTCACCTGTGAGTTCAAAGATCAGCCAAGCAGGACTCTGGAATATTGCCTGTCTGTTTTGTTGGCAAACCTCAGCGTTATATCTCAAACCAAAATTGATCCTAGCTAATGAAACGTTTACGTTTGATAACGGTAATATTAACATGATGGAATGAAACACGAGGTCGGTGCTCTACTCACGATAAACTGTTACATAGGAAACCGAGAACATATTCCATACTCTCGGAATGAGCGCATCGATAATCCGCGTGACTCACATCATGGCATAACGCCGAGGTCGATGATGATCAGTATCTAGTAGAGCACGGATTCACGTGAAACTCGTATATCCGAATTAATGCGCGGCTTTACGCAGCCACGATTCTATGTTAAATTAATAATGAGAACGTTAATAAAACCCGAACGGTGTTTGAGACCTCCGCTTTAACGTTAACCGTAATTCTCGGTGTTCAACCCGAAGCTGGATTTACAGCACGGGTTTGATTTGGACATTTATAAACATGATAAACCCTCGCGCTTGTTTATTTTAATGGATTATTTAACGTATAGCGGCGTGTGACGACATTTCTGGGGGCATTCTTCGGACTGGGAGTTTTATAGCCGGTTGAAGCCCGTCTTGTAGATTTTACGTTGTAAAATTTGATGGATAATAGGAGGTAACATTTTTCCCAGCTTACATACACGACTATTTCACTACATAGATCAATAAGTTAACCTGCGTGATTATTAAGCCTCGCCGACACAGTAATTTCCGACGGATTCTCAACACCACCGTAAATTGTAAGTTTCCGCTTGAGCCGACGACAAGTTATCGAATTATCTTCAGGAGATGATTCGTGCGGAAACCACCGCGACTTACAGCATTATCCAATAATCCCAGGAAGCTATTCCTTCTTCAATCCGATTCTTCGACACGTCTGCAATCGGTTTTCTACCGATTTCTGGACTCTTTATCCTCGTGAGATCTTTACTCGCGATCATTCGACGATAATACTGATATCTTACGATTCAGCAATCGTGAGTAACGCGATGAAGTGATGTTTTTCTTACCAAATTGACGTTGACTGTCCATAGAGTCGCTTGATGTAATCATTTTTCCTTTAAGTCCCCTCTCTAGCCATCATACCGCGAAAAGAACGCTTTCCCGCTCGGCTGCACCGCAAATTTGAGAGTATACCATAAGCTCTCGTCGAACTAGTCAATCTAAAAACCGTGCTCGATGATTTGGAATCATGATTGGCTTCGGCATTGGCCGGCATTGCGGACGCAGGCCGCAGTCAAGCGTATTTCCGACCTTTAGCGCATCCGCTTTGTTCGTATCACTTCGTTATATCGTATTTTATCTACCTACCGTGCACTGAAACCTCCGCACAAGAACCAGAATCATACGAAACGTCAGCTGCACACAATTCAGGTGCATATCACCTAAAATCGCCATCTTCCACGCTGCCGATTTCCCACGGCAGGTTTGAGTAACTCCGAATGCGCGCAGAATCGTCCGACATCTCCTTGAACCTTAACGTACGCCACAACACAGAACTACCGCCGCGACATGCATACCAAAACACATTCCGAACTCGGACAAACCGAGTACATGTAGCCGAATTCCTGTTGCCGAATTATTCGAGACTCGATCCGCGACCTCCGAATCGGTTACCTACGCCGAGTACTTTGTACATTTCCAGGTCTGTGCGGAAGATACAGGCCACGGATATTCGCTTCGGTATGCATGCATGCATAGCCACGATATAGCGCACAATGGACGAGCGTGCTGGATCACGCCATGGTTTCCGGTGAACCTGAACGACCAGTGATCAGCGTACGTCCCTACATTCCCGGGCTCCTCATTCGCCATGGTATTACGGGGTAAGGATGTAAACTAACGCGCAAACTGCCAAGTCTGTTTTTCTACTTCACCAAATGAAAAAGTCCTTTCGGCTCTTCATGCTTCTTCATAACCCAAACAACCAACCTCCTCTTCGCCCTCCCATCTCATTTGCACTTGTATCT
Source organism: Sussaba pulchella (assembly GCA_963971145.1). Classification (NCBI taxonomy): domain Eukaryota; kingdom Metazoa; phylum Arthropoda; class Insecta; order Hymenoptera; family Ichneumonidae; genus Sussaba; species Sussaba pulchella. Next base: position 1,813,530 of record OZ020170.1, read on the forward strand.
CATGTCTGAAGCAGATACGCGGTAGGAGTCTGTGTTCCATCTCCGACCTCACCGACTTTTTTCCCATTTCCGTGGTTACTTTTTCTCCCGTGAACACACATGCAGCATCCCAGTCGCATCTGGCCGCGGCATGCATACTTTCATTCATCTTGTAGCGTTGATGCACCTTTTCAAGGGTTGCTTCGCTGGCTCGCTTCTTGCATTTCTCCCGCCCGCGTTACTATATGCATACTTCATCGACCCTCTCGCGTTAGCAGACTCCATCCTCCATCCCCGTCTCGCCACATGCAACGCAACGTCGCCTTCGTGGCTCGAACCACCGACTTGTTTTTGATATAAACCCGTACATATGCGAACCGACGTTCGCGCATATATAAACCCAACCCGCCCGACAATTCGTACTTTCAACGTTCGTTTATTATGTACTTGCAAATCCATTCTCGTTCTTCGCTCGTCGTTTTTCCCCACTGCTATGTTTTCTTACCGTTCTTCCACTTTTCATTCGCGTTCTCGCGGGATAAACCGAGATTCCCCGCTTGGTCGATTCGCATGAATTTCACGAACGTTAAATGTTGGAATTTCATCGGAATGTTACGTACGATCTCCTCCGCAACTCGCCAAACTCCCGTGGCACGTATGTACGTCGCCCGGAAAACGGAGTGCGCACTCCGAAAATCGGCTTTAAATCGGTGAAATGGAAAACTCAGTGAAGTGACAAGTTTCGAAGTGAATGGCAGACAGGAGCAACTTTTAACTTTCAAAGACGACTTGTCAGCGTTTTTCAGGCTGTCACGAAGCTGAGAGTTGAAACGTTAACTCGTGTCGTGGCTATGAACTTTTATTTTTATCCTTGAGGCTCTCGATTTGAACGTGAATGTGGGAAGCGATTTCTGCGGGTGACGTTTCACGCATAGGACGCAAATTGTACGTTGTATGATGAATATACAAGTTTAACCGATAAGGACACGAGCAAAGATCCGATATGACATTGACCAATCGGTATTTTCTGAATGAAGTCCAACGTCTAGCATGAATAATGCCAGAACCGCAGTTGATTTGTCACTGATTGATCCTAAATCCCTAAGTTAAGCTGCAAGCACGCCTTCAACCGCCCAAACTGACCTGCACAACGACCCCTCCAAACCCTCCGGGGTTTCTCCCCAAGGCGGAATTAAACGGGAGCGAGCTGGATTCCCACAAGCTCGCTCCATTCGACTAATGGACGTTTACCGAAAGTTTGAACACCGCGACGACAAGTACAAAATTCACACCAGGAATTCATCCCTGAAATGCGCGCAGGGGGATGGAACGTAGGATCGATGGAGGTAGGAAATAAACGTTGGCTAGTTGACCAGTTAGTTACTGGCGCGAACCGTCGACTTCGCACAACCGCAGCGACACGACACGGTCGGACAAATGTATATCCCGGTCTTGTCGGAGTTGGACTAAGCGTTGTTCGTACTACTCGCAATTGCGATAGTTGTGTTTTGGTTCGGTTCCAACGGCAATTTTCGGCGTCCCGACGATACCTCTTGGCTTCCTACGTCGTGCTGTTTCCTTCGCTTGGTTCCCATGTCTATTAAGTCTGTGTGAAAAAAGAAGCACCGTGCTAGGGAGGCGCGCACACCGTGTAACTAGGCGGAAACGAGGCGAGAGGAGTCGATGCCAAAACAGTACGGAAAGAGGACGTGAAAGAGAAGATCGAAGAAAAAGTTTTGTCGTCTGGGAACTTTGGGATGGCGTTGATATTACCTGAAATGGGAGAAACCGCGCGGTTCGATGTTCCGACCGAGAAAGTTATGTTAATGAGGTTTTCGCCGTGTTCGGGCTGACCCTTAGAGTGACATATTCACGAATAGAGTCTGTATATTTGGTGAGAAATCAAAAGGGACCAAGTCGGATCGTAGCTTCCAGGCGATTATACAAGCTGAGAATGAAGAAACTTTGTGTTATAATAATTTTTGTTTCGAACGAATAGACGTTTTCCTAATTGCCTTGACGAAATCGAGAAAATCAGGGCAAGGACAATCAGAGCCCTAATATTCATTGGGTGACAAGCATGCAGTATTAAAAAAAAATAGTATCACCGGATATACAAGTACCAGTGTTTAATCACCTTTCTAAACCCCTTAACGACATTATAATATATAAATATTAATCGACATAAGGTCGATTAAATCGACGGAAGTAGAATTACAATCAATAACCACCTTTATGTGTCCCCAACGTTATCTACGTTATCCTTAGGACGTAAACTGGTTAAGGCGTTAACGTCCTCGTAAAATATCCCCAACATAAATTTAAACCTCTGGTATACTCGTAATCGTAATGTCGCTATAAAAACTCAACGCGTCATATCTTCACTGCGCAGATATGGCGCATCTGGCGCAGAATGAATTGCCCCAACGAGCTGTGCCACGGAGGGTCTTTGATTTGAAGGTTTGAGTACCTGAATAATATAGTCACGCCCGTAGAAAATATCGTACTATAGCACACATAGTAAATTCTATGTTCGACCATGTACGGAAAGCGATTTGGGAGATGCCTTGGGCTTACCTAACCTATCGTAAGCTCAACACTCGGCTATACATGCGGGCCGTGATGTACGTTACTAATCCCGTCAAGATAACGTGATAAGGATGGATGAATGGTAGGCTCGTGTCCGATTCGTGAAGCGAGTATCAGTCGTGGCCGAAACGGGAGGTGTGGGAATTGGCCAGTCGCCCCTCCAACGGGATTCCCTCAGGTAATTGCCCTACCGAGACCTTTCCTCCTCGCGCTCCAACCCTTTTTCTTCACAAACATCCAGAAACTGCGAATCGTCGCGCAAGAAATGTGAAAAAAGAATTTGATATGCCAGCCTGCGGCGAGCAAACTTTTTTCTCTGTCTGATTTTTTTTTATCGCACCGTCTCAAAAGTCTGAGATGCCTCTGGCGGCTGGCTTTCTACGTAATATTTTATTCTTCCAAAGGGACGTTTCTTCACGCCGTCTTTTGCCACTGAGCACGAGCCCAGGAGAATAAATGTAAAAAAGACGTGACTGCGATGATTCGCGTTTACGTGGCTTCAACGACCCACGACTAATAGCCAGATGGAAAAGATGGCTAACTTTTTTCTAGACTCACTTTTTTACACGCTGCACTTGTTCGGTCAATCGTTCTACAAACCGGAAGAGCTTCAAGCTGGTAGATTCTCGTTTTCCCGCTGAATGAAGCCTCACTGCTCTGTCATTGATTCTGGCGCGTCCACCCAATATCGCCGTTGATATTCCATCTTAGCTGCAACTAAAATCGATGCGCGTAGACATCGCACATACAAATTGAACGGAAGTCAAGTAATTTTCGATCTGACTTCAGCTCAACCGTTTGGTCGTCATCAAAGTCCTGAAAATAGAGATGATAACATCGAATCCGCATTGAATTAATACGATTCGAATACGATTGAAAACTTTTCCCGAACGCATGAAAGCTTCAAAGGAATCAAAGTGAAATATCTTACCGGGTTTACTGTCAATACCGTGACCGCACAGCCACAATTGAAGATTGGTAGAGATAATCTATGGTCGACATCGAATAATATACGTGATCCTGTGGCGGACATGAGATTCACCGCAATATCGATTTGCGGTTCACGAGCCTCACCGACGGCTTCGCAGGACCATCCACGACCCGATCTTGGTCTCCCCCGTTCGCGTACATACGGCTTGCAATGATCCCATGGGCTGTCGGTTACTCGTGAACCCCGCAATCCTCGCCTTTCAGCATCAACGAGACGTTGCGCGGAGTGCGAGGCATCTCGATAGACAGATCCCTCGTTCGGTTGGGTTCTCGGTAGGAATATTTACCGACGTAATTAACGATCTTGCGCGGTACTTCCGTCTATCCCCCGAGCCGATTTACCGTGAATCGTTGAGATCGAGGAGAATGCGCTTAGCGAGAGGAGGTCGGTAACTGCGACGACGATAAAGTCTCCCGTAGATTCGCGGTACGTAATAGCAAGCTCCGCCCTATAGCGCAAGCGCGTAGGTATTAATAGGAGTGAAAGAGGATATTCAAGATGAAGATTCGAATTACAATGAGGTTGCGACGACGTCGCGGCGCGAACGAGATGAGGTTGTCGCTATAACAATTAAGATAGAATCTCACATGCTGCATAATTCTATACTCGTATTATTTCCTCGGTGGGAAAATTTGTAAAGAAGCTTTTCCGAGCTTCTGAGAGAAAATTAATTACCCGCACACTTCGCTCCACTTATCCAACTTGTTCTTCCCTCGTTCCGGAACTCGTTACCTGTCAGCTCGCGCGAAAGTCCTGACGAATTACAAGGGATGGATTGACGGCCGTAAGATCCAGGGTAAGCATATCTTCGTGAGAGATCTCGTTATTCGCGCGGCGTCGAGAATGTCCCGCATTTCTCTCGAGTTTCATTTAAATGGAAGAGGATATCAAGCGCACGGGCATGTTTTGATTATCATGCCTGAAATAGGAGTCGTTTTTACTTTCCTGACCCTTCTGATATACTTGATTCGTTTTGAATATTCATGATTTCATTGATCCTTGATGAGCTAGGTCTACAATATTACGTGTTTAGAACATAGCATACACAAAAAAGCAGTTAGTAAACGAAAAATATCGTTCCGCCAATAGGAAACTACAGTGGCACGGCAAAGACTCATTACTCTGCAGTTGATTATTGTATCTACTTGAAAAAAATAATTCTTACGCTTCAAATACATAAGGAAATATACCCCAAAGTTCGTCTGGCTAAGATGTTTTTTTCGCTTCCAACAAAACTTGCGAAAAAAGCTATTTTCGGGTCTTCTGAAGCAAGACCCCCTTCTAAGAATATCCCAGGGTGGTATTTGCGATGGTCCTCAAAGTCAATCGCTGGACCGACAGTTTATTACGCAGCACGTCCTTAATAACAAGATGACCTTCATCGTAAAAACTCGTCTTCGATCCCATTCTCTGTACCTACCTTCATCCCATCTCTCGCTTTCTCCGCGCCTGCGTATGACCAAAAACAATACATCCATAGCGCTCGGAAGTGCTCTACTCCGCCTGCCAAAGCCATTCTCCTCGGATTTTCCAGCCGAGTACGGGCGCCTCTACCGAAGTTGCCCCACGCGAAAGTCCATCCACTTGTTCAACGTTGGAACAACTATTGTCCGGGCTACGCGAATATTCCGTACTCAGCGGATAATTGCTTTGAAGCTCGACACTCGCCAGCTCACCCGAGCTCTAACGGTACAATCACTATTACCACCATTAGTACAACCTCTACTCATTCGCGAGCAAAGAGTCCGAGGCACGTGCGGTGGAATGCAGTTTCTGCAAGCCGCATAGACACGCGTTACGTGCGATAGTGCTCACTCGTAGTAGCAGCCGGAGAGTTGGGAAGCCATTGTAACCAGGTGGTCGCTTCCCCAGGGTAACCTTGCACACTCGAGTTTGCCCGTGGCTGACTGCGCTGGGTAGGTTGTCAGGATGAATCTCAGCTCTTGCGGTTTGGTCATTCCTTCACTGCATGCCTTCCTTTGCTGCCGCTGGTTCCTGACCAACCCAATCCCGCTACTTCCAGATAGGAGCATCGTTCGTTGTACAGCCTGGGCCTAAATGGGCAGGGAGAAGGACGAATGCTTGGTCTTGTGCACCAAACCTGTCTGGATTCGTGTTAATTACCCTACTCGCAAGATTAGTGAGGTATTGCTGTCACTCGTACTACATGTAACGTACGACAGCGGACCGTTTTGTGAGCCATGCACAGTTTAGAAACACATCTCGGGAAGTTTCCGGTCGCGAATGGGACGTCGGTTATCTGTCTACCCTGCTGGCACGATTCCGGTTTTCATTGTAAAGCGTTTGTCCGCGTTGATGCAGATTTGAGACGTTTATTGAAATCGAATGGCGGGTTAAGATTTAGAACCAATTTAGAGAATTTTGGTATTCGAGAATGTTATGTGTATTTATTCAATGTGGTTAGGCTGTCATGTCAGTAACCGGTGACTAACACCGTCCTTTTCTTTGAGGCTGCAGTGGCGGACTGACGATGTACAATTGAAGAATTATCATAGCTCACATTGCTAAATATGACTTCCTATCATACCGTTTCTCAATGAATTGCTCGGCATTGGCAAATTACTAATGGCAAATTACAAATTACTAAGATATGGCAAAATTGTTGCTCCAAAATAGCGTGATCGCGGGCTAAACGGAAAAGAAGACAAGCAGGCCGTCTATTTTACTTCTTAAGGGGACGTAAAGTTTCTACAAACTCCAGAACCTTTCCAAAACAAGTATACGTGGAAACGCATTCATATATAAATTGATTGAGCTTTTTATGAGATACTAAACGTTAGATAATTAGAAAGTATTTAAGTTTTAGCACATTAATGTTTCTAAAATTATTTCTCTGCCTTTCTCGCACGTAAGTGAATCACGCCTGGCCTTAAATACGACGAATCCATAAGTCATGTACCCCCTCTAATTAAACTCCCCGTTAGATTTTTCAATAAAGCCTGTGTTTCTTTTATTAACCATGATTACACTTATCCAGGCTCATTCTCATTATCATGATGAATTTGTATCACGCAAAACGTCTACAGGGGTTTCAGAGGTTCCCACTCTACCCACCTCATACGTCAGAGATGCCACGTTATCGATCCGACAACGCTTTGAGGGTCCTAATACGGTTCTGCTACACGACGTCTCTCTTACGTCTCTGTCTCACATTCCCAAATGCGTACACTGTAGTGCAATGATTCAATCTCTACAGATTATCAAGTCCTCCCAAGTGAAATAATTATGTATAGTCCATATATTAGCTATATATAGAATTGGGCATATATAATTTATATATAGTCCACATACGTCTACTTTGAAAAATCCAAAAATAAATATAATAATGCCAATAATAATAATAATAAATAATTCTTTTAAATATGATATAATAATACATTTAAAAATAATATATATAATCTGAGTATGGAACTAGAGATACACCGTTTATATATTGTTCATATATGCACTATATATGCTCAATTCTGTATATAGTTAATGTATAAACTATGTATAGATTTTTCACTTGCTCTGTCTTATCAAATTTCCGAATAAAACCAGGCCTAGTTCCCGTTTTCATGTACGATGTATACGTATTACTGCAACCAAGCAGATCGTGGCAATAAGGATATAGTAATTCCTCATCAAACCCAGAGAACTCTTTGTAATAATCGAAGCCCAGTTTTCCAGTGATTGCATTTCGATCGTATGATCTCGGTTTCAAGACCAACACAGCAAGCAATATCGGCTCGATATTAAGTGCAGTGATGTGACCTAGGTTATAACGTCGGGGGCCACGAGAGTCCGCGAATCCCCGCTGGTCGTTGGCGGGTCGAACATGTACAAGCTTTTGCGCACGTCGAATGGAATACCCTTGCCGATTCCCTTTTCCCACCCCTGCTTGCACCCCATTTAATAACTATTCCGAGCACGAGCCCTCCAGCTAGTGTCGGCTCAATGTAGCCAGCAGCTTTCCCATTCAACCGTGCTGCATAAACGATTATCCAATTAAACCCACTACTAGAACAATTCAGTTAATCTAATCAGTTCAATATCAATCCACCAGATTTCAGGATTAAATGTATATTTTCATTTCCCGTTATGTCAGTGACGAACTTCGCCTTGTTCGAAGAATCTGCGAACGATACAACTTCCGTAATCGCAATAATTTCTTGTTGTCGACGCAATTCCACGTGCAATGCGCGCATCCACAACGTAACCCAGGCAACACCAGTGGCAAGACCGATTTTGCCTCCGCTCTGAGGCCACACAGGACGATGTATCACGACGGCGGATGTCCTGCCACCCCGGTTACAGTTCTTTCGCTCCTTTTCTCATTCTACGTCTTCTTTTTCGTCGTCGCCCGAGCTTTTCCCGATATATACACGCCCACGCTGTTTCTCCAGAACCCAGACGGGTTTCTTCGAGGTCGCTTTTCCCATTTTCGTTCGCTCGCCCCGGAGTAGAAACAGGAAGATGCTTCTTTCTCTTCAGCAATCTGCATGCCGACCCCGAGCGCGAATGAATCAACATTTCTCGTGTTTTTGTTTCGCGTTGTTTTGTTTTTGACATTCCGCTACGGTCATGTATTCGTGTTACGGCGAATACGGAAGGAACGTTGTTTGAATAATTATGATGTGCTTTTATGATACGGTATGACTAAGCATTTCCGTTCGCGTTTTATTGTTTCTCTGACCTTTTCGTCGGCGTTTCGGCTGTCGAAATTTTTTAGATCCCGAATCAGAGTATTCGGAATATCGTTTCGTTTCTGCCGCTTGGTTAAAATTGCGGGTGCGAGTTAGTTTGCAGACTTCGAATGATAATTTTTCTGCATTCACGGACTCTTCACACCTTCGCACACGTATAATCTAAATCTGCATGAACTTTAGCTAGACGACATAAGACGGAAAACAACTCGGACAGTCGCACACAATAAATATAATCAAGTCAGCACAAAACTTAGTTCAACTGGAAATTTCGTCTAAGATGACGTCTTTGCGGGCTTGCGTTTGTCTACTGCGACTCATGCGAAGATGAACTTCGAACTTTACTTGAAATTGGTCCATGCAGATCAACTTCGACGATCTTCTTGTTCGTTTTCTTGATAAAAGATGGGACTTAATCGCCTGGAGTTCCGCTTTCGTGTCTTAATCTCATGCATGAGACATTGACGAAGCGGACATCATGAAGAGACTTCTCTACTTCTCCACGTGCGACGAATTTTGGTTCACGTGTACTCTTCGGGAGATCCAATCATGAACTGTGAGGAGGCCAGTATCGAGACTCTCGAAATTGGTCACGCAACACCTTTAATTAGGCGAACGCAACACCGTGACGTAAGACGGTAATTTGCGACCTCTTGTAATGAGGAGCGCTTGATGCTCCACCCACCGGGCGTGCGGTACTTCAATGACCAGATAATTAATTCCTTACAACCTCATTTTAATATCATGGAAAATAAATAAGCATAAATTTGAATATTTCCAATTCTGGGTTATTTAAAGAATTGGCAATCAATCTTCCAGACACGAGAAATATTATTTGGATTCAATTCTCATTATATCCTACGTAAATTTAGGTTATTTATTCTATCTAGGTATTATTAATAACGCGTTGGGTTCACGGGCGTTATTAAAATTGATACAAGTCAATAAATTGTCGGTGCCTAAAAGAAGTCCGTCCGGCGTTTTAATTCTGATTAAATAATTAATTATTTCTGCTCGTGGTCAATATCGTGAATTCTCTACCCCTTTGAGTTATAGGTCTTCCCGTAGCAGCACCGAGGAATCATATGAGGCACCGCAGCCGCCTTGAATCCCATAAATATATCTCATCCATACAAATCTCATCCAATCAACGGATCTACAACAAAGTTTACGAGAAAACCCGACGAGAAACATGCAATAAAAGCACGAATCGAATTATAAAACAATTTTTCTCGCGAAATACGATACAATTTCTAATTTGCGGCCAAGCGCGGAATAATTACTCGCCTTCGGGACGTGACTGAGTCGAGTCGTTGGCACGATAAATCTTAACGCTCTTCCACTCCAAACGATCAACAAGTTGCCTCGAAGCTCTGCCCTACATCTCAATAGATTGCAATTAAACCGTATAGTAGTCGGCTCCTGGCGTGCGCGGCTTAGCTCGTTCAAACTGAATGAAATTACAGGGATCGCGAGGAAATTAGTATTTACACTTCAAAAACTTTCATTCGAATTAATCGTCCAATACGTGCACGTAGCGTATATTTTATTGATTAAATACCGCGGATGCAAATTCAATTGATCTTGTTGTGACGAGAATCGCTTCATCTCTCTGCAAAACATCTTGTTTTCATCAAAGATTAATTCATTGATTCTGTGAGGGTAAAAAATCAAAGACCTTCATGAAGGTCTCCGTGAATATTTCAGCTCCACATTTTAAATACGTTCTACCCAGCAATTTTCGCTATTGTGGAAAAATTACTTTAACTCTTGACCGCCTCATGTCGACTAATCCAGATCGATAATACTCATTCGAAATGGAATCCTAAAAGACCCGGTCGAAGCTTCGAATCAAGCCCACGAATCGACTTCCAACAAAATACGTCGATTCAATTTCAACTCAGTGCGATCTCGCATTCTACCCAGGGCAAAGCAATTAATTAGTGAGTCGGGCGAGTAACGTGTGTCCTCTCGTCGTCGTAGTCGACAAAGTCGCATGTTCGTTGGTCACAAAGGTGAACAAAGTGCTGGGAATGACAAGGTGCATTATTAATGTAAATTGAAGGTCCTAGGGCGCGCTCGGTTGTCCGCCGTTCTCTCGTTCTCTCCCGGGGAAACTTTAACTTTTCGCATTCCTCACGGGGTTTCCTAGGATATATAGCGAACGTGTTAGCATCCCTTGTATGCGTACCCCAGCAATCTCCAAACCTTCTGTGTCTCCTGTAACTCCAATGTACTTTGCTGCACTGCATCGTGTGCCGTTCCAAAGCTTTCGCGCTTCTGCGCAGACTCTCGACCGATCCGAGGGCAACATTCTACGTTGGATAACGTATATAGGTGCGAGATATATGAAATCCCAGGATATTATATTATTCAGCCAGCATGTGCGACTATGCAAAACTGTATATTGTAATCTGTGTCGCGTAGGTCGTTGACGTGTCCCGGTCGAGGGCTTGTTCGACGGACCGAAGTAACTCCGTTGGTGTCCAAGGGATATTCCTGAAGGACGAAAACTCGGAAACGAAAACGACGACGCTACATTTGCTCTGGTCGACCCATCGAATCGAAACGAGTTGAAGAGCGCAACCTAGCTCGTTGAAAATACCAAGAGCGAGAGCGAAACATCGAGGGTACATTTATAGTGTAATTGCGCTGACCACTCAACGGGATTAACTCTTATATCATTCTCGTTGAAGTCCGCGACGTGCACATCCGCCCACCCTCGCGATATCGCGAGAATTAATAACGGTCGGTGGTGAGCGCGGTTATATAGCTCGTTCCATCCTAAAGTGTGGTTACCGTTTTGATCTATGCGCACATATGCGTCATAATCTGCGATAACGTACCTGCAATTCACTTGCAAACGTGTCTGTGAACTGAAACATTTGTTCGAGCTCGTGAAAACGCGAAATCCATTAGCCGCTATTGGCTCGGTTAGTTTTCCGAATTGAAAAAAAACAAGGAATCAACTCCTGAGTAGATAACGGTGGAGATCGATCAGTCTCAAGGAGACAAAGTGAGTGAAACTCGTACCGCTGCGCTTTTCAAGTCCACGGGACATTTAGCCGAGCGGGGTGTAATACATCCAGGAGCACGTAGAGAAACTCCCGATATAACCAATTCCAGGTTGAGAAAAACAACGTGCGCCGTTGGAACGTGAGTCGGGCGAGCGTGCTAACGGGAACATTCGGCCGAGCGGAAAATCCCCGCTAAGTAAGCTCTCTAAAAACCCCTGGTTCGATGCTACACCGCGTTCCCGGTTTCCTCTTACTCCACTTCGGAAACTGCAGTACCCCGGGGAGAGATTAGAGTGATTAAGACGCTGGGCGGGCGTCGGGGTATGAGGTTTGGCTGGCAAACCCCGAAGTTGCACGGCGACCGGAAGCAGTTTTAGTGAAGCTCGAAAGCAACCCCGAACCACGCGAACTACAATGGATGCGGCGCGTATGTACAATCTGTGCTTGTTCCTGCACTTGGTTCATGAGGCCTTCGCGACACCTTGTAATACGTTGCCGCAATGAGCTTTTCATGAAACTCGAACAACTTCCTAATGACGTACGCCTCCTTCCGTTAATGTTGAGAACATTCATAACGAGATGGCTGAATGATTGCTCTTGGCGCGGGTGTGTGATCAATCCCAGAGAATTTTAGCCTTAAGGTGATGGACTACATCGACCAGTGGGAAGGTGACAGCGCTCTCGGCGCTCGCTGCGCAGCGAGAGAGGAGAGAGCGTTTGTGGTCCATCGTCTTAAGATGACTTCATGCCGTACGCCTGACGTTTCATTGATAAGATAGCTTTCATTTTACATTAAGGTTGGTTAGGTAGTGCCGTAATACTTCTTGGATAACAATTGCTATAATAGAATGATTGCTTCATTTCGCTGAACAAGCGGGCAGTGGATAGGTTTGTAATACGTTGCCGCAATAAGCTTTTCATGAAACTCGAACAACTTCCTAATGACGTCCACCTCCTTCCGTTAATGTTACGAACATCCATAACGAGATCGCTGAATGGTTGCTCTTGGCACGGGTGTGTTATCAATCCCCCAGAATTTTGGCCTTCAGATGAGTTGGTGGCGTACGTCTGATGTTGCATTGATGAGTTAGTTTGCATTTTACATCAAGGTTGGTTAGGTAGCGTCGCAATACTTCTCAGATAACAATTGATGTTGTAGAATGCTTGCTAAATTTCGTTGAACAAGCAGGCAGTGGGTAGGTTTTGACGTATTTGTAGATTGGTGAGAGTTCTATTGAGATGTCTAGACTGGAAGGCAGAATTGAAACTTTGTTCAAACCCAAAAGCAAGGTAGAATATCTGTACCTTGCTACGTGAGTGTCTCAACTGCTTGTTCAGCCGAAGCTGAAGTTCTTTTGCAGTGAAGAGACTTCGAAATCATTTTTCGATTGGTAGCAGCTTTTCCTTCTTTCCAGTAGCAGGCTGGAGGAAGTCCACTCCCAGAGGATTCTCATCCTGAGATGCGTTACACTATTCCACTGTAACTCCAATCGATAAAAAGGCTTTTAACCGATTATATGTCGTCAGCCATGAGAGTAATCTACTTGTGAGAATAGCGAGCACAATAACCACCTTGCGGCTGGTTTAGAAACTACCACGCGGTGTCTCGTCTTTGCACAAGGACAATTGTACCTAGTACCCCCTACGGGACCTTTTATCGGTGATATCGCATCCCTCCTCTAGTCCTCTAGACCTCTAGTGCTTGGAAAATGTCCTGCGTTCATTTTTTACGAGTTGACCTCTTCGAAGTCGTTTTTGATAATGTACGAACCATCGCACATTCCGGATCAATGTGGATTCACTGGGGAATTATTCCATGTTAAAGAACCATCTCCAGGAACAAGGCTTAAGGTGTTCCATTGGATCAAGCGAACGATGAATTTGCATATCCGTTCAGCCGGACGGGTAACGAAGATATAGTGCAAACTGCATGTAACACCTGTATATAGCTTGTCAGGACATTCCTCCGTCATACACGCATACATACGTGAATATACAGGACGCCGGTACGGAATGGCGGAGACATCTTGGCTCGGTATCAAAATACGTGAGTTACCGTCTCCGAGCGTGTACATCAATTGGAGCAACGACCCGATTATCGGCTTGAGAAGAGGCGTGCATAAGTCGGTTCCACGAAATCCTCCTCACCGGACAGCCGCACCCCCTTTAGAACCTACTCAACATTTTTGTCTGGAACAACGCCAGAGTCACAATAATCTCGCATTGGCACTCTTTTATGGAAGAGTAGCTGCGTCACTGCGAAATGTCACTGACCTGTTCAAAAATATTTCCATAATCGCTTTTACCGTGTTGTGAGCGAATTTTTTTTTTTTTTTATGTATCTTCCGGAGCATCAAATGTGTGTTGATGGCGCACTTATGGGTCCTATTTGGTGTGGTGGAATGGATATAACATGATTTTCATGATTCTAAATGATATTGAAGCAGGGATTTAGTTGAAATTAGTGAGTAGAAATAGCAGAATAAATAAGAAAAAAAATCCAAGAATCGCTTAGTCAAATTTTTTCTTCTAAATTCAAATGATCTAAATCTAAATTATCTCCTTCAGGATTAATGTTATACTATTGAGGATTAATCAAAACACTCAGAGTTCAGGAAATCATCATAATCTTCCGGTTATTCGACTTTTAAAATATCGTTTTATATATATGCTTTTTAATTTCTTAATTAAATCATATAAAATTTAAAAATTTCTTTAATTAAAATTTGTCACCGAGCAAGCGACGATCATATTCTTTGCGAATAAGCAATCAGAAATCGGGCTATAAACAATCACATAGGATACCGCAAAATTTCGATCAAGCTTAAATTCTCCGCCTTCCAACTAGAATTCGATATGCTTCGAGTTATCAATTTTCATTTTCGCGGTAATGCAATACAAATTGTCGGGTTTCGCTCCATTCATCGTCGCTTCTCCGCAAGCGCGAGTAAGCCGCGAAATTCACTGTTCGGAGTAAACTATAGAAACGTAAAATAATACGCGGCTGCCTTACTCGGAAATAATTGTAATCAGTATTCCTCGTGCGAGCCGCATTCAAGGGGATTGAAAGTTCGGGCGTCAACACAGGACTTGAGCGCATCAAAGACCGAAGTTTGTATTCAACAAAATAAAGTTTAGTCTGCGTAGTAAAATCAGCTACAAATACTTGCTCATTGAGAAACTGTACGTGCGGTATTTCTACAGTATTTAAACTTCTATTTTAGTGACAAAAAGTCTATCTAAAAAAATATCTTAATTAGAAAAGACCTAAAACCATATTTTAGCAGCGCTAATCTATCTTAAAATCTTTATTTCTATCCACGCCGAGTTAAGAAGATGACTCTATAATTTATAGTACTTTGTATGTACTCTATAATATTTTTTTCGAAGACAAAATAATATAAATATTTGAGAGGCAGCAAAATTATATTTTTACCAAATTTTCTTCTCGTAATTTTTACATCTCCTAGCTAATCTGAGTATTTAAATTGCTGAAAGATCTCGGAAAAAGCCGATAATCAATGACTTCCGGTCGCCAAAGTTAACACAATATTTCTCTTATTTTCAGGGGCTATAAAAAAGTATTTAAACCCACTGCAGCTAGTTACAGTAGTTAAAAAAGAAATATTCCTTTTCTCTCTACTAAAAACCTTCATACGCATCAAACGTTGATCTATTTCGCCCAAATTGTTGTTACACCATTGAAATAATCGACAATAGAATTGTTCCAACCGAAACATGATCGACACATCTTCTTCAAACAGCTCGCTGGTGGACTGCGAGTCATACTCCAGTACGGTGAGAACCATAACAACATAAACTCACCCTCATTACCCTTATTCGCCGTTAACGTTGCTGCGGATGGTCCGAAACCATCGTTATTAGCTCATTCTATGCGCGCGGGAATATTCTAGATAATATCCGTATGTCCAGGCTCGGGCAGGGCCGCATTGTTGGGATTAATGCGGTCGACTGGTCGGATTAAAAAGCATCGTGGAGTGTGTATATCCATGCGCATAAATGTACGGTAGTACTAAAATGTATGGGGAGAACTTGGGGCTAAAAGGAACAGGGATAAGTTGTGATACCGCGGATATTCCCTGAACGAAGAGAGCGAAATAAATGGATCCAACGCGATAATGAGCTTTACACCTCTGCGCATTTTGTCTCCACGCCAGTCATATCGCAGCACCGTAAGAGGATTTTTTTTTACACTGGATTAAGGCTTTATATACGCGATTTCAACGATTTTTTAAGGTACTTTTCTAGACTCAATTTTCTGTCGGTATTTTCTTTTTTATAATTTTTTCGTGTCATTGAAATTTTTATTTCTGTGGTTCTTACGATAGGTGATGATACTAAGAATATGTTGTAAAAATTTCAAAGCGATCTGAACCTTCGTTCAAAAGTTAGAATTTTCACAAGGTTCAAAAAAGTGAATCGTGGAAAAACGGCTTTGAAGTTGGCGGTTGGCAAAAATAATTAAAAATTGCGAAATTTATCGCGTATATAAAGCCTTAAGAGCGCATCGTGAGTATATAATCAATACGTAGCTATTTTTTGACGACATTCAATATTTTTTCACGTATTTTTTCGATTATAGCTTATTTTTTGATAGTCATAGATTGATTGATTATTTTTACACACAATTTTCAATCCATTTATGTATTTGTTAAGGTTTTTTTATTCATAAACGCCGAGTAGAAAATTTGGGGTCAAAGGAAACACGCGTTTGAGGTTAGATGTAACACTTTTAAAACTTTATTGATCCAATTATTTAAGGTAGCAATAAAAATAGCTATACAGGAAAAAATAATCGCGGAGACAAAGCTCTAAGCTCTTCCAAAGGGTGCGGATCGAAATTTCGAACAGTCAATGCTCCGACAGGTCAATTGATTTAAGAAGTTACATACAGTTAGAAGGCTTTAAAAAGACGGATTTTCAAGAATTTTTTTCGCGCAGACTATTCAATTTATTAATTTGAAAATTGGTGTACATATTATAATAACCTTATAATATATTTACATATTTTTTATTTGTAAAAATAATCATCGCGAATGTTGCTATCGCCGATCTCCTAGAGCTCCGCAAAAAAAACCAATTTTGCGGTGATCACGATATCTCTGGACCGGATTATCTGAAATGAAAAAACCAAATAAATTTCGTTAATATAATACATTATCTAGTATTTAATCGAAGGAATTAGCGAAAAAATAATTTTTGACAAAATGGCGACTTCTCAAAATAAAAGACTCGATTTTGAACGAAAATTTAAGCCTTAAATTGTTTATAAAATGGAAAAAATTTATCGGAGAAAAAAAATCTCCGATTAATTACTAAAAAATCTAGTTTAAAAGGTTGTGTTAAAATTTGAGACTGATCGGTTCAGCCATTTTCGAGAAATCTTGATCACCGATTTTGAAAACATAGTTTTGAGAAAAACGCGTTTAAAGTTTCAAAAGCGTTTTACATGTGGTAAATTTCGTTTTTTTTCAACTTACATGGAGTCATCTATTCCAGGGCCATATAATAATCCGTTCGCATCGTTGGCAGCTTCTAATAATTCGATTTGATGATAAAACGATTTTTTGAAAATTACAAGTGTATGTAACCCCTTAATTAAAACACTCCCAAAATAAATTTTCCGCATCGGCATGGCTTGATAATAAATTATATTTAAACTTCCGGTTCAAATACGGATAACAGATATTTTTCTGAACTATTAAATACTACATTATTACCGTAATTTCAATTCCATCC
Organism: Sussaba pulchella; assembly: GCA_963971145.1. Lineage (NCBI taxonomy): Eukaryota > Metazoa > Arthropoda > Insecta > Hymenoptera > Ichneumonidae > Sussaba > Sussaba pulchella. The sequence continues at coordinate 1,830,572 of OZ020170.1, forward strand.
AAATGTCGATCAGACAAAAATCGTGTTAACGATTTAAAAAAAAAATTAAAATTAAAAAAAAAACCTAATTGAAAATGGAATGTAAAAAATTCTCGAGCGTTGAAACACCGTATTACCATTTCGTCGAATACCGAATTCATTGCGCAGAATTGGTTTGTAACGAAATTTTCGTCTATTATCGAACGTCGGCACAGCGTGAAAATTCGTTCATCGAATACGACCCAATTTGCCGTGCAAATTGGTTACAATGATACGATCGAAAACGTTTTATATTCGCTGACGAGCAAAAAAACGAGAATAGGTTTTTGCAAAATCGATTTCGCGGACTCGGAATTGTGCGCACGCGACATCAACGTTTTTTTTTTCTCACGCGAATTTTTCTCATCGGCCATCTGCGACTGACGGAACACCGGTTATATGGGGAAACAGTGGAGGATGCGACGAAGAAAAATAGCGGGAAAAATAAAAAAACATTGCACCGCGTTCGTACACGGTAGCGTGCAATACGTGGATGAATGAAAAAAATGACGAGACGAAACGAAACGCTAACTCAAAAGAGAACGTTGAATGCAATTCCAAAATGGAATATACGTACGCGAATTGCGGTACGTATGAAGCTTGATGGGAAAACGGAAGCTGAGAACGACGAACCCGGGACACCCCTGTTCATGAATATACATGCGTGTGTACACACATGTATGTGTGTATATCGGTAATTCCGAGTCAAATCGCACGGTCAAACGTATGAGGCCTGGGGATTCTTTTCTCGATTTTTCATTGGCTTTCTTTTGACCCTCAAGATACTTTTGATTTTATTCAGTACTTTTGTATAACCCTAGAAGTCTTTATAAAATTAAGGAGGATGCCTGAGTAATTTTTTTATTCCTTAACATTAAAAATATGAGTTCTTAAATGATTTTTTTCTCGTGCTTATAATTATTTTCCTCTTATTAATAAAGTAAATAATTAATTAATGAAGTAAAACAACTAAAATTTTTAATAATCTCGAAGTACGATTTTTTTTTTACTTGAGGGTGGTTTTTAATTTTTTAACGAGTTTTAGGGTGATTCAAGAGTCTCGAAAAATATCAGAGGAGTTTTTCGGATGAAATAAGAGCCAACGAAAAATTATGAACTAAATCGACAGTGCTCAGGATCTCGACCGTCCGATTCGACGTGGAATGCCCCATATACATGTGTATAGATCTCGTAGTTTTTCGTCCGCGCTCGTTTGCCTGTCTGGACGTCCTCTTCGGACGAACACAAAAGCTTTGCAAATTATTAAACGAATGCATGAGCTTACGCAACGTTCGTTAATTATAACAAATGAATGGATACGTTAAATTTTGTATTATGCGACCAAAAACAAGAATCGTTTGCTAACAAAGAAAATCCGGTCGTAATTTTCGGTCTGTGATGAACGACAACGAAAAATCTGTTTTCTTCGGACAGTAAATTTTCATGAATTACAAAATTAATAAGCAAAGAAGAATTGTTTAAATAAGCTCAGAGAAATCCTTCAAGTACCATAATTATGCTATTATTAGCCATATGGATGTTAAATCCGTTTATTATAATGACAGGACACTAAATACAAGTCCACCATTTTGTACTCACACAAACATAAACACACAGATACTTAAATCGTGAAAATTTGCTTCGACTGTCACCTTCGAATTTTTGAATCAATTCTAAATATTGTAATATCGAAGTCTCGTCATTTTTTCTGCACGGAAAAAAAGCTTTTCGAACCAAGGACTTTTTACCATTCATTTAATCGATTCGTCCTCCTACCTGCAAAACGTAGATAATTGCACAAAAAAATGCAGTAAAAAATTCTTTTTTAATGAGGTCACCTTTTTCACGTCGTTATTATTTCCACGTCTCACAGAGAATTTTCGTGTTTATCGCGAAAGAACGGCGATTCAGCTGCCTGGAACAAATTTTATACGCCATACAGAAGCCTGTCTCTTGTTCCGCCTGTGACGATTCCGGTCGAAGTAAAACTGAAAAATAAAACCCGTTGATGGTGGAAACTGCAATACTCTCCGCAATGTGTGGTATTAATACCGGAAATTAAAATCGTGCACTCGAATCACTCTTCCGATGATTTATTTCTGTCGCTTTTATTTTTTTATCACACACTTTGTTGAACGTGAAAAATCAGAAACGTTCGACATCTGTCGTTTCGACGAGTTTCATACGAATTTGTTTTTTCAATTATGAATCGTCACAACAGCGAAAAAATAGTATTATTCGGATATTTCGTGAATATTCCCGACTGCTGCATTCGTTACGTGTGAGCTTGGCCTTAAGGCGGTGCGCTGGATTAGCGTGTGTAGCGAGAAAATAATTTAGCAGCTCTCATGATTTTCTGCATCGAAAATATACAACATATTTATTTAGAAATCAAAGAATTGTTTATATTAGTACGTTAATATTGCAAGAAAATACAGAATAAAAATTCTAGAAATGTCGAGCGTCGATAATAATATTTTTAACCCTGCGATTCTCAATATTCCCATCAATTTACGATAATCAAATCGCTGTGATGCAATCTTTTAATTATTCAGTTAAAATTTCGTTTCCCAATCGTTCCTTTCGATATTTTTCAATTACGCTTCAACCAATTCAGATGACGTACTTCCGGTCAGATGTAACTCGACGTGTCTCGGTGTAACAACGCAGTGATTCCATTTAGGCACAGTTCCAAAATCGGTGTTTTTACTCTCAACGTAAAAACAGGTAAAGCGCGCATTTACGTACTTGGATGCTTCGGGTCGATTTTCGTTACGATTGTTCGTGTTACAAGAAAGAAGTTTGATATATCTAAAAGTGTATACATATATAAGAAAGGAGTCTATATATATTTACGTATATACATATATGTATAGATATATAAATGTATAGACGTTTAAGAGGGCAGCTCGTACATACATAAATGTGCACCAAGACTTGTGCAATCTTTAATGCACGTACGTGTGCGCTCAACGCGCTTCAATGGAAACGGCGTCGGGCTTGCCAACGACGAGGCAAAGAATTTTGGAAGCTTGCCACCGTATCCCAGAAATTCTGTATGAGAGCAGCGACAGGCATCGAGCTCGTATCGTTTATGGCTACGCGAGGTTATCTCAAGATTGTTCGACATTAATTTTCGCTTTTCCGATATTCCCTACTGTCCATATTCTCAAAGTGAATACGTTGAATATTCTTTCGAGTTTTCAGATTCATTGTACCGGAATTTTGTACGCTTATATTCATAGCTGAAAATTATCCATCGAATCTACGAAATTTATGGGCTTACTGAATGTTCATTTTTTTATATGTTTTTTTTTTTTACCGTTATATATCACGGAAAGGAGTTGAGGGATTGTCTCACCGTTTTTTTCTTACGATGATATACGCAAGGAGAGACTGTAAAGTTTTCAATTCCGACACAAATATTCAAAATTATTCAAATATTATTGAATCATGATAATAATTATTACGATATAAGAATTGATAATAATTTATAATTATTTTATTTTATTTCATTCTTATTTCGTATATTTATATTTAAAAAATATAAAAATATTTAAAAATTATACTTCACGTATAAATTTGGATTTATACGTGTTATAAAGCTTATAGAAAAACTTGTTTGAAGCCTAAACTTACGATCTAATAACAAAATAACAGATACCAAATATTTAATTATTTGATTTTCTCAGACATGTTTGTTTTTTTAAAGAATTTCTGCGTACATCGACGTAAAGGCTGAATGTTTAATCAAGGCTCAGATTGTTGCAGAAAGTATCGTGACATTAAGGTCGTATGACAAACCCTTCGCTCCTTCCTCTATTAAAAAAGCTGTAATTTTATTTCCTCACACTTTTTCACGAGACGAGATAATAAACGTAACTTTCCCGGGCATAATACTTCACGAACTAACGTGGAAACTCGTAAAATATCAAGTTTACAGCTCGCTATGTATAATAGGACTATATACATAAGTTTCCATGTACTCGAAGATTTATCATTCAGTGGTTTACATACTTCATTTTCAAGACTTTCTACGAGTTTCAATTTTCGCGAATTACGTCCTGAAATATCATTACCGCGTGATTTGCGATTGTACGAACAACTTTTCGACCCTCAACTACTTGGTAAGTCAATGTGACAACATTTATACCGCGTTAACCCTAGATTGGTCACCATATGAGAGAATCCCTGGCGCGCATCGATTTTTCACTCGCAAACTATTGACGGAAACATTTTCAAAAAATTACAGTTTGTCCTTCGAAGCTTTTAGAAATCAATTACAATTTTGTTGAATCGAATGAAACGATTAGAACGGAAGAATAAAATTAATTAGATAGAAAAAAACGCTAAAATACGGATATACTCTTAGAAGGTGACGTGACTCGTCATTGGTTTCTCTCTGGCGACGTTGCCACGACACGCGCGCTATACGAGTCAAACAACGTGGCAACGCTGCCGCCTGGAAAGCACCGCGGCATCACCTCGAAAGGTGACATAAGCCGTTAGGTCACCAATGGTCACCAATGGTCACCAATGGTCACCAATCTGAGATTGAAAGAAAAAATGTTTCCAATGATTTCGTCGTCAAAAGTATGAAATTCCAGTAAGGTCACCAATGGTCACCAATCTGAGATTGAAAGAAAGAATGTTTCCAATGATTTCGTGGTCGAAAGTATGAAATTCCAGTTAGGTCACCAATGGTCACCAATCTGAGATTGAAAGAAAAAATGTTTCCAATGATTTCGTCGTCGAAAGTATGAAATCCCAGTTAGGCCACCAATGTTCACCAATGGTCACCAATGGTCACCAATGGTCACCAATGGTCACCAATCTGAGAATGAAAGAAAAAATGTTTCCAATGATTTCGTCGTCGGAAGTATCAAATTCCAGTTAGGTCACCAATAGTCACCAATGGTCACCAATGGTCACCAATGGTCACCAATCTGGGATTGAAAAAAAAAATGTTTCCAATGATTTTTCGTCGTCGAAAGTATCAAATTCCAAAATACACATTCTAACCGCCTCGACATTTCAACTTACACATTTCCATTCATCAATCCATCGAGCAGAAACACCATGGGATATGTTATTTATCCAAAAACCCGAAATTATGACTATGCGCATGGCGTATCGATCACGCCTCGCCCGTTTCCATCTAATATCATAAAACCGCGTGCCCGCCATTCGCAAATTCGCGAAGCCGAGTAACTTACGCCGATTGGGCTGCGCAAACCCGTGGAGCGGTTACGTAGGCAAGAGCGATTCATATATATTCATTAAAGATCCAATCCATTAAGGGCTCGACTTCGCTCGTGCTATGTGAGAATGGTACGAACATCGGGAAGGATGTCGGACGGGGTCAGACCATTCGCGAACATTTCACTATCGTCTTCATACTCGATCCCATTCTGACTCTCTCGTGTAGCCGCCACGAGATTGCAATAACAAAATGGAGCCTTCCAGCTTGGAATGAGAATGTAAACGACGAAGGAATGTCAAAGGAATAGTAGGGGAAGAAGAACGGAGACAACAACAACAATAATAATGATAATAATAATAATAAGAAAAAATTATTATTATTATTATTATTATTGATATAATTATATAATCATATTATTATATAATTATATAATATTATTATAATTATTATTATTATTATCATCATCATTCTATTATTATGATAATAATAATCATAATAATAATTATTATCATTATTATTATTATCACTATAGTTATTATTATGATAATATGATAATTTTTTTAAATAATAATAATTATCATTATAATGGTGATGATAATAATAATAATTATAATAATCATTATTCGTATTATTATTATTATTATTATTATATTATAGTTATTATTATATATTATATAATATATGTTATTATATGTAATTATTATTATTATAATGATAATAATAATAATAATAATAATAATAATAATAATAATAATAATAATAATAATAATAATAATAATAATAATAATAATAATAATAATAATAATAATAATAATAATAATAATAATAATAATAATAATAATAATAATAATAATAATAATAATAATAATTATTATTAATAATAATAACAACAATAATAATAATGATTATGATTATTATTATTATTATTATCATCATTATTTTTATTACTATTATTATTATTATCATAATAATAATAATAACAATAATAATAATGGATATAACGAGGTTTCATAAATAGTTCAGAATAAAAATCAGACTAAAATAATTCTATTAAATGTCACCTTCTAAATGTTTTAATCGATTGCATTTTATCCAATTTTCTGCAGTAATAGGGATTCGGTCCGCTTCAAGAAACGCCGCAGCTGCAGCTAATCAACAAAGAAAGACTCAAAGTCTTGTTTGTCGCGTTAAGTTTTTTAACGTAATAACTCCTCAATATACCATCGAGAGATTATTCCAGCCAATTTGTTACATTTAACTTTTTTTGTGAACAGTTTTTGTTTCGAAAACTTTCACAATTGCTCGGTCGTCTTTCTTTTCCTACTTTTCTGATTTTTTTAATGACCCTCACAATAGACGTAGATATTTAGTTAATCAAATTATCAAGGTAAATGTATCTGATGTTATCTCCTTTGGATGTTTCATTTTTTTCCAGTTCCGAAAACAGTTTCAATATTTTGCGTGAATGTTCGAATACGATTTCATTTCAAAGCAACGACATCTTCGGCTGCCTCTCGTAAAACAACGATCACCAAAATCCAGCCGTCGACAGACACACCGAGACATTTCATCGAAAAAGAGTGATCCCCGGCACTCGCGGAGAAAAAGAATAAAAAATCTACGAAGACCGAAACGTTTGTGCGAGGATGAATGCCGCGAAGGAATCCTTGCTGGTTCGCGATGAGAAAACCTGATCCCATTAGCATGGCGCTACGAAGGCGCGGACAAAGAATTTTCTTCCGCAGCTTCCAGGCTCGGAATGTCACTCTATGAAGCTCCGAAGGAATTGATCGAGCTTCGAAATCCGGGATAAGTCCGAGACAGAAAGAACGAAAAAAAAAAACCCCCCTAGCTTCTTTAGAATCTGCAAAAATCTCGTTCGATGCAAATCCAAGCAACCGATGCTGAATTAAAAAAAAAATTTCCTATAAAATCGGGAAGTTAACGAAAAAAAACGTGGAATGGGTGGGAGAGAATGACAAAATGAAAACAAAAGACCGGTCGAGAGCATGTCGAACACGCCCACGTTGGGGTTTTAAAGCCATTCTCACTCATTCCGAAAAAAGTAACTTCGTAATTTTACACGAACTTCTGCTGCACTGCTTGTTAAAATTTTAATTAGATTTCCTAATTAAAAGCTACGTTCTGGATGTTTCAAAGATTTTTCGCGTCAATAGTTCAGCTATTAGGGGGAAGAGGACGACACTGTGATAACGACTTTGAAAGGAAATATCTCGTGACTGAACGGTTAAAATAAAAAGGTCCTAGTACATTATTTGTTGTTTTTTAAAACGGCTATACAAAAATACTTCACTCGATGGGATAAGTAAAAAGAACAATTCACCTAAAAACGAGAACGAAATCGGCGAACGGCAGAAAAAGCGTTTTTTTTTTACGATGATTTAAAAAAGACAACATTTAAATCCGCAAGCGCGGTATCGAAAAATAACTTTTTCCAAAAAATCTTATAATTTCTGTTTTTGGGTTATTTATCGACGTTTATATACTAAATTTCATCTCAATGGGTAAATAAATAAAAGAATTACTGTGAAATAAAAAAATACGAACAACATAACCGACCCTATAAGGTTTCCTAGCTTCGCTACAGAACCCTAAAAACTTAAAAAACCAGTAAAGAAAATAAAAGAAAATAGTCTGAAAGAAATAAGTACAAATGAAAAGACGAGGAAGAAAATTACGTTTTCTAATTACAAAGATGTCGCTCTCGCTGTGCAGCTGGAGCGACGCCGTTCGGACAGATACAGAACCAATGGGGTTAAGGGTTAACCCAGCCGTTCCCGTTGGTGTTGGTAAAAAGCGTCTTGTGGTTTTCGGTGTTTTCCGAGGTGCGACCCCGGAAAATCTTACCATCTCACTCTGCCGCTCGTACGCCCGCGATATATGATATAAAATATAACGCCCCCCCTCCTCCTTTGCTGATAACCAACGGCGGAAACCCGTCCTCGCCAGCAGTTACTTTTCCTACACATCGTTTGCATCCTATTTTGCGAAAGCAGCTATGCATATGCATGTTGTGCATCTGTAAAGTCGGTCGAGGGTGCGCGACCGTGCGGTTAATGGAGGATGCAAGAACGTCGGAGCAGCGTTGGGGAGAACGAAGTCGGAAAGCCGACACTCTTGACGTTATATACACGTATATTCACATCTACAGGGTGGTCCGTTTAAGTCGGCAAAGCGGAATATCTCGAGAGCGACTCGTTTTGGTGAATCATGTTTGTGACAAAGATTTCATGGCTCGTAGGCGAAAAAAACACTGTGATATCTTGGTTTTCATTCGATAGAGGTTAACCGGGTCATTTGGAGGTCAGCATTGTTTTTATTTTCAACAGGATCGTGTATTTTTCTTTACGGATTTTATTTTTCACTGAATAATTGAAAAGCTTTCATCCCAAATTATTTTTTGTACGATAGTTTAGGAAAAGTCGTTTGCTATCGGAAAAGTTATAAGAGAAGTTGACACGTAATCAACTTTTACGGGAAACTGAAAATTCGCTCGGTCATAAATTTCTCGTTCTCAGAATTCATTCGGAAATTGCCATTTGTTTTCATTCCACGAGAGTGCAACTCACAATAGTCGAGCGAATGTCAACAGATACGAGAATGAATAATCTCGCGTTGTATGGAATGAAAACAAAAACACAGCTGGGTCTTCCGTTTATCCACTTTATTATCCTTGAGATATCTTGAAAAATAAATATGGTAGAAGAAACAATTCATGATACATTTTCTGTTTTTCTAAGAATGCAAATCTGTCAAAAGTGCTCTGTCTTAAAGAAAAAAGAACGTTGACCTCCAAATGACCGTGTTAACCTCAACCGAATGAAAACTACGATATCATTGTATTTTGACCTCTCCGACCTTGAAACTTTAATCGCAAACATCTCCCTCTTAAATACATCGTTCTCAATCCGTTCCGCAGTGCCAGCTTGAAAGGGCCACCCTGTATATAGCACACGCGTACATATATGTATACATTATTGCGTCATTAGCGCAGCCATGAAAAATTTTCAACCATGAAAGATATCTTGAAAAATGAATATCGTAAAAGAAACAATTCAGGATACATTTTCTGTTTTTCTGAGAATGCAAATCTGTCAAAACTGCTCTGTCTCATAGAAAAAATGAATGTTGACCTCCAAATGACCGCGTTAACCTCAACCGAATGAAAACTACGATATCATTGTATTTTGACCTCTCCGACCTTGAAACTTCAATCGCAAACATCTCCCTCTACAATACATCGTTCTCAATCCGTTCCGCAGTGCCAGCTTGAAAGGGCCACCCTGTATATACCACACGCGTACATATATGTATACATTATTGCGTCATTAGTGCAACCATGGCGCCGCACTAATGTTACTTCGATTAGATCGGTGTTCAATTCCACGTGGATATTAATAGACGACGACTAATATCTTCTCGATATCAGCGCGTAACGTTGAAAATTATACGAATCACTTCGCGTACGACGCGATAACCCATCATTGTAATCCAATCCGCTGAAGGACACGCCGTAGTTTCACCACTCGCATCGCGGTCGTAGCTTAATATCGGTCCAAGTTACAACGATTTGTCTTTGTCCGGAACATCGTTTCGTATCTCGACTTCCTCGCTAATCCACTGCGTCATCGCTAATCCACTGCATCGAGCCGGTTAATGCGCATGCGCTTTTGAGCTCGCGACGAGCAATTGCGATTCTCACACAGCGATACGCCGTTCGGTGGGGGAGATTTAATTTATCACGACTGTAGGCTGATGAGGGCTTACGCGAGGATTTGCTTGGTAAAGATTTAAAAAAAATTGAAACAAAATACTGTAAAATATTTTTAAATTCTACGCCAAGCTACTGACTGAGCTCGTGGGGGGTTTTTTCTTGGTAGAAAATAATTTGTTTCAATGTCGGTGTACTTGATTGAGTAATTTAAATTCGAAAAATGTGTTGACACGTTTGTTCGTACTCACGCGCGTGTACATCACGGTGAGAAAAAAATGTTTTGACGTAACAAATAGAATCGAGGTGGAATTGGAGACACGAGTGAAACCGTAGCTTCGCTTTCCTGGACGTTATTCTATCGATATGTTTACAATGATTCATATTTCATGAAGTATCGAATTATTGTAACGGATAAATGAAAATGTCGGGTATTGTTGTTTCGTATAGTAGATTCGTAATTGAGTAAAACGATCGCTTTGGAGTTGAAGAGCGTGCAGTAAACAATTATATCCCGATTTCAAGTGGGTTTCAATTTTCTGGCAGATTTTATTATGTAATCTAATATTTCTTGTGCTTAAAATATACAAGAGGCTTGAAAATAGAGAAAAGACGTAAAGTACGAAGTCCAAATGTTGGCACACAAGTGCTACAATAAAGATTTTTCATCATTTTTATTATAGTTTGAATACGTTCAGATAATCCGATTTTATACGACTGTTAATTTTTCACTTCTGTAACGAGTAATTCGTCAAAGCTCTGAATGAAATTTTTTCCCAATTAAAAATGAATTGAAGCCTTCCGATTCTATTTGATTGTGAAACAGAATTAGTTGTGGACATCCATTCATTAAACTTGGCAGATTTCTCCTTCTTATCTGCATTCAAATCAATATCTTGTGATAACATTTTAACCTGATTTTCATTACCGATCTAATGTTAAACATATAAATCGACAAATTGATGAAAGTCGATAAATATTTACAAAACAAGGCAATTCAGAAATATTCACAGATTCCCAAAATGTAGAGTTGTTGTTTACAATCCATAATGCATAAATAACCTATAAAATTTTTCTTACATAAACTCCTATAAAAAAATGATTTTTTTCTCTGTCGAATGTTTTTTTCCGAATTGATAAATATCTTGCAAATATAAGATAAGCACTAGGTGTTATTTTTCTTCTTCATCGTATCGCAAGGATCTCAGTGCTGGCTATGGAAGTGCGCCGACACTTCGGGCGGCTCATCTTTACGATCAATAGTTATGATAGTCGATCGATCAGTGAACTGCCAGCACAGTGGCGGCAGGTGGTTGCACAAAGTTTCTACATCCATTTCATCTTGTCGTCTGGGCATCGTACCGGCTACGTTAAATTCTACCGACCTCTTGCGTCTCCACCCACCCGCGTACGCGACATTTCGTGTGGATCCACCCCCTAACGTAGTTCAATGTTAATTGCTTCGTGTTGAGGATAAATTAAAATGCAAGACTAAATTAAATATAAATAAACTATTAAATCGATAAATTATAGGGAATAAAAAAACAACGAGATTAACGTGCTATATTGTGCTGTTGCGATAAGGCGAATGAGGAGAGTATGGGTTATTCAATGTCAAATTCAGAGATTATTCCACTTGTTTAAATAATTTTTATAACGCGGTGATATTTTTCAATTCAAATAAAGAAGAAGATTTTAATTTCGAGTCGAAAAGATAGCTTTACTATTCCGGCAGGACAGCCTGTCCAATAAAACTTTGTCTGAAACGTCAATAAAACTCTTACTGTTCCCTTTCCACACATTTTTTCGACACAGTGCAATATAAACAACTTTTATTTGATTCACTTGAAATTTCAACTACAGTTTCTAATTTGCATTCTTTTATAGAACACCTGCAGGTCTCAAAATTAGTTGAAAGGTTTCTTCGTTGTAAACAATTTTTCACACAATTTTTTTAACACAAAATTATTTTTTTCTCACATAAAACGTCTCAATTTTTCTAAAAACACTATGTTCAGAAATTTACGTGCATCTCACTAACAAATCAAATATGGGATTGCGATAGGTTCTAGCGCCACTATATCAAAACCGAACAAACAAAAAATTACCTCACCTGTTCAAGAGTCGTACAACGAAGCTCCCTAAACACATTTCCAATTCATCAAACCATTTCCTCACAATAAATCTCCAAAAACACTCGTTTTCGAGCGATCGCTGTAATCCTTTAATACCCGTCGTAGTGAGTCTGTCAAAAATTCACCTCAATTACTCATCGCCACTTACAACGCTGTTTGTTCCCATATCAATGCCCCGGGTTTGGTGTCATCGTGAGATAACGGAGATGGTTTATCGACGATCCGTCAAAATTCCAAGCGACGGAAGGATTTCCCACTCGCTCGAGATTGCTCGTCTTTTCACGTGTGAGCTGCACAAACGCACGCGTGTTCATCGTCCAGGAGATCAATGTCCCTCCAGACCTGTAAAGGTCTGTCTCGAGAGACCTCGGAAAGCTTCGCCGCGTGTATATACGCGGTCGAAGTACAGAAATACCCGAGAAGTCTCGCAACGTTGGTACGAGACAGACGGAAAAGTAAATTTTCCCACCTCCCCATATTCGCCTTAAACCCTCGGGCGAGTGGAGTTCTGTGTCTTTTAGATTAGTTCGAAAATTAGTTTATCGAACGGCGTCACAAGGCTTCGCTCGCCTAACTTCTTCTTCCATTCCGGCTCAGCCCTACTGGCGTTACAGCCGCTCAGGACCTTCGCAAATTTCTTCGATACGGTGGAATCCACCGCGCCGAGAATACGCGAGAAGATGACGCGCGAGCAGACTTCTAATACCCGAAGGAAGTTAACGCACTTCTAACTTATTCTAATCCTATTCGGTTCTAACTTCTACGATCCTAACCATTGCCATCTTACAGACGTTATTTTTCTCGCTGTACTTGCGTCATTCGTGCCGTTGCGGAAATATATTGACGTCGAAGAACAACCGTTCAAATTAACCGTTTAAATTAAGATACGGCCTAAGATTTGGCGGGATTATTTTTGAGGTTGCGATGAGTTTTACGTGTTTGATATTACGAATCATTCGTCCATAAACTGGAAGGTCCGAAAATAAGAAAATGCAGGGCTTAGAACGAGCAAAGGTTAGAAAATGCAACGCTTCGAACGCCAATAGTTCGACCGAGCGCCGCATCGACGCGCCACCGGTGCGAAACGGCAAAACTTCGAACGCCGTGACATCGACGCTGCGATACATCGAACGCCATTGCTTAGAACGGGCGAGAGTTAGAAACGATATATATAGATATAGCGGCGTAGCGGCGTAGCTCGGCGGACTACCGCGTGTAGATGGCGCCACCATTATCCCATGCGGGGCCTCGTGCCCGCCTGGGCGCATGGGAGGGGATCGGCCGCTACGCTACTATACCTGTGTATATCGTTCCTAACTCTAGCTCGTTCGAAGCAATCGCGTTCGAAGCTTCGCCGTTTTGCACCGGTGGCGCGTCGATGCGGCGCTCGGTCGAACTATTGGTGTTCGAAGCGCTGCATTCTCTAACCTTTGCTCGTTCCAAGCATTGCATTTACTAATTTCTGACGCCGACCCAATTAAACTCAACCGTTTTATCTTTAACAACGTTCATGTTTCACATATTTTTGTTCATTATTTACATCCGGATTAATTTTTTTTTCGTTTAGCTTTCGGGTACGTTTCACGAACGTTCATTAATTTCACTCATAACGAGATCTCGCAAACTCTCCTCGGCGCAAGAGAGGGCGACGGCGTAGCTGCGGAGGGGAATGGAAAATCTCCGGATTCTAAATTATTCAGGTAATCGCATAATGACCGAGAACAAAAGCCCCTTTTTTTCCGCGAGAGATTCCTCTAAATGACGCCGCTCGGGGGTTTCCAGGTGCCACATCCAATGCCCTCGTCCTCGCCAAGGCGAAAGCGAGTTTGTCCCTCTCAGTCACTCGAGATCGCGTTTCCTCGTTAGTGTGAAATTTGAAATTCCACGTGCTGAATGACGACTAGCCTCGCGGCCTGTGTATTCCAGTTAATTGAATTTCTCATCATCCTCGTTCGCTTTCTTCCCTTCATCGCCGTTCTTCCAACGCTTGGTATGTACCACTGTGAATTACGACTTTTAATAGGGACGAGAGACCACACCCGGGATGTCGAGCACGTGACGTTTATCGCGATATTTCGGAACCAGATGGGTATATTGCGGGGGATTGCACGGGACAAATATTTGTCTTATACTGTACTCTTGTCAAGGATAATGAGGGTCGCCACCGAAAAGCAAGGAATATTTAGTTGGGGGATGAAGCATTAAAGGTATTTTATTGATAAGATCATTTTGGATGTGTGTTGGTTGTTTCGTTATCCGCAGATTGGTGAAGTTTGATACGAAAAATGATACAAGCTGCTTTGTTTCAAACAAAAGCCTATAAAGTTGAGTTCTTTGTTATTGTAATAAATGACAGAGTAGCTGTCATGTATTTTTTCTTAGTTGTCAGCTGTGAGGAAAGGATTATACTGATAAAGATTGGGATCTTTAGGGTCTTAGGATCTTTAGGGATCTTTAGACAAAAATGGATTTCATCGAAAGCTCTGTAATGGGATTTATTATATCCCCCACACGTTTAATTAAATAATGTATCAAGAAAATTAATGAACAGTGGTGATAGCTGCTGACATCAAATCTTTCTGCCTGCTGCTTAGGTATCCCAACTATTTTTACACAAGTGACGCAAAATTTAGCCCAACGTTCGAATCTAAACACAGTCTCACTAAACATAATTATCAATAATAAATTGAACTAAATAATAATGTTTCATTAAAAATATATCCCATGTTTATAACGAAATCTCTGGGGCAATTCTCATATCAAACCCATTCTTATCCACTCAAAATAAAAGATTGATTCTACAACAGTTGGTTTCATATTCAACTACAGAAGCCTCGAAGCCAAATATTTCAAAACGATTCTTTTCATCCCAAAATTGCCGAATTTCGGGCCATCCGCAGCCACTAGAACGCGGTTTTGAGAGTTATACGTTACGCTGTAGTCGAGCGAAGCCCCGAAGCAGTCCGGGTGACCCTCTGGTTTCGGTGGTATCCGAAAACGCAACGCGCTACGCGTTTTAGGCGTAGTGACCCCGTGGTTGCAAATTAAATTACCGCCACATCGACTGTTCCACCGCGACCTCGTCGGCGCCAACCTCTGGCCCGTCCACAACAAGTCTGTACTGCAAAATACGTTTTACCACAGTATCAATGGTTCGTCCGGAACAACGCATAACTTTTCGTATATGAAAAATCATAATATTAATAACGATTTTATTAAATTTTTTAGATTTAAATTTATTCAGGTTATTTATCTGAAAACGCATAACCTCTGATATATATGAAAAATTATGATATCAATAACAATAAAAATTAATAACAATTTATTTATAATAATTTTATAGAATTTTATGAAATATGATGATGATAATAACAATTTCATTCAATTTTTCATAATTGATATCGATTATGAATTTAAATTGATTATGATATTGATATTGATTGGTTCTTTCTTTAATATATCGCATAACCTCTCATATATAAAAACGATAATATTAACAACGATTTTATTAAATTTTTTAAATTTAAATTTATTTGGATTATTTCTCTGATATCGTATAAACTCTCATACATGAAAAATAATAATATTAATAACGATTCTATCAAATTTTTGAAATTGACTATTGATTGATTGATTTGTTTGATTGATTTTTTCAATTTTTTATTGATTTTTAATTTTGATTTTGGATTGATTTTGTTGATTTTTGTGAAAATTTGGGTTATTTCTCTGATATCGAATAAACTCTCATACATGAAGAATATTAATATTAATGACAATTTTATCAAATTTTTGAAATTGATATCCATTCAGGTTATTTATCTAATATAACGCATAACCTCTCATATATAAAAAATGATAAGATTAATAACAATTTTATTAAATTTTCCATATTGAAATTTATTATATATTTTTATATAATAAATTTAATATATATTTTTATATAATAAATTTCAATATCGCTGTTTGTATTATATAATTCATTTATTATTAATATTCTCCTCTTACACACCGAAAAGATGACGAAATTCATCGACTAATCAATCTGAAAGCAGGCAAACTTGAAGATTCGAATGATCATGCGTTGAAAAGATATGGAGATGTTCTTGGGTTCAAATCGAACTCGGAGCAAGGCTCGGTGAAAGGTCGTATATTCACATGGCTTCACAGATAGACGCTTCAAGTTCCTCTTGAATTCTCCAATAATCTTATCCACCGTTGCTCCTGAGGCTCATCCTGTCCGTGGCGCTATGCCGTGACGTCCTCGGGTCATGTATCTGTTATTGAAATCTCGGATTACTCCGGGCTTCGATCGCTGCCGCGAGGAAAAGCGATTGGAAAAGCCATTCTTTCGTCATACGCCGTCGAGGTGTTGGTTTTTTCGTTGCCGATGCCATATTTCGCTGCCATATTAAAATTTGCCGGGGCTGGAAAAGTCCTGACCGTTTCCAAATTTTTACGGGTTTTTTCATTGACCGACGATCAAAGACGGAATTTTTTTCGTTGTAATTTTTTCTACTGTATCTCTTGTGGAAAATATTATTGTGGTGATGGTGGACGTGCGAACTTAATTGGACTTTGGACCTTCTCCAATTACGAAGGAGATGAACTTTGTCGCTTGCTCGGGTAGAACTTTGTTAAGGGTTGCCTGTTGTCACAGAAGGGATAGATCAGTTTTAGCCGAGGCATCCTTGTGTAAGGTGAGCCAGACATTAACCAGACCAGGCCTGGAAAAGATTCAGCTCAGGCAACCTTATGTAAGGCAAACCGGATATTGGTCGGATCAGGCATAAATATGTGGCATCTACGGCAACCTTATGTGAGGCTTGTCGTAATTTTACCACACCCGGACCTGGCAAGTGGTATCTACGGCAGCCTTAAGGGAGGTACGTCGTAGTTTCACCACGTCGGGGCCTAACAAGCGGCATCCACGGCAACCTTAAATAAGACACGCCATTATTTTATCATATCAGGGACTGATCAGAGTTTTTCGTGGCAGCCTTACGTGAGGCCTGCTAGAAATTGAACAGCTGTAATAACAGCACTTCAGTCCCCACCGTTTAATCCCCGTTTCTTTTAAATATCCCATATTTGATTTGGTATCAAGTTGACTTAGCTTACTTCAAATTATTTTTAAGTAAAGATTAATAACAATAACAATAAGATTGTTAATCCCCGTTTCTCTTAAATACCTCATTTGGATTTGGTTTTAAGTTGACTTAGTTTATATCAAATTCTTTTCTCCTCAGCGGAGAAATAAAAAATTTTATGAACAGAAAAATCTTATTTTATAGCGTTAAGGACCTTAACAGGCTATATTATTAGGTCCTGGTCATGCGTTGTGTTGCATTTGGATCAGGCCCAGGTAAAGGCTACCTTGTCAGGACCTAACCAAGAAAAGAAGGCTGCCTGACTTGGACCTGGTCATTGCCTTATAACATTTTTACTCGGGTGGTTGGTCACCGATGGGCTGACGACAGCGGCGGCGATCCAGAAGGCGGTACAGTTGCACTATAGGCAATCTATTTCCGGCTGGCTTAAGGCGATCAATCCAGGTCGCACCGAGTATGTCCAAATGAGCGGAACAGAATCCGAGAACCCTCCAACGAAGGCAATGGAAAAAAAAGTAAAAATCCTGAGAGTAATTTGTTACAATAACAAAAACAGAAGTCCAATGTGATCCTGATTGTCTTGAATCGTCGGAAATGTGTTAGCACCATTTACAAAACGATAACTTAGTAAACTGTCCATTTTTAATCCATAACTTTCACACCACAAGTTTATTTTTTGGGTCTAAAACTACAGACCAAAGATCAACCCTGGACAAACTTTGAATTTCCGCCATTTTTAATTGACCCGCGCGATTGGGTTGAAAATTTTTTCAACCAAACTCGTAATATTCCCAAATCAATTGATATCGATGGAAAGAGCGATTTAAATTATTAACATGCACTAAAAAAATCGTAGAACAGAAAAAAGTTTGTTTACAAAAAAATGACGAATAAGGAATTTTGATTCAGACTTTGACCAGCATCTGATATTCGTAGCACAGTTCAGGATGACGGACATGCATCGATTTCGATACGGACGAGCTGGCAGGGGGGAGAGGGGTGCCGTGATCTAAATCCTGCTAATTCCACGTATGTTTCAATTAATGTCCTCCGATTACATTTGAACGTTCCAAGTCAATTTCCGATGGACTCATAAATATCCGCTGCCTCCTTTCGATGAATATCTCGACGTGTAGCGCTGCTTCCTCTCTCATCTGCAACCTGCAAACGTCGACATTCGAGGGTGCTGCCAATATCTGCCTGTCTTATAACAAATTCGAAAAAAAAATCTGCAATTTTCATTTCCATATTGCTTCCTGATTTTACCGTATCGACACGATCTATTAAAATTTTTACCATTGCTGGCTGCCTCGGAGAAGAAATTTTATGGATCTATTTATAGAAAAAAAAATAGCTTTAAGAGTAAATTGCGTCTATTGAATATTAAATATCAAATCTAAGCGTTTATGACTTGTCATCTAACCTTGAATCCTCCGACTGGCGACGTAAAAATGACATTTATGTCATGAAATATTTTTTTCTCATCAATTTTTACATGCAATGTTATTATAATTTTCGTATAAGATAAATCCATCAATAAATTTGTATTTTCTATCGATAGAAATGACCTCAAACTAATCATCCAACAATTGAACACATTTTTCGTAAAACTCCCATTAACTGAAATTATTCCTAAATCCAGGCAACCCCAAATTTTTTCACGCATCTCATAGTCGTCTGCGGAACCTCGATGGCGTAGCAAAAATTGCGAGTCCACGTTTTTTTTTTCCGTCTCATTGTATCGCTTAGCGAGAGAATGGGAGAGCTTCGCTCGTCCACTCTCATAAAGGCCACAGAACTGCCCGAATATACTCCACCGGTTCAAAATTGCACAAAAGGCTTTATTCGGAGAGAAATGCATTTCCTACTCCCGCTGTTATCTCGTACACGGCTATAAAGGAAGATGGAAATTACGCTACTCGAATCCATACATTTCAAATTCGAGCGTAGGAAATTGAGTGCAGTATTGACTTTCGCGTGGCCACGTTTAAATTATGTCCTTGCGAATACATTACGCGAATAATAGCGTTTTTCGCTATATAATCTTCATTTTTCTTTTTAAAGAATTTTTCTCGTGATTTTCCCTTTCAGTTTTACTTTTGTACAGATGCCAATTGAGGAATTAAAATTCAAATTGAGAAATATAAATGATTTTATGTAATAAAACATGTTTTTCAATAAATACAGCACATGAACATTTTGCACCCATTTTTTAGTTATACATTTTATAGAATTCCTCAAACTATGCCCACAAGTTTATGATTGGCGAAAACTAACCTGGAATCATGACGTATTCAGGGTATGACCTTTTTTATATTGTTTATAACTTTAATAATATGAATAATTCATCCTTTTATAAATAATATAGTAATAAATTGGAGATTTATTTATTTAATATGTTGTTTTAGTTCAAGAGGGCATGATTTGTTATTGAACCGATAGTAAATTATTGATTCAATCAATAATTAATTGATTATTGATTGATTATTGACTATTATTGATTTATTATTACCAATTCTTCATATTCTATATTAAGGTTTATACGTTCATTAGCTCAGTCAATTTCTTATGGAGTAAGATTTTCAATTATTATACTTTCATCTATTATATTAATTATAAGATTTAATATTTATTAGTTTATAGATATACAACTTCATTTTTGGATAATTTTTTTATTTGAACATTAAAATTAATATTTTTGTTAGAATCATAGCTGAGTTAAATCGAACTCCTTTTAATTTTTCTGAGAGGGAATCTGAATTAGTTTCAGGTTTTAAGTTGAATACAGAACAGGACGATTAGTTTTAATTTTTTAATCAAAATATTCAGCTGATTTATTGATGAGATTTTTATTTTCATAAGATATTTATGTGATTTTTAGGGTAAAATTTTATATATCAAGTTTTTATTTAAAAATGACTTTATCATAATTCTTAATTATTTGAATTTGAGGATCATTGCTTCGATTTCGTTATGATTTACTGCATTCCTCCTGGACCAAACTGCAATTCTCAATATTTGATTTCTCCTTTATCTTCAAACAATGCCTCTCTCTCTTAATCATGCTAGACCCAAGCAAGAACTAATCCTATCAATCACAAATTAAATCCAATCAACTGACTATTAATTGACCCACACTATAAAAAAAAAAAAACTCATCTTACCAAGACGGTTTTGGATACCGCATGGCTGTGTATATTCATTACACCCACATGAAATCCCCGACGAATCTCGTCGTCCTGGCTTTTAAATGAGAAAACGCTAGACCTTATGAAACCATGTGCACACGGTAGCAACAACAACGGACCGAAACAACAAAGCGTACGAATGAAAAAGGCAAAAACGTTTGAATGGCGGAGTAAGAAACGACGCAGAAAGTGGAAATTGTGACTTAGGTGAAGGGTATTACTTGACGTATGCCAGCCTTGGCAGCCGTAAGCACGAAGCCACCGATAAATGGCTGCGTAACAGCGATTTATGTTTTCCCAGCTCTGTGTGCCATGGAATCGTACAGCGCGAATCGCGAAAGGCTCGACTCACCGTCGCAATCAAACGCCACCGACACGTTTCTCCATTTCCTACCCCCCCGAAGCTGTCGTCTTCAGAAATCTACAAATCTTCGCCTCGCGATCCACGTAGAAAGCACGTTTCGCCATTCTCAGGCTCGGTTCCTATCGAGATATAGGAGATCTTGGATGTAGCGGCCAGGAAATCGCATTAGCGGATACCTGAACCGAAAGCAATGAACTTAAACCTTCGTTATGGACTAGAGATATGACTTACTCAAACATATTTTCATGCGTGATTTTCTCGCAAGATTTTTTGTTGAAAATGATTTTTTTTCGATTCGATAATATTCGAAAGATAAAGTGACACCCGTTAGATCTTATTTTAGAGCCTTCGAAGAGTACTCAGTATTTTTTTAGAGCTAAAATATTGAAAACCTTACTCGTAACAGACTTTCAAACTTGGCGGCGCATACTCAGATAATTTCAATTCTGGAGACATTTTCTTGCAAGATTTTCTGTTGAAAATGATTTTTTTTTCGACTTGATAATATTCGAAAGATAAAGTGACACCCGTTAGATCTTATTTTAGAGCCTTTGAAGAGTACTTAGTATTTTTTTGGAGCTAAAATATCGAAAACCTTACTCGTAACAGACTTTTAAACTTGCCAGCGCATACTCAAATGATTTCAATTCGGGAGACATTTTCTCGCAAGATTTTCTGTTGAAAATGATTTTTTTTCGACTTGATAATATTCGAAAGATAAAGTGACACCCGTTAGATCTTATTTTAGAGCCTTTGAAGAGTACTCAGTATTTTTTTAGAGCTAAAATATCGAAAACCTTACTCGTAACAGACTTCTAAACTTGCCAGAGCATATATTCAGATGATTCCAAATCTGGAGACAACTAATTGCAAGATTTTCTGTTGAAAATGATTTTTTTTCGATTTGATGATATTCGAAAGATAAAGTGACACCCATTAGATCTTATTTTAGAGCCTTCAAAGAGTACTCAGTATTTTATTGGAGCTAAAATATCGACAACCTCACTCGTAACAGACTTTTAAACTTGCCAGAGCATACTCAGATGATTCCAATTCTGGAGACAACTAAATTGCAAATTCATGGTTCTAAAATTTTCACACCCGAGATTCTGACTCGCGAACTCCGTGAATTGTGTTACATTCTGATCCCCAGCTCGTTTCCATTGCCAGGTTAATTTTAGATTCCGAGTTACTCGTGAACGAGCCAACTAAGAAGTGAATTTCAAAGATCATTAACGTACTTAACGCCGTACCAACCATCGTTGCACCGGTTGGAAACTAAATTCTTCCCTCGATCGATATATCACCGAGCCGGGAGCGCGTTTTCGGACTTGGCTCTCACAATATTTATGTTCCCGGCTGATTTATCCGAACGTAAATCGAGCAAAGTGGCAGGAGAAAAGGGGGTATAGCAAGAACGATTAAATTCTCACGTCGTTCGGTGCATCCTCTCGCAAGACCGTTTACAACTCACCGACTCTACCGAGCTACGTGCTGTATGTACCGTCTTCGTAACGGAAACTTGGTAACTTTTTAACTGCCTTATATATTCTCAGCCATCGGTGAAAACCCGACTTTCGAGTTTATTTTTAGCCCTTTTCTTCTTTGTTAACGCCACCACGGTTTATCGCTTTTTTGCCGACCAAGGTTTTTTATCCTAGGAGTTTTAATTTACTTTGGGTTATGCGTTTTAAGGTTATCGTAATCGACGATAAATCCGAAAGATGGATTTGCATATATTGACGAATTATTGGACCTCGACGTTGCTGAGGAGTTCCTAGGTTTGATTTTTTTTCGATTGATTTGTTATTGATTTGATTGATTACGATTGGTTTTTTTTCGTTCAGGATACGATAATGTTTATCTCCAACAACTCTTACTAGTTGATGTTCTATCTTCCCGAGGTTTTTGTGAGAATAAGGTGATCAACAATAATTGTTTTTTGATAAGGTCACGGTCCTGTCAAAACATGAAACGATGATGTATCCCTTTCCAAAGGGATGCTGGCAGATCCAGGCATAAAAGCTTATTCGCATATTTTTGTTGTATATACACGAAAACAACCCTGAAAACAGCACCGAACATTTCCATGGATAAAACATCGGCAATTGTCTTCGAGCGAAACGAATCTGGCGATCTATCAAAGTCCTGGAATTCAAAAAATCCATCGAGCTACAGTTTGTAATGTATTACTCTGTTTTCCGCCAGCGCCTCGGAAAGTCCTGAGAAATAATGTTTTGACGATGACGAATTGTATTTCACGCGCATATCAATTCAATCTATTTTGAACGGTTTACTGCTTTGACAAGTTTTACCGATTATGAGTAACAATGTATCGTAATGATAACAAGAGTGACAATGGATAATATATTAGAATAAACGGTAAAAAACGTGAATAAATAAATAATTAATAAATTAATAATTACAATTGATAATAATAATATTTATATTGATAATTATTTTTATTATTATCGGTTATTAATTGTAATAAATTGTAATATGCAATTATGCATGGTTGGTCGGGAATATGAAATATTATCAGCCCGTCTTTTTTTTGTCGCCTTAACCTTGCGATAAAAATTAGTAGAGCGTCCACTTTAACAATTATCAGTAATAATTGAATGCAGCGACGATAATTGATAAAAAAAATAGACAATTTACAGAACAAATTGAGGTTATTTCTTTTCAAATAATGATCGCACACGACAAAAAATTTACTTCTGTGACGGATGCATGCTTCATTATTTAAAAAAAAGGATTATAATTATATTACGGACAAATAATTGAAACGAGTGAGATTTTTTAAAATTATTTTAATTAAGTTCCAGTGAGAATCGCTGTTGTCACGAATTTAATCTTCAATGAATAAAATCATAAATAGGTCCGGATCTCGTCCTTTATTCGAATCAATTAAAATCTGTACAAAAAAATATACCATTTTTATTTTGCAATTTTTAAGAAGGAACTTTCGATTAATCCAAGAAGATTTCCCCAGAAAGACCATAAAATTTTTAAATCTAAATATCAAAAATCCGGCTCGACATACTATAAAGAAAACAATTTCGAATATTAAAAAAAAATCGCATAAAAAAACACAAAAAACTGTATGAGTTGTTAAATCCGCCACCCAGCGGTCTTCTTCACGCTGATGGCGATAAATGCAGAATCTACGGGAGGCAGAAGTCGACGGTGATTCGAGCGTTCACGTTCGCCCCCCCCCCCCCCCCCCCCCCCCGAACACACGTACGCCCTTTAAATGTGCGGATGGGAAATCGGAAAGCAATGTTCCCGGCGCGTTGCTCGCCCCAAAGCTCATCTGTCCGAGCGAACGCAGTCTGGCGTATCGCTTCTGTTTCCGTACGTAGTACGAGGCATTGCTATCGCAGATAGCAGCAATCCCGGCTGAGGTCGGAGCCGCTTCTAATGTAATTCCGGGTCAGGATCTACCGTAGACCAACACAGGACGTACTCTCGACGATAGATAAATTGGATTAGAGCACTCGCACCGACTGTGATGTTCACTCTGCGTCTGACGTTTAGGAAAAAGAAAGAAAAAAACGATGCCCATATATTGATATTGTGAGGGATTTCCCGGTGGAGTTCTGGTCCTTCATTTGCTTCTATTCCCCGTAGACAATCATGGGAATCAAGCTCAACAATTTCCCATAAGAACACGTAAAATTGATTCATTTTTATTGCGATGATGAAGCTGCTAATAATATTAGACTCATCTCGAATTTTTCGTACAGACTGCGTTTACCAAGAAAAGGGTTGGGATCATGCAGTATCTTTTAAAATAGGTCACGAACTCCAGGCACTTTAGAATTAAGTCTCAAATAGCGACATTCTCAAAACCGAATATTTTGTATTTTTCTTTGATGCTGATAGAAATAGAAATACAAATAAACGTGGCTCGCATGTTTAAGAAATGATTAATAAAGCTCAGAGGAATAATTTCTGGCCGCGTAACGACCGACCCTGAGTTTGCATACCAACGTTCGATCGCAGTTTGTTGTGATTATTTCGACTAAGATCCCGGCGTACATCTTCCGTACATCGCGCAGATTCGCAAGCAATCAAAACTTCGTCAACATAATTGCTTCGCCGAAGGGAATTTGAGCAGCGTTGATGGAACACAAGCAGATGCATTGATTAGTATGTAAATTTGTAAACATAAACCAGCGTGTAGATAAAAAGTGCGTGAAGCTGTCAATCATGGCATAGCGAAAACCCAAAACTAAAGACACAAGTGACTGCAATATAATCAATTTGGTTATAATCACACGTGTCGATTGATTTATAATAACTGTCTGCCCTTTGTATATCTAAGAAGGTCCGATTTTCGCAAGCTGGTTCATCGACGTACCTTCCAGACTGATTTTAGTTCGATCGTATCGAATTTCTATTTCGATTCTTCGCTGTGGAATCGGAATTTGGTGAAACGGAATCGCTTAAATCCTCCATTGATCAATGATTTAAGGTCGTTCGAGACTTCCGTTACGTACGTTTGTCTACCATTTCCCCAGCGTACATTCAAACCATAAAGCCCTATAAAGGGCGGAGTGCATCAAATAGAAACACGTAGTCCATATTCGCTCTGAAAACATTTTTGAATCTTGTTTCTGAATTTATTGAAGTGTATTGGTTTTGCTTGACATGAAAGACCTCGAAAAATATGTAATAGAAAGAAAGCTTCCTTCACGAGGGAGCAGAAGGGAAGAAGGATAAATGACGAGAGGGTCAACTTGGAGAAATGGCAGCAAAGCTCCATAGAAAGAAGGACCTTCTTTTCCTAGAAGGGTGAGGAAGGACGGTAAGAAGCTTGCATTACAACAGGTGGTACAGAAAGAAGAGAAAGAGGACATACTGAGGTGTTCCCTACAGAAATGTATAGGGAAAATAATGTCGAAGGTAGCGAGATAAGAGTGAGAACCGAGTTTGCCTGGGACGCGTTATTGTGTGCAGTTAGAAAAAGAGGTCGTAGGAACACATGGCGAAAGATGTAAAGAGGCAAAAAAGGGCAAAGCAGCGACCAAGACTGATTCTGAATGCCGAGCAACGAAAAGAAGGATTGAGTCAAGGAGATAGGTAATATAAGCCTAGGAAATAAGAGAAGAAAAAATTCGATCGAAACCCTACGCCTCTTTCTAACAAAAACGATGGCTCCTTTATCCCTCTATTCTTCAATCCCTCTCCGTCCTCTCACTATCACATTATTATCCAATGATCCCTGTCGACTATTGCTATTGCATTTATTCCCATCATTGTTCATTCTTACAACGCTGATACGATCCATCGCTTTTCTTCCTCGCACATACGGAAATCCACCTTAATTCGATATACGCCCATTCACGGTCCAGCACCATAGCTCTGCCAGTGCCTTCATGAGCTTCTTGCCTATTTTTTGATTTTATGATATCTTCGATCCTCTTCCCGTGTTTTCTTTCCCATGCTTTTTCTTCGCTTGTTCTCTTTCTGTTATCTTCGTCTCATATGTTCTTGTGGAGATTTCTTTGTACAATATTTTCCTTTGCCAGCCTCAGCCTTGATCTATCCTCTTTGACGTTTCAATCCATATTCGATGAACTTATTTCTCACTTGACTTCACCGGCTGCCTTTAGACTCGTCTTTTGATTATTCGTTACTCATATTTTAGTTAATATTGAGAATATTTGTTTTTACTATTCTATTGAACGGTTTATTTCACCTCCAGGGCTGTCACCCATCGATGATCCCCTTTCGTTCCCTATCGCTTATCCTTTCCTCGCTTCGTCTCTCATTTTGCGCTTTTCCTAGCCAAAAATTTCGTTTCCTGCTTTCTCCAACTATTCCCCATTCATATTCACATCTCTTTGCTGTTGGCGCCACTCAACATCTTCTCACTATCTCCATCTTCATGTTTATCTTTCAACCCCATCACTGCAGCATCGAAAAACTCCGGCCACGAAGATCTCAGTCCAGCTAAGTCACTTTTACTGCCTTTGTTTCCATCTATTCTATTTTCTTTTTACTGCACCCTTCCTGCTATTTTGGTTACAGCTTCCTTCTGTCACTTTTCCCGTCCCCCAAATTTACTTCGAACCCATGGATGCCAACGGCGTTGCTTTCCAGTAAGCCCAAGGCAATGATATATTCTTTAAATACCCTTTTCCAGCAATTTCTGCTTCCTCCGTCGTTCCGTTTCTTCTTACGTTGCCGTATATCCTCAAAATTTATAGTTCCTCCCCGTGCCTTGCACTACTTCCTTCTTTCAAGCTTTTCCCGCCTTGGGCTCCGCCCTTTTATACTGCTTTTCTCGCGGTCACCATTCGTACATCGTCCTTTTACCAAATTCTATCTTTTTCACTCGACTCACTTATTCACTCTCGCTCTCCGTTCTCATATGTCACTGCTCCCAAATTTTATTTATTTTCTCAGCGTTTCGCTCTATTACGCTGCTATCTTTTCTCCCGAATCGTTGACCTCTTACTCCGCTGCGTCGCTCGACGCTGCGCCCGTCAACCTGCTCACTTCTCGCGCTTCCGGCGCGATGTCTCTGCTCCATCTTCTCCTACCACCGTCGCTGTCTTCTCCGTCCCACGGCTACCAATGGCCGTTTACTAGGGTTTCCACAACGACAAACTGTTCAACTTCTTTCCAACCGTGAACTCGCCCTTTCACCCTTCATACCTTTTTCCGTCTTGTCGCTTCGACTAGCACCTGAGCTAAAAACTTTTGCATCTTTTGCACTTCTCTCTCTCTACCTCCTTCTTTTTTTCTCTTTCCCTACAGTTCAGTCGAAATGACCTGCTCGCTTCCACCTGCTACGAAAGAGCGACAAGTATTTCTTTAGTTTTTATTTACTTCCACAAGAAAACGATGTCATTGACACTTGATAATTTAATAAAATATTGCATATTGTGCGCAACAACTTTGAGGTAGTGAAATAGAGAAAAAGGCAGAGAAAATAATTCAACGGTCAGCCTTGGTCTAGAAATTATAGAATGATATATAGATAGGTTTAACATGAAGCCCTAACGGTGTCAGACGAATCAATTCACTTCATATCTGTATACATAATTTATCGAGTCGCCCTGAGTAACAAATCCCAGCACAAATGTTTGATCCATGATGTATTCATTCCTTCTCGCTTATCATGCAGATTTTTATACAGCCAGCGCGCGGACTTTGGAGGAATCGATTCGACACATATACCCGAATATTCGACCGAGGTTTCTTCTACATTTAATAATTCAACGTGGTGAATTGTGAGGCATACACCAGCCGCATTGTCAATTTCGAGGATGCTCTGCGCAGATTTGAATCACTATCACTGTACACAGTATCAAAACTACGCTATACTATCAGACACTATCATGCTTTTCACTGGTAGTGGGAGATTCCGCCATTCTCGCAATTTCTTATTTTTTCGCAGTACGAACTACATTTTATTTAACGACTTGAAACCTAGGCGACTGACATTGTCAGGCCGTAGAATTAGCAATATTTTATCTACTCCGCCGAGAGCGGTCGAGCGTGTTCGGAAGCTTCTGATAGTGTCTAAGAGTGGCCGAGGATGTCAAAGAGCAAGAAAGAGCAATAACGATCAGCCGGAGACATTGGAATCCATTGTAAAATGACCTTTCCTGGTGTTTCGGTTGATATTATCGCATCATAAGCGATATTTCTTATCAACGTCTTCCTAAATAGAGTTTTGACCAAGTAGCTTCTTATTGTATGACTACTGCGATCTTCTATCGATCCCTGAACGTGGCAGCCAATCAACCTGACTTGATTACAACCACAACCTCGGTGCCTGTTCGTAATCTCCAATGGATCACGCAAATTCAAATCAGATCTGCCTACAAGCATGGATTATTGACATTGAAAGAAATAGTAACTCCGTTTTAACTGCAGAATAGTCGGTCGAACTGAAATCTCGTTTGCTTTTGTCTATTAATCAACACCTCTGCCATGAGAAAGCCTAGACGTGATTTTCGAATAGAATCAAGATCAAACGTTGTGATCGAATCACACCCTGAAGTGCAGACCATTCTCCAGTACGGAAACGAATCAGTCTAGGTGACTTATCTATACAAACTTGCGTGGAACTATGTGACAACATTGACGACGTGACGAAAAATGTTCTTCAATGCAGTGCAACAACTTTTTCCTCACCTCAACGTGGCTGTATCTAAAAATCCTGGCAACCATTGTGGTCAATAGCGTGCTACTTTGCTCCCATAGATTGGCCGGCTCTTTGAAAAACCTTGCTGCGATTCTTCGAGGACGGTGAAAGAGATCGACTCCAAACTATAGAAACAAAGAGCGAGCTGTGTCTGATAACAGGATCCATTGTTGCAAAGAAACTTCTCGAGATCTACTCCTGTAAATTACTAACCAACAGAAACCGAATGGATTCAATGTTCGGGCTGTAAAACTCGGGTTCAATTCAATTTCTTCACGAATGGCCAGCTCTTGTGTTTTGCGCAAAGGTCCATTGCAGTATCAAGACTTTGAACTGCAAGTGATAGAAATCAGCTATATGGGTTTGGCGCAGCAGCGCGACTACAATGAGGTCACAGATCAAAGCTTTTGATGTCCTCAACACGAGCTGAATGTCCACATAATGGATAGATTTTACGTTTTACAACTCAAATTCAATTCGCCCAACCTTCGCATTGATAATATTTGATATTTGCCTTTTCGCTGTGTACCCTAATAGCTGCTGCCTCGCGCGGTCGTTCATTTTTCAGCTGTTTTCCTACTATTCGCTCCTCTTTCGTTCCTCTCAGCAAGCGATATTTCCATCGCTTTCACCTTTGATGAATAGCGTCACAGTAAAAAGTACGCCATGACGCGATGGCAAGCTACGCAGACATCGACCATTTCAACGACCAACGCCGTTATTGAATTTTGCACTTTTCGCTTTACCTCCGTGTAATTAAGCAAGACTCTTAGTCAGATGCAAAACCGAGACAGCAAAACAACGAATCACGCATTTCTTTATTGCATCCCGACTTCTTACCTTTGAGGGTATCCAGGTTACGTAAAATCATTAAATAAAAATTGTGTTGTATCAAGCTATGGACCAAGCTAGGTTGATAAGGTCAGGTCGAAGTATTGGCGTTCGAGGCCCTGCATTCTCTAACGTCGCTCGTTCCAAGCATTGGATTTTCAAATTTTCGACGCCGTCCCCTAAATAGCAGACCACAGCAAGTGTTTCCTTTTCATTAGTGTTGGTTATCGACACCATCTTTGTCCGAATTTGCACAGCTATACATGTGCCATCGCACCGCGGTTGAATTTTTCGCGATTTTCCGGGTGCCTTGTGACCCCCTTAACGAAGTTTGATAGCGCGATGCCCCGACGGAATGTGACGATAAACGAGTATGACCGGGAACGTCATACTCCGCCCGCTGCGCGCGAGTGCCAGAAACGCTCGTCCTCCAACAGCGCAGCATGAAACGGCGGAGCATAGAGGCATTGAAACATTTCAGGTTGAAACGGGGTCGTGGCGAGTACTCGACGATAGTTCCGAGTGGAAAGACCGGAGATTTTTTTTTTCGCACACCCGTTGCACCTCGGCAAAGCTACGCTGGAAATTTGCAGAGTCTGATCGCTGAGAAATTCAAGCCCGCACGGCTCAGCACCGCGTCAACGTTGAAGTGGTTGTCGTAGAACGGTTGAGGATCGAAACAACAAGAAAAAAAACGAAATCGTGCATGCAATCGAGTAAACCAACACGTTGTTAGCATCGTTGACGTTATTTCTCCCATTTCAGAGAAATAATTCGACGTAACTTGATGGATAATTAATTTCTTATAAGGCAACAGCTCTGCACTAATTGATTTCACACAACGTCACACGTTCACGTTTTGCTTTCGCAAAATCGTTTTGTGGGGAATCGGTTAGGTTCTACGCAGTTTTAAGGGGTCCTTGGAGTCCTTGCAGTCCTGGAACAGTCCTTGAATTTCCCTAGTCCGCAAAAAGCCCTGGAATGTCCTCGAATTTCATTTAATCTCCTCGAACTTTTCTTTGTGTATTACAATGATAAATGTGGAATCAACGATTCAATTTTTATTCCACAATCCAACCATTATAATAATTTTTCAAATTCACTCGGTCTTTAGCCTTCTCAGGGACATTTGCGATTTTAACA
Organism: Sussaba pulchella; assembly: GCA_963971145.1. NCBI lineage: Eukaryota > Metazoa > Arthropoda > Insecta > Hymenoptera > Ichneumonidae > Sussaba > Sussaba pulchella. The sequence goes on from OZ020170.1 coordinate 1,861,461, forward strand.
TCGTCAAGTTACGATTCAAGAATACATTTAATTGACGTTGAGTAAATTGCGAACGCTTTCATAAAAATCCTAACAATATCAACTTTCAACTAATTCCAGCAATTTTGATTCTGCTTCTTAACTCAGTGCGAATACACGCCTCGTTACCGGATTTCAGTTAAAAGCCGATGAAAACTCGCTCATTAAACACCGTAAAACATAAAGAAAATTAAACAGTAAAGAGCCTAATTTTCCGTTAGCAGCTTTGCTAAGCGAATTCTCGAATGGTCTTCGTTTCCTCCCCAAAAATACAAGTCCTCGTGTAGCACCGTTGCAAAAACACGTTACAAACCCACGTCTGGAGTGGCCTTCGAAGGCTGAACTGCTCTTTCGGGCCAGGATTATTTCTCCGGTCCACAGGGGTGTATATTCAAGTGAGCGCAACGAGAAAACTTTTTGAAACCAGCGAGGGAGAAAACTAGCGAACGCCGTATGGATGAGAAAAACTGTGGGCTTTTGCCAGGGTAAAGGCAACGTGGCGGTAGTCATACTTATCCGTAGTAGGGATACGGCCTGCACTGCGGAGTAGTTACGCTGCGAAACTATACTCCGCTCTTCCGGCTTTCGCGATGCGAAAAGATTCCCCCGGTGAAGAGAAACAACAATTGTGTGCGCGCATTTGCTTCAACTCGTTGACTACCCGGACTTTGCAGCATCCACGTAGATTCATTATTTCCGTCTCGTAGCTTCGGAATATTATTCGACACGGAACTAAGAAGTTCAAGTTCTTCAAAATTTCACAGAGAGATAAAAAGAACGAAGAGAAGAAGAAGAGAAAACGAGCTTTGAAAAATTGTACGTAGGTTTTATAGAAAATTAGCGATGAAACGGTAAAGCACGACGCATTCGAAGCTCAACAAGACTTCACAAACGAAAGTCCGGCGACCCAGTGAAACGATGAGCACCCAGAACGAAGTACATAAAGCCCGTAGTGCAGCGAAGCGATGGTTCGTAATCGCGAAAGAACGTTAAAGGGTTCAATTTTAAAACGAACTCGGGTTTCAAGTTTCGAGAGCCGCTCGTCCACCCCTTTGGAGTTTTTCCTACAATTTTTTTTTTCACTCTCCGGAAGTATACAGGAATTCTCGTGGAAATATCGGAAGCTGAAGAGTTTATGATGGCTTCGAACTCGGCATCGTGAAAATTAATCGGAAAATGGAAACTCGTTCGATGGCATGAAAGGGTTCGAACGCGATATCGCGAGAAGAACCACGCAGCCGCCACAAACACCGCTGGTATTTTTTTTCAACTCGGTCGTTCTATCATTGGACGTACTCCGGGTATGTGCGGGGATTTTCTCTGGGCACGAAGATTAATCGCGAATATTTTTTGCCGGTTTTCTAGCTTTGAGAAAAAAAAATTAATATCGATCGCGAATTCCACGAAATTCTTGTTGTTTGTGGATTTAACGAACTCGTCAAAGGACAAAGTCGATATGTAAAAAATTGAATTTGACAGCAATTGGAACGGACTGACGACGTGTGAAAGCCAGGATAATCTCGAGGTCAATGGAACCTCGTTAACCAGGAAAGCAGGCTTTTATCGGGACCTCAATAATATTTGTTGAAACATCTGAACTATTTTTCATTCAATACTGCTGCTTGTACACGTATACACTGTGTCGAAATATTACGAACCTTAAATCCCTTTCTGTCACTGAGCTTTACTTTTTTATGTTCTGGTCTGTCTTTGTCTGAACGCCCAGCCCTAAATCGCGTCCGCGGCTGATCAATAGCCTGATAAAGTATCGCAGCAAGGCAATAGCCCAGAAAATGTGCGGAAAAACCGTGTCTATACGATGGAAGCTTCCAAAGTCTAATGTTTTTACTGTGAATCGTCTGGTTCCGGAAAGAGAGCTTTCCGCCCACCGATCCCATTTCGCGCCCCCGCAGAAATAAACGATCACCTCAACAAGTATTCGCAGGGACAAATACTCGCCGATAGCGATAATTCCTAAGTTGCGGAAGTTTAAATTACCAGGAAGCTGTGTCCGATACGTTAAGCAGCGTGCGAGAAATGAACGGAGACACCTTGACCGAATCCGATAGGATATAGACACTAGACGGTTGTCATTGATTGACCGAATGCCAAATATGGAACGATCAAACTGGTTTCAAATTTAGAAAAAGCTCTTTTAAGCTGTGCTCTTCAATTACATTTTCTTTCTGTTCCAGTCAAACATAAATCGACTTAAGGATAAAATAATATACTATAATAATGAAAATGATATAAGAACAAGAAGCAAATCACCGAATTGTAATCTCGTGGACCCAAGATGGCCCACAATACCTAAAACCAAAAAATCGTCAACGATTTAGCGTGCTGTTGATTTCGAAACGACCAGAAATCTAAATCAATCAAACAGAAATAAATTTAGATACGGACGTCCCTAAACTCTAGATGTCCTATAGAACTACATGCCGACCCTAAACCTACTGTCATTGGATAACTTTCGATACTAATCATGCAACGAACTCGAGTCATTCTACTAAAGGTCATTAAAAAATCGGAAACACCAACTGTATAATTTTTCGTTGAATTGATACACTTCCATTTATATTTCTCAGATGTCTCCTTAATTCAACCTCTAATGAAGCCTCTCATGATCGCCGATCTTTTGTCATTTGCCTAAGAGCCGACATACGAATGCGATATCTTGATTCCGGCACCTTCTGTTCGAAGATTTGACACACCTGGAGCCGAGAGAAATAAATTAGAATGTAAATTCTCGATTCTCTCTTGATATTATGCATGGTAATTTCCAGTAAGGTTTGTAAGATGTCCATGGGTGAAATACATCAGGATATAGCTGGCGTGGCAAGTCATTAGCTAGCTCTTGAGGCTCGTTAAACGATAACAGGAGCTTTGCGGAGGGATTTGGCGTTTGGCCTTAAGGAAAATTAGACCTGCACCGTTATCTCTCGATATTGAGTGTCGTGCACGTTGATCATGCGTGATATAATTAACGGTGGGAGACCCTTGACTGGATCGTCGGATAAATAGCACGTTAGGAACCCACTGAAGCATATGAGCACATACGACGGTGATTACTATTAGAATTGAGGGCTGTAAAGTAAATGCAATGATTATAATTGTAGGTAATATGCACAGCCATGACATTTCCAAAATGTAACCTGACGGTTTCTGGATCGCTGGAGTCATTTTGATACGAAAAAAGGAGCTCAACCGTTCTTTAATGTGCAAGCTAATTACCCATATTATGAGTATTAATTTTTAAACCGTTTAGCTATATTAAAAATTGTGTTTATTGATTAACTCGAATGACTCCAAAGTCCAGAGACATTAATAGCAAATTCAGAGCTTTCGGGCTATAGTTTCTAAAATGCGACTCGCCGATTCAAAGCCCTGAATGTATCCATTAACAGAAACAACCGGAAAAGCGATTGAAGGCAGTTTCGCTATCAAAATTGCTGTGTTCCAGCGTCAACCCATCGGAGGCGATGTTTTTCCACGAGAAAATGTTGCAACATTTTCAACTTTCTCGTGGCATTTTGGAGGAAGTCATTCGCAAACCCTTGAGATTGCCGCATGAGGAGACTAAAGAGACGAGAAATCGGTTACGCTACCTACCGCATCGTCATTACCACGAAGGTGGTACTCATCCCATCAAAAGGGGCTGCTAACCGCGTTAAAATTCAAATTACATACCACGCGGTTCCACGACCTTAAGCCGCTGCCGGGGTCGGAAAGACTCGAGTGCTGCCGAATTCGTTGATGAATCTCGAGACGAAGTTTACCAGCCGTCCAGCGAGCTCACAAGATAAGCGAAAGTATTGATCAATGACACCCGTAGGAGAACGACCATGAAAATAACCATGGAATATTGAAAATAAATATTGAATCTTAAATATCAATCACTTAGATTGCGTGGAAATTAATTTTGACTTTGATTAACCTCGCACTGTAGAATCATTTAACCTTGAAAACTCGTTTCGTTCTTATTTACTCACTCGGTATTGCCTCCAAACCACAGATTTATCCAACCGATGGTCAAAAACTGAGCTGAAACCTGAATTTACCCTCCGTGCGATCGAAAACTCCGTCCACGCCGAATTGCGACCTGAACGTTGCAGTTGACTAGACGCAAGAGCACGAGACTCATCGCTCCCAGCTGGTGGCAATCTCAACCCCAACCCTTCAAAAGATACGACCGGTACGCGTCGTCGTATCGGTGAAGACATTCGCTGGCAACCAACACGAAGACAGTTCGGTGGGAATAAAGTCGTCGCGTTTCTCGCGAATTCAGTGCATAATGGATGAAGCGGAAGATAGGTTGAGAAAGCGAGGTCGAATACGTAAGTGAACAAACGCCCCGCGTGGGGTGGAAACTTGGGAAAATATAGAGGGGGTCGAACATGTGCACGAGAAGTCGAGAGGGAACGGAAAGAACGTTGAAGCGCGAACGCTTGGAATCTTGACGAACGACTCTTTTTTCCGCACGCAATAGATTCCAGCATCAGCCTCGTGCAGCGGCCATATTCTCTTTTTCCCATCCTCGAAGATAAGAGGAACAAGAGGCGTTGAGAGACCAGACGGAGTGCCTGCAGGTCGACGACGTAGCGTCGGTACCGGAATGTCCTCCTCATTGGGGGAATTCGTTATTTCCACGGAAATTTCAAGATCGCGCGAAATTTATTAGGGTATCGTTTCAACCGTTTTTCACGCTTGTTGTCTCAAACAATTCAACCGAATCGAATCAGGAGCTTCGATGAATGCTTCGACAAAGAGATCGAATTTCCAGAAGCGTATTTCCTATAGTCTTAAAAAACTGACGACAGAAAACGGCTGGTTATTTTCTTTGTTGCCTAGCATCGCTGCCGGCTGTTTGCCGCTCAAACGATGGGTTAAAGACTCGGGTAGGTACTCGGAGTTTTTCTTTTGCTGTGCACTATACGCTGAGAAATAACCTAGAGGCGGCTTTCGATGGAAGAAGTTTGTTTTCGAGCGACTCGTTGGAGTTACGCGCTTCTGTGTAAGCCGAAATTCATCGCGTTTACTCGCAAATATCAATTTTGAATAATAATCTAGTGGTTGATTTCCATCTCGATTTGATTTCAGTTTTTTGTTGAGTCATTGGCTTTTATCGGCCTGTAGGTGTAGGTTTTATAGGTCTTATAGGTGCTGTTCCGGTTGGAAAACGCAAGACAATTGCATAATACTCCACGCTGGCAGAAATGCCCTATTTTAGCGTCAGCCTGAAGGTCAAGGTGACCTCACGACAATACCAATGCTTTTGTTTGTAAATACAATGGTAGAGCGACCCAGTACCGACCATTGTCCATAAATTTCTACTCGTTATCTCCGCAGTCCGTATTTGTTGCTTCTACGCGTTTTATTCCAAGCGCTTTCAGTAATATGAAAGTGATATTGCCGTACATGGCAAGGACATTCATAAAGCAATTGTATCGGAACCCCAGCAATGGATCGTCGAAACCAAAACCACCAAATAGTCCGACAAAACCGACTGGTTTTTTTGTTATTAAACTTTTCAAAGTCAATTTTCGGTCTGTCTTGGGCGGTACAAAATCAATCCGTATTTCGGCGCATTGTAAAAAATATTGAAAAAGGTGTTTAACAGTGAACGCTCGGGTAAATAGACTCCGTTGTTTCATAAGCGGATGATAGCAACGTAGTGGCGTTCACGCAATTTTATGCTAGCCCTTCGGGTATTTTTTCCATCGTTGGGGCATGAAAATACATTTCTAATCAAACAAAAAGGTTGCTAGTGTAGACGAAATCTATTTTTGATGGACGGTTTTCCGTCGTGCAATTCAAATACAGCCGTTCTACTTGTTTACCTCCTGACTATTTTACGTGCCGCATAGATCCTGGGGGTAGTGAAATTCGAGGCTTCTCATTTGAGATCATTCTCTGCCATTCGAAATAATAAAACAGAGTTGCGTTTTAGTGAAACAGTCGGTTCTCGTCTCAGAGAAATAACTTTGCCATCTTTATTTCAAGTGACTTTAAATTCTCCTGTCATAACAAATACGATATACTTACAAAATTACTTCGGTACTTGAAAAGAAATCAGTAAAATATATTTCTTAAAGCTTGGCATGAGAGATTTATGAGCTATCCGAACCTCCTCTTATCGCCTCTTTCACATCGAATAATTGAGTAACTAAAATCGAGAAGTTTTATTTGTAAATCCTCTTGTGTACGATAATTGGTCTAACTCGCGGTCTAGATTATGTTTCAAACATGAACATAACGCGTCAGGCTATTTACATTGATTAGATCTACTCGCTGTGGCGCTACATTTAGGTCCGCATTTTAGTGACCCAATTCGTACGAAAAAGTTAATAAAGTCACAGAGAAAGAACCTAAAATAACCCAATTTGTACCAAAAAAAAGTTAATATATCAAGTTACCAGCTTGATATGTCAAACATCAATATATTATTATCAAGAGAAGCACAACCAAGCAGGGACAAAGCAGGGTTTAAGCCTCAATTCAACTCCCAAATTAAAAATCACCAACATTCATAATCTGGATGGCAAGAGTTGAAAATGGGTCAGATCGTTACTAATACATCAATATTCAATGACTAATCGGATGAAAGCGCGTGCTTGACGTATTCGGGTACAACAGGTTCGGAGAATTCGAGGTTCATCGATAGGATTTCCTCTTAAATTTAATTGGGATTCCTCCATTAACGAGCTTTGCAACGATCGGTAATTTTCACAACCATTGCATGCATATTGCAGCAGATAGAACGCGTATTCCCTTCTCTGTCCACCTTCCAGGTAAACCCTGTATGACACACGATAGGAGTCTTAATTTATGTGTCGAATACAATTCCAAACACTACCCAACTAACCATAGCTTCACGATTATGGTTTCCTGTATATTTTCAGCGCATCCTATATCTATCTTTACGCAATAAAAATCGAATGATTGATAAAGAAAAATTAAATACGGCGAATGAAGCTGTTGGTTGATTTTTAGGTCAATAATTCCACGAATTTGAAATCTATAGGATTTTTTTCTCGCTCGGGAAACCATCTTTTAACCGTGACCAGGGTGGGAAGAGATTTAGGACCACCATCCACAGAATTTAACCGAGCTCTTGCCTATTTTAATTCCCTCGCATAGGCCTTTAATCCACTTATTTAATCAGCGAATAGAAAATCTCGGCAGCGTTAATTTAAACAATAATAATCGATCTCGTATCGATACTGCAAATGCCAGTGCTTTGCTGAACTCGACGTCCTTTCCGCATACGAAATTCCCATTTGTAACTTCATTTTCACGTTTATTTTTCCACCTCAATGAAAATCGATGCCTTCATACGCATGTTACCCGTTTCGTACCAACAAACGAATGATTTTTAGTGTTTCTCGGAGCTGTTCGTACTCTTTTTTTTATGTACAGAAGTGAAATAAAACCTTTTCACCCATTGGACGACTGCAAACGAGTTGGGTTGCAAGTTTGCCGTCCACCGGCGCATCCTCATTGTCCACCGCAGAACGAGTTCATAAAAACTTTTATCACCTTGCCCGTCCCTTCACTCCCCCCCCCCCCCCTTGCCCTTTCCGCCCCCATTTACGATCCGTGAAAACGCGAGGGAACGAGAAGAACGAGAAATGCGAATAAAGTAGGTGATATAACACGAGTGAGACGCTGATTCTAAGTTATCGTCCGAGCCGAGGTCTAACCGGATCCCAAGACGAACATTTTCCACCGGAACTAAAATCCCAAATGGCGAAGATCAGCGACCCGCATTGTAGCTCGCGAATTTACTTTCTTCTCGTTCACGAATGTGAAATATGTTTTGAAATAAAATGAAGACAAGTTTGTTACACTTGAATGAAAATAACAACTATAAATTGAAGAATATCGAAAACAAGGGTTTGGATTCAATTCGGACTTGGCTGTTTTTTTTTTTAAACCGGTGGATGATTTATCGAACTATTCCGCTGCTCGGTGGTCCATTGAACTTTCGGAAGATGGAGAGGTACAGCGGAAAATGGGACACCGAACGAACTATGAAGATCGTTGGCGGGCATTAAATTTTCATGGTCGAAAGAGCTTTCATAAATTGTGAATTGCATTGCCTATCGTAGCGGATAGCACGAGGCCGTGACTTACACGAAAGATTTTATCGTGACCTAAAAGCGGTATCGAATACGAATCGAGTAATCCCGTATTAACGGTGTAAGATGAAGTGCTGGCGAAAGTAAGCTGCAAGTTAAAACTCGCAAACTTCTTCCTCCAAATTCAAGGCACTGGCCAGAAGTCTCGGTAAATATCAGGATAGGTCATTATTTAAATTAATTCTAGCTTCCTGATAGTATTTGTTGCAGCACTGTGGTTCGTTATAGTGGCGTGTTCATTGCGAAGGTCAGTGACAGCCTGTCTAGGTACAGTCTTAGACCTTACCTGACCTTGGAGGGCCAGTTGTAGCGTTCCACCTTGGAGACATCAGGTTTTATCGGTCACGTGATCAAAGGTATATGTTTGCAGCTAAGTACATTGGAAAATATTAGATATTACATTGTAAAGTCTAATTGTAAAACTCCTTAAGTCTAATTGTAAAACTCCTACTTACAATAATTTTCAAGAATATCCATTTCTTGTTTTACATTTGTTTCGTCAGTGATGATTCTACTGTTTTTCTGTACAATTATCTCTCCCGGATTATCGATCCCGCTCGTGGCGTTATTTTTTCACGGTTTGAAAAACATTCGGTAAAAAAATATCGCAGGTGGCGATTCAGTTCGGTCGACCCCTAATGGGTTGATTGGACAATAGTACGGTTAATGCAAATAATTTCCGAAAGAAATAAAAATATCATTGCAATCCAACGCCATCGATAATGTAGGACTCTCCCGGAATCCGACCAAGAAAAATAGAATGTAGATTGTAGAAGGTCGTAGGGAGATAAAGAAAAAAAATTAGGTCACCCATCGCCAAAGCTCCGTACAGATAATCGTACAAAAAAACAGTATCTTCATCACTAATTCTCGTAAATCCAGTAATTAATAACTCAGATATCCAAGTATTCTAAAAACTGGATGCGGGCGATGTTCCAAAGAAGACTCCATTTGCCACAAATTCGAATCAAAGACATTGAACGTCGGTCTTACCTACCACCATCACTATTTCCGCTGCAAGTACGGGTGTAAGACGTATGTAAGACCCTGCCAGCGTCACGTAATCGTCGCTGTAGCTCATGAGTTCGTGTAAACCGCGAATCCAGCAATTTTCCACCGTCATAAATACATCACTACGCACGTTGCAGTGAATGGCGGACATTTAACATACGTTTGCACCGAACCGAGGTTCTTTCAGTGGAAAGTTTACTCTTCTTGCCCCTAACTGATTTCTCGTCCGCTAATGTAATCAACCTTACCTCATTCTATAGCGTTGAGTCGCGCGTTGCTGAGGTTTTGCGGTAGCGCACCTTGTGAGGACTCTCCTGACATATACAGAAGACCTCATAACTGTTCGGTAGTCTGGGTCGAAGAAGGCAAGAACTTACGTTTCGCAGTTTGGCAACTTCGCGTTGGAATCCCTCTACCTTGCTCACTCGCATTCGCGGTGATAACCAACGTGGAGGTTTGCACGTTCCATTTTACCTCGGAGCTTCATCGTCTTAGAGAAATAACCGCAGCCCGCTGCGATTCTCTAACTTCCTACTCTACCCGTTTGGAACCCAACGGATCAATGTCTGCACCGGATAATCATTCAATATCTTTACAGACGCGTGGAACTTTGCGAGCGGCGAGTGCGAATTCCGCCAATGAGTGCGGTAGCCGTTGGTGATCGATGTTGCAATGATTGGCTTCAAGGAGTGAAAATTAAGTCCGCGTCGTATAGGATTTACTCTGTTTCCGATCTTGGCTACTGCTAATCAGTCAGAAAAGCAGACTTGGTTCAGAAGGGTTGACGTCTAACATTAGAAAATGCAATGCTTAGGGCGAGCAAAGACTTGAGCTGAACCAGGTGATAAGCTGCGGTATCAGGCTGACGTAACACATGCATTTCCCATAGGAGAATATTATTCGTTGCAGTAAAAGCGATCACCGCTCTCCAACGCTGTTCAACGTACTGTTGAGGCTATAAATCCTCCGCAATATACCATCATGATGATTTTATTTCGTGTCCTCATCATAAGAGTATTCATAAAACCCAGTTCAATGGCCGCTTTGGCCTAAGCGAGGGCGCGCACAAACTGAAAACCTGCTTTCCGACCGATCGGGCTCGTTCCCATGATCGCGTGCCCATTTAGAATCGACCAACACATTCGAATCCTCGGAACCGTTGATGTCCGTCTATTTTCGGGGCGAAGGCTCACGCGGTCCATTAGCCCGCCTGTCAGAGCTTTCGAAACGACGACGAGATCAAGCGGTAGGCGCGGGTGTCGGAGTGAGACTAGAAGGGGGGGGGGGGGACTCATGCATCGCCGGGCACCGGCTGTCCCACGATAACCCATTCATGTCCGTCCTATTGCAGCTGATGACGTCCCGTCTATCCGATTAAGCGATAATCGTCGAGCTGGCGGGTATATACTCGGTGTCAGTTGTAACGAACGCGGGTCGCTCGTGTCCTTCGATTAATGTCGTTATCGCACTTCTGTGGTGAACCGAACGACCCGTGCGATAAACTATGTGCATGCGCGGATGCGTATACGGGGATGGTGCAACGACAGTGCGGAAAGTGCAGTTTAATTCTTGATTACGGATTAATTATTGGTTACTTCGTAACGAATGGCTCTTACTGCGCATGGTTGCTTGCAATTTCGGGCTGATATGTCCTTTCGGCACGGAAACTTTGGGATTGTGGGTTGGGCTTGTCTGGCAGTTGTTACATGAGGGTGGTACAAGTACAGTACAAGAAGGGTTGGTGTCGAGCAAGGGTCCGACAGAATACCCTTCCTTTTGCCTAATTTCATCCTACCAGAATTTTTGATCGCTTCATTCTTTCGTTCTCACAAATTACTAATTAAACCCAGTACCGTGTTGTGTTTAGCCAACGATTTTCATTATCCGGAACCGCAGCCGAGTAAAAACTTTTTCGTACACCAGCGGAACCCCAGACGGTCGCCAAAACTGCTGGGAATGTTGTGAATTTTTTAACGAATTGTGCTTGCTCGACAGCACCAACAAGAAAGTTACCCGAAGTCATAAAAACTTTTGTTTTCTCTTTTTCGAGGCAGACCCAGTTTTGTGATTCTTGTACATTTTTCATTACTCTGGCACGCACGTAAGGCTACTCGGTAGAACTCCGTATTGCCACGCCCAGTTCAACGCTGTATGCTGTCGCCTATCTAGCCACTATATAGTATTCCCACAGTATGGTGTATTAAAGGACTTCTTATACAGGTTGAAATACTGGCACTGACAGCCCTTGTCTGGATGACTGTTCGTTAGGGTGGTTCTTAAAAGTAATCAACCCAAATGGAAAGAAAATCGGTCGCAATCGGGAATTTCTCCGACAAGTCTAACCCAGGGCTACAAGCAATCGAATTCAATAAGGAAAAATGCATGCATTTGGAATTTTGTTGGGGAAATTTTTTATTACTTCAAAACTATACATGATAAAAAAATTTCCCTCGATAGTTTCGTAGGAAATTTGATGCTCTACGAAAAAGGTCTTCGGTAAAATATTCGTGAATCTAATATTTATTACGTAATTTGCAAAAAAAATGGCTTTTTCAAGCCAGCCATGGAAAGCTATTTTTACGTAATAAATATGCTCAATTCTATATATAGTTGATGTATAGACTATGTATAGATTTTTTACTTGGGAGTGTATGTATACGGAATACTGTTTGGAACAAATGAGTACAACCACCGAGATATTCCCTTAAACATGAGCTTTTCCCTGAAATTTCGAAATCAACCCCTTTCCAGACGATCATTTTCGCAATGTAAACTCTCAACATCCCGAGTTCGATACCTCTGAAGTGTCTTCCGATGTATCGCCCCAGGGGAATACCCGGACTATCCTGCTCCGTCACAAAACGACGGAAACGGCAAACGTTTGCGTTATTGCAACGGCAATCTTCAGCGATGTCGCGAGAAACATCCTGGAAGGTTTCGCGAGAGGCAAAAGACACCGAGAACCGAAGGAAAATGTAGGAGTCGGAGAGCGCGCGGTGGAAAGTAAACGAGGACTCACCAGGTTGAATGTCTACGTGAAACTACATCATTATGCATGAATTCTCAGCCCCAAGACGTCTTTCATAGAGACCCCATGACAGTGTATAAAATTTTGTTGGAAAACGTTTGTCGTTCTTCTCTCGGTTCTTCTCTTTCCGTCTCCTGCATTCCCGCGAAGACCAAACGCGCGTTTCGCAACGTTCGTCGTTTCGCGGAAACATCTACGCAACTTTACGATCTTACCATGGTTTCCTTCGTCAATGGTAAATATTCAAAGGAACGTGGATGTGTACTTCTTGTGTACCGGAACTCTCCGTACCATTCCAGTCCTTGATGGAATCGTGTGCTCTCCATAACAGGGATATAAACTTGAGCTGAAAATGTATCAATGAAACAAGCATACATGACATATTGAAGTATGCCGCGGTTGCCGGATAGAAGCACGAGTAACAATTGCAAAATTATATATTTAAGGTCAAGCTAGTGATATAAAAATTCAGAAATACTCGATGCCTGTGAAAAATTACGCTGTTGATTTTGCAAAGGACATTCTGGCGATTCTTATTATCTTTTATCTGTGACACCAGCGAAAATGATAACAAAAATAGTTATAAATAATACTATAATTAAATAATAATAGGATAGTACAATAGTATTGTCATGTCAATACTATTATATTTATCCCACCGAGCTAGTGAAGATGACAGATAATTTATTCTCCGAGCATTTCAATACGATTTATCGACCTGGCATATTCGAAACTTCCATCCGCACTCGACCGTGCGACCTTAAGGCCAGCCAGTATGGTTTAAAAATTTCTCTCGGGTTAGCTCATACGCTTACCGTTCCAGACGGGCTTACCGTAAGCAACTGTCATTATGCATTTATGCAACAAGCGGCAGTTTCGAAACTCTCGCACGCGAAGTCGCCTCGCTCGAAAAAAAAACACACTCGTGCGACTTCGCTATCTTCTCCAAAGTTCCCTGATATATTTTTTTACGTCATGCTCGAACAATTACACCCCGGAGAGTCGCATCGGATAACAGATCCGTTGCGTCATTCATTCTTAACGTATAATACGTTTTTTCCGGGACAGAACGTAGCCCGGAAAACCCGACTACCGTTGCTGCTACGACTATTGACGGAGATAGAATCCACTTCGCGAGTTCGTTCGACCAGCACTCGGTGGAGCATCGATGACATTGCAGAAACGTTGAAATATAACGAAAAGTTTCGTTGTAAATCGCCAATGGTTTCCTTGCCTGTCGCTTTCGATGGTTCTCCAAACGGGGTAGACTGCACGGTAACAATGCACGGTCAGCTACTCGAGTGAAACCGAGTTCGTGCGTTCTTTCTCGAATTTTCCAAACAGTTCTGGATAGAAGAAGAGACGAATTTCCCCGACGGTTGCCAAAGTTGACCACCCAGTGTCAACTTTTAATGCTACTTCGTGAAATCCAGACTTTTCGCTGTACTCGCGGTGTATTCGAAAGACGGAAACCGCTCTAAGGGAAACTACAGGCAGCAATGTGTTACGGAGGATCAAGCAAAGGCAACAAACTGAGCTATTATATCCATGTTTCGCGTAAACAACTTGCTGTTTGAAAGAAAACGATGCGATCCGCTTCAGTGAATCACAATAACGACGTGTAAAGAAGCGCATTTTACGAAACCGTTCCAAACGACCTCGACTCGGGAAAAACGGAGCTATTCCACCCATTTGTCCGTTTTTCTCATTCTCCGGTTGCAGGCTCGATTTTCTTTTTTTCCCTGAATCGTGGCGTGAGAGCAGAAGAGTCGTCGATAACAATCGAATGAGACAAACGACGAAAAGTGGGGTTGGGAAAAAAATCGAATAGGACGAAAAACTATTGGTTATTTATTTCCCCTTAATTGGATCCAGAGAATCGTAGAAGATCGCTCACGTTTGGCTCATTAAGGCTCGCTCTTTATGCAGTTCGTTGTCTTCTCCGTTTTGTTGTTCTTTTCGTTCGATCGAAGCCAACTCGGGTTCAAGCACACGCCGGTGGAGGACTGGCGAGCAGAGGAATAGTTTATTAAAGGGCTTCGGAGACTCGACGGGGATTAAGGATTCGAAATTGCTGGCCCTGTGACAAAATAACATTACGGAATGAACCGTGCGGGTGTGTAAAGGCGAATAAACGACCAATCGACGGGTGGTGAGAGTAAGCATGACCTGCTACATTGTTTTTTAATGGCAATGAACGTGTTGGAGATTGGACGAGAATTTTTGAACGGCTGCGAGCGCTGCAAACTCGGGTAGATGCATCCGGAAAATGGGAAATTGGTACTAGCAGGTCGTTCAATGCCAATTGATGTCATTCGGGGGTTGGTGCGGAGGTCTGGAAGAATTTTTCGCGTTAGGATGGTACACTGTTTTCTGCTGACAATGAGTTTTTACGCAAAGGGACAGAAAATCACAGAAATTTTGGCATTACAGTACTATGTATTCACAGCTGGAAACCCTGGTAAGGCTTAGGTAGGAGAGGGATTCATTTTTTTTGTAGTTTTCGACTGCTGGACCAGGAACGAGGTGAAATGGATGAAGTCGTTATTAAAAAATTGATAATATGGCTAATCTAAGGCGTAACCCGAGTAAAAATATGCCCACTGGCTTGGGTATGGCTAGAGTCTCGCTACTGTCTGGCTTAGGTGTATGGGGGATGCATGGGAAGACACTGGCGTGGGTCTGGCGCAGGGGTATGGCAAGGGTTGCCCTCAGCGGACGATCCCATACAGCAGCCAGATAGCTGGCTGCTGTATGGGAAGGGCCTGGCTAGTGGTCTGGCCCGTGCTTGGGAAAGGTATGGCGAGGGTCTGGCCCAGGCAAGGGTGGGCCCAAACAGCAGCGAAGTTCAAAGTTGCGATACTTTGTGTTATTGTTCTCGTTATGATTATTATTTGTCAGAGAATAACAAACACATTCATATAACAGAAAAGTAAAATAAAAAAAAAAAAAAAAAAAAAAAAAAAATTCCCCCGGCAGGGATTGAACAGGGGACCCTCCGATTACTAGTCTGGCTCGTTACCCGCTGAGCTACGCGGCTGGTTGGAAATTATATCTTTTTTCGTCGTCATGAGCTGCTCGGAATATTTCAAAGTCGATTTTCTCATAAACTTCTGCTTATCTGGACCAACGGCTTTAGGGACGATAAGTATATAGGTACGATAAGTATCATGAATTACAAAAATGCCAATGACATTGTGTCTCCTTGTAAGACAATTTCACGTGGGAAAATGAATTTTCAATATATTTCTTAACAGCGTGAGCATGTGAAAAAAATACTTGAAAAGAAAGAAAACGAAATAAATGGAAAGAACCTTAATTGACAGTTGCCAGTGTTCACTAGTAACGTCAACGACAGCTGATACTATTATTTCGTATGTCAAACCGTTTATATTACTATATTCCGTATGCCTCGTTATATGTTCCCAAATTACACCGTCAATTCTTTTTGCAGCCGCTGTCTATTTATTTCGATAGTATTGTAATATCTAGATATGATATTATAGAGCATTGAACAAAACTATTGTTCTTCTCTCGCATTTTCGTCAAGAGTGTTTCTATTTTTGTATGAGTTCGGTTATAGCTCTGCCATACACCAGCCACACACCAGCCATACACCGTACGCGCCTCTCTGGCTCTGCCATACACCAGCCACACACCAGCCATACACCATACGCGCCTGCCTGGCTCTGCCATACACCAGCCACACACCAGCCATACACCGTACGCGCCTCTCTGGCTCTGCCATACACCAGCCACACACTAGCCATTCACCATACGCGCCTGCCTGGTTCTGCCATACACCAGCCACACACCAGCCATACACCGTACGCGCCTCTCTGGCTCTGCCATACACCAGCCACACACCAGCCATTCACCATACGCGCCTGCCTGGCTCTGCCATACACGAGCCACACACCAGCCATACACCGTACGCGCCTCTCTATCTCTGCCATACACCAGCCACACACCAGCCATACACCATACGCGCCTCTCTGGCTCTGCCATACACTAGCCATACACCATACGCGCTCACGGGTGCAAGCGAATCTGTACCGTCTGGCACTGCCATACACTTGCCAGACACACGACGCGGCTCCTAAGTGTTGCTTTAAAATACAGCGCGTAGCCACACAGCTCCCAAACCCTGCCCAAACCCCGCGGAAGCGGGCAACGAGCTGCCAGATGCTAGCCATACCTTAGCCAGTGGAATATTTTTACTCGGGAAATTTCGACGTTTAGTTGACGTGGTTTCACTCATGTGCGAAGATCAAACCTTAAGGGTAATTTTAAATTTCTCGGAGCATCGAAATACCTCAAAATGATACACATTTTTACCTTCATAACCAAATAAACCGCATAATAACACCTTTCAGGTGCTGCCGATGAAACCAAAAACTCTAAATTTACCTGGTCGATGTGTCTTTAGGTTCCGGATCGTAGAAAAGTTCTGACTATCCTAAATCCGAACCGTTTAACCATCAAGAAAAGGTAAACAAATCAAATTTCAAAATTTAGTTGACGGCTTAACTTATGTTTTACTCAATTTTCTGTTGGTATTTTATTTTTTATATTGTTTTTGTGTCATTGAAATTTTTGTTTCCGTCATTCACACGATATGAGGCCTTAAGATGATAATAATTCAGTCAAATTGTCGTCCGCGTGACCTACAAAGCTCAGAATTCACCGGCTAATTGTACGCCGAGTATCCATTTAAATTCAGTCGCTTCGTCTCGTTTTCCTCGAGTTCGTCGAGCGATTTTTTCACCACCGCGCATTTCTCCTCAACAAATGAGCAAAAACGCAATAATAATGCACGCAGCTATAAACCGCGATCCGCGCTAAAAACTTTGCTCCGCTTGTGTGCGGAAACAAGATCGAGCTTTTCCACAGCCGAGAGCTTTATCGAACCCCCTCGTGGGAACCCAGATTCGTTTGCACCGGAAAATGAGGTCTCGATGCTTCATCCTCGGAGAAATCCACGTCTCGTCATTGGTTATCGAAGCGAAATAAGATTGAAAAAATAAATAAAAAAGAAAACAACCAACCATTCCCCGATGAATCTCGTCCTGCTTGCTTCTCTCTTCTCGTTTATTTATGTATTTCGTAAAATACTTCGTCCCGTTTGTTCTTCCCGGCTCCGAAAGCACGGAAAATGAGATAAGCTTCGCTGCTTCGAAACCACTCGCGAGACAACAAAATACTCCCTTAATTGAAATAACCGAGTGATTCGAGTCGATGTTATTCCGGGGCTGAGTATCTGAGTGTCCTCGGAGGCCAGTCGCGGCTGTATCCTCAATAAAAACAGAAAGGAAGTCTTGATTATTAGACTCTTTACTTCAGGAACGACTGGTTTAGTCGTCTTTTAACCTCTGAAGACCTTTTTCGTCGCTAACCGTCCATTGCAGTCGCTTTCTTTGCCTGTCTCTCGGACTTTTTCCATTTTATCCGTCCAACGGTCGTAAAAAAAAAAAAAAAAACAGACAAACTCGCCCGGTGGCTGTCGTGTAACGTAAACCTGCCGGAGATAAAGTCTACGCGACGTGTACCGAGTTACGAAAAATTCCCGAGTTTGCCTTCTTCTTGCCCCGTTCTCGGCCATTCTCGAAACGAGCGGAGGTTTTGTTTCTGCATATCTCCTCCAGGCTCCGTGCGTATTCTCCGGGCAGCAACGAGACTTCGCTTATTCCATTTCGAAAATGCCGGGAGCAACGTTTCCGGAGTCCTCGGATAATTACATGCATCGCAGAGCGAAATTGAATTTCATATGACAGACCTTAACCCCAAACCCGACCTCGAGCGACCGGGCTAAGTGAGATCCTACCCCGGAGGACGGATAGTTCGATGCGATGTCATGAATATTCCATTACGTCCCTATGTTGCGACAAAATAATGTCACGTCGCAATATGTCGTGCAATATCACTGATCTGTCATGGTTGAATTAGCCACTCGATCGTCGGGATGTGGGAAGTTATTGCAAAATGGAATTTCATTAATTTCGTGGCTTGAAGTCGTGATAGCTAAATTTGTCATCCTGAGGATATTTTCGGGCTATTTATTGCCTTGCGTGAAAATAACAGAAGTTAGCGGGTTTCACGATCATTAGGCGATTGATATCGATGGGAAAAGATTTTTCTCGGTGTAAGTAGATTGATAAATAACGTGGAGAAGTGATTTTTTTTTAAATTTCTGAATGGGCGATTTTATCAGCGTTGAATGCCCGTCCTCGAATTATGAGCAAAAAAAAGGATTTATTGAGTCTTCATCTTGTAAAGAATCTTTTTCATTAAAAAATTGATTGTAAAATTTGATGACAGAAAACAAAAAAGGTTAAATTGATTAATATCATCAACATCACAATTTTTCAATAAGATAATTATCGATGAAATTGTTGATTTTCTCTGCTGGACTAGAATATAAAAAATTGTTTATAGAATAGCTAATGAGAACTTATTTCTCAGTCATACTATAATGATTATTTTCTCAATGACGAAGAGGTCTTAAATAATAAAGATTTGAATCATTTTCTGCAGCCTTGTTATCTACAACAACGGACGAAATAATTTCCGCAGAAGTCAGTTACGAAGTAAGTCAATTTAGACAGAAAAAAAATCAATGTATGTCAATATTTTACGTATCAATACCAGTTGAAAGTAATTTTTATCATCAGGATGAAATTTGATGAAATTTCGCAGCTTGGAGATTTTTCTCTCGCCAAAAATTCACAACTAAAAATCCAAAACTAAAGGATGCATTTCAATACTTCTATTCGTTGACTCGCACATACTTCTACGGTATCATAAATATCGGATCTATCCTGAGCAAACGGGATAGCAGCAAAATGAAAACAACCGTGATTTATACAAAGGCATGAAAGAGTAACCCAGTAAAAGCGAAAGAGAATAGAAGGCGAGCGAGCGGAGAGAGTGGTGGGATTGGAAGAGTAACTGGATTCCCTTAATCCATACATTCATTTGTTTTCGTCCCAGAACTCAGCTAAAATCGTTCGGGAATTCTGGGAATAGAATTTCGATGGTCAGTTTCGTTCCAATCGACTTCATTTTTCCCAAAACTCCAATGACTGCTATTTAAGGCTTTACAAGGGATTTCAACAATGTCTGATCTACAAATTCAGGTTATTTGGATTATTTCTCTAACATTTTATAATATAGACACTAAAGTATGATAATATCTTTTTTAGTTATAGTTAGTGTATAAATTATATATATTATTATATTATTACATATTAATATAATAATATATTTATAATTGGTAGCAACAATATATTTATCACCACTTCATCAGCTAACTTCGGGTTCCTCTAGTAAATATCATCCAAAACTCGACCTGTATTGAAAAAACTGAATATAATATCTCAGATTTCTCCGTACTCGAAACACTTCTGCATATAAACATAACAATTAAGAATACTTTGAAGACCCAGTCAGGTGTTAGCTAGTTTCCCGAGAAACTCTACTCGTTATCTCTGTACTTGACAGATCTAATGAACTGTCGCACGGATGAGTGTTATAAAGTGTCAAGTTATACGACATGTTCTCCATCCAACACGCGAACGCTTCTATTCACATTCCAACCACATCTCGTAATTACTCGTAAGTCCTTGTCTCCGGCAGACGCATGAGTACTCGAGAAACCACGAATAAGCAGATGCAACGGTCGGAATCAGAAAGGAACTTTCGTTCTCAATGGATCGTCGCTCTGTTGAAATTCGAAATCATTAGTCGGCTTGCGAATAGTTCAACCCTCTGATGTTTCATTTTACATTCGAGTCGATAAATCGGCGTAGATCAATACTCATTCGAGAAAATCGAGTCGGAAATTTGTTATCGAAGTTGGAAAAGAAATATTTTATAAAGAAATTATACCGATACGTGTCATAGTCAGTCATAGCTTGCCTTGAATCAGTTCAAACATCAAAGAGTTGAAGACTGAGAGTGAGAACTTCGGCGAGCGACCAAGCGCAGCTTTAGATTAAAAATGATGAGAAACTCCCGGAAAATTGAATTAAAAAATTTTCTATCGAAAAGAGAGAGGTTATGTCTGGACAGAGCTGGGCGGCAGGAATTATTTTCAAATGAAATTCCCTTTGCTGAAAGTTCGTGCTTCCTCATAAATATGCTTTTATTCCTCATAATTTGTTGCTCGAAAGTTTGCGCCAGATCCTTCGCCATAGACATATCTTTCATACAGATTCTATGATAATAATAATCATAATAATCATAAATTTATTATTATTATTATCAATATTATTATTATTATTTAGGTTGTTCAAGTTATTATTATAATTATCAATATTATTATTATTATTTAGGTTATTCAGGTTATTAGTATTATTATCATTATTATTATTATTATTATTTTTTTGTTCTTATTATTATTATTATTAATAAAAAGAAAAAAAGTAAATATTAAGAAGAGAAATAATAAATTACTCATTATTATTATTATTATTATCAATCTCTTATTTAATTATATCATTCAATATTATCATTATCAATCTATTATTATCTTATTATCAATTTAAATAAAGGCTTCCCAATGCTTGTCCGAAATAAATTCTATTCATGAAGACTTCCAAGTAATATCGATTTCACCCCAAGTTGACGAAAATAAATCGCAGCCACTTCAAATTCTCCCCTCCCCCCCTCCCTAAATGGTACTTTAGCTAGCCTAAATTATCAGTTGAACTAACCTTCAGATACCTCGCAACTTTCATCGAAATCTGTTCAGTCGTTTAGCCTTCAAAAAACGAACACGAATCCAGCCAACAAAATCGATGTTCATCAATATAAAAAGAAAATTTATACCGATAAATTAAATTCGCGTATTTGACGTTTTCGAATGCAGTTGAAAATACGAGCCTGTGGATGCAACGACTTCATCGCCGAATTCGAAATAAGTGGTACGCACACTGTTGGCGCAATGTTTAGCCGTTGATCGGCTTAACTCGCACGGGGCGCTAAACCGCTTTTCCCATCGAGTTCCCAAACTCTCAGAATCCTCTTTCACCGTTGGAATTCGTGTTTCACGTTGAAAATCCGTTCCACCACTTTGTCAAGGTTGGAAAGCGCATACGCTCGAATCTCCTCCACGATTCCGTCAACCCGCCGAGAGTTGCGTGTGTTGGGTACAATGTATATTTTCGTTTCCGATAGTTAAACCAGCTACTTGTTACGATCCTGAGAGATTGAACGGAGTCTCCTCGACGAGCCAGCGGGTTTTCGAGAGATTGTTCTGAAATCTCCTTCCACGGCGCGTCGATTATTCGAAGCCGACGAACGAACTATCGCGTGGAAATTCGAAATACTCGAAGGATAATACATGTGTTTTTCTCAAGAGGATTACGTCGAATGGAAACTCGAGATTGAACGATATCACATAAACGGAGAAGCCTTGTATCATCAGTTCGGTATTAATAACTCGAGTGTTTGCACCCAAGGATTCATTCCGGTCTCCCTCGCTCAGGTTCGACGCAGACGAACGCATTCGCATGAGGGATTTCCACGTTCAAACTCATTTCCGTTTCCTTTCGTACATTCGGCTTAGCTTTGGGACTTTCCAAGAGGCTGCACCGAAAATCCGGTCGATGAGCAAACGTGTTTTCTCGCTCGTGAGGTCTGCTGGCGGGTTACCAAAACCCATGGTCGAAAGAGAATGTGTTAACGGAAACGAATGCACGAGAGCTTTTGAGATTCGGGGTAGAATTATCGATTCAACGCCGGAGAATGTTTACTCGTGGAGTGGATATGCTCGGGTTAGAGGCGGAGATGGGCGAAACTCGGAAAGCGTGAGAAATGTCCGGTTTACCGACGTTTGCTGACAAAGCAACGTCCGTCCGGTCCTGGCAAACTTCAACCCTGCGAGTTTTCAAGAAAACGTTTAATCTCGGCCGGTAAAAACGCATTCGTCCATGGCCGAAAAATTTCGTGTCCGCGTGAGATCGCTGTGAGTCGCCGAATTTCACCATGAATGACTTTGGATTACCGGTAGCGACGTCAGCAACGTATTTGATCAACGTTCTTTGCCCGTAAAGTTATCGCAAAAGCTCGCTCGTCGGTCGTTGACGTCAGGTTTGGCGACAGGTTGTTACGGGGGGGAGTTGTTACATCTGTAATCGTCAGCGTTTTAGGTTGCGGGGGATTCTTCGTCGTGTGTCGACTACGACATGGGCTGAGGGTGAAGCAGATTATGGTTGTCCGTATGAAGTCGGAATTTTCGGGCGTAGGGCAGTGGTGACATTTATCCTGTCATCATTTTGCTGACGAAGGATCGTTTGTTAAATTCGAATGAATTCTTTAATATTTATCCAGGAAGAGCTCACTTTTCCTGATATTACTGCAGTGAATTCAAATAATTTCATGATCAGTACCGTTAGGAGACGAACATTGTGTTGAGGTTCTTGATGGTTAATTTTTTATGTTTATTTGAATAGAAATGATTATCCTGAAGGTGGAGACCTCGGCAGAAGTTGTCGAACCGAAGTCAGATGATAAGCGATACGATTCCGATCATTATATCGTATTGACCTTTGCTTATAACGAAGGTTAATATGTAATCCTACATGTCAGACCTCCTCCAGGGGGGTTTAGCTGATTGATATTGAAACTACCCATATGGTCTGCTCTATTCGTACTTTGTAGTGCCTGTACGAACTTGCGCGAGGGTCCATTCTGGTTAAGGCTTCTGCCACATGATGAAGACGAATTATTAAGGGGCCAGTGTTAGATCAGATAAAAATTAAATAAAAATATTAGTTGCAAGGATTTTGTTTTTACGTCCGAAGCAAGGTTTTATAGCATCCGATTCATTCTAGCGTTTTTAGATATGCAATTTAGCTAATCAACGTTCGGAGTTTGTACATAATTATATCACTAGCTGACTTCACAAATCTTTCAATATCAAAGTTTTCTAATTCTTGATTTCTCGATAATCAATACGTTTTGACGTATTACTGTCGAGCATCTATAATTGCTCTACCATACACGTATCAGTGCTCAAATGAAAACTTAATAGAAGCTTTCCTCAACAGCATATCCCCGTCAATTTGATACTTCGTTCGCTAATTCGTCGAATATATTGCTTTGAAGTTTTCCAAGTGTCATTGAAGAAAGTATAAATTTAGTCCATTGAAATGCGTAGCCGGAAGCTGCACGAAATAGTATCTCAACATAACAGTAGCGAGACAGAAACTTTTTCGACCATGCCGAGAGCCATACATCAAAACTCTTGGCTCAATTGCACAGTTTACTGCGACACAACCTGAGTGCTGTGCGGCTGTTGAAATATTGTTCTCTGTGTGGAGTTTCGTGTCTATATCTCTCGGACAACGTTCGATTTGACAATTTATTATATTTTCAAAGCTTCGAAGATTTATGACAATGTCACAGGTCCAAATCCCAATGACTAACGTACGAAGTGTTGACATGTGTTGACGTCGTCATTTCATATAATCCGCAAGGTCGATAGTGGACGATCGAATCATTCTTGAAGAACGTATGGGCAATATTTTCGATTCCAGAAGGAAATAACGTTTCGGCAGAGGTCCTAAATGTTGGTAGCTTATGGTACAAAGTAAACTCAGACGAAAAAAACATGTTATACGAGAAAATGAAGCCTATGACGTCACAGATCTAGACAAGATCTATTTGAGTCTTTATTAATAGTAGATAACATGATAAATAAATTCTTGCAATGCCATTAAAGAATGCTGCACTAAACACACACACAAATACATACATAGTTATACAAATATGAATATTTTGATGCTTTTATCTCGGCGATGACGTTCATTTTATCGACCCGCTATTAAGCCTTTCCAAATCATAATATTTTCAAAGGCGATTTCGATGTTGGAATCAGTACACTGAAATATTCTGATATTTGACATTCTAGCGTCGTGTTAACAAACGATGCCGTTTCTAAAAATCATTCCTTACTGTTCTGACGGGTAAAATAATTTGTATCTGTCGAATTTTGGCGAGGTTTTCTTGGTTCTATAATTAGCCAATCGCGGTTGATGAATAGATTGATAACCCTTAGTGTGCGATTAGGGTCGCGGGGTCAGACTCCACCCTAGTGATGCGTTCTTCACATCTTCATTTGTTCATATGTAATATTGTTTAAACAAATACTTTCTTGAGTAATATAATAATTCATTTCTATACTAGGATGATTGATAAGACTTCATCCATTTTTAGGAATTATTTCGAGCAACCCAAAGTATTTTTAAAGGTGCTTAAACGTTATGATCCCCGTTGCGGACGGTACCAAAAAACACGTTGCACACTAAGGGCTAATACAACCACCTAGGAAAAAAAATACAGTGCGTGCTCGTTGAAGGCAACGTCCATTAAATTCAACAAATGCTTTTCCCTGATCGAAATATCTAAAACAAAGTAAACGGAACGAATAGTAATTTCCTCTTCTAAACAGGATGGTTTCAATTCCCAAGCATACATGTCTCCAATGTCGACTTCGAAAGGACTGTCGCTATCCTGAGCAGAACTGCATTGATTTTGATTTCGAACGAGTCTCCGTCGTATTCTTCATCAACGATTTATTCCCAACTCGTCGTTAACGCCTATGATTACAAAAGGAGTGTCAATAATTACCATTTCCAAACCTAGTAGTTAAAACCGGTGGAATCGACTTCCCTCACTCCCTATCTTCCTCCCCCCACAGTTCATTCGCCTCAATGCGGCGTAATTTCCTTTTTTCCCTCGATTTACCTCCCAACGTCTACAAATTCTCTTTCCAGGTTCGACTTCCCGATGCAGCATGAGAGTGCGGTAAACGAGTGTACGAGGGTGTATTCTCGTAATTCGAGATCTTTTTCTCGCGGGGCGCAAAAAACTCCACCGTATAGCTTTTCAGCGTTAGACATTGCACAAGTGGTCCGCGAATTCAATGGAAAGAAAGGTCTTCGATGTCTAAAGAGAGCAGCGCCCTGTGGCGTCGTAGCGTTTCGTACGTTCGTGCCAAGTAAATATATCAATACCGTAAAAGCGTTGTACAGTACAGAAGAGGATAATGCTTTGCCGTTTTCACCACCGTGAAATGCAATCGTCCTTCCAGACATCTGACTTTCAAAATGCCGAGAAAAATGTGACTTGTGACGCCGGGAAATACATTCCAGCCCGAACCCTGAGAAAGATCTCATTAGTTTCACTCGAGATATTCACAAAGCAAAAAATCTTCGATATTCCCGAGATATCACAAGATTCTATTCACCGCGGTTATTTGAGCTTACACAGAGTTCCTCAAGCCGCAAAGAACATTAAAGCGAGTCTCGCCTCTTTGAAAAGACTGACCAAACCACGATGGGGTTCATGTTCTAATTAATAAGTCGTGAAACGCATCAAAAGATACTCCTGAGATCGTGGTAGTTTGAACGAGAATCGACGGTGGCCGAAACACCACATCGCAGGAGTCTCCTCCAGCATCCGGCGAGGCTGAGTTAACGAGAAGCCGCGCACGGGTCAAATCCCACCCCTCCTACCTTCCATCCTACCGGCGTCGTATGTCACGTGACAAAGCTATAGTTTCTCCAGTTTTTCCCTTTCATCTGAGCTTCAAACTCCGGACTACCGCATTGATCAATCGTATTATTTTAATGAGGGTGTTAAGGTGAAAAGCTCTGGCCGACCTTCCAGGAAACTAATAGACTACACCTCTATAAAAGCGAATGATCAAACCTGCGCCATACGCACGTCAAAATGTCCGCCCCAATGCCGTATTCGCGAGATGCAGGTACTGAAAAACACGCGAATTTCTTTCGAACTTCGTACCTCAAGATTGAAACTAGCTCATGACCTCTTGGCATTGACTGAGTGCCTCGGTTGGGCCGAAGCGCTATCCTAAATGCCTCGATAAGCGAACGGTCGCGCGTGGCCCCGATAGCGGTCGATAAGTCTCCAAAGGCGAAACCGGAAAACCTATTCGGAAAAACTGGAAAGTGCTTTGTGAGTGGAAGTGACGTCAAGGCCGAGACTGGGACTGGGTTTGTTGATGAGCCGAATGAGTACGGTAGCTAGTATATTTGAGTTAGATCAAAGCGGTTGAAACATAGCCTAAGCTTGTGCGCAATACGATAGCTACAGTGACCAAAAGACGCAAGAAAGGGCTGATAAATGGTCTCGTTAAGGTTGTAGAAAGAAAGTCGCGCAGGATCCCAACTCCTCAAACGTAAATCTGGGTTGAAGTACGGTCGCGCGTCCGACCACAACGACGCGGAAAAAAAACCTAACATCGGCATTCCGTGTGACCAGCAAAATCCCTAGCCAAAGTGAAAAAGAATTGGTGATGTTTCGTGAGGACGCGAGCGGCCTCGATGACCTTGGCATTGCGACGAGCATGAAGAATCACACGCCAGGCGGTTTACCCGTTCTCGAGGTTGCTATGGCACTTTTCGGTATGGTATGGATGTTGCGTTTTCGTTCGGAGATGGGTCGTTGCTCCAAGTGTCATCGCGGAGATTTGCGATCTACCCAACAGCCGAACAATCAACGGCGAAACGAGCAGCATCAGGTGCAACATCAACATCAGCATCAGCGTGGACATCATCAGCATTGTTCGGCGTCGCAGACGACGAGTCTGATGAACACACCGGAAGATGGGCTTACGATGTCGTCGGCGAACACACTTTTCACGTTGGATACGCCGGGAGCCGCGGGACCGGCTGGAAGTTACTGCGAAGTTCATGGATATTATCCGCCTAAAGAAGGTATTGTGCAATCAAATTAACGGCTAAGAACTCGCTGAGTAGGAATTGAGATGAATACTCAATGAGGTCTTGGGGATTGTCGAATTTACCAGTTTTTTTCTCGACCCTGCAATTCTACGTAACTTAATTACTCATTGATTCTGACATATTTTCGAAATCCCTGTTAAAAATTTGTCTGTGAGGGTGGTTTATAACTTCTAGGGGTGATATCCCGGGAAATAATGAAGATACAGGGCCAAGTCTTGGGTATTCCGAAAGCACATAAATAACACAAGATTCTAGTGCGAAAAAATCAATGATTCCGACCAAATGTCAGTAATTCATCTGTGAGGGTGGTTTATATCTTCTAGGGGTGATATCTCGGAAAATAATTAAGATGCGGGATCGAGCCTTGGGTATTCCGAAAGCACATGAAAAGCACATAATTCTCATGCATATGGATTCTCTGCTCGTGTTATATAACGCCAGCAGAGCATTTTTGAAAATGGATTTGTGCAAAAACTAGAAGAGGAAACATTTTTTTAACTCAATGAGATTCAATTAATTATTTGATAATTTAATTAATTCAATTAATTAGCACATAATTAGCACATCAATTGCACATAAATCTTCTATATAGTAAAATCTATTTTTCCGATTATCCTCTGCTGCCGTCACACGATTAAATATTAGGTCCAATAACCCATTAAATTTGAACCAATCG
Source organism: Sussaba pulchella (assembly GCA_963971145.1). Classification (NCBI taxonomy): domain Eukaryota; kingdom Metazoa; phylum Arthropoda; class Insecta; order Hymenoptera; family Ichneumonidae; genus Sussaba; species Sussaba pulchella. The sequence continues at coordinate 1,889,106 of OZ020170.1, forward strand.
TCACAACGTTATTACCCCTAATTCTGCAACGATATCAAACTAATTAGGTCGAAGATTTCACGTAGTACGCAAGAAGAATCATTTCGAACCCACAAAGAGTTTGAAACTCGAACATCGTCGAATTGCAAGCGATACCGTCAACACATCTGTGTGGTTTACTCGTCACGGCGTAAACCTCATCCAATGTACACGGAATCGAACTAGAATCAAGGCGTATGACCCGTCCTCCCAGACCCGAAGTAATACGACACCGAATCCGCAACGTTGATTGAACGTTTCCTCGCTTTGAGGTGACGTCGTCTCGCATGTACAAACGTCGTATACGAGCCGGGGTTGGTGAAACGACTGACGGGAAATTCATAGCAATGTGTTGACGTCACAGCGCGCGTCAACAACTCTTTCGGTATGCATTTTTCATCTTCAGGGAAGCTGGAACGTTGCGGATCAAGGGATGTCAAAGCGAATAGGTCATCATCGAAGCACGGAGTTGCGCTTGATCGTACACTGTTGTGCGCTTTCGATAGGTCTTGCATTTTCCGTCACGCTTTTCTTCGCGTTTCATTGTTGGATTTGAGTGTACAGTCGGGAGGCGACGCTTCGCGCAAGGGCTGACACTGGGGAATGCATTCGTTCGCCAGTCGTCGTCAAAAAGAATTTCACGTGTCGTATTAAGGCTCGCAGCAGCCCGGAAGTAATCTCGCTTCGATGTATTTGAGTGATAAACAACGGGTGAAGTGAAAAATATCAGAGTAGACAATTCTCGGATTTATGGACGAATTAGGATTTATTATATACTGCGCCACTTCTTGGTGACGAGGTGAGACTATTCATTAGTTAACTAAAAAGTCCGATCGACGAAGATAGAGTGAGGAAGAGTGCGAATTAAAATAACGAATATTCCATGTTCTAACAAAGAAATAAATCAAATTGAAAAGCTTGGAAAAAAAAGATTCAGGATAGGGAGAATGGCTTCGGGTGTGATGTCCCGAAAGATCAAAATCCCGAAACCGTATATATAGATACAATGATGTAGCTCCTTCAACCGCGTAAAGATGACAGCAATTCGGAGGCCGATAGATTGATGGTGACAATAGTTTCACGCCGCCAAATTCGTGCTTGCAAAAGTTTTGACGAGCTAATGGATTTGATTCACGGAATTTTGATCATTATGGGCTTGATTGATTGAGCTGTCAAAACATTGAATATTCAGAATTTTAATCCGCACTTGCTAGAAAGCTGGGTTTTCACTTCCTTGTTTTATTCGATGTAGAGAGGAATATTTATAGCGTGCGAGATTATTCAGCCATGCTTGTTTTCGATGTAAAAGACGATAAGTACGTAACCAGCGGTGCTATTTTGTGTACTCGCCCCACATTAGAATCTTCCATTAACGGTCTGCGATTTAGTGTAGTAAATATATACTTTGTCGAGAGAGGCGTTGGCGACGTCGTTAATACCGTTGGCACTAATGCTGTAGCTTCGTACAATAACACGGGTGGAATACCGGAATCTCGCTGAGAGTGCGATTGTCGTCAAAACACGTGGACGTGGTGGTTTTAGAGAAAATGTGGTTCTAGTGGGTTTGGATAGAAACAATTAAAGAGAGTAATGCAGCTGGAAATATGAATCATAAGGTTTACACATTTGGATGATTCGGTGGAATTGTTTTATCGAACCATCAAAATTAACTAGTCGGAAGTGTTTGCTCTTCCCACACGGAGGAAATAATTTGCGAGTAGCCAGCGGAAATGTCGGTTTCACTCCTGATAGTCGGCGGGTAAGCTTTAACTTATACGAGTTTCATATACGAAGCGAAACTTCCACCATTGGAAAAATGATTTGTCGGTAATTATTTTCTTTTATAATTGAAGAATAATTCGAATTCATTGAGAATAATAATAATAATGATAATAACAATAATAATAATAATCATTATTATTATTATAAAAATAATTATTATTATTATAAATCGGAAATCACAGAAATAATAATAATAATAATAATCAATCGGCAATCACGGAAATAATAATAATAATAATAATCAATCGATCTAACTACACTCGCTACCACGTCCTGTCAGCGTTTTCTCGTTTATGTTCTTTCACAGGAATCACATGCAAGAGTTATAATCAGTACTCCCTGAAATCTAGGATGCTGAAAAAAAATTCATATGCTCCACGTATTATTTTAATCGCATTAGTTAGATTGAATCGAAAGTTTCAATAGTACAAAGTTTTTATCCGATTTCACGTACTGTAGCGGATGATACGTCGTGTTGCAGAATATGATCATTTAAACGCGCTCGTAGTATTCAAATAGATCTCGAATATCTTGCCTGGAAGGAAATTATAATCTATCATCCATTGTTCCGTCTAGTTCTCACCCTTAAGCCACTCCGAATTCTGCATTCTGAAGTTCGACGACGATTTTGCAAAGTGATGAACTAATTTCTGTCCCAGAAGTTCGTTGAGTCGCTATCAGGAGTCGTACCATTGTTAATGACGGCATGAATTTATAATGTCCGTATCCCCGTCAAGCATTAGGCTTAGTCTGAAAAGTTAACGACAGATGTTACATGCCAGAATCCAGCATGATTACAAAAGCAATGATTGCCAAAGGTGATTTCAGATTTCTCCGAGAAGTTGATGATTCTCGGAAGAAGTAAGATTTTATAGCACTCTCTGTCAAAATTGAGCGTAGCTTGAGGTTAATTCGACTCGGATTGGTTGATAAGTTGAAAGTAAATTACAATTCGCGTTTACAAAGTACCGGAAACGATGAATATTCTCAACACTTTGACAAAAGAATTCTTCAGCCGTTTTAAAAAAATAGTCTCCTTGAAAAAAAATTGAGTTCTTGTATCGATAAAAGAATACTTTTAACTGACGCAACAACTTATTTGTTTTCAAACATTTTTCTTCTGTTGTTTCGGAATCTGAGAGGGCTGTTACTTACTTAGTTAGTTACTTAGTAAGTCAGATAGTTAGTTAGTTATTTAATTGGTTAGTTTTTAAAAAATTTAGAAATGTAGGGTATCTAGGTTATTTAAGTTATTTATTCATTCATTCAGATTATTAAAACAAGCCAAGTTTTTCTCGTTCAAATGCAACCAAACGTTGTTGACGTCAACATAGCGTCGCAACAATCCCGACGATCGTCCGTCCGAGTTTACGACGCTCTCATCACGCCGATCTTTTACGAGTTCTCATTTTCATAAGAAAGAAAACCCGCGACTCCCCTCACGTTCTTCGCTCTTGCTGTGGTTCTCGCCTTCGGAGAATTGTAACCTTCGTTCTTGATCACGATTCGAACGACAAGGAAAACACGTACTACGGTAAACTTGAAAAGCACCGGAGAATCCCCAACTCAGCGATAAGTTTCGTAATGCCGCGAGTCCTCGTCGAATCTCCCGTGCGCGGCTTCATAACCGTTTTCGCACGATTTTCTTCCGGTCACGTATCGACGGCTACACGATCGCACCTTACGGCGAAACGACTCGAGCTTCTGTACACCGGGTTCAATCTTGTTAACTGCGTTATCGAATACAACCCGAACTTCACGGTCGAATTGAATGACTGAACGATTTCTCGCTGACGTTAAACTCCCGAAGGATATTGTTTTGATCCGATTAACTTTACTGCGCGAGCCTGACGGCGATAGTTTCACGTCTCTGGGGAATATACGTCCTAGGCGATAAAACTCGCTTTTGACAAGAAGGTTTCCGGGAGAAAATTACTCGATATGACATCGTTCACCCCCTTAAAATCGTGCTATTGCTGAATTTATTTTGACAGGTGCAAGATGGTGACAGTAGAAATCCTGCTTGGGATTTGGAACTATGATAGACTAGGGATTTTTATTATTATTTCAAAGAGAAAGAATTATTTAATCCGTTCCGTAATAATATCTGTAAAATACGACAAAGCACGTTTGAATCTGCATTGTGAAATTAATACTCATGGATTCAATTTGCAACAGAATTGATCAGTATTGATCTCGATTACGTGCCTGTTTGCAATTAGTCCGAGTCGTGACCTCATCGATATTCATAAATTTCACGTCCGCATGATTATTCATCGTAAATTTTTATTATCAACGCTGGAGAATCGAATTATGTCGGTAATTATAATTTAAAGTACGAACTAATTCACCAAGAAATCAATCGGCAAAGAACAAAAATATTTTTATTTCCATTTGTTTTGTGTAAAAAAATCCATCGAATACTATTTTTGCACCTCTTCTGCATGCTGTATTAAATCCCTCGCATTTCATTTTTGATCAAAGTCTTTGTGGGAAAAAATCCGGGGCTTTATTATCAGCGGTGGGAGGGAGGGTGGGGTTTCGTTCGGCGACTGAGTTTTTAGAACCAGCCCGGTGAGTAATATGGAGCAGATACGATATACTAGATGCTACCACAGTATTTTATATACGTGTCACCGTCTGGTGCTGCTCTGGAGCTTTACGTGACGTACTATTGATGAGTGAAACGTGACCTAGTTTCGGTCTTTTCTCTCACATACGGTTTTGCGTCCGATCGATATAGTTGTTCACACTCACAATAGTAGTTCATCGCAAACGATGTAACAGCCAGGAACATTTCAAAAAATGCAGGGCCTTAAGATCAATGCTGGACCGTCTCTAATGGCGGGATAACAGCTTGCGTCTTGTCACCATAAAAGAGAGATAATTGAACTTCATTAATCGGATTTCTTTAAAATATAAGTTTATTTTATAGTCATTAAGATAAAATAACTTCAAAATCAATTACATATCGAACCCTTCAGTTACATTTTTTCCTCATTTACTGAAGAAAAAAATAAAAGAAGCAAGCCTGTGGAACCGATGTATACGCTTCTATATGAAAGATCTAGGCCTCGTACTCGAATCGAATAGAAACCCATTGTCTCATTATTAGCTACAAGCGAAGCCTACGTCATTAACGACTGTCGTACTTCTCCGGGCTAAGTCGCTCATTGTCTCCGACAAACTCCAGAAATAGGTGTCGGTTACGAGGTTCCTCTCTCACCGTGTATGCGCTCTTCAGCGATCACTTTCGCCATTTTCCTCGTCATTCTCCGTTCCGCGCCATTGTGTCCCCGCAAGTGCCTCGATAAATGAATAGGATCCGAGGTTTTCCAATCACCAAAGGAAAACTTCTCCGCTCCGAATGAAACAGGATGGGACTACGAGCCCGTCGTTCCCACGGAGAATACGTGCAAAGAAGTGTGATATGCATATGCCAGCCATTTCCATGCACGTGCGTTGTGTGTCCAAGAAGATAACGGCGTTCACTCGTCCGACTGATTGGAATATCATCGCGCGCGAACTGATATAACTTTACGGAAAATGAGCCGAGGCGTACCTGAAACCCATTTTCCCGACCGTGGAGAGTTCGAAACTTTGTGTAACCGATTCACACTCCGGCGGAGGTTCTACCGCGTGTTGCCAGAACGATGATAAGGCAAAAGAGTTTGTGCAAAGTCGTGAGGATATCACGTGGTAGACGTAACAGGGCACGATGTATCCCCGAGCTAGTGCGGTGCGTCGGTGCAGCAGGCGGATAAGCGGATCGGCGTCGAAAATTAGAAAATGCGATTCTTAGAACAAGCAAAGGTTAGGAAATGCAACGCTTCGAACGCCAATAGTTCGACCGAGCACCGCAACGACGCGCCACCGGTGCGAAACGGCAAAGCTTCGAACGCCGTAACATCGACGCTGCGATACATCGAACGCCATTGATTAGAACGAGCGAGAGTTAGAAACGATATTATATAGATATAGCGGCGTTGCGGCGTAGCTCGGCGGACTACCGCGTGTAGATGGCGCCACCATTATCCCATGCGGGGCCTCGTGGCCGCCTGGGCGCATAGGAGGGGATCGGCCTCTACGCTACTATACCTATATATATCGTTTCTAACTCTCGCTCGTTCTAAGCAATGGCGTTCGAAGCTTTGCCGTTTCGCACCGGTGGCGCGTCGATGCGGCGCTCGGTCGAAGTATTGGCGTTCGAAGCGCTGCATTTTCTAACCTTCGCTCGTTCTAAGCATTGCATTCTCTAATTTTTGACGCTGACCGAGCCAAGCGCTCTTGCGCCGCTGCTCAACCTAAGCTTCAAGTTCGTGAGCCAACTATTCGCCGACTGCTCGTCCTCGTACCACCATCGCCGGGACTTTTGCGGAGTGACTTTTATTTCCGCGAAACCGCGACGGGAAACGCGCGATATAACGTTGCCTTTCGCTTATTCTTTTCCTTTGGCCACTGCCACTGCGTCCACTCGACCTAGTTGTAAAATAGTTTTAGCCTCCGGTAACAAAACTCGGAGGGCGGCCAGAACACCACAGTACGGAACAGAATCGCGGGAGCGTGAACGCGATATCGCGGGGGAGAGCTTTAAAGCTGAAAGCACGCTCGTGCTGGAAGCTACCGGGAGCGACAGCGCGATATCGGCCCTCAAGTTTATTACGCGTCGCGTCTGTGTGACCGGATACGAACATCAGGTAAATCGTGCGATGCGGGATGAAAGCACGGAAATAGACGAGGGTGGATATGCTAGACCGCGATTAATTTACGGGGTGTTAGGTTTTTACCTATCTTATGCGCCGAGAACTACTCTCGCGAATAAGAATACACATGTATGGGTCATTTCGTGCCACGTTCGCGTCGTTTCCCGAACGATTGTGATTTATTTATTCGAATTTATTCGAATGATTTTGAAATGACGGGAATAGTTGATAGTCCGGAGGCTGCGCATTGATTGTGGTTGCTTGGGAAGGTCATGTAGAGTATTTTCCGTTTATTAAGGGGGGGGGGCGTTGAAACCCTCAGATATTCTAGAACTTTTAAAATTATTTAGATGAATTGAAGTACAAATATGAATATTGTTTTTTATTGATGTTGGGTTCATACCCGTTCATTTCATATGGTATTGCATTTTTTGAGGAATATTCACAGAGAGGTAGAACAATTGCATGTATTTTAAATAGGAAACTCCGGCTAGTTAGGTTAGAATTAGACTCGGAAATCCTTCAAATAGGCTTAAAAATGTTTTTTTCTCTTAATAAAAATTAGAATATTACCCCGATATACATAGATAAACATATATATCCAGCTAAAAAGTTCAGTAATCATATCTTTATCAGTTCTGTCAATAATTTCGTCCCTTTAGTCAATGAAATAATCAAATAATCAATAAAAACAGTAATTTGTAGTGACTCCACTGCGTTCGTCAGAATCTATTTATCGACTGTGTTATTTTCTAAATCCTGGGACTCTTTAGAGAAAAGATAGTCTGGCTCCTTGTCAGATAACTAATCAATGTGGAGTTCAATTATTGAATTCGCTGTTTGCCTTCCTTACTGGCTCTTGTACTTCTACAGAAATTACTGCACCCAAGTGGTAAAAAGATCAAAGAGTATTCTAGTATTCATTCTTTCGTCATCAGTTCTAGTCCTCTCGGGTCCGGCAGGGCGTACCATCTTCCACCCGGAACCATGAGGTACCCTCGGAGACTCGATTAGCTAAAAACACCAACCACCCACAACCTTAATCGCTTTTCTCGTCCCCGTGGAAAAATTACGGTCACTTCCCCGAACCCAGTGCCAGGAATTTGCGTAACAAACATTCGGAAAAATTCCCCAACCCGGTAGTTTCTCCAGCGAATGTCCCTACCACCTTTTATTCCCAGAACCTGTCTCGGATCCATGGAAATACGTAAAACCGAGTTTAAATACGCCGGCGGTGCAACGAAATCGCAACTTTATTTTTTTTCGTACACAAACCAACCTCCTGGTGATCTTCGTGAAACACCCATACTTCCCTACCCTTCTGTTTGCCCATTTTATTTTCGCCGCTGCCGGTTTTTTTGGGGCGCTGGAAAAGGGTAGCTTAGCAGACGTTATGAATGCGAGCAGTCGAGCCCGAGCGGCAGAGATGGCACGGAATTATATGACCGTAATGCCGCCCACGCGGTAACGTTAGTCGCGATAATTACCTATACTTAGCCACACGTCGGAACAGAAAAAGCCTCAGGCGGCAGTTGCGAGTGGTTCGCGCTATGGCGGAGATGGTATTCACGAACTGGCTCGTTTCGAGTCACAATTAAACTTTGATCCTGCTTTTATTCAAATTGTAACCAAGCTCGAGTTACTTTTCGTAGTTTATTGAAAAAAATTCCTTTTTCGACTGGTCAAAGACGGAAATAAATTTTTTTTTTCGGGTTTTCATTGTGCGAAGGCTGCGTGGCGAAGTTTTGAGTAACCTTATCTATTATCTTCGTGTCTGGTTTGCGTCACAGGGTTTGAAACCGTCTGATCGAAGAATTGATGCAATTATTGCGACTTGTAGAGGAGAATCCAGCCAGGCGTGTCCAAGCTCATCGGGTTCTGATATTTTTGTCTGATAAGGACCTGATCGTAATTGTAACGGCATTCTGATCGAACTTTCCCATCAGGATTGCCATCGTCACGTACACATTTCATTTAATCTTCAGTCTGGAATTATTAGTAAAAATCATATATTTTTCCTAATTTCATCGACTTATATTGACTTTATGAAGACAATTATTGCATTTTTTATAATTTTATGGACCTATATTTACTCAATGGATACCATTATCACGTGTATTTGACGTGTATTCATTTAAAATATGAATTGGTGTAGACTTTTCGGAAACAATATCAACTTTTTAAATTTATTCTGATGAAAAAAAATTGTTAAAATTTAGTTCCTAATTTTTATTCATCAACAGAATTTTCAATTTCATCAACGGGCTTTGTTGCATTCAAACAATACGATTAGATATCTCGATGACTTTGCTATGAGGACACAATTGGAGAAGCCCTGTACGTACTTCCATGATGGCAATTCTCCTTCGTTCTTGATAAGATCGTTATCAGCCTCGACTAGGTCAGGCATTGTGTTTCCAGTCTTCATTTATCACGATTAAGCGCTTATCAGGCACGCATTACCGAAGGTCTGCTCTACAAAACCCTTGTGATGACCTTTTTGTACATCACGCTTGTCTCAGATTTCGAATCAGACACTCAAATGCCGACAACACCAGAGCAAAAAAAATATTGATCCGCGTGCTTAGATAAGTGACTCATATCAAAACATATTATCGCGTCGTCGGACCACAATTATTTCATTGACACTGCGGCGATCAGAGATCTTCATGAGAATCCCCAATCCCTTCTATCAGCTCTGCCCAATGCCGAATTCGAATATCAGAACTGAAAGCTTCCTTGTTAGATGTAGCGTTTCGTATTATCCAGTTGGAGAACGGTGCGAAATAGCCCGGTCAGTGAGAAAGCGAGCTCCATTCGGAGAGGTGAGACGGTTTATCGAACGACAATGGGTCCCTTAATGCCACTTGAGCTGCAACCATCGGACTTTCAGGCTTATTGCCGCTCCCAGAATACGACTTTGACCCGGACTCTGTACATCGCTGTACCAATCCTGCTGACGCAGTCGAGTAAGGGCTGTCCGATATGGGTCTTGTCCTTAATTCAGTTTACCTACTGGCTCGTGTTACATCCCTACTGTCTCGACGATGTACGACGATGAGCTGTATATCGAAGATAAACAGAATTCAAATGCCAACCCGGTAAATTGAAGACTCGGTCGGGATGGTCAGCTATTTTAGACTTTCACTAGAGAGGCTTTACAACTTGAATTATTTATCGCAGTTCAGTAAAACTTCTGATAATTCTTCAAATGTTGCTCGGTCTTCACCACGCGCACAGGCAGCCCTTAATCAACATTACTATCGTATTTTGCAGAATTATTCCTACATTTGTCGAATAATTTTCGAACAAAATTCAATCAAACCTTTTTCGTTCGGTTTTATTTGACCGATGTATTGACATCGGGTTAAAATGAAGGATAAACGCACGAGTCTTTTCACGTGACCGTCGGGAAATACACGTAGGTTTTTTCACGGACGTACGTTAAATGATCACGGATTCTTTCCAATCCATTTGAGCTTCTTCCTCGATCACCGGATGACAATGGCGTAGGATGAGACGGAGTGAAAAGAAAAACCGTAAGCCTATCCATCGAGTGCACCCGGCGCTAACCACTGCTACACGCTCGAACGGACTTCAACGTTCGCAACAAAAGTGCACATTCGGCCCGACCTTCCTCGTTTCACGTACCTCATGTTTCACAGTTCGTTTCGTCGAGATTCTCGTAACGGACCCGATGTACTTGCTCGGTCATCCTTTATCCACCTTCCTTCGATTTTCCCGATCCCCCCCGCGTGGGCCCTTTTAACGATCGACAGAAAAATTCGATGATTACAAAAGTACGACCTTTTCAATGGACTACATTTGTCCGGAGGCGGGCGAAGTAAAATGAAATTCAAGAACGCTTTTGTAGACTTTCTTTCTCTGATTACAAAATTTATGAATCATTATTTATTGATTAATTTACTATTGATATACGATGGATTCATTTATTTGCAAGGATTTATTTATTTATTTATTTATTCATTCATGAAATTTATTAGTTTTATTATTTATTAATAAATTTTTTTTTTTTTAATTCTTAATTAATTAATTAATTTTGTTTACGCCTTGAACCTACGTAACCTAGGATTGAAGGAGTTTTTTTCTGTAGAATTTTTTGTATATTTCAAAGTCGATACTTTTATGTGTCTACAGTAGATTTTTTATAGATTTTGTGAGTGAAAGATTTTTTCAAACGGAGTGAAATTCAAGAAATCTGCTTCTGTAGATTTTTTTTGTCTAATTAGAACTATTATTAACCTGAGTTGAACCTAAATAACCTAGAATTGAAAGATTCTTCTTTAGTAGAAACTTTTCTTCATCATAATATATTAATTAACCTCTCTTGTAGTCGATACTTTAATGTGTATAAAATAAAATTATAGAAGATTTCGTGATGAAAAAGATTTTTCCTAGAAAAAAACATTAATTGAAAATTTATTTATCAACATCTCCTTTAATCCGGAAATTGTTATCCAGAAAATTCTTATCCGCAGCATTGACGTTGGATGAACGTAATCTTATTTTCAACGATTCCCCGAACTTCTCAAGAGTTTTTGTGTCCTCAAATAGGATTTGGACAATTCATCGTCCAAACCTCTTCGTACCATGAGAAATATCGTCGCAAGATCAAACAATATTCCGCAAATGTTATTTCTTAAACGACGAAACTAAAAATAAACATCCTTCCTCCAATAAACTCGTCCATTCAAATTCTTTTGTACAATATCACAATATTCCAACTTTAAGGGAGTACTCTCGGTAAGTCAACTAACAAACAAAAAATTATGAAAATTTGCAGAGATGTCAAAACATTTTCAACAATGACTCAGTTAAATTTTCGCAATCCTTGGTTGACTTTGAAAGAAGACATTAATAATTTCGTTTCGAAGCACTTAACACGGAGTCTTATGGGAGTCTGTGATTTTGACGCACTTTATCATTTATTACGTTGGAACTGACAAACAGATTTTGATAAAATTTGAAGGAGATATAAACGAATGTCCCATGAACATTTTACTTTTTCCAAAACATGTAAAGCTTGCTTCTGTTAGAAGAAATAGCTAAAAAGGAGACAACATTTTTTAGCAATTGACAAACATGGCAACACCGCAGTATTATAGGCTATGGCGCTTCATTCAAAAGTGAGTTACGGAACTGCAGCAGTTTCGAAACCGTAGGAACATGTCTAAATTGAGTCAATGATAAAACCATAGTATTTCAAAGAAATAGTTGTATATCTATAACAAAGATTTTGTAAGTACAATACCTGTTTTCACTCATTTTTCAAAATTAACAATGCATATAGAAACCGCGTGCTGGCTGATTCAGTGTCTCACACATAAGTATTATACTTGTACATGAGCGCGTACACTGAATCAAGGAATGCGGTGTTGCCAAATTATACAGTACGGTTACTCAAGTAGGAGACTGAAATTCTTCGACTTACTGCGTACCGACGGTACTTCCTTAAACGACATTAATATTTCCACCGGCTCGACTCTCGCTTCTAATCCGGTAATCTCGATAATAGAGGATTACAGGATCCGCAGGATAAAATAGTGCTCCGCGATGAATAATGACGGTTGTCGGGGTGACGCTTCGCGAGTATGCCTCACCGGGCATTGTAAGTCGATACGAGATTAAATAAACTAACACTTTGTACGACCCCACGGAAAGAGAGACTGCGATAATAAATATGAAACACCGTGATAAATGGTACGTAATAAAGTATATACCTATCGTCGATGGAATAATAATACGAAAGGGGTCGATCAATTTATCTTGCTGCTTTTCCCGAGGTTTTTTTTTATTTATCTCGAAGCACTTTTTTTTTTTTGGTTTTTTCTTTCTCGACGAGCTTCAGTCGATAAATGAGTGGAATGGGATTTTCATGGGAATGACGACTATGATACCGTTAAATCATGTGCGCTTTCTGTATCGAAGATTTGCATTGCAGAGGAATAATCTTTTTTGACGTTTGATTGTAATATATTGTTTTCAGGCATATTCTTTGTCGATTTTTTAGCAATTTTTGGTGATCTTTCTGAGACCCGAATAATAAATAACTGGATTTTTGCAGAGAATCTTGAAATTTAATTAGTTTCGAGACGTTTTATCAGTTACGAGCGCGTTGTGTTTTTTTATAGTAGGTTTCTCCGATTATCTCCCACGATATCGCGAAAATTATCGGACAGATTAAAATGAAAGATCGTAAGTTTATTTTGTTATTGAATTTTTTATTCTGTGAATTAGGTTTTGCTCGATAATTTGAGGTTACTTCAATTTTTTTCAAGGTCGATGTGGAAAAATCGAACCCAAAATCTACCGAAAAAAATAATAATTTCACGTATTTCAACGGAAAACTTCCGCCCCAATAAGCGCGTAGAAAAGAATTGGATTAAAGAGGTCAGAGACCTAACATTTTTTATAACGATTAAGATCTGGTCGCAATTAAAATTCAAAAGTAACCCAAATAAGGACAGGAGTAGAAATCTGTGAAGGGTTGCCTGTTATCACAGAAGGGCCGGATCAATTTTAGCCAAGGCATCCTTATAGAAGACAAGCCAGACATTAACCGGACCAGGCCCGGAAAAGATTCAGCTCAGACAACCTTATGTAAGCCAAACCGGATATTGGTCGGATCAGGCATAAATATGTGGCATCTACGGCAACCTTATATGAGGCTTGCCGTAATTTTACCACACCTGGATCTGGCAAGTGGTATCTACGCCAGCCTTAAGGGAGGTATGTCGTAGCTTCACCACGTCGGGGCCTAACAAGCGGCATCCACGGCAACCTTAAATAAGACATGCCATTATTTCATCATATCAGGGACTAATCAGAGTTTTTCGTGGCAGCCTTACGTGAGGCCTGCTAGAAATTGAACAGCTGTAATAACAGCACTTCAGTCCCCACCGTTTAATCCCCGTTTCTTTTAAATATCCCATATTTGATTTGGTATCAAGTTGACTCAGCTTACTTCAAATTATTTTTAAGTAAAGATTAATAACAATAACAATAAGATTGTTAATCCCCGTTTCTCTTAAATACCCCATTTGGATTTGGTTTTAAGTTGACTCAGTTTACTTCAAATTCTTTTCTCCTCAGCAGAGAAATAAAAAATCTTATGAACAGAAAAATCTTATTTTATAACGTTAAGGGCCTTAACAGGCTATATTATTAGTCACTGGTCATGCACTGCGTTGCATTCGGATCAGGCCCAGGTAAAGGCTACCTTGTCAGGACCTGACCAACAAACAAAAGCACCCTGACTTGGACCTGGTCATTGCCTTATAAAATTTCTACTCGAGAACCGCCCTAAAATACATAATAAATTATTCTGGATTCGAAACAGTCGATAATTCCGTACAGTTACGCATCCGAGGCTTTTGATTCGTATTGGTCGGTGATGGCATTTGTCTCGCGAGGTTCACAGCGAAAACCTCGACGTAGATCGACGTAGAGTGAGAGAATAAAGCGACAATGGCGTGGGGAATGTAGGTCACACCTAGCACACACTTCTCTCGTTGTTTCCCTTATCAACGAGTCAACAGAGTCAACGTTGAATAGACCCCGGGCTGACAAGTCTCTCGGTTGGGGGTATATTTTACCCCCTCGTTCCACTCCTTTCGCATCAACCATTCTTCACCGGACGCACATTTAACACTTTTAATGAATTTTTGCCATTTTTCTATTTTTTTATTTCTTCAGTCTCGAATGAGCTCCGTAAGATTAATTTTTTAGTTCTCGAAGTACCTTTTCAGTAACTAAGGAAGAAAACGTATATTTTTCCAGTCTTTGTTCTCGAGTGGGTAGCGTGGTCTGAGCTTCGAGACGAGTTATTGTATTCTTAAGGCGACACTCCAACCGTGGCTTTGAAAATTTCTGATTTTCTTGATTTTTTCTTTTGATAAATAAGATTGAAAATCGGTGTAATTTTTTCCTGTTTATTATAATTTTGTTTCGCTGATCCAAGGCGATGCATCAGAAAAGTAAGACATAATAATCGAAGGATGTACTCTCCTGAAAATTGTCTGGAATGAAACTATTACAGATAAAAAATTAGAAAATCGGAGGCTATTTCGGAATTGAGTGTGAAGTTCGGCCCCTTAAGCCGAGAGTTTTTCATTTTAAGTGATAGAAAATTTTGAATACAAGCAAAAGGCAATTTTGCGCAACAACGGATGAATTTTATCTTTACTGTGCGTATTTTGACCAAAAGTGCTTCAAATAATGTCGCAAAATCGGTTTTGAAAAAGTGTAAAAAAAAAAATAACACTTGTCTGAAATTGTTGCCATGCATTAACGGTACCTGAATATCATACTGAGTTGAATTAATCATCATTTATTATAATTAATTAATAATCTTATCATTACAAATAATAATAATGAATTAACCATGAATGCAACACATTAAAAAAAAAAAAAAAATTTTTTTTTAATTACGGAAGGTCCATTGCAGCAATTATTGAGTCTGACAAATATAAACTTCAATTTTTTTTGATACTATCTAAATGCAACCCGATGAACTTTTCTAGTGCGACGGTTAATCTTAATTAACTTATTTAATTAAAAATTTTATATTAAATTGATTATGTCTATTATAACTAAATATACATAATAACTATCAATGTTATAGTATAACAAATACCGGAGAAATTATGAATATTATTAATTATTATATTCCAAATTTTATAACTTATAACAGTGGAATTATATCTAAATAAAGTTCAACGTTAAATTGATTTAAATGGTTCCCACAACCTCGAAATTAATTTATAATTCTCCATCATAATGGCTCTAACTAACTATTAATGTTATCGTATAACCAATACCAGACAAATTAAGAACATTCTTAATTATAATATTTTTAATTTTATAACTTATAACAGAGGAATGATATCTAAAATGAAGTTCAACATTAAATTCATTACAATGGTTCCCACATCCTCGAAATTGTCTTACAATTCTGCATAATAATGGCTCAGTTAACCCTGGACAATAATTTCCACGTTTCCAAGCATAAAAAAAGCACGCCTGACGCAACTTCGCGTCCTCTTATCTTAATTAACTAATTTAATTAAAAAAATGTCTATATAATTGATAAAATCTACTATAACTAATTATACCAAATAGCTATCAATGTTAAAGTATAACAAATACCAGAGAAATTATAAATATTATTAATTATAATATTCTAAATTTTATAACTCATAACATTGGAATTATATCTAAATAAAGTTCAATATCAAATCGATCAAAATCCCGCCCACAACCTCGAAATTGATTTATAATTCTCCATAATAATTTCTCAGTCAACCCTGGAAAATAATTTCCACGTTTCCCGGCAATAAAAAAACACGTCTGACGCAACTTCGCGTCCTCTTATCTTTCTCAGCCAACATTTTATTTCCAATTCGAGTTCAACTCTCCACTTTGCCCGTCTACCCTTTGTGTCAGCCTGTTTACGACTTTCGCTCGGAAACTTTCCCTCGTGATTGCTTTACAACGTTACCGCTTCTGTATACACTCCTATCGCATATTTTTCATTACGAAACTCGTGTCAAGCATTCGCCCGTTCGCGTCACTCTTCCGCGTTGTTTCGGACGTTTCGTCGTTGGATGGAAGAATATGATAAAGCCCGAGCGACGTCGCGACTCGTAGCGCGAAATCTGTATCACAAACCGAGTGGCGAAGCGACGAATTTCCGGTGCGGAGTGAAATAAATACGCTTTCTCGTGGAATTATAATTAACAGGGTCGTGTTTACGCACTTATTCGCATGTTTCGCACGCGCAAATGTGTTAACAGTGTGACAAATTTGCGTTTATTCATGGCACTCGTACACGTGACCCGCAGAAGTTGTCACTTGTTGAAATGCAGGACTGAAGTGAGTTTGCCATAAACATAAAAATTATCCATTAGTATTATTAATAATATTAGTAGTTTTTTCACGTTTTTATTTGTTTATATCATAATATTGTGTAAAAAAAATTATTGTTGCAGTGAAATAATGATTGATGCGTATAGGATCAATCCTAGGAAGCTTTATAGGATTGTTGACAAGATTTTATTAATTTTGTGGACATTTTTAGAGCACTTTAGAGTCATTTTTAAAGGGCCAGACATGAGTGATCCATGCTTACAGGGTAAGGGTGGCGAAATAACGCTACAGGGTGAGAGTTGAGTAGATGTGCTAGCGTTTTTATGGTTAAACAAAATTATTCTAGTGCTAGGAAAGTCTGAAGGTATCAAGAATAGTTGAAGAATAGTTAAAATCTCGGATACAGTACCAAACATATATACGTAAAAACAACCAAGTTTGTCTCGTAAAAAAAGAGTTCCAGCAGTTCTATCTCTGCGGAAAATAATTGGATTCAGCTCAGCTAGCGCTGATTAAAAATATGTTCCATATTTTTTTATCTAGTTTTCGTATCTAATAGTCGTCATTTTTTATCACCCTTCGCTGCTCTGAGCCAGGGGTTGAAATAGAGAAAAAATTCATTCCTCAATTATTACAAAAGTTTGAAAGCTTGCATAAAGCACAAAAAAATTTTGAGCGCAAAATATGTACAACAAAGGCATTGGAAAGCTTGCTTATTTTTCTCAAAAATTATTTTTTATGATTTCATGTACGATGCTCTTTTTTACGGCCTTATTTACAGTCAAAACAGAAAAAACACTTTTTAATTTGATCTCACGTATCTCCCGAAATAATAATGGCATAATAACAGACTTGATACTATTAGAAAGCTAAGAGTTACTCATTTAAGATGCTTACATCCGATTTCTCAACAAAAAAAATGTTCCTCATAATTTTCCTCAAAACAATCCGTAAAAACGACGAAGTTAGTTCTGCAAAAAAAAGACTTTTCGCTTGTATGAAATTAAATCACGCATAATTGCATTCTTCGCTCTTCACTAAAACCTTTCAGGTTTTATTATTTAATTACTGCGAGATCTATTCATTGTCTTCCTCACGCGCGTAGATTTTTTCTGTCGAATTTAACGCGACCGGACCAGAATAAAATTCGACAATCCACTTCAATATCAGCAAATCCGCGTCACAACGAACTAAACCAATTTTTCCTCGAACCGGCTGTAGTACCCTTCTGTAACTCGAAATTTATGCATAGATGCAATAATAATTTTTCGATAACACCCAAAATTGTCGAGACGGATTTTATTGCTCGAAAACTTCGTCCTGGAACACAGTTTTTTAATGGTATTTGATTGGAAGGTACAACGAATGCGATGAGTAACGTTTGTTCGAATTGATTGCGAAGTCAATTAGCGAGCGAATCCCGTATGCTGGGCGTGGTTGGATTATTGAATTCAATTTAGTACTGAATTCTGGGAAAACTGGATAATCAATGCACTTTATTTTCCCTGTGGACAATTTTTTTTTCAATCACTCGTCCCCGGTAGAGCTCGTCAAATATGCGCATGTAAAAATCCTGGGATAGCAGCGTATCTTTATTTGATATTGTACGATAATATTTGAAGAAACATCAGAAGTTTTTCAACGAGTCTGGCTGGAAAATGTTAAAAATTGGGATTAAGATTATTTGTTTCATTTTATTACAACCCAAGGGCTCTGAATCTGGAAGATAACCAAGTATTCTATTTTCTTAGCTGAAGGAAACAAGTTGGGATAACATTATCGGAACCATCTTTGAATCGCCAACCATCTACGAACCACAGAAATAACCATGTAAGAATGTTTCTTAAAAAGATTGTTTGTTCAACTCAATTACCATTTTTAATCCACCTGACATTTATGAATATTTTTGCCCACACTAAAAGAAGTATCCTACATTTTTTCAATTTTTTTCTTCAAATGTTTCAAAATTTATGAAATCAAAATAATTTTATTAGCAATGAAAAAAATTTCTACCAAAATCATTAAAAATTCAATACCGAAAAGAATGTAAAAAAAAATTTAAAAATTTTTTCACATGCGTTTAGCATGAAATACTTCAAAACAAACAATTTGTTTTTCAAATCGAAACCGTGCTGAGTTGAAATCGGTTTAACCATAGCAATATTTACCCACGGAATATCCGAATCTGCAGCTCTCGCACGATATTTCACTGCGGAACGAGGTGAGAAGCGCCAAAACGGGTTGAGAACGTGCGCATTGTAGTCAAACCCAGCCTGTTTACGATTATGCTGGTTACACAACAAAGCTCTCAACGTGCTCATGCTGCTTACATATCACAGACAATCATCATGGATGATGGGTTTATGCGCATAACTCTGCGCAAGTCGTCTAACGTGCGTCGGTCTAAGTGGAATACGTCGAGCCCAGTAGATAAAACTTCATGAGATGGCATCTCATGATATCAACCTCTATGTATACGAGGAATTCAATCAAAAACCGGCCGCTTGGAACAGTCGACTGAAAATTGTTCCTATCCGATTGTTTAACATCAATAAACGTAGAAAATAAAGAAAAAAGTATTTTAGGGTGGTTTATTTATGGCATTCGTCACTGGCTGAACAATGAAATTGAGTTTTTCAATTATTGATGAGGTTGAGTCATTCAAATGGATATATGTGTCAATTATTGACGAGGTTGAGTCATTTAAATCGATATATCTGTCAATTATCGTTCCAGGGTTTCTGATTTAGGTCGTTCGTCATTGGCTAAACAATGGAATTGAGTTTTTCAATTATTGATGAGGTTGAGTCATTCAAATCGGTACATCCGTCAATCATTTATGAGGTTGAGTCATTCAAATCGATATATCTGTCAATTATTGTTTTAGGTTTTTCTATTTAGGGCGTTCGTCATTGAATAAACAATGAAATTGAGTTTTTCAATTATTGATGCGGTTGAGTCATTCAAATCGATATATCTGCCAATTATTTATGAGGTCGAGTCATTCAAATCGATATATCTGTAAATTATTGTTTCAGGATTTTCGATTTAGGTCGTTCGTCATTGACTAAACAATAAAAATTGAGTTTTTCAATTATTGATGAGGTTGAGTCATTCAAATCGGTACATCCGTCAATCATTTATGAGGTTGAGTCATTCAAATCGATATATCTGTCAATTATTGTTTTAGGTTTTTCTATTTAGGGCGTTCGTCATTGAATAAACAATGAAATCAAGTTTTTCAATTATTGATGAGGTTGAGTCATTCAAATCGATATATCTGTCAAATATTTATGAGGTTGAGTCATTTAAATCGATATATCGGTCAATTATCGTTTCAGGGTTTTTGATTTAGGTCGTTCGTCATTGGCTAAACAATGGAATTGAGTTTTTCAATTATTGATGAGGTTGAGTCATTCAAATCGGTACATCCGTCAATCATTTATGAGGTTGAGTCATTCAAATCGATATATCTGTCAATTATTGTTTCAGGGATTTCGATTTAGGGTGTTCGTCATTGACTAAACAATGAAATCAAGTTTTTTAATTATTGATGAGGTTGAGTCATTCGAATCGATATATCTGTCAATTATTCATAAGGTTGAGTCATTGAAATCGATATATCTGACAATTATTGATGAGGTTAAGCCATTCAAATCGATATATCTCAACAATGATCTACGCTCGTTATCTGACGTTGATTCAAGTTCCAAGAAAAAGTAATCCACTCCCTAAATCAATGAATCCCGGTCTCAATAAAACTAAAACTGCGCCAGGACTACACGAATATAATACCTGAAATAAATCCCATAATGAAATGGACCATTCGAATCCATTATTTCCACAATCAATTAACATTGATCAATTAAGCTAGGCGATCAATTTGAATTTCACTCGTTCTTCACCCTCGAATCGTTCCAGGCTTTAACACCGTTCCGTGAAGCAGCTTAATCTCTCGCAAAATAGTGGCAGACGCGATACGAATTTTAAGCATCGTGAGACCTCCGCGACTCTGCCAACTTCAAGTGGAATTTCCGGGCTTTTCGGCGCGACGTGACGTTGTGGTAGTGGTCGTAGTAGTTGCGGTGGTGGTGGAAGTAGTTGCAGCAGCAGCAGCAGGGAGGATGGAAATTCGGTTTCGTGGCCGCAGGGTTGCAGTCTACTGCGTCAACGATATTCATCGACGAAACATTGCCGCTACGGTGGAAGTGCGGAATGTACTGTCCCGGCCGTTGGCTCACCAAGTTTCCAGTTCGTACACGAAAAACGCTCGGAGCTTGTTTGTGATGTTTTACACCGCCGACAAGCAGAGTGTTGGGATGTGTTGTTGTTTATTACTCTGACGTTTGACGATTTTATAGGTTTTGGTTTCTACAGGTTGCATTGAATGTCCGCAATGCGCTTGGAGGTACGAATTACATTGAGAGGTTGTAGGTGAAGGACATTCTATGATTGGTTGTGGGATTTAATGAACTTGGACTGGACTGAGGTGACCATTTTTTATGGAATGGAATTGGACATCTCCAATCAAGGTGGGCTTATGGAACTATGACTTGGTCTTGGTTGATTGAAATGAAAATCCAATCGAATGGGAGTTAATTATTTGAAATGACGTCAGTGACCAGGGACGGACATTCCGGCAAGTTTCTAGCGTGTAGACGAAAAACGCTTGCAGCTTGTTTGTGATGTTTTACACCGCCGACAGGCAGAGTTTGGACGTGTTGTTGTTTATTACTCTAACGTTTGACGATTTTATAGGTTTTAGTTTCTACAGGTTGCATTGAATGTCTGCAATGCGCTTAGAGGTACGAATTAAATTGAAAAGTTGAAGGTACATGACCTGCTATGAAAGGTCGTGGTCTTCAATGAACTTGGACTTGACTGAGGCAACGATTTTTGATAGAATGAAATTGGACATCTCCAATCAAGGTTGGGCCATAGAACTATAACTTGGTCTTGGTTGATTGAAATTAAAATCCAATCGAATGATCGTTAATTATTTGAAACGACGTCAGAGCCCAGCGATGGGCATTCATTCAATGAAAGTGTGCTTGAAATACTTGTTCAAACAAATAAATGATTACTTATCGTGCAGCAATTAAAATGTTAACTGAAACAATGATAAATAATCCATCATTCCGAACGGATGTCCTGATCATCTACATGTCACCTACGAAAGAAATTGATATGTCAGCCACCCGTTTCTCGTTTAGTGTTACAACCCCACGTTCATAGTCATCCCCAGTGTGATAAACAGCCTTTGTTCTCCCAGAGACAGAGAGAAAAGCAATCTGGGGTAGAAGAGCTTATTCCCATCGAATTACTGCTGCGCGACCCAGGAATAAACGTACACTGAGAAACAATTTTAAAAACTGCAACGTCCACACCGGCTATCTACTATCCGGCTTATTACTTTCTTCCATTGCTTCTTTCTACATCTCATTATTGTTATTCCACTCCCGTCGTCTGGATAGGCTGGAGTTTCGCCATCTATGCAAAAGTTAAATGATCATTTCGAATTCCGCCTCTAAGAAAATGTTCTTCGAAGGAAACTTTCGGAATGTATTCGTATCTCAGTTGATAATTTCTATTTATCACCTATTTACGGAATAATCCGAGCGTTCTGACTGACTCAGGCACCATCCTTCGGTCCAGGCCATAACATTTAGTGGATTTCACGATACGATAGATTTCAGCCTGAGAAGTTTGGGTGCGAATGTTCTAAGCGTGGCCTTCAAACGTAATTAGAATGAAATACGTCAATGTTAGAATACCAAATGGGTCGGAAACGTCATATTTCTAGGAAAAAAACCTCTTCTTGAAGACGACATTGCTCAATTAAATTAGGCAAGGTATTCTAACTATCATAATATGTGTATGAATATCACAAGAAATGGCTGATCAGTAATTAAGAACTCAGCCTATGCTAAAGTAATTATATCCGGGATAAATTGCGTGACTAATGTATCTATTTACACGGAAGAATTCCAATCTCACCCAAATCAATATTCCTCCTTCGGCCGCTGCGCTTCCGCGCTTGTCCTCATTTCTTTCTCCGCTAATCGCTCTTTGTTTTCTTCGTATTCGTCTTTCGCTCCGAGTTGAAGAGTCTTCTTTCTTCTCACGATCGTCTTTTGTTTTTCTGTCAGTGGTGTCTTCAATTTTTCCGCTTGTGCGCACAAAGACGCGATGCTACCAAGATATTCTTCAGGATCTAAAGAAATCCAAGGCTTCTGATGCTTTTTGCCAGGGCACGTGATTAGAACCGGAAGCTTTGGTTGATGTCTGAAAGATTTTCGAATACCTAGAAACTGAAGTTTTCTAGAATCTGATTATCGTAGAAAATCGCGATCTAATGACACTCTACTCGTTTCCCGGAGGCTGTTGACTTAATGTGACTCTTTGTCGACTTGTCTGGAAGAAAACGCAGCATCCCTGCGCTATCTCGCGACTGCTCCGGGTTCAACCCGCCTTCAGATTCGTCACCTCTTAACAGTCCATGCAATCAGCACCGCTAAGGCCAGATGAACAGCACTCGCTCGTTCTTAGATATAAGAGCAAACCTCCCCAGGTTGATGTCGAATCTCCGTGACTGCTTATCGAACCGTGTCGGATTATTTTCCACACAATGTGCTTGTCAAAACGTTACACCCCGAGGCTTCCGCTGTTGTCATCTCCGGTGTGAGTGGTCGGGCACTTATTGCCCTCATTAAATCCCCCCACTAAGACTCCAACTGGACAGCCCCGTCGAAGTTATCACTCTTGGCTTCAACTTTTTGCTCTTCGTAGCTCAGGGGGATGCTGCAAGTCTCGTGGTAGAATCTCCAGCATCCGCGTAGCTCATTTTCAGGAAAATATGCGCCCATTTCCGGAAAAGCTCGATAGGATTCGATGTACTCTGCTGGTGACACTCATCGATGGTTACGTCCTAAGCTCCACGGGGCTGAAGGCTGTCCAACTTCCTCGGTGACGCGGAGCGTCTGGTCAGATACGCCCATCGATTGGGAAGGGGGGGGGGGGGGGGGGGGTGAGCGAGGGTTTTTCCACGATAACGTCCGTAAACGAGGAAGCACTCTGATCGTTGGGGCAGTCGTCGAGATGCTGCTGACCTTCCGGGCTTACGTACACGTGATTGGTCCATCTTTTTACTTCGTCTTTTCGTTTTGCTCGGATGTTCGTCCATTTACGAAAGTAAAATTGGCAGTTAAATATTTTATTGCATGTTTGGGTGAAAATGTGGAGAAGTGTGACGACGTATTGGAAAATTCGAAACTTCAAATGTTGTCATTAAATTCAAGAAAGAATTTCACAGAAATGCAGCTTGATTAGTTTTAGTAGTTTATATGCAGAAAAAATGTTGACGAGTCATTTTTACTTGTTTTAGTGTCGATCTGACCTCAAATTGCAGTTCCAATATGTTGCTAACAAAATACTGGAATTGAATTGGATATGCCCGAACGGTTTTCGATATTAAATACTACAAATCTCAGAGCTGCGTAAATCATCTTCATTTCCCAAAACACATCTCAATATCTCCCCTGGGGATATTTCATGTTCCCGAATAAAGAAAAATTGTAAACATTTTCTCGAGTAGATGCAAGACGTTAAAAGACTTCTCCAGTATTTAATCAGCGAGAATCATCGATGAATCTTCCGGCGGATGAAGATCGAGAAGCCCAAAAAAAAAACACTTTCACAAGAAAAATGATAAAGTATTCTTGAACAACGGCAGCGAAACGATAAGGGTCGAGTAGTTGCAGCTCACCTCTCATACTTTCGTCCGAAAGCTCGATGCTGTACGGTGCAGTTTCACATATTGCGAACTTGCGGCGGTCCTGCTGGCTGGCAGTATTTTTCTACGATCTCAGTATTGTCACGGATTGCTCTATCCGCAGAAACGGTTTTCGCAAACCGCACGACCCAAAGGAGTTACGGGTTTTCGCGACCCAGACGACCTGCGGTAGACGCGTGTAGCGAGGGGTGATATATATTCTCGGCGTTTCACGGAGTTGGGGTGAGCGCACGTAGCATCACGTGATGCACCCACACATCCACTCACAGAGACGGGAACAGGAGATGGCAATCTTGTATACTCTTGATGCACAACCGGCCTCAACCTCTCCGTGTATATGGCAATTTCGATCTGAACTATAGAAAATTATACTCACTGTCCTAGCTAGAGGTATTGCGGATCCGCCGAATGCGGACACGGAAGTGCGGAATATTCAATGTTCCGACGGGTCGATAAATCGAATGGGAATTCTCCGAGAATCAATGCACCGATTCAGCATGGCGAAGACTATCAATGGACAGAAAAATCAGAATCTCGAAAACGTATACAATAGGGTGGACCTTGATTCGTCAATACCCCTATTAAGGTCCACCCTAGTATACATAGAAACGTATACAGACTGGTTAGAAAAGAATGAAATCTCCATTTTCTTCGGTGATTCACCCTTAAATGTTAGTTTGGGTCCAAAAGAAATGAGGGTTCTAAAAAAAAATAGGTCTCTAATAATTTGGTCGAAAGGAGAAGAATTATTTGGATATTCGCTAAATCAATGTGGAATATGAAATATATGTTATTTTTTTATTATGACCAATTAATATTGTTTGTTGGAATTTTTTGTGGTAAGAAAATTGTTTATGGCAATATTTTATTCGGCGGAAGTGGACAAGAAAATATATTTACCTACTGAATTCAATGCCGTCATCTCGGATTTCAAATCTTTGAGGGAGTATTTTGCAAATATCTGAATAAATATTCTCCTTTCGACAAAATTTATACAGACCTTTTTTTTAAGAAATTTAACTATCAATAAAAAAAGTTCTCTGACATTTTCTTCTAAATGTCATAGTTCAGAAGATATTGCAAGAATTGTAAAAAAAAAAACCAAATCGAAAAGGGTAATCTTTTATGTATGAGCTAGATTTCTCAAATTTTAAATGCGTACTTTTGAGGACCCAAACTTACATTTAAGGGTGAATCACCGAAGAAAATTGAATTTTCTTCTAAACCAATCTCATATATAGGTACAGTAACGTCACCCGTCTAATTGCGTACAAATGACAGCAATTCAAAGGTCAATAGATTGATTTGGACAATACTTTTGCTTCGTCTCAGCCGTAGGGCGGCTTATTATACTCAGCCGGCCGGTGGCTGTGAAAGTTATGACCCGTCAATAATTTTGTTTCCGGGAATTCAGCCTTTTAAGACATTGACGGTCAAAACCATGCCATTTCGAAACATTTATTTTCGGACCATTTTAATTCGATCAATCGACCTTTCGGAGCATTGAATATTCGAAACTTCGATCCGCATCAGATAAACTCGGCTTTACACAACTCCTCTAACTCCTGATTCCATTATTTTAGGTAGAAGTTGCTAGCCGTGTTGGAATATATGTAACTTTAAATCCTCCGTTCACGTTTCACTTTGCCGAAGTGAAAAGCACGTTTCATGTTACACCATAGAATCCGAGTGGTTCCTGTTTCCACCCAGTAACGAGTTATGTGACGCAAGGATACCACTTTTGACAATCCAACGGAGAACTTGGACGTGTGATAATAACGAGATTATTTGTGGATATCGAAGAGGGTTGAATTATAATCCGGATGCATTTTCGCCATTCGCGATTTCGTTGCTACCAGCATTCCCCATATTTGTCCTATGCCCGACGTGGCTCAACAATTTTTGTGTTATCATTGATGCACAAAAATAAAAAAAATGTCTCTCAATTAATATCCAAAAATTAGGATCGAAAAAAAATTGCAAATAATTTTCAGGATATATAGAATGATTTAGTACTCTGCAACTTTCGTATAAAGCCCATATATGGGACTGTTTCAACATAAAATACGAGTATGACGTTTTATGAAGTAATAGTAGGGCGTACTCGTTCCAAGTTATTAGATGTAACATCTCAAAAACCAAAGTACTTGGTCGTAAACTACTTTTTATAGGTTGTACTTTATAAACCAGTTTCTCATACAAATACTTATGTTGTTCTCGTGGCTCTAACTTGTTTTCAGTACTTTTTCTAGCTCAAACGTGCAATGACCTAAAATTGCGATATTTATCTAATTACTTCGATAATGTCGCGACGATGGTAAAATGATTATTCCAAATTTTTTGAACCTAAAAGAATTTGCAGGTATTTACAGGATATCTCTTCCAATACTTTGAATAGATAACACGAAGAGTCTATCGATAATGTATTCAAAAAATCGCGCACGTACTCTCGATCGTCCTTCTCGCTCTCCGCATTCGCGAGCGATATGATATCACAGACGAAAAAGACTTATCGTACAATTTTCAATAATGCAATACGTTTTCTGGATATTTTTCAGATATCCAAGAGTTTTACGAGCTGACGCTGCTGGACGAGTCGAAGTCGGTGCAGCAGAAAACCGCGGAAACAATTCGCATTGCCGACAAGTGGGAGGCGAGCGACGGACCAATCACACCGACCTTCGCCCAGAACGACGTGAGCAAAAAATTTGTGATAATAAATTTTCGAACAATTTTTTGATCGGGTGGAAAAAAAATTATAGTTTTATGGATAAAATTGGACATATATACTCTGTGAACACCCTGTATATGATTAATAGACAATTCATATCTATATTGATCTATAAACTATTAATTCAATAATAATTATTATTATTGATAATAAAAATATTATTAATAATAAAGATAATAATAATTATTATTATTATTAGTAATAAGAATAATAATAATTATTATTATTAGTAATAAGAATAATAATAATAATTATTATTATTACTATTATATTCATCTACAAACTATTAATTCAATAATAATAATAATTATTATTATTATTATTATATAATCTTATTATTATTATTAGTAATAACAATAATAATGATTACTATTATATTCATCTACAAACTATGAATTCAATAATAATAATAATGATAACTATTATTATTATTATATAATTTATTATTATTATTATTATTATTGAATTAATAAGTTCATAGATGAGTATAATGATTTTAAAAAATATTATTTTTATTATTATTATTATTATTAATAATAATTTTTATTAATATTATTATTATTAATAATAATAATAATAATAATAATAAGAAATAATTATTATGATCAAAATTATAATAATATTATTGTTAATAATAATAATAATAATATTATATTAATAATATTTATAATATAATTAATTAATTATATTAATAATAATAATATTATAATAATTATATTATTATTATTATTATTATTAATAATAATAATTAATAATTATTATTATTAATATTAATATTATTATATTATTATTACTATTATTATATTATTATTATTATTATATGATTTTGATTATTTATGTAAGGTTTTTAACATAAATTATTAATGTATCTATAATTTATACGCAGATAACATTCAGGATATATATTAACTGCATATCAATCACCAATGTTGAATACCTCTCGATTAATTTCATATTAATTGTCCGTAAATTATATACAGTCTGTACGGAGACTATATATGTCCAATTCCATGTTTTTCACTATACATATCCCTCATAAACCCTACGTATATAATTTTTTTTTCACTTGTGTCCGTCCGAATCAGTTCGATTGAACGAAACCAATTCATGCGAGTCGAACAAAAAGCCTTTTTTCCCAATGACGGGTCGATTGATGATGATTGCCACGCATTCGACGGCACACAGTGAACTGAATAAATTGTTTGTCTCGCCGCGAAATTCGACTCGTCGAGCGTTGTACGCAACGCATAATCATTCGTCGCAATATTCCGCGGTGCGAAGAATTTTATCATTCGGGGATGAAATTTACCGAAATCTCGCGGTGAAGTTGATCCGATACAAATTTATCGGTCCACCGTGAGATACGAAGTTCCGAAATTCAGTCTGCATTATCGTGTACGCGTGTACGAATCCCGATGTGCGTTAATACAATCGTCCTGGGAATTAATCGATAGCCAGTCGCCCAAAGTCACGATTTTAATTGCTAATTGCGACCTCGTTCGGGTCACAAATACGCTTCAACGTCACTCGACACCGATTTAATAATGTCGTCGGATACCGCCGGGGGTTGGACGCTTGTACACACGCTGTACGCTGCGAGAATACACCGCATCGCGGCACGAACGACACTTATTTATACGTCACGTAATTATTCGACGTTTTGCAAACGTTTGTGTAAACTGCGCGTAGCCGTCGAGCGATTTATCTGTGACACGGAGACAAAACTGCATTCTGCGTTGCGAATAATTTATCGCAGCCCACCGATTGATTTTAAGAATAATTATTATGGGGTTACGCTCAGTTTTTGGTACTATTTACGGTAGAATTTGGTAAGATCTTGATTGTCTGTAACTTATGGATAAAAAGAGAAGTTGGGATTATTTGATTTGTGCCTGCAAAGTACAGATGTGGACTCATTTTTTCATGTGCCCTAAAATTATTAAAGATTAATATTCTAGGATTTAAAAAAAACAATATTTCCTATAAATAACTATAATTTTTTTTCGTAAATTTTTATTCATTATTATTCTTCTTTTATTTAATTATTATTCATTATTATTATTAATTTTTATTCATTATTATTCTTCTTTTATTTAATTATTATTCATTATTATTATTAATTTTTATTCATTATCTCGCAGTAATTGACTGATACGATTTTTTTAAATGTCCTCACTTATTTCATCAATGACGATAATAATTATATTTTCTATAATAATCGGAGAAATAACCCTAGAGGAGTAGATTTATTTTATTTTGCCCACAATCGATCGATGAGAGACCCTAAATAATCGATACACATCGGCAAAGAACAAAATTCAAATTAATTAAGTAGAAAAGTTTCAGAAAAACTTGTAACAAAAATAGAAAAAAAACCCTTTTTTCAACGAAAATTTTTTTAGAGAGTGCAAAAATTCGTAAATCAAAGAGATGTCCTCGTAGTGAACTCGTACGAGTCTCCGTGGACCACGTAACCATGTGGGGTCACGGAATGACATCCTGCCAAAAGAGCAAAGGCTTCGAGGGTGAGGAATAAATTTGGCGGTTGAACCAAGCAGCGACGGTTGATGTTGAACCTTGCCACGAATTTCATCACGTTTCGCCGACGATAGTCTTTTCATCCCTCCAGAAACGAGGGATGAAGAACAATTTATCACTCTATCGTGCGGCGAATATTTTTCGACGGCTTTGATCTGCCGAATAAAATAGAATACTTCTGTTTGGGAGCTGAAAAAACGAGAATTTAGGTCGCTGGATAAACACGAAATCAGTGCAAACAGAACTGTCCTAAAAAAAAAATATATCGCAAAGATTACAAGGTGCTAAATTTCTATGTTTTATCCAAAAAAACTAACGAAAAATGGGGATAAATAGACCCAGAGAGTCTTCAATTACAATTTCAATTTTGTTACATCAATTAATATTAATCAAAAGTGCAATTTGAATTATTTAAACCCATCAAATAATTCACGAAACGAAAAACTTTGAAATAAGTTTGTTGACAAAAATACGACTGCGTCAAAATGACCCTTTTTGTGGTATAAGGGTTAAAACAAAAAATTCCATAGCAGCTCTCACGCTATCCCAGTGGACGACAGTTTCGTCATCGGCATAACCGATCGAAAAGTTTCAAAGTTGAAGCCACATTTTTCGGAAAAAAGTAGAAAATAAAACATAAAAGAACGCGAGTCGAAACGGAAAAAGTAACGAAACACAAAAGTTTTTCGCAAAACTCACGTAGGTCGAGTGACACCGCCTCAAGGGACATAACTTTCCATTCGTCCTAAAGAATGAACAAAGTTGCGCAGCAAACTATATGTCTGTGGGCCATCGATGAGTTTCTCTACTGCACATTGCTATAGCTCGATCGTGTACATGATCAGATAACTATTATATTTTTCTAAGGTAAAACTATCAATTATTATTATTATTATTTTACGTATTATACGTGTATAATATAATGATACCTAATAATAATAATAATAATAAGAATAATAATAATTAAAAAAATAATAATAATAATAACAATCATTATTATTCCGTTATTACTATAATAATAATTATTATTATTGCTATTATTATTATAATATTATTACTATTATTATTACTATAATAATAATAATAATTATTATGATTATTATATTATAATATTAATAATAATGATTATTATCATTATTATTATTCAAAAAATAATAATAATAATAATGATTATTATTATTATTATTATTATTCAAAAAATAATAATAATAATAATGATTATTATTATTATTATTATTCAAAAAATAATAATAATAATAATAAATATTATTATTATTATCATATTATAATATTGATAATAACGATTATTATTATTATCATATTATAATATTAATAATAACGATTATTATTATTATTATTATTTAAAAAAAATAATTATTATTATTATTACTAGTATAAATAATAATAATGATTATATAATAATTAACAATAATAATGATAAGGATAATAATAATAATTATTATTATACATATTTTCTTCTCATAATAATAATAATTATTATTATTATTATTATGATTACGATATAATAATATTAATAATAATGATCATTATCATTATTATTATTATTATTTAAAAAATAATAATAACAATAATAACTATTATTATTATAATCATTAATAATTATATCCCATATTATATATAATATTAATAATAATCATAACAATAATAATTATTATTATTATTACTATAGTAATAATAATAATAATTATTATTATTACTATAGTAATAATAATAATAATGATAAGTATTATTATTATTATTATTATCATATTATAATATCAATAATAATGATTATTATTATTATTATTATTATAAATAATAATAATCATTATTATTATTATTATTACTATTATAAATAATATTTATTATTATTATTATTATTACTATTATAAATAAAAATTATTATTATATAATAATTAACAATAATAATGATAATGATAATAATAATAATTATTATTACACATATTTTCTTCCCTCAGAGTGAGATTTACATCTACATCTTTATTGTTTCTTGGGGACAATTATCTTCCGAATAGGTGCTAAAGACCGAGATATGAATTTTCGTCACTTTTAGATCCTAATTCCAAAAAAATTTCGAGCTCCTATCATCAGCAATGAATTCCGCATGTTCCACAAGAACGCGTTAACATTAATTTGAATTCCCTACAATCTCGGAGAAAACATTTTTGGTACTAACTCTCCACGCAGACTTCGTACGTCAGATTTATCATGCCAAAGTTGCATCGAAACGATCGCGTATGTTCATATCGAAGTTTAGCTCCCATTCGCAATAGCTATCCGTTCAAATACCCGCTGATAGTTGCTCCACACACACGTTTGTTACGTCACAATACGCGATAAACACGAACTTTGATCCGAGCTTCTGTGCTCGGAAACAAAATTCACCGTCTCGCAGTGGTTGCACGGCCATGGCGTATATCTGTTCGAGCACTCCGTGCTGCCAGCTACCTCCGAACACACGGTACGAGGAACAAAGGAATCTTTGACCACAACGTTCCGAAGCGCAAGCTCAACGCCGGTACACTTGAGTATTAAATCGAGGGCTTGATCTCCGCACTGAGGAGCTTCGTAGTGCTTCGAACCGTATTGCCGAGCTCGGGTCGGAGCAATTATTCATCATGAAGATCCGATTACTTCATTCTGATTCGCTTGTTCGGTCAACCGAATTCGAACTCTCCCTATTTGTTTTTGTTTTCGTTGACACGCCTATTTTTTTCGAGAAACCGCCACGTCAGGGGTTGATTCGACACTGCACGAAGTTTGACTGTTCGCCATTTTTAATTGAGCGGAGCGATCGGGTTGAAAAAATTCTGAAATGTACTTTGAACATTTTGAAATCGATTGATATTAATGGGAAGTGCGATTGGAAATGTTTACATGCATGGTAAAATTGAGAAACAAAAAAGTTTTTTGAACAAAAATTGGCTTGGAAGACAATTCCAGGTTCAAAATGACCCTGTGTGAGGTTTAAGGGTTAAATAGGATGACGTCTTGCGGTGGGGAATCGCAAAACGTAGTCGTAGTTCCGGAAACGAGTAATTAGTGTATAGCAGCTGCACTTGAACTTGGAAGAAACCCTTCGATGCATTAATTTACATCCTGAATCCAGGCAGCTCGTATTATATCGATTCGCCATTTCTGCAGGATTAGGCGGCAATGATTTTCTGCACTGGGTGGAATATCTCATATACGGTTACTGAGTGTACAAATAGCGAGAGGAGTCAGCGAATTTCTTATCATTGTGCATTGTACAAACGTAAGCGAGGGCGGATTAAGAATTCAACCGGTAATGAAACGTAAACAGAAGAGAATTTTTTCCAATTTTTGTTATTTCGTTTACGAAGATGAAAGATTATAATTTCTCGTTTGAATGACTACTGAATACGAAAATAGAATGATCGAAAGCTAATAAAATTCGTGGCTGTATTGATTTAAATAGAATTAAACGTTTCAACGAAGGAAAAAAAGGATCGTTATTGAATTAGCTGCAACTTAAATTCTTACTGTACAATAATTATCCACTGATATTATTACGATCACTTTGTGACGAATATTATTACAGTGAATGTCACGAAATATTATGGATATGAAATATTACTCCGATATCAACCGCCGATATTATTATCAATGCAATTTCGGTATTACTGTAGGAGTAATTGTAAATCGATGACTCGTCCATGCCAGTATTTCCAGTACTTTTCAAATTTCCCCAATCAACGAAATTAACTTTTTAACATTCAAAGAAAAACAGTCGTTAAATCCGCTCCAATCGAAGTTTTAACGACAAGAATTATCCATTAATATTATTACAATCACGTAATAACGAATATTATTATTGCGAATGTCATGAAATATCACGAATACGAAATAACGTTGCAATATCAATCGCCAATAACGTTATCAATGCATTTCCGATATGACTGCGACCGCACTTGCTAATCGATGATTCCACCGGTATTTTCAATACTTTTCGAATTTTCCGAACCCTCGAACGAAAAACTCGTTAAATCAAAGCGAAACGAAGTTGGCGCTGCGATTTTCTGGTTAGTTATTGAGCCATATTTTTCACCGCAGCGATAACGATACACGATGATGGCTATTTTATGTACGGCTCCGGGCTACGACATATTTTTGCTACCAGGCTTATGGGGTCGCTTTTGATAGGCTCCGGTGAACGCACTTTGTATGCATAGCGCTCGATCACAGTAGTTGTCCTACACGAGGAGCTTACAGAGGCCTTCGGAGACCGCGTATGCGATGATGTGATGGGTTTAGTCGCAATCGTGGTATTTTTTATGGACCCAATTTGTCTTGAGTTCTTACATACGCGATTTCGCTGATTTTCGAAGGTACTTTTCTAAACGCGGTTAAAAAAAAATTACGCATATATTGACAACATTTTTTTACAGATCATTTATGCACATGGTTGAGCATAATATATAAATGTATCTTCGGTGTGAACCAACAATATTATTTAAAAAAAATTATTATAATAAAAATTCAAAACTTAAAATTTTTTACTCAATTTTCTGTCGGTATTTTATTTTTTATATTTTTTTTGCGTTGTTGAAATTTTTTTTTCTGTGGTTCACACGATAGGTGGTGATACTAAGAATATGTTGTGAAAATTTCAAAGCGATCCGAACCTTCGTTCAAAAGTTAGAACTTTCACAAGGTTCGAAAAAGTGAATCTTGGCAAAACCGTAGATTGGTGACAATCGGTGACCCGAGGACTTTATTCACCGCTTTGGGGAAGCGTCGCAATGTTTTTCAGGCGGCAACGTTGCCATATCGTTCGGCTCTTGTAACGTGCGCGTAGAGAAAGTCGCTAGAGAGTGGGGGAAGTCGAAGCAAGTGTGGCAACGTCGTCAGAGACATTCCAATTTTGAGTCTGGTCACCTAATTAAAGAATCCCCGGATTTCGGCATTCTTTTCGTCTTATCATTTTTATTTTTCTATTTCCATCGTTTGATTCAATTTGAAAAAAATGTTATTAATTTCTCAAAGCTCCAGGAAACAAAGTCTAATTTTTTGTTAACAAATTTGGCCAATAGTTTGAAAGTAAAAAAAAGAATGGATTCCCGCCGGTTGGACATTCCCGAAAAATTCCATTCTGACGTTCGTCAAATTAACGAAGCTGCAGTTTTTTATAGGAACGTTCGCCCGAGGGCTCGTCGGCGATTTCGTTATTTTTTCGGAATAGTTTGTTTTTGTTCTTTTTTAGAACGAAGCCGTACATTTGTCAAAAAATAATCCACCGATTTAGTTTGAATTCCGCACTGATCTTTCCTAGGCACACATCTACTAGTTGTTATAGAATTCGTTAAAACATATTTTTTTCCTTGCATTGTCTGGCATCGACTCCAAAAATAACTGATTACATATTGAAAATATTTAAGTATCAATAATTTATCATTAGAAACTTTCTTTAAAATAATGAAGAATATTATTTTGATCTTTTAAGTTCGAGTTTGCACATGTAGGTAAAGTTTTGCAGTCGGATTTGTTTGTAGGAATTTATTTTATCGTCATTGGATATCCAGATGAAATTCAATAAACGGCATTCATTCCTTAATTTCCCACCCTTAGAGTCACCATTATTTTTTTCAAATTTCAATGAGACCTTTGTCGAGATATAACCTATTCAATAAAACAAGAATTATAAAAATCGGTCCACGATCGGCGAAGATATCACGTAACAAACACACAAAAAAATACGCCACGAATTGAGAAAAACCTTTTTCTTCAAGTCGATTGAAAATTCACGTTCATTTCCATCAAAAGTAATCATCAAAAAGTGCAATTTTTGTAGAAATAAATATCAACGGAAACAACATCGAATAATATAATATAACGGGAAACATCGCGAATAATGAAGAATACTCTTCAAGTGTGGGTTTCAAGTATGAAGCAGTTACATACGAAATAATGGTATCCGTTTAAACAACCGATTTACAGTAGTTAATGCCGCTCCATTTACTCCATTACCGCCAGTACCGGACCCAAGAACCATTTCGTTCCGGTTCCATCGTCGTAACTATATTTCGCGTTATCTTCCAGAGGTAAACTCAAAGTTTAACCGGACTTCTACCACCCGCTTTTCCTGTCGTCAACAGAAATTTACTTCTACCGCGTTGAAACGGACGAATTCTATTTCCATGCGTATTGCGGGTGCGGGTCAAAGTTTCGAATATTCGATGGTTTCGACAGGTCGATAAATCGAATTGAAATGATTAAAAAGAATTAATGTTCTGAATCGGCATGGCTGCAACTGTTCATGGCCTGAAAGATCCTAATCCCTGAAAACCGAATCATTGACAGATCAAAACTTTCTTGAGCACCAATCGGACTTCGGAATGGAACGAGTCAGTTTATGCGAACAATTTTGAGGGCATTGCGTCAAAAAGTCCTTCTCAAAAAAACTCCTCCAAAGACATTTCCCAATAAAGCAAACCCTCCTCATCTACAACTTGCGTTAAAACAACTCCCTCACAAAACGGTCTTCAAGTTTAGGATGTTTAGGTTTTTAGATTGAGATTCTTCAGGAGTTTAATCAATTAGGTTTTTGCTTTCTCTGAAATTTAGTTGAAGTTCATTCATACACTTTGGATCCATTTTTGTTGTTTACCTCAAAATTGTCACTTTAAGGCCATTGTTTGTGTCTGAATTTTTTTTAAATTGGTTTTACGATCTCCGGAGTTGTTTCGACGTGGTTTTTTTGCAGCCAAGTCGCTTTTGACGAAGTTTTTGAGACACGTACCCGCTCTTATACCTATAAATACGTTGTCGGGATTGTGATCCGTCAGGACATTGACATTCGAAGTCACGCCGATTCGGAAAATTTATTTTCCGAAGCATTTCAAAGTTTCGTTACTTCGAGATTTCTTTTTTCGTCTTATATCATTCAACTTCTGGCTTTCACTCGACCGAGCTTTTTTCCCGTCGTCCAGCGTAGTTCGCAGTGCTTTCGGGAGGGGCTGAATATATATTCTCGCAATTGAGTAAACACGTTGAAAACGAGTGGCACATGCGCTTGCGGGGGCAGAATCGACGTTTTCCGTGCTCGCTATCGCGGGCTACTTTTCCCGGCTAGACATTACGGTTCACAGCTCGACGTTCGCCGAAACCCGTTAATCCACGGGTCAAACTAACTTTTCCACGGGAACCGTGGAAAAGACGAAAAGTGCTCTCCGCGAACTAAAGCCGGTGAAACGCCGAGCGAAGGAGATCTCGCTTGCTGACATTATTCGCGCGAGACTTAACTTCCGTTGGTCTCTTTCACTTCACAGCCGCATTTGCCCACGGCCGTGTATCCGAATCTTTCGTTCGCTCGAAGAGACCGCGTCGAGTAGCGAGAATGCATGAAAACCACGTTGTTCTCTCGAGCACTCGACTCGCAAACCCGCTTACGTAAGCACCGAGGCTTGACGTCGATTGTCAAAGGCCTTTTCATTGAGGCCTTATATATGCTATTTCGCCGATTTCCGAAGGTACTTTTCTAGACGTGGTTAAGAAAAATTGACCCATATAATGATAACATTCAACCCTTATATAAGGCCTTAATTTTTTGGGAATTTGAAAACCTTGTCAAATCCGAGTGGTTGAGTCGATCATTACAAAAATTATAGATAACGTAGTAATTATATGGCGCCATATGCATGCGAAAGTTGAGCGATGTAGCTTGAATCGTTCTCGAGTTACAGACGTTCGAATCTTCGAGCGTTGTTTCACACTCACACCCCCAGACATCTTCTGCAAATGTGTTTTCCGGAGATTTTTGGACACCTAGATCATGTTGACATTAAAATCCTGATAACATAGCTTTCTCCTCGCCACATAGCTTCCTCCATGTGAAAACAAAAAAAAAAATTCGACATGATGTCACCTCTGTCATTCGCACACTCGCCATTGGCTCGTGCTGGCGCATCTGCTGAATACCATGCGAATACAATAACGTCAGCCAGTGACCGGCCACTTGGTCAGACACAATCGATACAGCTTTTCCTGGGTTTATACCTATAGTTTTAGACCCATATTCATAATTAATGTGTTCTAACAAAGTAACAAGTTTATTACACCCCGTAAGCCATTGATCCCACTCTCCAGAGGTGACTAAACAGCCATAAGAACTAATCCCGATGAGCTGCTACATTAATAAAGTCGATCAATACAGGTGTATTTCTCTAAAAAATTCAAAATAGACCGTCATTCCGGATTTCGACCACCTGGAAATCCAAAATACATATTTACTCGGTATTTGACTCGCGACAAAAATTCAGAATACATCGTCATTTCTTGTTCCGACCAGCTAGCAATCCAATATACATTTTTACTCGGTATTTGACTCGCGACAAAAATTGAAAATACATCGTTATTTTATATTTCGACCGGCTAGCAATCCAATATACATTTTTACTCGGTATTTGACTCGCGGCAAGATTTCAAAATACATCGCTATTTTATATTTCGACCAGCTAGCAATCCAATATACATTTTTACTCGGTATTTGACTAGCGACGAAAATCAGAAATATATCGTCATTTTATATTTCGACGAGCTAACAATCCAATATAAATTTTTACTCGGTATTTGACTAGCGACGAAAATTAAAAATACATCGTCATTTTATATTTCGGCGAGCTAGCAATCCAAAATACATTTTTATTCGGTATTTAACTCGCGCCAAAAATTCAAAATACATCGTCATTTTGTATTTCTCCCAGCTAGAAATCCAATATACATTTTTATTCGGTATTTAACTCGCGACAAAAATTCAAAATACATCTCCATTTTATATTTCGACGAGCTAGCTATCCAATATACATCTTTACTCGGTATTTGACTTGCGACAAGAATTCAAAATACATCGTCATTCTGTATTTCGACCAGCTGGAAATGCAAAATACATTTCCATCCGTTATTCGCCTCAAAAAAAAAATTCCAAATACATCTCAATTTTCTATTTCAACCGTCAGAAAATACAAAATACCTTTCCATCCCCCTTATCTTAGAAAAATCCTTTATCATTTTAAATACCGAAATAACGCGAAACGTATCATCTGTTCCAAGCGATGCTAAATACATTATGCCCATCCCTGGTTTGAATTATTTCCCGGTAACCATTGTAAGTAGCTACGATGATTTAACGCAGATCGATAGCGAAGACGCGGGCAATGCCATTGGCCGATGTATCATAAACCACCCGAGAATATATATCTGCACGTCTAGAAATTGCCATGAGGCCCGCATTTGCCGACCTTCCGTGCGACGTCGCCACATTCATCAATGAACTGTTCGAGAACGTTTCTCTCCGGGTCTGTACGTGAAATGACCTCTCGAATTCTCGTACCGCACCCCCCGACGTGCCGTAATATGGCTACTTCCGTCTGTAAACACGAGAAACCCACAATCCATCGCGGCCGTTTGAGCAGCTCATGGGAACGTAATTTATGAACCGACCGACTATTTTGATCTACGCCGAGGTAATTCACAAATTTCCGTGTTTCTCTCGGTTTAACCGAACGTCGACGACCATTAGAGCACGAAGGTACTCCATTAGAGCGTTTGGAATTAATGTTTCGATCGTTGGCTCATCGAAACAAACTGACCGGTGGGGTTTGAACTGTTCGAAGTATCGAGGAAATTCGCGTTTGAGTTGGTTCCCTTGAGGCGCTTCAGCGATCTAATCAAAGTTAGTGTATTTCGACAATCGAGAGTTATTCCAATTGGCTTTGATGCTTGAATAAGGATTCAAGCTTTCGAAATCAAGGAAAATTACAAAAATCCCAGCGCAATTTTTTCTGGGCTCGGATAAGGTTATTCGATGAACAATAAATAATCGTCTAGGATTGTTTCATAGTTATTAACTATTCATTTTCTCCCAACGGATGCACAAACAATCAAACAATAGAATCCCTCGTCCTTGTTCCCAGTCAGCTCACATCCTTTGAAGCTTAATCGCACAGGACATCGTCGCGGCCTCCCCCATACTGCTCTTCATGCGTCTTTTTGCAACCCCTCGGTGTATCTCATTTCGCCTCAGCATCGTTATCCCGATAAAACAACAACAGCAGCAACGGGAACACCCGTATACGAAGAGACGAAAACGACCTATGGTTGCGTTTCGTGAGAAACGCACGTACACACGTGGGCGAAGGAGGATCGGAGAGCGTGAGTGGACCCATGCACTCCGCATTCTACCGGAAAACAATGTCGGGTTAACGTCCATGCTCTCACTCTAATTGCCGGCCGTAGATCCTCGGTTAGAAAGCTCCGTTAGCACGTACGTATGGGACGTACCGAAAGTACTTGTTGACAAGAACACACCTTCCTCATTCGCCTTATTCCCTCGCCGTCCAAATTGGAACGGATTATTTCACACCACGGTTTCATGCGCGCGTGTAATAACGTTGCTCACGTGTGAGCTTGTCACTGGCCAGTAGTTGTAACGCATGCGTTATGTTTCGTAATCTGTAAATCGTTACCGATTTTCATATGTGAAATAGCCAATAGCGGAGGAATAACCGCTAGCAAACCAAATAACCGGAGGAATGAACAATAGCGGAGACAACAAAGTGGGGATGAATTGATAAAAAATAACCGATCGATACGTCCTAGAAGTGTAGGTTGAATTAGAAAAAAAAAGGTTGCGATGTTTGGGAGGTCATTAGTTTGATCTTGCCCACCTCGTGCAGTTTTCGTCCAAGCTAGGCGGTACTGCAGACACTGAAAGGGGTTTTAGAACTATAAGCATTCTTCTGAGACATAATGCGCAACCCGGTTTTGAATAAATCCAAATTATAGTGCGTTTTAACGTTCGTTATTTTTCAACCCCTCACCCCTATTTTGACAGTTAATGTAATCCCAGCAATGTCTGCATTCTGGAGATCACGAGATGTCCATTAGAACGTCTTATTCAGTCTTCTTCCATCGTCTAATTCAGCTGCACTTGCTCTTGATATCAAGGTAATGTAGGATATATTTATTGAGCTCTATCTTATTTAGACATAGCCGCCAATGTTGTCTTCTCCCTCGCACCCACAACGGCGTAGTCAATGTCGCACATCACCTCAAGATCGCGGCGAACCTCAACAAAGCCCACGCAGTAGATACTCATCCCATGATATTGCATCCAACGAACTTATCGTCAAAAGTTCCTTGTCCAAAGTACTCAGACATGCGATTTGACCAGCAACACTGCTTTGTCCTCCAAGCGTTTGCCGTACTTTGTACTTCGAGTACTCCTTCGGTAGTTTGCTCATCACTTGCCAGTAGCGAAGGGGTCGATCTATCTATTCCGTCTCTCATTCTGGATAACAGCCAGAAGCTCCTGCGTGCATCAGTGCTCTGTCAACTGTTGATTAATTAGCGGCATCGGAGCTTCCAATCCCCGTCCTGGTCGCCAGCCACTCCACCCTCTTTCTCCCTCACTCGGCCTCTATCAGCGTGTTTGTCGACTTTCCGTGCTAAACGTCCAAGATCATGCTGGCGCGGCTGCAATTTATGTCCGAGAAGTCCCGAGCTATTCGCCATGTCCGTATAGCGCGTGTGCGCGTTTGTATACGTACGACACTGCGAGGAATTGCAGCGTGACAGCCGCAGACTTCGGTCAGCGAAGCGTATGACCACCAAGTGCGCCCGAGTACGTTCCTGCTGGTAAGCAGCGGCAGCGGAACGACCCGCAAATACGGGTACATTCATCTACGCGCTCACGGCAACGCTCAAGGTGGATTCGTTCGTTAATTACGTTTTTTTTTGGTGGTAGCTTGACGCTTAGGAACGACTCGGCCATTTTTTTGGGGAAGATAATTTTTGTTTGAAGAGTTATAAGTAGTGGGGATTGACAACTGGGATTCTTAGAACAAGGTTAAGATAGGGTTTTTGAGTCCATGGCGATTGGATAGGCTGCAAAAGTGAGACACGGATTTGTTAATTTTAAGCATTGTCAGTTTTTACATTATTTTTTTTATGTACGTATGTTTGTGTAGCTTTATAGACTTTTGCGGACATTTGAGCAATTATTCTAAACCCTGATTCCGACTCATTTCGGGAATAATTTTTTTTTTTAAGTCTTAGATGATCAAACTTTGTTTTTTAGTATTATATTCGCTTTTATTGGTGATGAAGTCGTTGATTTTCGCGTTTTATTGATTCAGCCTTTCGCAGTTCTACAATCAGGAATTTTGATTCTGATACTTATCTTGTTGCTATAGAGATTTTTCGGTAGATTGCTATCAAAATAATAAAATCTAATGTAA
This sequence comes from Sussaba pulchella, assembly GCA_963971145.1. Classification (NCBI taxonomy): domain Eukaryota; kingdom Metazoa; phylum Arthropoda; class Insecta; order Hymenoptera; family Ichneumonidae; genus Sussaba; species Sussaba pulchella. The sequence continues at coordinate 1,930,836 of OZ020170.1, forward strand.
TCTATCTAATTCATAAACGAATGTCTTATTTGGGATCAAAATAATCGATACTTCGTAGCAATGTCAATCAGCTCGCAAATGAATAATCAATTGTACCAAACCTATCTTTTGCTAGGGTGTTTAACAAGGATTCCAGAAAGTCTCGGTAAGTAATTCGGAACAAGATCTCAGTAAAATTCGATAGGTTGCTATCAAAACGATAAAATCTATTTCTTCCTAATAATATATCGATTACACAAAACGCAATTCTTGCTAGAGCGCCCAACAAGAATTCTAGAACGTCTTGGCACCTAGTACGGAACACGATCTATGTAAAGTTCGATAGGTTGCTATCTAAATAATAAAATCTCATTCATAAAATCAACGATTTGCCTATTCAGCAATAATATATCAACATCGAACTCGCAAATGATATATCGATTACACGAAACGCAATTCTTGCTGGAGCGCCCAACAAGAATTCTAGAACGTCTTGGCACCTAATACGGAACAAGATCTCAGTGAAATTCGATAGGTTGCTATCTCAATAATGAAATCGAATTCATGAAATCAACGATTTCCCTATTTCCGTCCCTATTAGCCTAATTCTTGCTAGAGCGCCCAACAAGAATTCTAGAAAGTCTTGGCACCTAATATGGAACAAGACCTCAGCAAGGTTAGATAAGTTGCTATCAAAACAATGAAATCTAATTCAGCGAATCAACATACTTTCTATTCAGCAATAATATATCAACATCGAACTCGCAAACGATATATCGATTACACGAAACCCAACTCTCGCTAGATCGCCCAACAAGAATTCGAGAAAGTCTTGGCACCTTATACAGAACACGACCAAAGTAAAGTTCGGAAAGAATCTGCCATTGCGGTAACAAACAACCCCACATTTAGAAACAAAGCCTTCACGAGCTTCGATTCGTTTCCGCGAATCGACGAAACGAGCTCTGATGTTCATCTAATAGAGACGAATATCGCGAAACGCTTTGAAATATCCCCAGCTCTTAGGTGCGGATGTTTCAAGTTTTCCGTTCTCTTCGACTCCGAGCCGATCTTTCACCTCTCTCGTACGTTACATCCTAACATCCGGGTTTCCAATTTGTTAGACGCCGTACTACTTTAAGGAAGTCTGAAGTAAGAACGCGATTCGTACGACGTACGACGTTGCGCGATGCGTTGAGCGATTGACGTGTCGCACTCTTTCCTTCCTACCTTTTACCAACATAGGCGAGCCCTATCGTCTCACGCTGGTTGATGGATGTGGCGAAGGCGAGGATGTTCCAATGGCAGGACGCGCCATTCTTCTTTTTCACTCCGCTGCTGTGTCCTGTCTGTTTCGGCTTCCCGCTACTTCACTCTGCCACACCTGTCTGGTACGTCACTGCATGTACAATGCACTGCGGACAGGGTGCATAACAGAGTGGTCCTTATTTAGGGCTCGGACGAATTTTTACCCCCTCTCCCCCTGATTGACTTCAAATAATTTTGAAAAAAGTTCCCTCAATTGCCAGCCCACCATCTTTAAAACCGGCCATTACCAGCAGGGGTCATTTTTACCCTTTGAAATACACAGGATTTTTCGACTCTCTAGTAATATGCCTATTTGGGTCTCTTGAAATCATCTTAAAAATCCAAGAAGTATCTCAATGAGTCCGTGGCACCTTTGTGCGTGAAAAAAAAATCTTACGGGTTTGACTTTGAAATGGTTATGGGTCATTCCACGACGATATATAAACATGTTTTTCGGTTTTTTCTTATTTCCGGATGATTTTGTCAGAAAAATTTTTAGATTCGAAAAAACGATCCTAAAATTTCAAATACTGATCTTAAAAGCCATATTGGTCATTCCGACACAATTTGTTTTTTTTCTTCTTTCGTTTTTCCTCTAGTTTCCGAATAATTTCATCGAAAAAAAATTCAGAATATCCGATCTCATCATCAAGATTAAAAATATTGGTCTTAAAATTTATATTTTATATTTATATAGGTCGAAATAAATAGATCATACACTGAGAGAAAGATCTATGAAAAATTACAATGTTGGCACTGAAATCCTGATCCATGCTATTTTTTCTGCGCATTTTTATTACGAAGAATCGAAAAAAAAACAATGCAGTGCTGCGATGTAAATAGAGATGATGATAATACAACATCGAAACATCATCGCCGTTACGAATACTAATTCCGATACGTGAGAAATCTCTTACATGACGTACGCGTATCAAATGGATCTAGCGGTATACGAAATTGGTCCGTCCGTTTCTATGTCAATATTGGCGCTTCGTAGCGGTTGAACATGATTGCGCGTGATCAACCGGCAGGTTAAGCTTGCGGATTCGCATATTGTGCGAACCCTCCGTACCTAATAACGTTGCACGAGTAATTACATTTCGTCGTGTAGATTGTAACAATTCGGGTTCATGGCTTGTTACGTTTCTGATACGCGAATTTGTCGCGTTTGATTGTAATAACGATGAATTCGAGATTGTTACGCATTTGTTCGCTCGCAGTTGTCAACAAATCGAAATAAAATGGTCCGAATTTGCATGGCTCCGACTGTCAACGTTGGTTTGATCCGACATTGACGGTCGGAGCACATTCGGAATATTTATTTTCGGAGCATTTATGCACATGATTAAGCATATGTAAAAAAATCAGAAATATTAACAATTGGCGGAGATATTCCATAATAAAGCAATATATTTTTTTTTGGGCGCGCGTTGATGGTGAAACTTCTCGGCATCGATGTGGGTGTCTGAAAAAAAAAAACATATTTATAATTGCATAACGAATTTAAAAAAATTGGTATAATAAAAATTCGAAACTTCAAATTTTTTCACTCAAATTTCTGTTGGTATTTTATTTTTTATAATTTTTTGTGTCATTAAAATTTTTGTTTCTATGGTTCACACGATAGGTGATGATACTAAAAATATGTCGTAAAAATCTCAAAGCGATCTGAACCTTCGTTCAAAAGTTAGAACTTTCACAAAGTTCAAAAAAGTGAATCGTTGAAAAAATCCTAAATTCTATAGAGCTTAAAATATTCCTAATCAGGCTAATAGAATCAAAAATTAAAATAAAATGACAAATTCGGAAATTTTTCGCGTATATAAGGCCTTAATTCGAATTATTGACCCATCACCTATGTAGCAGCCTCGTTCATCCGAGATGAACATTTTTCGTACGCCTTTGATGGATCAATAATGGTTTCATTGTGAAATGTGCTTGAATAATGCTCGAAACAATTCTTGGAGAGTCGTTTTCTCGAAAGCATTTGAAAAATTCACGGAGCACACTCGTGTATGTACGGCACGTTCTATGGCAACACTCGAGCTTTCCGTTCGTATGAATATAAATGTTTCCCAACGCGTCCCACATGCGTCATTAGAGTCCCGCCCTTTGAAACACTTTAGTGCTAAGCTAACTTCACGTGAAATCGTTGAAACGAGAGAAACAGCGATGCAAAAATACGAAGTCATCATCAATTCTTCAAGTGGAACATCTTCACTTTTTTTCCAAATTACTTGATTTAAAATACGTGACTTCTAGTGCACTATGACGAATATTCTAGCGGGAAAAGATGACTTGAGAGATGTTAAAAGCTGCTTTAGTTCTATGGTTGAAGAAAAAAGAAAATTGAATTCGAGTAAAATAATTTCAGTAGATAATATCAAGCACGATTTAAATTTTTGTAGCGGTCGATAAAATTGGTATGAAGTTTTTCGTTATTAATATATGTTTCTGCTTATATCCTTATTTTAATCTTAGATTATACAAAAGATTGGGCACTGAATTGACCACATTTTTTTTGATATTATATACTTCAAATCCAACAGCTGCCAAAGAATGTTTTTTTTTTTTTTTTATCAGACCCTCTTTTATATATTTTCTCGTGCGTGCAGTATAATAAAAAAACATGCAAAAATACCATAAAACATTAACCAGAATACAGTAAAACCATGTTTTCATCGCTTCGGTATTTTTATTTCCCAGCTTTTTCATTTTGCCGGTATATTAATCCATATCGAGGCATTTTTGACAATTAACCCATTTTACGGGGTAATATCGCATGACTGCAGCCATCCATTTCGATTCTCCGCCTCTGACGTAATAAAAAAAAACATTATTCCTCTGATAAACGGTTTGTTAACGGCTACGATAAAATTTTCCGCCTACCCATTAATCGAATCACGGAGATGAGGAAATGCGGAAAAACGGATGGTAAATTCTTTTCTAAAATTGTTTCCCCGTCGATTAAACACGTCGATTTCCTCCTAATTAGCGTTTCAATCGAGAGTCAGAATGCTAAAGCTCGAATTTGCTGCTCGTCCGTGTTCGAGTTTTATTACCGAGCTCCATAATTTCGGCGTGGCGTGTAATTTCAAACAATGCGCATCGCAGCAAATTGCTCTTCGGGAATATTCGCTCCATCGTTGGGTTTCCAGTAGAAATTGACTGGGCTACGGCTGTCTGCAATGCGACTTGATGATGGTGCATACGATAGAGCAGGGTCAAGTGACACAATCCCAAGCTCGAAATGCAGTGATTTGAGATTGGAAATAAATCATCCGTGTTCTAGCTAGTAACTAGCCAGTCCCTAGATAGAAATATATGACGGGTGGATAATTGTTACAGCAATAGATGATACGATGATATTTTTCGGAAGGATGAAAGGTTTGAAATTTGATTGGGACTAGTTAGTAATTGATTACGAAAAATCAAACCTATTTTAAGGGGTTACATACGTCTATCAGCGCCAAAAAATGCGCTGAAAGAAAATTTTTTTTTAGTAGGGATAACAATAGAAATTAATAAAAATAAATACTACACATTGTTTATTGGTATTTAAACTTGATAAAAAAATTCATTTCACTTTATTTTTACAAAAATTACTATATAAAAAATCACGTGATCCACAACACTAAGAAAAAAAAGTTGCTCCACGGTTGGCATCATATCTACGGTAAATGTTGATTGATCTGCGAAATTTGAAAAAATTCTTGTAAAATAACATTGTAGTTATGGCATGTCAAGCCAGAATTTTAAATTTCGAAAAATTCAGCGATTTATGGCGGTTTAAAAAAAAGTATGCGTTTTACGTCATAAATTTTACACTTTAATTATTTTTATAAAATTTTCAAATCTGAATATCAAAAATCCGGCTCGACACACTATAGATAAAACGATTTCGAATATTTACAAAAAAATTGCAACAAAAAATATTGAAAACTGTATGAGTTATCATGCCGACCGTGGCGGAAAAAGTAGTTTCGAGAAAAACGCGTTTAAAGTTTCAAGTGCGTTTTGCTCGAAGTCGCGCGCAGCTAAAGCAAGAACTTTATGAATTTCTTTATTTGTTTTGTAAACTTACGTTCAATCTCCCATTCCGGCTTCGTATTGTATGCCTTCCTTGTCGGTAATTAATTGTTTATGTTTATTTCCAAAAGTAACGATCAGCCGTCTCAAACAAAACCTGCGCGCACCAAACTCTCGTCGGGCAGTCACATTTTCTACCATAACTTTGAATCTATGGGGAATTTTTGCAATCGACTTTCACCAAAATCAGCTTAAAACTATAGAGAACAACAATCTGTTGAAAAAAAATCGATTTTTTCAAAATTCTGGACGTATGTACGGTCTTAAACCTTCCAGTCGAGTTCTAACCACTGCTCTAAACCAAGTGAAGGCTTCCATTAAAAATATATGCAATTCTTTTACCTTTCGGTAATTATTGGTGGAATGACAAATTATTGATGGAAAAATCCTTATATTCTCCCTGTATTAAATGTATATTATACAATCCTTATATTAAATCCTTATATATAGAAAAAAACATTATATTTGAGAATGCAAAAATCTTCAGTTATTTTAATTAATATTTATCTATTTTAATTAGTATTTTTAATTCTACTAATCTGCACAGGCATCAAGTCTATCCCTTCCCCCACCTGCGCATAGCCATTCAACCCCGTCCCACTCTCTCCCCGTATTCAAACTTCAAACGCCACTTTTCCGGACAAATATAAAAATACGTGCTCAACGATTTCACGATAAGAGCTGCGATAAAACAATTTAACCACAGATCAAAAGTGGGGAAAAAAAAAGTAAAGCGCAAACCGGAATATTTATGGGTACGACGCGAAAGTCCGCCTTTAATTGAGCGGAAGCCGAAGCCGCGAACGGAAAAGTTTAATTCAATTAAATCCGAAGTATTATTCGAAACGAAACCGCCTCTGTGAGCGGGATGAAGCGTCCACGAACCAAGCTAGTGCGTTTTACGCCTGCACTCTTTGTTCTTTCGGGCCATGCAGCTGTCGGAAGAGTTCGGTGTGCGGTTAGCGAAGAGAAAATAGCGAGAACGCCGGGGGGGGGGGAGTATTAATTATAACTTTGACCAGTTCGGAACCAATCGATCCTATTCTCTCTATAACGCGGAGAGACTCTAAAAGCACTTGAGGACACAAATGTCGCACACCTCAATATATATGAACTCTATTTTTCACTTCTGTTATATAAATGAACATTATTATCTGAAAATTATAATAATTATAATAATTATAATATATAATATTATAATATATATTATATTGTTATATATTATTATATTATTATAGTTATTATTATGAAAATATTATCTTCAGTAATAAACTCATGATAATATTTTTACTTTTTATTTTTTTCCACGTTGACTGGATATTAATTTGGTCAAAAATTGTTGGAGTTCCGAAAAACTCGAATTATTAGATAAATAATTTTAGAAGATTGAAAAGCTTTTTAATTGGCTACTAAAAAAATCGCTAGCGCTGGATAAATTTCCACAGGCCTCCCACAAAGGATCATTTATAACTGGTATTTTTCAAGAAAAATATTCCTAGTTTCTTATTAAAAAAATATTTTATAGAGATTATTATTAAATTTCTACAGAGAAAATTATTTTATGTTCTAATTTCAATCGCCCAGAACTGTCGTAAAATCAAGAGTCCATGATGCAAGTTCGTAAAAATTATAGGATATTTATAAACCAGATGCTCTTCACCCCCCCTCCCCCCCCGTTCCTGAGTCCCAACTCACCAATGAAACTCGATACCGATTCGTGCATTCGTGAAGTCCACAACCGCATGAAAAAAAAAGACGGAAAGTTTAATATCGCCCCAAATGGGTCGAAAGCGAGCGTGGACACCTATGTTACGGGGGCCGAGGCCAGAATTGCGAAAGTTTGACAGTACCGAGGATTTTGGCGCAGAGATGTTCGGTAATGGGTGCAGTGAGAGAACGGCCAGCTGGAGCTTTCATCAAGTGCACTCGAACCAAGGATTTTCCCACCATCGTTCGCGCGAACTGAGCGAACAGTAAAAAAAAACGAAATCGACAACACCTCCGCTATATGCAATATATATATGGGGTATTCCTGGAGATTTCGGCAACTTCGGACAGTTGGGTCGAAATGTTTCCCCCCCCCCCCCCCCCCCCCCAATTTTTTGCATCAATATGTGTCGAAAATGAAGAGACACGTATTTAGGCGTTTTTCATTTTGAGCCCCCGCTTTTGAGATACAGTCGAATGAAGTTTTTGAACTATCAACCATAATCGGTCATTCAAATCGGATTATCTCAGCAACGGTAAGTGATGACTTAAAAAACCACCGCTGTTTTTTCTTTCGTTTTTGAACGCTTTATACAATGAAAACATTTACGATTATGTTGTAAAAATTTAACAATTACTTATAAACAATTCATAATTAAATGTTAAATAGAACAAAAAATGCACCCTTAATTTTTGAAATTCATTTTTTTCAATTCCTTGAACAAAAACGAAACTTTAGCCACCTTGAAGTTTTTGGAGCGACGCTTTGTTCGGAAGTTATAGCTTTTTTTGTCATATGCAATGTTCATATCATATGCAATTATATTTCCACAGAAATAATTAGAAAGGTCAAATTTTTTTTTCGAATCAATCGTGAAGACGTAGAACAATAATAATTCGATAATGACCCAAATAAGTGCCATCCCTAATATACCTACACATACGGATCTACGCTCCGTACACTTTGTAAGCCGATTCCAGAAGGTCTTCAACACAACACTGCAGAAACATCAGCTCTACTGGCTGTGCACAATTCCCAAATCGACTAATTCAAGCCAGTCAGTCAGTGAGGATTCAGCCGGCAAAACAAGAGTGCAAAAGTACTAGACGTCGAAACCCAAAACGAACGAGAACAATTCCTCGGTCTAATGAATCCGCAATCCTCGTTACGAAGCGCGTGATTGCCGGCTGAGCGATTGAAAAATCCACCGGAGGTGATTTACGCGATAAGGCAAACTTTCCCATAAAAAAAACCCCCCCTTAAAAAAATCTCCTCGCTTGTACTCGGATTTCTAGCATCGCAGCTGAGAATAGAAGTTAAGTGGAACGCGGAAGAAAATACCGACACCGGATATCGAGCGAAAACCAACGAAAGCCGGGTGCGGTTTTCATTCGACGAGAGATTGAAAAGTTGTGCGTTGGGTTTTCCGAGAGGCGATGACGGAAACGTGGCGTGGCAAAAGTGGTATCACGAGTGTTTCGTCCTCATTCCCCTTTCCAGCGATCGTAGGGATGCTGTACCGATTCGCGAGAGAAGATCTCTCGTCCCCGCCGACGTTTCTAACCAACCCGAAGCCCCGCCGAGTTCGGGCTTAATCTGCAATTCGATTTATTTCGATTAGAATCCGTCCGGACGTGGAAGCAAGCGTTTGCGACCGGTAAAAGCGTAACCGAACCTTCGCGATCGACATCGGCGAGCGTCGTGGAGGCGGCAGTTGCCGTCGACGATGCACGGAGACGAACGAAACGCCGGGGGAAGGTCGAGGACGTGCGGTAAAGTCCGACTACGAAGTGTTTTCTCTACGGCTTACGGAGCGAATCTGCGCCATCGTTATTTCTCCGGTGTGTACGGGATGCGGATTTAAACTTACCCGGCAACGCTGCGAAAGTGTACCCGAGGTTGAGGTTCAGACACACGGACGCGAAACCACATTCGCATTGGAATAATTCGTTTCCACACGCGACAACGCCGACTGTCGGGTTTTTAATTTCGTTCTGGGCGAAATCGGAGAATTGCAATGGGGAAATATTGGATATGTGTGTATCGAATACGGATGCTGGTTTTCTTTTTATCTAACATCTGAACCTCCGTTCAAAAGTTAGAACTTTCACAAGGTTCAAAAAATTGAATCGTGGAAAAACGGCTTTGAAGTTGAATTTGTATGAATTGTAATTCGCCTCGATTAAATGGAAAAAGGCGATTCCGTGATCGCGAAGGTGGGGATGAATATCGATTTACAGAATTATGTAGGTACGTTAGAATCGGTTACCGATTTTGTAGCATGCATGCGGTTTGCATAAATCTTTGAATCCCAGAATCGCTCAAATTTACGAGAAGATCGGAGAAAGCCGGAAAACAATAATAAGAAAATATTACAGCAATGTATCTCAAGTAATAAAGCAATTTTCGCTTCGAAACAACGCGAAATTGTAATTAGCTTCGATTTATTTAAAATCGCAATTTTGTAATCGAACCGTTTAGGCAATTGATACACGAAATTATCGCTGCATATTGGAATAGGCTGCAACAAATGTATTAAGGCGAGTGTTTCAATGTATTTTACCTTTGACGAATATTTCTATGTTTTGCTGCTAGGGCTCAGGTGGAAAATTGATTTCCGTCACTCTGGTTTATTTGATTATTGCGGTGGGGGCCAGCTTGCTCTTGGCTAACAATTTTATCGATTATTTGGGAGAACGAAATTTCATCAGGAAGAACCGATGGGGATGGCCCTCAATCATTTCAAGTGATTGGAAATTAATTGGCAAAGCGAAGCATTCAAATAACGCGCAAATACATTCCGGGCACTTATTCCTCTTCTCTTCCATCGATTCGCCGCAACTACTTTGACGAATTCGGTTCTTTCTTTCTAATTTTCTGCATTCGTCCTTTTCTGGAAATGACGTTGAGTATTTTCAGCCGGGACAGCGTTAAGGGGGCGATATTGTTCCTTTCGTATCCATAGCATGCCAGAATAGGGTTTAAATCAGGCGATATTGATAGTTTCCACAATTTGACAACTGTGCCAGGACAGACCTAAATCAGGCGGTATTGATCGTTTTTTAAATTTGATTAGCTGCACCAGGACGAGATCAATCCAGCAATAATTGCAACACTTTCTTTACGAATCTCACAACGCGGCACAATATCTTAAGCCCGATAGTTTCTGTACTGAATAGCGAAAGTGCCGGACCTAAAATCTCGTGGTCCAAAAGGTCTGCAGGCCCCTCGCTAATTGCGTTAGAAGGGGTATTTAAAATAATAGCGTAAGCGTGTTCTCTACCTAGACATACGCAGTTATCTGGGAACGTCTAATCAATGTACACGACTACAAACGCCAGAATAAAGCAAATCGCGTGAAGCAACGACCGTAAAATAATTACGATAGGATTCTGTCAAGGCCTCAGTATGAAAGTACTTACCACAAATCGCCTAACCAACGACTTGAAGGGAAGGAGTAACAACCTCGCTTTCAAGACAGCAATCCAGAGCGCATAAATCAACGGCATTACGGGAAGTCTCGGTTCGATAGTCCTGGCCGACCTTCGGGCTCTGCGTATGTCTGTACATCGAGAGTAGGATGTTTCAGTTACGCCTCTGTACCTCGAGTTCAACGTTCGTCTGGTGCATGAACCATAAGAGAAGACCCGTGTCGATGTTCCTAGACAAGCTTTGCCGCTTGTTTGGGTGGAGCACACTCAACGCTGGATCAACCGCTCGCTAAGCACTTAGCAGGCTCGTCAAGTTTCCGAGCTTTCGCGTAACGGTTGCCCTTTGCGCGGTCCCTTGCGTCCCTCTCCGCAAATCTTCCCGTCGGGCCATTTCCGATAATGGGAAACGCCTGAATGTTAATGTTTGGCGGATGACATCAACGATGAACTCGCGCGAGAACCCTTCTAGCACCTGAACCTAACCTAACCTTCTGCTTGTTGATAAAGCATGTATTTATCTATCTATCTAGGGTTAATTGTGTCGTTGGCATACATGAGTAGTCCGTCGGCCTAAACATGGAAGAACGTATGAGGTATTTGTGCAAGTCCTCAACATCTTTGTTTTCATTCGAGGAATGCAGATAAAGATTAATTGAAAATATTCAAAGTATATTTTTTGAGTTATGCAACTTTTAATTGTTTAATTGGTAATCAATAATAGTTTCTATTATGCATACTAGTAATATGAATAGTCAGAAGCAAGACAACTGTATACATTTTTGATTTTTTTGGTTCCAATCCAAAATGAAATACATTTTAATCCTAGGATAAAAACATCAATATTTGACGAGTTTGGTGTTGTAGTTCGTTTCTTAAATCAGCTCAATGACGTTGGAATTTGGGGAAAATTGAGTCTCGTAATTTTGTTCTCCACTTGCAACTTTACCACTACAATAATCAATAATGTTGCTTCGACCTTCGTCATTCCGGACTTTGTCCCCACCAAATATCCTCCCCTGGAACTCGACTTCCGAGCCGGCTTTCCGCCGACTTGCTTCGAATGGGTTCCATGGAGTTCAAAGGGTGTGAACAGGAATGATGACTATTCGGTCTATGTTATCGACTGGCGAAGCATCCTCTCAGTGATGTCCGCGCCTCTGCGGGGTTTCGATGAAATCATTGCAGCCACCATCGTCACCAGCCATTGATTCGTGGAATAAACACGGCTACCACCGATTCAAATCTCATTGAAGAGACATTATACGTTTGGCTACCTGATAAACTTTTCGAAACAGCTGTCAAAGTGAAAACCATCCGTCGAAGTCATTACCTTATGCGTAAATGAGCGACGGATGATGTATCGCATTGCTATTGGCCAAAAGCGTTCCACTCTCAGAACATCTGATAATTATCCTTTTTTCTATATCCTATATTTGCTATCCTTCGTGCACTTGTAGGGGTTTCGCTTTTGGTCAACCTACCTCAAGGGACTGATTTCGTCCTTTCATGATCGTTAAAAAAATTGATAAATAAGCGTCCGAAATCAGCTTAATTGGCATGGCTACGTTAATTCAGGATAATTAACAAATCCGGGATTGAAGATGAATGTGTTAAGCCACTAAAACTAACAAAACCCATCATCGATAAGCAAAGAAATATTCCTGCCAAGCGTTCGAACCGAATCAGTGATAAATAAGCCATGAATTCGTGAGCGTCAACTACGAAAAATAAATAATTGGAAGTAGGACAAATGGTTTTACCGAAATTCCGTACAAATGAAGATATCATAGGCATACGGTCTCACTAATGAATACTATTATAACCAGAACACGCTGGAGCATAAATTCGCAATTGCCAAAACCAGTCGCACAAAGAAAGCTCGAAATCCCCAACTGCTGGACCAAAACAAAAGGCAAAAAAAAACATTATGAATCGCGCTGGCGTAGGTGCCAATAAGCGCTGGCTGATAATGAAACAGAGATCAGCTTTCAAAACCCAGTACGCTGTGATGAGTGGCTTCGTGACAGTGAATTCTGCGTACGAACAGCAATTACCAACTTTATCTCCCTGGCACTAAACAAAAGAAAACTGATACGCAAAGTTAGAGGAATTATGAGAATACGAAGGCAGTAAGCCGAGTAGGAGAAACAAGCACTCATGTGCTAGAATAAATTGTATTCGAAGTTTCTTGGGTGTCTTGATAGAACGGTGACAACGTCGGAAAATCGGATTATTAGAGCCACCTTTCTGACTACTGTCAAATCATCAAAGTCCACAGATGACTTCGCCGACTTGGATGACTTTGCGAACTTAGATGACGGCCTTCCGGAAGATATTTTCGACTCTGATGGATATGAATGTGGGACAATGATTCGGTTATTGGAATTATTTCTATTAGAGCGTCGTCAATACGTGTCAGTGTGATCTATTAAGGTGACTATCGGAATTGGGCGTATAATTTCTACTCATTTCGCGTCATTGCGGGATTAGTTGGTGTTGGGAGATGGTAAGGGTGCGGTCAGAGACTGAGTTACGTAAGTAAGTTTAAAATGATAGACCATTCTACCAATTTTAGATTGCAATGGCGAGATAACGATCTTCATATCAATGTGATTTATGGCACCAGCGATGCACATTTTTGTTTACGAAGCTAGAGCTTGATTTGGGATTAGATATTTCCAATTGAATTAGCGACTGGTGACTGTGACGGCTTATCTAGTACGCCATTAAAACACCGATTATCCAGCGCGTGATTATCCAGACGCTGTGGAGCTTTCCAGAAATTCGTGGGGGAAGTTCAGGAGCGTATGTGCGTAGGATTGTTTCCCGCTGGGATTTATTCTCCCTGGTAATGACACATCGGCAGGGCCCGCCTTCCTAGTGATCACAGCCTTGCTAGAAGTCAAGCCTGCTTAAGTCTACAAGGAGGAGATTTTCACGACCTCCTGATTATCCGGAGAGCCCTTTCGCGACTGGATAATCAAGGTTTTAGTGTATTACGTTGTTTTATCCTTCCCTTGCAATACACAGACGACTTTGATGGTTCGTGTCGTTGTTGTCTGAGATAAATGGATTGATTTTGCGATCCTTGCTTAGAGAAACAGCCCGAAATCTGCATCTCTGCCGAATGTCCAGCGGTTCGATAGAATTATTCGTTGATGGGTGGCCCCAAGGTTGAGGAGATGGAATTACCCGCCCAGGAGGATGCTTCATCGAACAAAACGATATCATCTTAACCATGATCTCTATTTTCTCAGGCCCAAGCTTTTTTCCAATACGACGAATGGAAGTTGAATTCATTGCTGCAAACCATCTCAGGTAAAAGCTCCCATTGAAAATTCCTGTCTAGTACATCCCAGATAGAAGTTTTCCTGGTCACGCTCTTCGCGTACTGACCGCACATCTGCATAGATATATTGGTAATTAAAATACGCACGCGTCGCTGCTAGACTACGCGACGATATGCAAAACAAGAATGAATGCGAGGCCGTTGACTGCACGTTCGGGCGTTTTTTTTCGTTGAAAACTTCAATATGGACGCAGCCACGAGTAGCTCCCCGCCACTGTATTGATTCGTCGGTTTTTCTTGCGTATTGTCATGTCGGGTTTTATTGGTTCCGGCTATTTCGTTTGAATTCAACAGTCCTCTATCATATCCAGCCAGTATGCAATTAAAGGGAATGAAGTGGGGACTTGTGGACAGTTCGTAGCAACTATTGGTTACATTTCGCATGGAAAAAATTGGAGCGAGGTAGATTTTACTGGGAGATGGGGAATTCATCAGAGAAATCATATAAACATTCCAATCAAAATAAAGAAAAATTGATGACAATCAAAGTTTAAATTATAAATGTATGAATTTTCATGCTCATTAGCTTTGATATCAAATTACCCGAAGAGTCTTGCATATTCCGAGCTATTGTTAAGGAGATGTTCGGGTTGCAACAACCATCACCTCGTAGACTCTTCAAGGTATCTAACTAGCGGGTTCAACTTTCACGGCATCTATAGGCAGCATCGTTATACGAACTTTTCCGACGCCGGTGTCTCAACATCGGCTTAAACTTGCAAAGATGACCCCGGTCTTAGAGTCGTTATGTCCCGAAACTTTCCAACCCCGTACGTTCCTCAAAGACTGATGGGAACTTGCGCAGCACGTGCCAATCTGATTCGCGTTCACTCGGAAAGCGTTAATTAGGGGCGATCCTTCCTGTCTCATTTACTGACCTCAGACGTTGGGACAGCTTAACTGATACCGTGCAGACGTTAACCCTCGGAGGAAGCGACTAGCGCCCCCCTACCTCAACGCAGGGTAAGGCGACGGATTTTTGTCACCAATGGGCATAAAGAGGGGAAGGAGGACGACATAATATAAATTAAAATATCACGAGACTGAATATCACGGACGTACGATCATAAGCCTTGATACCATATCGACAAAATATCAAATTAACAAGATATAACGTTGGAAAACATCACAATAATAAATATCTCACCGACATGATATCACGTGAAAAAATGTCACAGCGAGAAAATATACTTTTTTTCAATTTGGAGGATCTTCAGTCACGTTTGGTTTACCAGGGATCAGGGATGAATAGCAGGGGGTCTGTGGTTATTCGAAGTGATTTTGGTTATCGTAGGTTTTAGGTCATTGTAGGGGATTTAGGGGTATTTGTTTAGTTTAGGTTGTTTAACATCGCGTATAAGTTGTCATTGTATACGACTATGACAATCATTTTTCATTATACTTTGTTAAATTACCAGAATAAACTATTTTGAAAAACTGATTCTGTTCTACGATATTTCACCGGTGTTATATTTTTTTAATGCGATATATTGCCTGTCCCATATTTTTTCTATGCGATATTCCGGTGCTGAATAAAATATGGATGTTCTTTCATCGATTTGAATCTTTTTAAACGTAATATCTTGTCTGTGCTATATTTTTTTGACGTGATATTCTATGGTGTAATATTTCTTCCATACAATATTTCGTTGTGTGGCATAATATTGATGTTTTTTCGTCATGCTATAAAACAACTTGACGTAACTGTAGAAAAGAGACATCAACGCATTTGATATCACTCCCTACATTAAATAAGACACTACAGTAACGATTGATCTGATAAACTAATTGCGAACCTCGCAAAACTTCATGATCTTTTCTGACACTCAAGTTCCAACCCCAGCTAAAACGCGCATACAGAGATGACGTCGGCCTTAAGGTAATTTTGTCCAGGAACTTGCCGTCACTTCATTCGTTTCTCAAAGATTCATGGCGATCTGTACCACACCTGACAATCCGATTCACTTTCAATCAAAAAGCGTTAATCCTATACATAATAAGCATGATCCTACTTCTCTCACTTACTGCCCTCCCCCGCTGGGCCACTTTAAGTCCTCCCTTACTGTACCAAGCCCACGCTGACGCAACTCTCTTCTACCCAGCATTTAAACCCACGTTCGCCGCGCAAACCTGGACACTTCGCCCCCCCCCCCCCCTTTGCTAGTAATTTGTCGCTTACCGCAGGCGGAAACGCGCAGCCCGGGTGCGATAATGGCCCAACCGCGTCGACGCTAATAGGAATATGTTTTGCATAGCGGTTGCTTCGTTGAAGAATGCAATTCTCATAACAACCCGTAACATAAATGGCGACGAGCTGCGGGTAGAATCGTGCAGCGGACGTGTTTACGAAATAACGTTCGAAACACTTCGCTCCGCCAAATTTTCACCCCGCAATTGTTATAAACGCGATGACCGGCGAACGGTCGAGCGATCATTGAACCCCGTATCGGCCTCGTCACATTTCAATAACGGGGCCACGACCAACCCCGAAATATGCGGATTCGAGCTTCGTTCCCGGGACGATGAGGGGAAGCGATTCGCCCGAACGAGTATCAATTTTGTTGCGAAAATAAAAATACTCCATCCGCATAATACCGCGCTTATTCGACGTTGCATAATGCAACGGTTTCGAAATGCACTTTAAATACGCCATCGGCAATCATGATTTTTCCGATGGAAAATCGGAAACGAATAATCAATTTAGTATTATTATTATTATACAATATAATCATATAATAATAATTATTATAGTATTATTATTATTACTGCGGACTATAATTCATATTTATTATTAATAATAATTATTATAATAATGTTTTTATTATTAATATTAATATTAATATTAATAATAATAATTATTATTATAATAATATTATTATTATTATTTTTATCAATAATGAAAATAAATAATATTAATAATAATTAATTATCAATTAATTTAATAATTCATCTAATTATTAATTATTATTAATAATTTTTATTAATATTATTAATAATAATTATTATTATTATTATTTCTATTCTTACCGCCGACTTTGATTTATATTAATTAATAATAATGATGATAATAATAATAATAATAATAATAATAATAATAATAATAATAATAATAATAATAATAATAATAATAATAATAATAATAATAATAATAATAATAATAATAATAATAATAATAATAATAATAATAATAATAATAATAATAATAATAATAATAATAATAATAATAATAATAATAATAATAATAATAATAATAATAATAATAATATTAATAATAATAATAATAATAATAATAATAATAATAATAATAATATGTTATAGGTATTATTATTATAATATAATAATAATAATTATAATAATTATAGTAATAATAATAATAATAATAATATTATTATTATTATTATTATTATTATTATTATTATTATTATTATTATTATTATTATTATTATTATTATTAATATTATTATTATTATTATTATTATTATTATTATTATTATTATTATTATTAGTATTATTATTATTATTATTATTATTATTATTATTATTATTATTATTATTATTATTATTATTATTATTATTATTATTATTATTATTATTATTATTATTATTATTATTCTTATTATTATTATTATTTTCATCATTAATAACTTCCGGACCCGCATCAGAAAAATTAATTAAGAATCTTCTCACGCGACTAATTCGAGCGTAAGATCGAAATTTTACCCATCCTTCGTACGTTCGAGCATTCCCTGAAAAATAAAAGCAATTTCGAATTTCTTCGGGCTATTCCGGTAAAGAACTCCTCGCGCCCCGCTCGACGTTACCACGCCGCGCTATCATATTCCGCGCATAGAGTTTACTCGCTCGATGAATAAATGAGCTCGAAAATTTACATGCTCCAAGGCTCGCAACGAGGAAGAAGCGCGGAGTCCGGCGCAACGTCTACGTGCCCGTGGATAATGCAAGTGACTCCTCGGTCGTCGGAGGTTGTGGCGCGAAAGGCTGCATACCGACGCGACGCATTATTAAACATCGGGGTGGGACGCGAATACACATAAACAGAGACAGTAGGTGAATTTTTCCATCGGTAAAAGCAAGTTTCACATCCCGTCGATCGCAATTTTTCGATCGTTTAGTCTTGGTTTACCAAAAATGTTGAGAAATTAATTGAATTAACGCAAAGCGAGATCAATTACGGCGATCGATTGGGTGTGATTGATCTCACCGGCTCGGAAATAACACGCGTGACAACATTTTGACTCGAGGTTTAAAACCAGAGTTGGAATAATTGATTAGGGATGGAACAAAATTTCCCACAGAGCCAACAATTAATTCGTTAACATCAAATACACGATTAAAGACGCGATTGAAAGGCGATTTTTTAAAATCAAACCTGAATTTTTCGGACCATCGAATTCCATTTGCTCACGTAATTTCGTGTTTTCGGAGTTCATTGAAGATTTATTTAGGGCAACCAGAGAAGATTTTTCCGAAATCTCGATTGTCAAAATTATATTCTTCCATCTCCAAGATTTTCTTTCCTGCAACCCTTGAGAGCTCGCGTGTACGCCATATCCTGAATGACAAATCCGACGACGCCGGTGGCTATATGAGGACCCAGGTTTCTGCTTTTAAAAGCATGCATAAATATCGGAGTTTAATGTGTCCACCCCCCCCCCCCCCCACCCTTCCACCCCCGCCGCCGCCAACTCTACCCCTTTTCACCCCCGGCGTAGCCGTGAAGACTCAACGAACGCTACAGCTGCTAGCTGGTGGTTGATAATGAGGTCGTTACTTTGCAATGCATGGAACACCTACGCAGAGCTCCTAACAGAACACCGTCGGGGCTGTGTGAAAGCTTCGTACGGTATTTCTCTCGGGCAGAGGCGTATGAGCACGAAGTGCTCAAACCCCTTTTCACCGAAACCTCGACGAGGCTTCGGTAAACCGAAGATTCTCAACAATATCTTTTGTCCACGTCGCAATTGTCAACCCCGCCGAAGCTCATATATTTTTCGTATAAATCACTACCCTGAATTACTCGACTTTTTCCCTCGTCGTATATATACATAACGATATAAGGGCCATTTCAGGTCGTATCGAACGGCGTACTGACCCTCGTTTCTTTTGCCCTTTGAGGGTCGATGGGAGAGGATGTAGAGAAGCAGGCTTCACGAATATTGTTGGAATTTTTTCGACAATTGATTTGGTCACAATAATAATAATATTTAATTGATTATTTATTATTATTTTTATTTATTTATTGAATAATAATAATCATAATAATAACAATGTTAACAATAACAACAATTTTAATAATAATAATAATATAATATAATAATATTATTAATATTATAATGTAATATAATAATATTATAATATTATAATATAATATAATAATATAATAATATAATAATATTATTTATATTATATAATATTATAATATTATTAATATTATAAATATTAATAATAATATAATAATATTATTAACATTATATAATATTGTAATATTATTAATATTAATAATAATATAATAATATATTATTATTAATATAATATAGTATAATATGATAATGATAAAAATAATAATAATAATAATAATAATAGTAATAATTATTAATAATAATAATAATTAATCGATTAATTAATTATTTTATTAATTAATTAATTATTAATAATAATAATAATAATAATAATAATAATAATAATAATTATTATTATTATTATTATTATTATTATTATTATTATTTTTATCATTATTATTTTTATTATTATTATTATTTTTATCATTATTATTTTTATTATTATTATTATTATTATTATAATTTGGTTAAAAATTGATATTTCGAGAAATACTTTTGAAGGGTTCTTTTGTGATAAGTTTCTGGATGGATTTAATTTTTTTAGACTAGGAAAGATTCTTTGGGACTAGCATAATCGCTGATAATATATTATAAAGCAAGATCTATAATTCTATGTACCACGAATTCCTCTACAATTTCATCTGACTAAAATTTCGTATTTCGATTTATCTCTTTTCATTGATTGCAAAATTTTTTTGACAAAACGTCGACGTATTTACACAACTTTCATTCTCGCTGATTGTAACCAGACCAATTCTGAAAAGCACCGAAAAACTTGTGCAGAATATTTTTTCGTACCACAATTCAACACAGTAGCAAAAAAAAAAAAACGATCTCGTTAATTTGCCACGAGATGACCCATGCATATGCACTCCACGAGTACCAACGAGAGCCACGATCCCATAATTACATTTGAAAATGAAACATTTCATCCGTATGTATTTTTACTGACCCGCAATCCGAACCACCAGCCAATAATTTTACCAGAACAAAAATTCCGTTACGAATGTTTAATTACGTGCAAAATATTCGAGCTGTAACTTCAATCAATAATATTCCATTAATTCCGCGCGTTCGCTCCATCACAAGTTAAAAAAAAAAAATTATTATTGTAATTTTATTCTTTTCTGAATAGAATTTAACTGAAACTTCGCGAAATTTTTATTCCGAAAAATGTACATGACCGTGAATGACGGAGGAGATGATAGAGGAGATGACTCTAATTACCCAGAAAACTACTTCATTGAAAAAAAAAAACAATACCATTCAAATCCCAGACCCGAGCAATTTTTTTCCCACCACGACGTCATCAGAAAAACCGAATCGAAGTTAATAAATTCATCGTTCCGAACCATCACAGGTGAAAACTCTTCTTCCCATTGGAAATTTCCATCCTCTCTGTCCCAAATAAAAGTTCTTCCGGTCACGACATCTCCGTGCACACCGTAGATTCGGATTATTATTTCAATTTCATTCTTTTCCGAACGAAATTCAACTGAAACATGGCGAATTTTTCGTTCCAAAAAAAATGGTCTACATCGCTGTATGACGTTGAATGAAAAAACTCGGCCGTCAAACCCGTTGGGTATGCTCGACGTATCATGAAACTTTGTATTTTATACGGATAAATGTACCATCCAACGATGGCCACCAGCCGGTTCCGTCTACATCCTGTTTTAACGGATCTTGACGTAGGTCGACTTCCGAGCTTGGCTGCGGCAACCGTTTCAATTTCTCGGGTTTTCCGGTAACTCGCGCGATTCCCGACGGAATCGCGAGATATCTCCGGACTGATCTAGCCGCGATGCTCGGACGATGGGCGAAACGAAACCACTCGGGTTTCTCGAGTGGGTGCCCGATCGAAAACCAACTGGATTTCTTTCAATGTTTTCTTCAATGGCGTTGGTAAACTTTTCTGTGAAAATTCCATTGCCACACGGTTATCTCGTATTTCGAGTACTTTGACCGTTCTTGAGGTGTACAGGATCGTCACGATTGTACGTGGTTCCGTGGAAAATTGTTTTACAATTTTTCCGAAGGGTTTTTTCTATTTTTTAGGGTGTTTTTTCGTGCCATTCGGAATTGGGCATTTTTTTGTTTTTTAACGGGTTGATGGATGGGATTGGAATGATTTTGAAATGAATATTTTGAATTGGCGTGGATTCGACAGGCCTGAAAGACCAAAATTCCGAAAACAGAATGACTAGTCGGTCAAAACTTTTGCAGGCACCGTTCTTGTCAGGAATTTAATTAATAATTATAGTTATCCCGGAAAAATTCAATAATTTATCGATTTTCAGAAAATTTACGAGAGAGATACTTTGCAGAGGATCAAATTTTCTAAATAATTGATTCACAAACTTTTTCTGTAAGATCAGCAGCTTTCGTTTTCTCGTTAAAATAAACTGATCTTTCAGGGAAAGTAAGTTTCAGGAGGTCATACACAAAAACGAGCTCACGTTACAGCAATTTCCCTCAAGAGACTTTTGAAAACAAGACATTATTCTGTAAAATAGTTCATGGTTCAAGGTCATAGCTTCAAAAATGGCTGAATGGTAATTATTTTGCAAAAAAAAAGGAGACTCGTGGATTTTTATTGGGAAAACTTCCAAGACTATTGGTGACCTCTAAAAAAATAGTAAAGGGCTAAAATTTCTCGACAATTCATTTTTTAACATCTACAACAAAATAAAGATGCTGGACCAAGGAAAAAAAAAAGTTGCTGCGGAACGAATCAATTCAATTGAACGAATTCAATTATTTTCGACGTTTTTGACATTGACAGCCGGAGCGACGGCAATTCGTAACATTTATTTCCGGATAATTTCAATTCGATTCATCGACCGTCGAACCATTGAATATTCACTTCACTTCAACCCGCACCCTCCACGGGAAACGGCCGGTATATAATTTATTTCCAACCCTTCGTAAGCGAACAACGTAAAGTTGATTCCAGCCTCGAAACTCTTCTCGGTGACTTTTTTCGTTTGCTTGTTTTGTAATACAATGTTTCGTTAATTCTAAGCACGTCCTTCGAATGAAACTCACGAACAATTCAATAACAATATTCAATAACAAATTACGTTATAATTCATGAATTTTTCGTGTACAAAAAGAACAAAAAAATATGATCCTAAATTTAAATGAAAACAATACTAAAACTCAGGTTTTCTTTTGCACTCTATATATTTTCCGTTCGCTTGTTTTGTAGAACAATGTTTCGTTAATTCTAAACAGGGGCTTCGAACAAAACCGACGAACAATAGAATACGTTATTTAATAACAAATAACGTCATGATTTATGAACTGTTAGTGTACAGAAAGAACAAAAAAATATGATCTTAAATTTGAATGAAAACAATACTAAAACTCCGGTTTTCTTTTGCACTCGATATATTTTTTATTTGGTTTCCACGTTGGTGCGAGTCTAGTGTTTGCAAGAAAAAGTACGTACCAAAATCGGACCATTTTTAGGGGTCGCGCAAGATTTTTCTAGTTTTCCCATTTGATTAACACGGGAAGAACGAAAAGTTTCCATTCAAAAAATCGTAGCTCCGCCAATTTTATAGGTACATCGATCCGGTTAGTTCCACATGAAAGCTCTCGAAAAACCGCTTAAAATAGCGTGCGAACCTTTGGGATCCCATTGCAACTTCCATCAATAATTTTGTTGTTTCGTAAGAAATTATCGACGGAAGTTGCAATCGGATTTCAAAGGTCCGCGCGTCATTTGAAGCGGTTTTTCAAGAGCTTTCAAATGGAACTAACCGGATCAATGTACCTATAAAATTGGCGGAGCTACGATTTTTTTAATGCAAACTTTTCGTTCTTCCCATGTTAACCCTTCAACCCACTACGGGGGTCGTTTTCGGCCCAAGCGAAATTGCTTTAACTTTTGAAAACGGGCACGGAAGGCGCCATATCCCCTTCCTAAAAAAAGTTATGCTGCCCGAGGACCCGCCTGCCGAATAGCAGCGCGCTAATTCCCCTCAGGCCGTCGCAGCAGACGATTCAATTTCCGTCGGGACGAAAACGACCCCCGTAGTGGGGCGGCGTTGGTCAAAAAGGCAGGTAATAATTTTTCTACTTGTCGTTTTAAAGTGTTCATTGAAGTTCAAAAAGTGTTAAAAAAATGTCTGCACACGCGAAAAAAATTATAAAAATTTTTTTTCGCAGTTTTCATCATCATAGCGAGTCGCACTGCTGAAGAAATCATTGCTGCGCAAAATGCGGCAAGGCAACTTGCGACGATCACCGCATTTCGTGTTGCACTGAGTGTTTCGTAAAATAAAGTTACTTCGATATTTTAAATATTGTGTTACTAATGATTATTACTCGTTTCATAATTAATTTTATCATTATATATATTTTTGAATATTTTTAAACACGATTTTAGGACTCAATTTTTGGCCATTTTGAGGTTAAAAAATTAAGCACTTCTTTCGAATAATATTGATTGTGTTATTTTTTTAATTATGACTATACTCTTCCCCTTCAATTTCCTCTTTGATTTTTTTAGATATCTTCATTTGGCTTCAAGTTATGATTTTTTAAGTGAGCAAGTGATTTTTCCTGACGTACCTCGATATTTTCATAAAAAACTATATGAAAAAATAATTCTTTCTGAAATATTACAATTGGAACTTTAAGTTGAAAATTAAAAGAGCTCCCATGAATTTTCTCAGATTTTTTAAAGCACTTTTATTGGTCCAAAGAACGCCTGGACGAAAACGACCCCCGTAGTGGGTTGGAAGGTGCCGAAAAAGCGTAGTGGGTTGAAGGGTTAATCAAATGGGAAAACTAGAAAAATCTTGCGCGACCCCTAAAAATGGTCCGATCGGGCTCATTTTTGGACACGATTCACTTGATGGAAGATACTTTGTCGTGAATGTATTTTGATTGAAAGAAAAAAAAAGTTTTTTTTTTCAAGCCGGCCTAGTGTGTTCGTGTGTACACAGAACCTGGGATGCAAGAAGCAGCAACGCGACTGTGCGGACAACGACCGCGTACCTAGTACAGTTTTCAAGCTATCGATCGCGATATACGCTCATTGCCTCCGGGGGAATGGGGTACGTGCTTTGGTACAGCAATGCACGCGCCCCCCCGCCGGTGTATAAGGATATTCCGCCACCTCCGCCTGCCTCCCCGTTCTGAAAAACATGGCGGCTTGTATACGCGGTTCGTAATACCTATACCGGGTGGTCCACGCAACGCGTGCACCGTTCTAACTTCCGAAGTATGCGTTGCACGGAAAAAATGATATGTACAAAAGTTACATGGTTTTGAAGGGTGCATTACGCGGTGCATCAATTTTTTTTATAGGTCGAGGCGATGCGAAGATTCGAAGGACAACGTTTGTTTTTTTAAACGGATGACTATATTTTTTGTAGCTAAATATGGTGGAGAATCGAATTCTGAGTAAAAAACGTATTGAACTTTATTAGCACGAAACCTAATAGCTAATGAGGGATTTAACTTTATTACTTGAAAATTTTCTTCGCGTAATATCAAATTGGAGATTCAACCTTATCACAGATTTACGCAGGACACTTACGTTAGTTGCGACGAGCCACTAGTCACTCACTGTCACGTAAACATCGCTGTCCTGCGTAAATCTGTGATAAGGTTGAATCTCCAACTTGATATTACGCGAAGAAAATTTTCAAGTGATAAAGTTAAATAACTCGTTAGGTATTAGGTTTAGGGCTGATAAAGGTCAATACGTTTTTTACTCAGAATTCGATTCTCCACCATATTTTGCTATAAAAAATATAGTCATCTGTTTAAAAAAACAAAGTTGTCCTTCGAATCTTCGAAACGCCTCGACCTAGAAAAAAAATTGATGCACTACGTAATGCACCCTTTTGAACCATGTAACTTTTGTATGTAACATTTTTTCGTGCAACGCATACTTTGGAAGTTATAAAGGTGCACACGTTGCGTGGACCACCCGGTATATGCAGTAAACGCGTTTATACGCGTACATATTTATGTATGTATATTCTCGTACGCATACGTATCATCCATGTGTCTCTGTGATAGTTGAGGGGGTGACTTCATGGAGAATGTATGTCAATTAAGGTGTTTGTTATTCGGGCTTTTTTTAATTTGGTCTTTGCCCGGGGCTCAATCGATCAGAAAAGGAATAGAAAGCATTTGGAGGTCAGTTTTTTGCTTCCACTCTAACTCTCATCATCCCCTGTGACTCGGGGATGTTTTTTGTTCAAAACATACGAATTATATTCGTAATTATATGAACAATAAAATAATAAAAAATAGAAACAATATACGAATTTTTTCCGTAACTTTTCCGGTAACTATATTGGTAGGGTGAGTGATTGTTGCTTAGAAAGTCCAATACTATATGGAAATGATGGGTATAAGCCACACTTGTACGAAAAAATTACCCTTGTATGGGTCATCTCATGTCACGATGCCTCTGACAATTATTATCCAATTTATTCAACTAATTTTGGTATAATTAGAATATTTGTTAGTCCTGAGGCCCCTTAATAATTGTGGTGGCTCGAGAGGGTCATACGGGATAATTCACATCAATAGGGGGAGGAGGAAAGGGGGATATACTGGTTATTCCAAAACTACTTGAATAAATTACATGATAATCGTCAGAAAAACGTCGGCATGGAACCACCCATATATACAAATAAAAATCCGTAGGATTCATACACATTAATTCTTCATCGCATCACCTTTTTTCAAGAATAATTACTCGTCCCGCCGATATAATTACCGAAAACAAGAAAAATTGCATGAATTCAAACCATCAAACTTGACCTTATCACAGGGTATGATAACAGCTCGATTAAAAATATAAAATCTTGCTCAAAATTTTCTTTATCCTTTCTGAAATCCATTCAAACTCCGGCGAAATAAAAATTCCAAAATGATCCAACTGCAATTTCTCCGGCAAAATAAAAATTCTAAAATAACCCGAATAAACACCACCCTAAAGTTCGTACGAGAATTCACACGTATTTCACGCGAATGTGTTCAATGCACTCTCGCGTACCGATGAAGCCGTCGCGCACGTGTGGCCACCCCGGATCGAACCGTAGTTGGAAAAACCGAAGAAACATCACGTAGAAAAACGAAAATTGAGTTTCACGTGCACTCGAAATCGCAATTCTTTCGAACCGGATTTGTATTCGATCAGTGAAACTAGAAATCGGAAAATCGTGAGGCAAAAACCAGACCATCCTGAATATCTGTACAAAAGTAACCCGAAACCATACGAATTCACGTATATAAACTTAGTGTGAGTTACACCCCAGGCCAAAAGTTTGGATACACCCCACGAAATTCCGAGCCGCCCTAAAAGTTCGGTAACTTACTTAAAAATAAAGATAATCGGATTTTAAAAGCCGCATTTCAAAGAGGACATATCAGGCTTCATTTTGGTTTTTTAAAAAAGTTTTTACGATTTTTTTTGAGCCCGGTACACTAGTTTGAAAATGGCCGTTTTTCGACTTTTTTTCGGCGGTTTTCAATCGGTTGCGGAGCCTCTAGAATTTTTTTCTTTCAATTACTCATAAAATATCCTTGTAACGGTAATCAATAGCTTGAATTTCATTTTTTTTTAAATCTCGTGCGATTTTTTTTGAGGGAGTTATGATCGTTTTTACCGAGAAACGACCATTTTCAAGAAATATTTGGCCAAACCAATTTTTATCAAATTAACCAATTTTTTTTGGTTAAAATTTGAAAAATTTTGACAAAAAAAATGTGGCAAAAAAATTTTAAAAACATTATAAAAGGCTCGGAATGTGTAAATAAGAAGATTTCCTCCCGTGATAATTAAGCCCAAACTCAATAATCTATGAGTTTGAACCGCTTCAATTATTAGAGACTCGATCCAAAACAGTGAAAAAAAAAATTTTGAAAAAATTCTAGTCAATTTAGAATGCTTCTACGCAACTTTATTCACCCTTGACAATTATATTTAAACCTCATAGTTTTGAGTTACGCTGCCTTTCTTGAAAATAGTCGTTTCTCGGTAAAAACAATCATAACTCCCTCAAAAAAAATCGCACGAGATTTTCTAAAAAATGAAATTCAAGCTATTGGTTACCGTTACAAGGATATTTCATGAAAAATTGACAGAAAAAATTTCTTGAAGCTCCGCAACCGATTGAAAACCGCAAAAAAAAAAAAGTCCAAAAACGGCAATTTTCAAACTGGTGTACCGGGCTCAAAAAAAATCGTAAGCACTTTTTTAAAAAACCAAAATGAAGCCTGATATGTTCTCTTTAAAATGCGGCTTTTAAAATCCGATTATCTTTATTTTTAAGTAAGTTACCGAACTTTTAGGGCGACTCGGAATTTTGTGGGGTGTACCCAAACTTTTGGCCTGGGATGTACGTATTCGACCATGGAAATAACAATCCGTTTGCGTTCGCGCTTGTTATCGCGAATAAAAATATCTATTTCCGTAACTCAACGTCGTCCATCTTGCTTCTTTATTTCTCATCCTCGCCCACGTGGTTTCCCCGTCTTCCTCGCGGTTGCGAAATTGTGGTCGAAAATCGAACGCTTCGGCTTCGGATGGTCTCGAACCACTTTTCCGCGTTGTCATCCCCCAGGAGGTTTTATTCCCCCGGGTGGAAACTTCCGGGGAAACCATGAAGTTCCCGCATGAAACTCGTAAACTCCAGTACACCCGGTATAAATGCAACGGCCCTGAAATTTATCGAAATTAAGTTTTTCTCCGTGAATACGTTAATAATAACGTGAGAACTTCGGTAATTGGTTGAGCATTTTTTTCATCGAGACTCACCATTTCTCCCGCTTATAGGAAGACAATTCGATGGAAAACATTTTAAGGGTGGCATTTTGTAAGCGCTCCGACGATGAGATCATTTCCCCCCATTCGGATTACTCCGGTACGCGGGTGTACGATCGTTTTCTCAGTCCCTCGATCGCGTACGGAAGAGACGAAAGTGGTAGCGGACGCGAGAAGGAAGGGGGGGTCGGGCACGTACGCGGCGCCAACCCTTGAAATAATAGAAGGGAAGCGTTTTCAACGTCGATCGGGGGGGTTGGTAAAACGCGAAGCGGCGAGTGAGAAGGACGGAGAACGCGAGTGAGGCGTTCGAAAGTGGATGTTGCCGTGGAAAGAGGGTCGTTTTTCCATCGTTTCGAACGCATTCGACGTTCGTGCATCTCAATTTTAGTTCGGGAAATTCACGTAGTAGGGGGTTGAGAACGGACAAATTCAGGCTTTTGTCTGTATCAAACCCTTTCTTTCTCCGGTGGCATTTGAGTGAGAAATTTTTGCTGCAACTACCGGGTGCATCGTTTTTAACAGTGAAAAGAGCTGCGACTCCATTGAAAAAATTTTTTGGGGGGTGGGTAAAACGATTGATTGTCCGTCACTTTTGTTACCTGAGCGGATGGCTGCACAATATTTTGTCTCGCAGGAAAATGGATGTAGGATCTGCGATAAAAGCCTGTGTTAACTGATAATTTGTACTTCAATGGGAGTTATTCATTTTATGGTATTTTTATTGAGATATTTGTATGGATGATAATGTACAGGGTGTCCCAGAGAAATGGGCCGATCTGTAGCGCTGAAAATATTGGAGATGGAGAAAAATGTCTCTGGTCAAAACTAAAAGGCATGAGGCGCTATATATTCCTATGAAACTTTTGTGCATTTTTGTGCATCGGTGCAGTTGCAAGGTGGAATTGCATTTTTTTTTTTAAAGGTAAACTCGGATTTTCAATACATTAATCGATGCAGTTTTTCATCCTCTACAAAAAATATTAATAATGTTATGCCGAATAATGTTAATGTTATAATAATAATAATAATAATAATAATAATAATAATAATAATAATAATTATTATTATTATTATTATTATTATTATTATTATTATTATTATTATTATTATTATTATTATTATTATTATTATTATTATTATTATTATTATTATTATTATTATTATTATTATTATTATTATTATTATTATCATTATTATTATTATTATTATTATTATTATT
Organism: Sussaba pulchella; assembly: GCA_963971145.1. NCBI lineage: Eukaryota > Metazoa > Arthropoda > Insecta > Hymenoptera > Ichneumonidae > Sussaba > Sussaba pulchella. The sequence continues at coordinate 1,960,082 of OZ020170.1, forward strand.
ATTATATATTATTATTATTATTATTATTATTATTATTATTATTTTCATTAACAATAATTAATAATAACAATAAATAATATATAATAATAATAATAATTCTAATATAATTATTAATAATAATAATTATTTTTATTATTATTTTCTAAATATTATTTTACAATTATTATTATATTGCTATTTGTCATTATTTCAATATTAATCATAATGATAATTGTTATTGCTTAGGTTTTGAATTTTTTCTGAATAATAATAATGATTTTTCAGAGCAATAATAATAATTCGAAATTAAGAGTATCTTTGAGCCCCCTGAGATGATCGATCAATTATTATTATTATAGATATTATAGATGATTATTATTATTCATACATTTTATTATTATTATTATCATTCTTATTATTATTATTATTATTTCCATTATCATGGTTAATGTGGAAATAAAGAATAACGAAAGAGATTTTTTTATATTCCAGAGAATTTTATCCGTCATCCGATAAGACGGCTAAAAATAAAGCCTCCGGCGAAATTATCAATGTCAGATCAAAAAACCGTTCGAATTTGATATTTATAGCACAATAAAAATACCGCGGTTGCAAACAGAAATATCCCGGTAAAAAAAAAAAAAAAATCAAAGGAAATAAACCATCACCATCCAAGTTCGTATAAGAAATAGAACCGACGAAACAAAAATATTTCCCCGAAGCTTTTCACGTTGGCACACGATTATCTACATTTTTCCTTCTCCCCATTCTCCGTACGGCGAGCTGTCGAGCCACAAATGAAAAAATTCCTCGAATAAGGAGAGAACCCCGAAGCTTTTGCCGCCACTCCCACTCAACTCGATCTCCTCGTTCTTTTCTCAACGACTATTGCAAGCTCACGGGAAATCTCACGTGCCTCATACACCCGCCGCGCTCTAATACGACGCGACCGTCGCCCTCCGCGTTTTCGCGAATCTCTCATCGCGAAGAACATTCGCTCTACAATTTTCCGAACTACGGAAATATCGACTCGCGCGTATACACGTCTATATCCGCGTGTATGCCGTATTCTTAAGAGATTTGTAAGAGAACGAGTGGGAAAAGGTAGAACGAGACCGACGAAAGTGACGAAGATTATTGAACAAACGTGCGTCAGTCGGATTTCACTTAGTTCGGTCTGTCAGTGATGGTTTTTGAGGATTCCAGCGGGGACGAAGACTTTCCTCGTTTCGTTCGACGTCGTATCTCAAACTTGCCATTCGCCGCAGTCGCCGGAGTCTCTCGAAGGGCCGGAGATATCCGTCGAATCATCGAGCAGACTCGAGGGCGAATCGGTTGGGTCGTGCAAAAATTCATTGGCGCTTTGGCTGTAAGCTTTTTTATCCTTTTGTTCAATTTTTTTTGCGTTCTCGTCACGTTTTGGGGCTCAGTTGATCCACGTCTGAACGTGGGGAGTCACGTGATAACGGAAATTGCGACGAGTCGGTGATAACGTAACGGAACAGCAGGATTGAGATGATTCCAGAGCGTAAAATGATATTTTAACTCTAGATCGGTGACCATATGCGACTCAACGACTATGGTCACCTTATTGAGGAAATGCCGCGATGCTTTCGGGGCTGCAACGTTGCCAAATCGTTCGATCCTGAGTACGTGCGCGTAGAGGGACTCGCTGGAGAGTGTAGGAACCCGGTGTGAGCATGGCAACGTCGCCAGAAGGTGACCGCTAACGAGCCTGGTCACCTTCTTAGGAAATTCCTGTGTTTCGTTGTTTCTTCCATCTAATTATTTTTATTCTCCCATTCCAATCCTTCCATTGGACTCGAAAAAATTGTAACTGATTTCTAAAAGCTTTGAAGGTCAAACTGTAATTATTCGAAGAAAAAACCCGCCAATAGTATGCAGGTAAAAATAGATACGTGCCAGGGATTCTCTCATGCGATCACCAATCTAGGGTCAACAGGGCCCAGCGAGTTCAATTCTTCCATTCCAATCCTTCCATTGGATTTGAAAAAATCGTAACTAATTTCTATGAGCTTTGAAGGTCAAACTCTAATTATTCAAAGAAAAAAATCCGCCAATAGTATGTAGGTAGAAATAGATACGTGCCAGGGATTCACGCATGCGGTCACAAATGTAGGGTCAACAGGACCCAGCGAGTTTAATTCTTCCATTCCAATCCATCCATTGGATTCGAAAAAATCGTTACTACTTTCCGAAAGCTCTAAAGGTCAAACTCTAATTTTTCAAAGAAAAAAATCCACCAAAAGTATGCAAGTAAAAAAAGATACGTGCCAGGGATTCTCTCATGCTGTCACCAATCTAGGGTCAACAGGATCCAGCGAGTTTAATTCTTCCTTTCCAATCCTTCCATTGGATTCGAAAAAAACGTAACTAATTTCTAAAAGCTTTGAAGGTCAAACTCCAATTATTCAAAGAAAAAAATCCTCCAAAAGTATGCAAGTAAGAAAAGATACGTGCCAGGGATTCTCTCATGCTGTCACCAATCTACGGTCAACAGGATCCAGCGAGTTTAATTCTTCCTTTCCAATCCTTACATTGGATTCGAAAAAATCGTAACTAATTTCTGAAAGCTCTAAAGGTCAAACCCTAATTTTTCAAAACAAAATTCACCAAAAGTATGCAAGTGAAAAAACGATAAGTGCTAGGGATTCTCTCATGCCGCCACTAATCTAGGGTCAGTAGGACTCAGCGAGTTTTATTCTTCCTTTCCAGTCCTCCCATTGGTTTCGAAAAAATCGTAACTAATTTCTAAAAGCTCTAAAGGTCAATCGTATGCAAGTAAAAAAAAGATACGTACCAGGGATTCTCTCATGTGGTCACCGATCTAGGGTCAACAGGACCCAGCGAGTTTTATTCTTTCATTCCAATCCTTCCATTGGAATCCAAAAAATCGTAACTAATTTCTGAAAGCTCTAAAGGTCAAACTAATTTTTCAAAGAAAGAAATCTGCCAATAGTATGCAAGTAAAAAAAAGATACGTGCCAGGGATTCTCTCACGGGGTCACCAATTTAGGATCAACAGGACCCAGCGAATTTTATTCTTCCATTCCAATCCTTCCATTGGAATCCAAAAAATCGTAACTACTTTCTCAAAGCTCTAAAGGTCAAACTCTAATTTTTCAAAGAAAAAACCCGCCAAAAGTATGCAAGTAAAAAAACAATACGCGCCAGGGATTCTCTCATGCGGTCACCAATCTAGGGTCACCAGGACCCAGCGAGAACTCCGAAACCTCGTCCGCTTATAATCATCGTAGAATTAAATTAGAACGTCCCTTCGCAAATCAAGTATTACAGCCACTGTCTACCGATGTTGCCGGTTTCACTCGTGCCACCGCAAGCTCACGTCGTGTACACCGGAGAAATCGTTGGACCTCGTCGAATTCCATTCGAGTGCCTCTCTCGGGACCGGTCACCGGTTCTCGTCCCCGAGATAGCCGCAATTTCTCCAAGGGCTTACAGTCGATCCTCTCTCCGAATATCCTCCAATTATGTCGACGGGTGCTGAGCACGGTCGAATATTTCCCCGGGCCTGTCACGCATCCCTCTGTGATATCTCTCAACACTCTTACGTTCGCGTGGGTGCGGTTGTTTCATTTGAAAAACAAAAACCAACCACCTCCGCAGTGATATACGTGCGTGTGTGGTAAAACACTGGACGAATCTCGAATTTACGGTAAATCATGACGGAGCTTATGCCAAAAAGCAATATTTTTACTACCCTGTCGACGCACCGCCGCATGACGTCGTGCCCAAATGAAATACGATAATGCCTCACCCTCTCACCCACCCCCGCACATGAATTTTCACCCCCGGTGATCCCCCCCCCCTCTTGACTGTGATGATAAATAATTTTACTTTTACACGTAACGAAACACGACCGATTATATTTCATTTTTCTGGCAACGAGGATGTACTCGGTAATTTACTTCATGTATCCGCATTATCACCCCCGCGGTGGTATTGCGAAAAATACAAACGATCATCTCTCGTTCGTGATTCTTTTGACAATTCACGATGATATTTCGTTTTTGCACGTTAATTATTATTGATATCGCATCAAGAGCTGAAAAACATGTATTTTATTCATAGAGGGTGGGATTGCAACCCCTGTATCGTGTTTTATCTTTGTCACGAATATCGTTAAGCCGAGGGAACATCGAGAAATAGAATGACGCGCGAATAACTCTTTTTTTGATTTTTATTTTACGAACGTGTTATTTTCATCTCCTTCGGGAATGAACACGCGCGCGATTCTGCGAATGGATGCTGGGTGAATAAAACGCAATTCCTTTGCAAGAGTTGGCCTAGCTAGCGGACTCGATTGTGGTCCACGTCTGCTATTCCGACAGAGAGGTGGACGTTTATTTTTTTTTTGGGAATATACGAGACGTATATTTCAGATACTTTCGTTTCAGTGAGCTTTCGAATACGTGGCATATCGCGAGTTTTATGGAACGAGCTTTTGCATCGTTGTCACATAAATCTCTATACAGAAATATCAGGGACGAACTAATGGTTTGGATTAATGCCAGAGGGAAATTTTTCAAATGTTAGGTTAATGAATTATAGATTTTATCGCGAATTTCGCAATTATTCATACGTATTGCTTACATATTTTTTTCGTGGTTATTTTCAGGGTGGTCCAGCTTCCGCTTTCCCGTTGACTCAGACACTGCTGAACATTTATGGCCGGAGATCAGCCAGTCCTGACGGCCCGGTTCACATTGATCAGAATCAGGTTTGTAATTTCGATGCTAATTAGAAATCGTAATATTTCACGCGATCTCTTAATTTAGTAGGTATTTGAATGTTGAATAATAAATATGAATGCGGGGTAAGATTTTGAGGTTGATCGATTGATCGTGCATTCTATTTGGATATTGTAATCTTGACGGTAGTTGTTGGGGGCTGCGATCGTGCAGTTTTAAAAATTATACTGACGAGAGAGAATTGAACGCGGCTTTATTCAATTGACTTTATTTAATTTATTCAATTTATTCAATTGAAAAACTCGTTTGCGAGCGGTTTCGGTGGACAGAAGCCTTAATTTTTGAAGAAGTAGATGATCTATCCATGTCACCTTTTCACAAGCGATGTAACGGAGTTCTATCAGTGAGGTGGAATTATTTTGAACTGGAGAAAAACCTTGAAAACTTAATTAAATTGACAGAATCAAAAAATGTGATTTTATTCGATTGGTAAATTTTAATTGTTCACTGGCACGAGTTAATTATTTTGTAGAGGTTTCAAATTTTACGGATATTTTGTTTTATATACTTTGAATCGGGTGAGAAGTCGGGCGTATTTAAAATCCAAAATTACACCCTAATATAGCCACCATAGATGAAAGATAAATTCAGAGTCCATAAGGATAATTCCACGATCGAAAAGCCTCAACGTTATTTTTATGATAGAATTTTAAAAATCTCCCGGGCTTTTTCGATAAGCCCAATCGATTTCAGGCTTATCTGGACTTATGTTTGAATTTTGTTTTCCGAATAGAAGCCCATAAGCCTCTATTTGGGGACAATAAAAATTCTTTCTTAATTAACTCGGATTTCTCTCAATATCCCTTCTGAATAAAACAACAGTAACAATTAGTAACATAAATAATTCTCGCCTCACAATTATGATTTGCTTTTTATTTATCTCATGTATTTCCAATTTTTGAAGATAATAAGAATCATTCCTAATTTTTTACAGTTCTATTGTCGCAATATTCGAAATAAAAATAATCTTTCACTAATGCAATGAATATTAATACATGATATTAAATTAAAATTATAAATAATATTAAATAGATTCCTGCTGAGTAAAAATTAGTAACATAAATAATTCTCGCCTTGCAATTATTCTAGGTATCTTATTGTTCTTATGTATTTATAGTTTTTTAAGATAATGAGGATCATTTTTAATTTTCTACAGTTCTATCGTCGCAATATTAAAAATAAAAATAATCTCTCATTAACACAATAAATATTAATATATAATATTCAATTAAATTAATAAATAATATTAAATAGATTTCTTCTAAATAAAAATTAGTAACATAAATAATTCTCGCCTCGCAATTATTTTGTGTTTTTTATTATTCTTATATATTTATAATTTTTTGAAATAATGAGGATAATTTTTAATTTTCTACAGTTCTATCGTCGCAATATTTAAAATAAACATAATAATAATCTCTCATTGTTTTAACAAATATTATTCCAAAATAAACCAATTTTCGTTAAGAATTTTATGAGCTTTCTTTAAGTTACACCCAAAAAACCTCAAAAATAAAAAAAAAACGAATTACAAGCTCATCGACATCTCATCGAAAAAAAACCCGGTATTACATCAAATCACAATAAAAAAACACCGTCAGCACGTACACATCCAGCAAAAATAATTCCGCATGTGTTACGCGATAAACACCAACTGTCGGGTCTCAAATTGCGGTATTTCATCGCCACCCGGAAAACGAGAAAATAATAGACGTCGCGCACTTTCCATCTCCCTTAGCGATGCGTGCCGTTGGAGAAACCTCGTCGTCGTCGAATGAGGAGCGGAAAAGCCAATTCTAGCCGTGTCAAAAGCAGAAACGGGCTTTTCACCATACCGACGTATGCCCCCCCCCCCCCCCCCCCGCCAATTCTTTCTATTGCGTTTTCCTGTCGTTTCGTCGGGAAAGAAGAAAAGAGCAAGTGAGAAAGCTGAGGACGAATAAGAAAACAAGTGCGCATATAGTTATGGAGAGGGGTTGAAACGATGGAAGGAGGGGGTGGGGGGAGGGGAGGGAAGTACAGGGTCGTGCACAAATGCTTTCGTGCCTTCGTGACACGCTTGGAAAGCTCGTGTCTGCAAGCTCTCGAGTTTTCCCCGTCTCGTGGCTTTATTCCGTCTAGCCTAGTCTCATCTCTTCGCCTTTCATCTCTCTCTCTCTATCTCTTTCTCTCTCTCTCTCTCTCTCTCTCTCTCTCTCTCTCTCTCTCTCTTTTTCTCTCGCCGTCAATTTTCTTTGCCGCGATATGCCGAGGAGATCTATTGTATTTTCAGCCCCGCGGATATGCATTCATTTCAAACGCAAACCACGAGCTTCGTGGCCGTCGCCGCGTATCAACCGGCGGTGAAGCTTGAAATTATAACCTCCTTTAGCCTCTTCTAGGGAAATAGGGAATTAAGGTCTTGATGGACGGATCATCGGGCAAAAAGTTAGTCCAAAGCTGGGGAATCGTGGATTGACAATTCTAGATCATGCCGTACATGTTTCGTCTTACAAATAGCTGAAGTTATATTGAATTGACACTTAGAAATATTAATTATCTACTTTTAATGAGAATTGAAGTCAAATTCGACGATATTGGCGTGTGGTTGACTGACGTTTTGTCAGTGACTGTACAACTGTTTCAACTGTTTCAACTGTTTCAGGCGATATTCCTTATTACTTCAATTAATTTCTCGACAATTACTCGGTCGATTAATTTTAAACTAAGCATAATCGATCCGTCGATCCTAAATCTTGATGATATAATGTTTTCAGAATTTTCTGTCATTTAGTTTCATTCGTTTTGCAGCCATTAACGTCTGCAGAAGCTGTTCTCCCATGAGACACCGTGTTAAATTCACAAATTTATAACTGCTAAAACATTTAGTGAAAAAATCTGAAATAATTCATCCATTATTATTCACTCAAAAACAATCATTCCTCAAATTTTTAAGAATTTCTGACATTTATTAATATCTATCCAGTAATACCTTAATCCTTAGTCCGTAATGGTAAGTTCTTCACGTTTTTAATCGTTCGTATGATTCCATTGTTTAAGCAAATGATTATTGCAGCAATATAATGATTAATCCTCATACTAGGATAGTTAATAAGATTTCGTGAATCTTGTGGAATTTATTAGAGGGGTTTAAAGTAGTTTTCGTAGCTCCAAGCACGAGTCACTCATTTAAAAAAGACAAGGTACTGAAAATAACACGACAGTAATTAATAATAAATAAATAATAAATAATAATTCTGACCGGTTAATAATTTCGATAAATAATAATAATTAATAATAAATAATAATTCTGACCGGTTAATAATTTCGACAAATAATAATAATTAATAATAAATAAATAATAAATAATAATTCCGACCGGTTAATAATTTCAATAAATGTTAGATATTCTAATTTAGACGGCTTGACAGATTATTAAAACTTTCATCCGTTTTTATCATGTATCAAGTATTATATTTTTCCTGTACTCATGCAATTGATTTATCTCGAATAGATAATTCGGAGCTTAAATTTTCACATCATTGAACAGTTCGGAACAATCATGAAAAATTCTAATTTTCTTCATACCAGAAAAATAAATTTATTTTCAATCAAATCTCTCGGCAATTAAACTCAATCTCACTGACAGACTGCAAGAATCAATCATACAACAAATAAACCGGCAACAATGAATTTCCCGTTATTTGCACCCCAGCTTTTCCCATACAGACTTTTTTTAATAAAAGTTCATATGAAAAAAATTTCCAACCACCAACGGGCGACTGCAAAATCCTTTGACCCCGAATAATCAACAACCACCGTTTTTTCCATTTATCGAAAAATATTTATCAATGACTCTTTGATGAACGGCTCATGGATCAATAAAGCTCTGAGCGGTATGAAAAATTACCGCGCCCGAATGGCTGCCTCCGTTTTATACATTTTTCGTTATAACATTCATAAAGAGAGTACACGACGTCATCACATTTTGATACAAATTCATTGAGTTCAAAGTAATTGAATCGTTCGGCTCCGCGTGTTCGAATCAGCTCGATTTATGAAAATAGCTCAATTTAATTCCGAACCGGTTAGCGAAATAATTCGACGTAAATTGAATCCCATAAAGGTAAAAATATGTCAACGGCGAATATGAAACATAAAAATAGATCGCCGCTTCATTCTCGAACATTAATTAGCATTGAATATTGAATATTAATACGTTTTACGCTCAATCGAATCGCGGTTATCCATTCTTACCGTCCTTCGCCGTTCTCCGGATCCGTACAAAGCTCGATAGCCATTTTCATGGATTATTCAGCCAATTATCGATGCGTTATCACTCATTAAAATGCGTAAAAGCCGATAGATTATTGAAATGATAACGCGGATTCTATACCGAATATAATAACCATAATCGTTCTCGCGGGGTCATCAATCGAGCCAGATTGGTACTCCTATACGCCAGTATGGGGCGTTCTGCATAAATCATTTTACCTTCGCATTTTGATGCACCTGCGAATGTGAAATTTAGAGATCACCGAATACTTCATGCGTTATCGACCGCAGCGACGAGCTAAAATCCAATATTTATGCGGAAAACGCATAGCCAAACGAATTATCGTAACAATACCTCTTAATTTATCGTTCATCCGGCAAAATTATTAATATCGAAAGCGCTGGCTCGTCGTAAATTGAGTTCAATCGGATAATTAGGGGTTGCAATTTATTCGTACATTTTCCTGAGATCGATAAAATCGTTGATTGCTGCGTAGCGCATCGGCTCCGGTCGACTGATCGGATTGAAGAAGAGACCCTGAGGCTTTCGTGAAATTTACCTGTCGTCGCCTGGAAACATTTTTTCGCTGTCGCTGCGATAAAGATGGAACTTCGGAGAACGACGTTTATTTCTGTATCGCTGGTTTTATCATTATTGCGCCCAATCGCAATGCGTTAAGCGAATTAATCCAAGCGAGAGGGATGTTTTAATTGTTGATTAGTTCACTCGATCGTGAAGATTATTTTTGTTCGGTAGGTTTGGCGTGAGACGACCTTGTGTTTATTTAATTCATCTCCTTTATTACGTTTCGCCGTTAATCTTAAGACCTTTACAGATTTTATTCCTTCCTACTATATATCATTTTGTGTTACTTATACATAAGAAAATTCCCATTCGTTTAGCTTAGAGAAATTATTACGTTAAGACAATTTTTTAAACAATTGTTTAGATTTTTCTCTCCGATGTTGTTTAATACTCGATTTCGTTGAATCTCTGTACCTTATTGATTTGTGTTATCCTTATTTATATGTATGTCTCGATGATTATGTTTGGTAATCTCTCTCATATTAAATTTTGGGGTTACGTCCATGTCAATTAAAAAAAACCTTGTCAAGGTTCAGTTTTTTTTTTTTACCTGTATGTCAATTATTTATTAATTCTGCCGTTGGTTGTTTTTTGGTTAAGTTTTGTTATTACCCGCGGTGATCAAACATCAATCAACATCGACAAAAATTTTCAAACATCAAACATTCAGCAAACATCAAACATTTTCTTTGTTCCTGTCATCTTCGTAAAATTTCGTTTGATGAGCCAATCCCGACTTTTTGACTGTGGAGAAGTTTCCAGCATTGGTTCATGAAGAGCAAAATGTTCTAACGTCAAAACGAGCATCCATAACTGTTGAACGTTGACGCACGAAGACGAGCAGTTTCGAGTTCATCCTTAGACACCTTCAGATAACTTTCGCAAGTTCCCTAACTAGTTCTATACATCGCTCAGCAACGAGAAATCCGCGATATCAAGTCCGTCTTTCGATCGCAGCCGCCATCGCGATCAACATCGATCCAGAAACTAATCACACCTCAATCAGTCGCAGACTGATTTCAATCAGTCCATCGACTTCAAAACCTCGACACGGGATTGCGAACAATAATTAACATTTCCGCTGTGACTCTCATAATCAGGGAAAATAATTTCCAGAACACCGTAACGTAATCGTGAATAATATTCGTGGTGGCTGAAGTGGCTGTGTAGGAAACTAATTTTCCTGAAAACAGCCCCTATAGAAGCTCGGCGAGCTTGCGAAGCTCGGTATTACGAATTCCCTCGCATGATGGTGAAATAGTTTAAAAGGCAATCGAATCCATAGAAGCAGAGGCGGTAATTACCATCATATTGTGTTGGCGAGTACCGTTTAGTCGAAAATCGTTCCAGTACTGATATTCCAACAATCATTCGCATTGTAAACGGTTAAATAGAACTGAATAGCAGCGTTGCGTGGAAACTCGAAACCAGCTTACCGGTATATTGATATGCCTTGAGCATAACAGAATTCACGGAAATCTGACGATCGAGTTACGAATCATAGAGTCGGAGACGGAAAGCAGCTTACGATATTTTGCTTTTCATGATGGATTTTTTGTTCGAATGGGATTTACGACTCGTTGCTATACTCGCGCGTTGGTCCGCGAATTTATGACAACAATACCACGTTGTATAATAATATCTAGGTTACACACATGGGGAGTTTTTATGCCGGCTCTACTTGACCCCTCTCGAAAGGAATTATACATTGGGCTTCTCACATCTTCTATCTTTCGAATGGTCCATTCAATTGTACGCAACCCTTCATGGCTTCACTAACATAGGAGCTTGAGGAATCACTTCTTTCCGTGGTGATCATGGTATTGAAGCTGGGACGACAATATACGTCCACGCGATCGATCCTGAGACTCCACGAACCTCCCAATCGGCTTAGCTAAGGGTCATAAGCTCCTTGAGACCCCAGACATGAAACCCACCTTCGAACGTATCACTATCGTCCTATCATTGCGTTCTAGACCGCACCTTATCGATCCGGGAACATTAAAGCCATCGAAATACACCGCATCAAATATTTTCAGGACGTCGCGAATGTGAGTCGGCATCGAAAATTAAAAAATGCGATGCTTAGAACGAGCGAAAGTTAGAAAATGAAACGCTTCGAACGCCAATAGTTCGATAGAGCGCCGCATCGACGCGCGGCATTCTCTGACCTTCGTTCGTTCCAAGCATTGCATTTTCTAATTTTCCACACCGATCCGTGATTGTCATCCACGCACTTGCCCAATAAAATTTGACCGTCTTCGTTTCGTTCGTGCGATATCCGTCCGCGAGGGAGCACTGCATTCGCGCGCCTATACACGACTTCATCGGACGCCGTCGAAAGTACAACGCGAAGTCATCATCTCCTCGATTCCCACTTCGGCTTCCTCCGCCCACTTCTGCTAACCCACATTCGTATTCCGTATTCAGCAACTCAGCGACAATAGACAGCACTTTCGCGTCGTTTCGAGAGCCACCAGCGGGATTGTCGCCAGAGACAGTAGCGAGCCAGGAGTAGTCGTCGAGGTTGAAAGTCCCGGAAAAGACGGGCGAGTTTCGACGAAAGGGTTCGGGTAGAAACTTCGAAAGTGTCGCGCTTTCGTCATACCAAACTTGCCTACGACAATCCACCGAGTGTGTTTCGCGAACGATGGTTGATTAGCCGCCATCGAGACATCACCTGCCGTGTGATTAGGGAGTTGTCGTCATTGCAAAAAAAATTTCGATTGCGATGATTGACTGGGTATCGATAGCGCGTCATTCGCGTCGTCGATTCAGCGATTACGTGTACGGTGTACCAATGAAAATTCGCAAACGCAGAAGGTCGAAACGACGACGTGGATTGGCATCGGCTGTCAGACGCAGACAGCCGGCTGTCATTAATACCGGAGGGGTGATAGGTGATCGCGGTCATTGTAGCGGTGACAGTTCGAATCATCATCGGCGCCGCATCGACACCGACCTGTCGAATCATCGGCAGCGGTTGTGCCGCCGTTGTTGCTGCTGCTGTTGGTGGTGGTGGAGCTTCCGGTGCTGGAACGACGTGAGTTGCCACGCCGGGTGGGAGACCCCGCGCGAGGGTCTTCCCGCCGGCATATCAATCAATGATGTTAATGGCCATTGCGTCAGACTCGTGCTGGGACAAATGCGAACCCGTACGCTCGAACGTTCGAACTGACCTCTGGTGTGGCGAAGCTTCTCGAGCCATAGACGTATATATGTACAGTGTACACGCGTGTACATATATTGAATGTTCTAGCTTCAATTTAATCGGATAGATCGTCCGGAAATGGATCGAAACGCAATCAATCTTTTCGCGGTACTACGAAAATTGTCGGATTCACTTGCATTCACGGTTTGATTATTTCAGCCATTGGCAGAAAACTTTTGAACTCCATGACACGATGGCTCAGGGGTGGTTTGATGAAACGCACGTAGCGAAAAAAAACCTGAGGGGTCTGGTATTCGAATTCAAATGATTCGGGGTTTCCGCTTGAGCACGTGCGAGCCTCTGTGTAGTAGCGTGGAATTGAATATTGTTTGTGCGTTTTTTTTAAATATGTTTTTCGATGAGTTGGGCGTCAGGCTGAGACAGTAAAGCACCCTGATTTTCTTGTTGGCTCCGGTGGAAGCCTCAAAGGTCTCAAATTGGAGTAAACGTTTTCTAAAATGTTCCATCGACCGTGCGACTTCTCCTTAACGTTTTGTTAACATCATTGTAGCTGCAGTTGGTGCGCAAGTTTGAGCGAAGTTAGGGGCAAAAGCTTAGGGAAAGTTAGAGAGATTAAAAGAGAATTCGTTTCACTTTGGGGCGATCTATTGAACCATATTGAGAACGCTAGTACTTTACATACACCGTGTATATTAATTACATCATTGATCTCATAGTGCTCGCGGTAAAGGCACTTGTTATGGGATATTTGAACATCGAGCACGCATTATTGCGTGGTCTAATAGCAAGGTTCGATCAGCCATATATAATTACATTGATAATTTTACAAGGAATTAGTCATGCGCAAGTATTTGGAATAAAAAATGAATTAGCTTCACTTTGTGGTCACTTGACTAGATTTGAATTGAATGATCAGTTTCAAAATGACGTATATTCCATATAATATTTATATTATTTTTAATAATTAGTTGCCTTGCTAATATACTTACCGAAAAATAAGAAAAATTGCATGTATTTTAAAGGGAAAACTTGACATTGTTACAGAATATTATTAAAGTTGGACTAGAAGAGAGAAATTAGACCTAACATTCTTTAATGCTTTTTAGAATCGATTAAAATCCCCCCGCGAAAGTCAAATTTCGAACATTATCCAACTAAGAACGCCCCAAGAATATAATTACATTGATAATTTCACAAACAGTCATGTAGAAATATTAAAAATAAAAAATAGATTAGTTTTAGCTTGTGATCACTCGACTAGATCCGAATTGGATGATAATAGTAAAAAAACGTATATTCTATACAATATTTATACTCTTTTCCGTGAGAATAAGATTGATAGCCGTTAATTCCATATAGTATTGAATTTTTTCAGCGATAATTAGCTGCTCCGCCAATATAATAACCAAAAAAAAGGAAGATTGAATGTATTTTAAGGAGAAAACTTGACCTCGTTGAAGGACATTATTAAAGTTGAATCAGAAAAGAAAAATTACGCTCAACATTCCTTCATCCTTTTTTGACTCGATTAGAACCCTAAAAATATCAAAATTATAAAATGATCAAAATAAGAACGACCCAAGAATACATACCGGGTGTCTCACCTAACTTGGCCACCTCCAATATCCCGGTAATTATCGACGTCACAAAAAATGTTCCAGAAAAAAGTTGTACGGTGCGAAGGAAGTCACCAAATGCGTTCAATTTTTTTTTATTTCCTTGGAGGCGCTGACGCACAGTGAAGGTCACCTCCCCTTTTTTTTAATGGTACGGTACATTTGTTTTTCAATAATCTTGTAGAGCATCGCAAACCGCATGAAAACATTCGGGGGTCAGAGTCGTTCAAGGTCATTCAAGATCAGTATCGATGAAAATCGAATCGATACCAAAAACGTTCGTCAGCAACTTCAGTTCTCGTTCAGGGACAGTAAATGAAGGAATTTGAATTTCATCTAATTTCATTTGAATTTGTTACGTCGATAATTACCGAGTTTTTCAAGGTGGTCAAGTTAGGTGAAACACCAGGTATTGAAATGAATATAACATCCATATAGACGTATGTACATTCGGATTACGAGTCTAGGAAGCTTTTCCACCAGTTTCCGGAGCAGTTGGGAATCTGACGATTGTCTTGGGTAAAGCATCGATAGCGTTATTGAACAGTCTCCGAGGTGTTTGAACAACCGTAGCGGAAGAATCGCTGACCGCCCTTCAGGCACTTCGCACCGGTCTACACTCGACCGTAACTGGTCTGTGTATAGGAAGTTTATCATCGGAAGCCCCTCAAGGTCTCGACAAATCCGGGATTTCACGCGATTAGCCATCACGACCCGCAGTCTCGCCCTTCCAATAGCGTCTGATGGTCGAACCATCGACGCTTCAACGATATCGTTCCAACCAACCGTGTTAAATCCAACGCCACCCGGGTTAAGATCGTTACGTAGGGTGACTTGTGACCCGTGGACGTCAGTCAACTTCACTGCCTTTGGCACGCAACACATCAACGTTTCGCGTCCGCCCTGCGGTGTCAAATGTGTCGGCATGATCTTCGTCAATGTACCCTCCAGAATTCTCTTCAACACGGTCAAGCGAATTAAGGTTGATTTTGGAACTTCCGCGTGAATTATTCCTTCTAAATAAAGGAAAAGAACTTTTGGGAGAAACTTTGTGATGCTGTGACGTAGTAAAATTACTTCTCTAGAGATTCGTGCAATTGTCAAAACGTCTGGTGTTCGTGAATTTTTATATATATCAATAATAAATGAAATTAAAAATCTGTTCGAATTTTCTTCGTCGACGAGATTTTTCGTGAAAAATATTAACTTGTTATCAGTCAGTGATGTCAGACCTATAAAATAGCCCTGTGATTTTTTCTAAATGTTCATTTTCTGCAAAGATTTGAACGCTACAAATTTTGTACAAGAATAGTTTCTTAATCTGAGTGAGCAAAGAATTACGAAAATGGCTGTGAAACGGTTTTTCCCAATTCGTAATCAACTGCTGTGATGTTATTTGAAATGGATTATTTGTCTTGTTTGTTTTAGAAAACAAGAT
This sequence comes from Sussaba pulchella, assembly GCA_963971145.1. NCBI lineage: Eukaryota > Metazoa > Arthropoda > Insecta > Hymenoptera > Ichneumonidae > Sussaba > Sussaba pulchella. Next base: position 1,975,920 of record OZ020170.1, read on the forward strand.
ACAAGAGTGCGGGTGTTGAAGAACAAGTGCCACCTCCACCCTCTCCGCCGCAACTCAAGGACACCATTCTTCACGATGGCATATCCCGACCTAACTCCGTCGACAGAATCCTGCAACCCGACGGATCGCAGCACATCCTTGCGAACCACGAGGCGCTAAATGAGGTGAGTCAATTTGAAAAGTGAATACAGTTATTTCTTTGGGACAAGAGCGAGTGAAATTCCGCGGGAAGCTTCTGTAAAGTATCATATAAATCCTCCTATAAAGGCTCATCGGGTGAGAATCGAGATTCCAAATGTCACCAATGTTCCGAAAGCTCATAACTTCAAATTTTTTAGATTCAAGATATAATCCGCTGGGAATTTGAATCGCCAATTGTTTTTTGGACCCAGAACCGTATCGAATCCGAAATTGGATGATTCGCATTCAAGAACAATTAACATTGATTCGGAATCAAATAATGAGAAGCAAAGTTCATAACATTATATGAATATATGAATTTTAAATGAGGATAGATGGTTTTTGACGTTCTCGACGTTTTCTACAGTTTTCAACGTTTTCGACGTCAAATGCCAGGTAATTCACAAGACGTGTCAAAAACCCTGCATATCGCCATTTTACCCAACCCTGACCAGCACTCGACGCGTCAACACGTCTCTAACCTTTTTTTATAATAAACAAAAAAAAATCAAACGCGTCGTTGGCAGTGTGTAAATTATTGATAAAACCCAAAAACTATGTGCCAAGCACTCAGCTACAATAGCTGCTGATGACATAACGAAAGAAAATCGAAGATGAAATACGTACCAAGCACTCGGCTACGATAGCCGCGCAACATAAATATTAGGAACTTCGACTCGCGACTGCTTTATCGAGTTTGCACTGCTATTCCTCTTGGTTGCTGTGGGTACATAGCTTAAATTCCGTCGAGGTAGTCATCTGCACAATGCAGGGAAAGTTCTGTACAGTCAGGGTCGATAATAGAGATCGGAAAGCGAATTCTAGCTTACCGACGGTCGGCAGTGATTAAATCCGTAAAAACATCGAAAATCCTACCTTATCGACAGCCGGAAGATAACTCATACCATCCAGTGTTACAGCACTTTCATTGGATAAAGCAAATACCGTTGGCAGCTAAGGTAGACAAAACTTTCTCTGCGGTTGAGGAGGATTCTAACGTCGGGGCGAAAAGATTTCTATGTTATCGCATATCCTGCGCGATTCTGTGCAAATAGAGTCGAAGTTAATTGATATCTTTTCGAGTGATTCGCTTTGGCCGTGGTGATTATATTGTTGATAAGGTTTCGGCGATAGACGACCTCTTTAATTTATTTTGTTGTTTACGTTTCGCCCCTCTGATTCAGGGCTTCTTCAGAAGTATATTTGATTTCTTCTTTCCTATTTTTTACATGCTCTACAATTAGTAATTCTAATTTATATGATTATCAATTATTCTTGTATGTTATAATATGATGACTTATTGTATGTTCTCACATACAATGATTTGTTAATTGATATCACTGATGTAATAACGATTCGTTTGCGGGTTGCCTGAAACAAGTGTTATCATTTTGAATCTACTTAGATATGATTCTAACGATTTTATATTATTTTGAGATACGTGAATATTTATGGACCTATTTTTGAATTATCGTTTTAGTTCTATATTGAATTGTGGAAATTTGGTGTAGGATCCAAATTACGAAACTTCGATTTGGCGGCCCGCAAGCGAATCTTCTTCGAATCAAATATTTCGAATTTTCAATATACGTCCATCCGAGATAAAAATATTACCTAGGATTTTAATCTCATTAAGGGGAGGGAGGGCAGAAAAATATCAGCAACGAATAAATTTAGATCGTCAGAACAACACTAGGACATAAAGAGTGTCAAACTTAAACTTTTTTCTCGCCGGTGCGAGTTAAAACTCATAGTTTCAGAATTATTATCAAACCAATGTGTGAAAAATAAGTTATTAAAAATAATGACCTTTCGGCATTTCTAGTTTCGCAGTAATAATTCACCGTAAATTATAAATCCGACGGTTGTACATCAAAACTGTTTCTTCCAGTACGATTCCGTAAGTTTTCGCGCAGTGACAAGTTTAAGCCCAAGTCCAAAGGCGTTTGGAAAAAATGAGTTCGGTCGAATTAATGGAGAGTTCGTAAAAAACTCGTGTTCAAGTGGGTCAGCGTTTCGTGAATTATTTATCGATCAGTTCGCGTGCGAGTCATTCGTCGAGAAACGGTTTGTGAATAACGAAGGGTAACTTCTGGTTTTTCACGTCCGGCTTACGGTGACAGCACAGTCATTAAGGCGTAACGATTGTGTCGCGAAAAAGTCGGAATATTTGCTTAGATTTCCGTCAATTTCCGAGCTTTGTTTCACGTCGAAGGGCGAAGTTCATTTCGTTCTCGCGTCCGCAAATTCACCGGCCTCGAAGTCTCGTCAAAACTTGAACAGCTACAGGCATTTCTTGAAAATTCGCGGTCGATATTTAATTATTCGAAACAAGACATACGAATGGAAAAAAAAATTGCACTGACTAGTAATCGGTTTGGAATCGATATAAACGTTTGACAGGTCGTCAGAAACAATAACCGAGCGTGCAACTGGTTTCAGGAAACTTTTAACGCTTCTATAGGTACTTTGCAAGCTTCTAACCTCAGGGAGGTCAAGGCCACGTCCCTGGGGCCGAGGGTAGATCGACCATACACCGATGCGTCGTTTCTTCGCTGCCGTAGGGTTGCTCTCTTCCGGATCTCGCCCTCTAAAGGGGCTGAATCGGTGTTTTTAGATGCTGGGTCAAAAACCCCTCGTCTTGGGGTTCGGCCATTTTTTTCTACCTTGTAGAAAAAATTGTTTAGAACGTTGGCAGAGCCCTTCGTCCAATGCTTCTTCCGGTTTGGAAGGTCACATGCGTTTAGTGGCAGAAGGAATGCCGGAAGTTACTTCGAAAAATTAAAAACGAAAATTTAACAAAAAAGTTTTAGAGTAAAATCGAATCAATGAATGTCAATTGGCCAAGATCTAAGAGGATTCAACAATTCTTTCATCAATTTTTGATTTTAATTAAAACACGATATAGATTCTGAAAGAAAAATTGCAGAAGGAGAAAAAAAATGCAATTTTTTCGGTGATTTTTTTACCCTGTTGAGATGGAAGCAGAAGCAATTTGAAGATTGACATGTTTACTCTCGAAATCGTGTGATAAGACTTTTTGAGAAAGAAGAAGATTCATTAAAGTTTTTAAAACTGCTAATCGATTTGCCATTCATGAGATATTGAAGGTCGAGAAGAAAAAAAAAATGTTTCTTTATTCCGTCGTCGATGTCTCAGAGAAAAATGATTGTACCGAAAGACTTAAAAGACTGAGTTAAAGCTAAAAAATTTGACTAAATAGAGTTGCTATTGATTAAGTCAGAAAAAAAAATTTCAGCCCGAGGAAAAATTTGAAAAAAGTGAAAATTCAAAAAAATATTTTTTCCGATATTTTTTTCGATTACGCCATAACTGACGAACAAAAAAATATTGTATCCAAGGATTTCTAAAGTAGACATGCTAAGCTTTAAAAAGCTTGCTTTATTATCTCAATACGACAATTTTTCACATAATTACAACCTTCTAAAAATCGTTTAAAAAATTGCAAAATTTTTCTGCTCCTTAAATTTTTCACTGAGTGCATAAAAAATCCTAAAATCTCAGAGTACTCGTAACTATTCTCATTCCTGGTAAAATTAACCTCACCAAACAATGTACTAACTCTCTTGAAGTTAACACAAAAAATTACTTTCATTTTTCCAAGAATATAACCGCAAAGCCGAGGATAAAAAAGTAGATCAGAGCCAACGATTTCATCGATCCGGCGAGTTTGTGACTGCGCCTGACCACGTATCGGTCTTATCTAGCGTTCGCAGTGGTAAACTCGCGGCGCTGCAGCGCTTTTCAAGCCTTCGCAGTCGCACGTTTTACCTTTGTTATCGAACTCGTGAGCGTTTCGATTATGGAATTGTCGCGGAGCCTGACGTAATGGCGCAGCGATATGAGTACATGCGTTTATCACAATCCGAAGACTTTGCGATTAGCGATGTCGGAAACGGACGAGGCACGAATGAATACGCGCGTAATCGACGTTCGGAGCCTCGAACTAGCTTTTGGAGCACAACTGCTACGAAAAAGATAAAGATTAGTTTTTATTCTACATATACAGTAGTAGAAGTAATGGCTGTACTTCTCCTTGGAATAATCAACAGTTATATATTCTGACTTATTTTCAGGCATAAGCAGACCTTTACACGCTATATTTTGTCTTTATATTCGTTATTTAGTTGAAGTTTTTGTGACTGATGAAGGAAGCTTTGTTTTCACTGGAAAAAACTTTTTACGAAGCTCTTTTGTTAACGGGTTCTTATTTACTTCAACAGGTTTTCCGGGTTATTATAAACTTTGTTACGAAAAATTAATTTCAGTTAAAACAAGTGCATTAAATTAATTATTTATACACATGAATAATTTGTCCTAGACAAGGTTCACATTCAACCCTGACACTATACACCCTTTCTTGATTAAACACCACACCAGCGGTCAATTTGACCCTGCCCAAGCTTTGACTATCCGCCATTTTTAATCAACTCGTGCGATCGCGTTGAAAAAATTCTGAAATATATTTTGAACATTCTCAAATCAATAGATACCAATAAAAAGTGCTATTGGAATAATCGACATACACAAAAAATTCATAAAAGAAACAACCTTTTTTGAAAAAAGCGTTTGCACACAAGAAAACGATTTAAAATGGTTCAAAATGGATCTGCTAGTGTTACAAGCGTTAACCTGAGACGCGATAAATTTTTTCCAGTATCATATCAACACGATCGATTCCACTGCTGCTAATCCCCAATTTCCATATCGGTCACAACAGTCGCCTCCCTTCGTAACAACTAAAGCTACGCTGTAAAGTCGTCCCCTCTGCAGATATAGGGTCCGAAGACACATCGAGCATTCCCGAAGGCCCTAACAGGTCGATCCGGCTTGCCGTTTAAGGGGTCTAAGAAGCTCTACAAACCATCAACAAGCTCGACGTGCCCACCGACACACTCGCGTCGGATTAAATATTGAACGCCCTTACTTGCATAACAAGAAAATCCCCATGTAATGCTCTTACTCAAATCATAATCCACAACGATCCCAACTATAAGAGGATTTAATCTACCGATGTGGAACTTTCGTGCGTTAGCTGGATTTTCCCAATGGGACGACATTTATCGTTGATCACCCAAATAATTCAGTTTCGTCCTAGTTCGTCCCATCGTGCTGTCAATTTTATCGCGTATTGTTTTATTTAAAAAAAAAAAATTTTGTTGTTTTTTTTTTTATTATTTTTTTTTTATTGTGTAATTTTTTTTTTTTTTTTACTATTATTCCAAGCGTGGAGGTAATATTGTGACGAGTAAAACCACTCGGACTGAAAGCTGTTATTATGACAGAGCTTCGTTACGGCACATCGAAGGCGTTTGACAGTATTCGTACATCGATTTGCGTGGACACGCGAGTTCGCGTGATGCTCAACGAATAACCGCCTACGGAATTCGATATCAAAGGTGGGCCTGTCAACTGACACCAAATGAAACGCTACATTGTCCATACTCTTGGGCTTCAGGGGCTTTTAATTAAAGTCCCTCGGTTCGAAACTTCAATTCTCCATACGTCGTCTATTCCTGGTTGGGCTCAGGGTGACGAATTGTATGTTTGGACTACAGTTTTCCTATTGAAAACGAGTCAACTGCCGCAGTTGCAATTCAAACTGTCGCACGTAGCGATATTTCTACAGGTCTTTTGCTGGAGAATCGTTCGTTGAATGACTTCCGTTAGGTTTTTAATTGGATGGTGGTGGGTATAGCTCAGAAGTTCTTGTTTCTCGTCAATTTTTATTATAGATAATTCCGTATCCAAACAGTCGAAAGCTCCACGAATCGTTCGTACGAGAAGCTAGGAAGAAAATTCAGCACGCATCCTTTCAGAAAAAATAACAAACTCAGGTTTCAACCCCTAACTTTTCCAAACTTATCTCCATCCAAAAATCAACAGCCAGTTTTGCCTATAGCCAACAAACATTCAACAAATTCTACGCCATCGGCACAAAAGATTTCTCCCGTCGCAGATACTTCGAACACGTTCACAAACGTTCCATAAAAACGTCACGTCAATGAATATTCATTTCCATTCGCTTCGACGGTTCTCTCTTTCGTACCGAAAAGCGAATATCTTCACCGGTCAATCTTGATAGTCGACGAGGTTTATTCTCGGAAATACCGACGACTCTTTGAAAGCCGGCTGTTTGCGCATGGCTTATCTCCGAGAGGGATGGAATCGGTAGAGGATGGCTTGGCACTGCGTTCAGTCCCCCACCCACCCTTTCCACGGGTAGAATGCGACTCCGTTCGCGTCTGAGGCTCCGGTAACGGGTGAGCAAGTGTAGTTTGCACGAGATGGCAGCGCAGTGCGCCTCGCCTGTGTGACCACACTCTTCATACTCTCGACCAAGACCTCAAACCGTTACCACTCCAACCTCCCCTTGTCTCCCGACCCCCTCGCACACACACACACGTAGAAACTCGCGAGCGTCGAATTCCCCCCCAAACCACCCTCTCATGGCACAAACACCACTGCCATGTCTGTATATTCTTTTTCCACTGGCACGAACAAGCTGTCGTACCTTTTCATACATTATACAGGTAGCCGTTCACTCGCCCGCCATATCAGTCCGCATTTCCACCCTTTCCTTCGTTCCACCGCAACCCCTTGCTGTTGCCAATGTTTCGCTCTCCTCCGTTCTCTATGTCGCTCGAATGTTGTACTAGTAGCGGCAGTGCGCGCAGTAACGTAGGTCAGTGTTCGCGAAAACCACATTCCCCGAAAGCCTCCCTTTTAACCCCCCCCCCCCCCCCCCCGCTTGCGATACCCCTAGTAAGTGCTAAACCCAAGATCCGATGTCACCATTGATCCGACATCAACGTTGTGAATCATCAACCACGTGTCAACCTTTATTATCCGTCGCGACGGTCGATAAACACAGCTATACGAAATATGCTGCTTCTCGATTGCAAAGAATTTTGTTATTGACAATTTTATCGTGATACAGTGAAAGCATTCGCAGTGATATAAATCTTAACCTGTGCGGGCGATTAATAACATCGCGTTTTCGTTGAGCACGAGAAAAATCGATAAATAAATGAAACAAAACGATTGATGATTCATTGAACCACCGAAGACTCGTCGAAAAGTGAGGACAGTCCCGATAACTTTTCACAGTTCATTCACAGTCAAGGTCCTGTGCTGGCTCGGCAATTATTCAATCGTTCGACGAGTTCTCGTGCAATCTCGAAAGGTTATCGTTCGCATGTGAAACTACCTGTTTCTAAAGTGAATACGACAACGAAAATCAAGAATGAATCGTCAATTATGAGAATACGATGTAACCATAGTGAAGTCTCGCGCGTAATTCGATCAATGTGACGTAAAAATGGATTATTAATCGCCTCGACGTCAACCTTGAAACATCACAAGACACTTCATTATATTATTATAACCGACGTCGGATGCGTTTTCACGATATACATACAACGTGAATATTCGACCTGCAATACTGCCTTCGTTGATCTCTCGACGACGTTTATCGGACGCGATATGATCATTATTTCGAGCGTGAAAAAAAAGATGTTACGATTGTTAATAATCCCGTGAGAGTGAGAGGTCGGCTATCTCACGTCGCACGTTCAAGAGCACTGACGTTATTATTTGTGACCGGCTGAAATCGGGTCGGGTCGTTCAGGCTCGCTTCGCACGGCGTATCGACCGGCGCAGTTGTCCGGGCAAGCCGGTGGGGCGGAGAACGTGGGGTGGCGAAATTTTCGTCCCAGAAACGTGCGAAACTCGTCGACGCCAGCACCGCAACGGCCTCGGTTTCGTATTATCCCAATCTCCCGCGCCAAATTCGAATCGCATGTGGCCTACGAAAGAATCAACGTAACGAGACATCGACGTTTCGACGTTGCCGCGTGAACGATCGCATGCGATCGCGGATACGAACATGATTTCATCCCCCCCGCAATTTTAAGGGCGCATGAAACAGTCGCAGCTCGCTCTCGACAACGCAATTCCGGTGAGAATAAAAAAAACACGAAGTTTTTACGTGACTCGAGAGGCGAACGTATTTGCATTCGTTATTGGCACAGTTCCATTGTTGGATTTGGTCTATGCAACCTGTGGTGAACCTTTTCTTCGTTCACGTTGCCTCGTTTTAATCCGGGCTATCTCGGTCTTCGGTTAATTTTTTTGGGGCCAAAGATTCTAGCGACAATTGGAACTCGAGCCTGTGCTAATGAGGCTAATTAAGGGTTGTCGAGGAGAACGAGCGATAACATCGACTCTCTAAGTAGGCTAATAGGCTCGTGGATGCTACAGCAGAAGTGTATGACTGCGACGTTCGTTCGACGAGGTCGAAGAATGGGCGAGAGGTCGTGATATCGCTGCGAGAACGGAAAATACTACACGTTTCGGACTGTATGCACCGACTTCGATAGCGCTGATTGATTTAATTGCTTCGAGAACGTGGAAAATCCAGTTGATTTTGGATATTCGACAATGACGTGACCGTAGCACGGTTCATTCGGACTTTTTGTCGAGATTTGTACAGAACTGGATCATTAATTGATAGGAAAAGCAGTATCGTACGTCTCGTTTGAATTGTTTCTTTTCAAACGAAATAACAATAAACCCTACAGGCGTTCAACTGTTGTGGAATTCGCGATCAACATCTGCCAATTTGCGTTGTTGCTTGCAACGTTGCTTAGTTGAGGAAGTCAGCAATTTTGGGTAATTCATTGGCTAATCGGGTAACCGGTAAAAAAAAATGGGATCATTTGAAAAAACGGAGTAAGATAATTTCTGATGATTATCAAAATCTGGAATTCTCCGCAGCTTTGAGATGTGAATCAACCCGGAATCAATCGAATTCTTCTGATGAGAATGGAAGTAACGCCTGTCTACTTGTTTTCCTGACTTAAGGCTAGCTGCTGAGTCCCTTCGGTTTTTTTTTAATCAAAGTTCATTGATATCGTACGAAATCGACAAAACCGACTGCGGGTTTGACTTTCCAGGCCTGGGCAAATTGCCGGTCGGTAACCGGACTCTGCTCTACCAACGACCCAAACTTCAACCCCTGTAGTAGATCGTACTAAAATAAGATGTCGCGATGAAGTCCTACCGCTGATGATCCACAACCCCGACCACAAACAAAAATTAATTAACACTGACGAGTAACAAAGAAATATCGTAATGTGACAATAAATAAGCCTTCGAAAATTATCTTTAAATAATCATAATAATACCAAGAAACCGTGAGAAATTTATAAATTATATATCGACATATTTATATAAATATAAAAACGATTAATTATCGCGCGAATATAATGAAAATTAGTGAACCAGCGGAAACAGTGTGGAACGACTTATCGTTAATAGTTTATCGTGAATACACGGTTTATCGAATTTCGATATGCCCCCAACTACTCCGACTTATCCAGCCATGTGCTCGATCTGTCCACGGAGCAAGAAACCTCATCATCCGAAGAAACTAGTTCGGTTCGATTCCATCATCGACACATTTTCCATTTCGGATAGCAACGTAACTAACAATCAAAGGGTGAGTTGACTTTTGAGACAGGATTTTTATTTTTCACCCTCGCGTTTGATTATTCTAAGCGATAACGTTGTCGATAGACAACGCCCGGGGTAACTTGGGACACCCAACTTGGACTTGGACTTGGGACTTTGGGAGTTGTCAGGACACTAAATATGACGTTCCAATAATTTATGAATGTGGGATGTCTACTCATTTTTTAAAATGGGCGAGCGCTTGACGATACGTGATTTTACGTGATTCGTCGACTGGCTCGAGTAGAATAAGTGAGTTTGATTGATCGACCCTTATTATAGATATAATAAGCATCGTAAATCCGCGATTTTTAAATATTTTATTCGCTCCCGGAAAAAAGAAATAAATGAATGAATATTATTTGTGCTTGGTTCGACAGATTGACAGTCAGCTAAAGATGCTTTTTCATTGCGTTGAAGCCGCGGCGACAGTTTGAATATAACAATGATGAACTCAACTTGTATATCTCACCTCTGATTAGTTCTCATCTCGCATCTTCTTAGCCTTACATCTCTGAAACTAAGCGTTATCGGGAAAAAACCGAGGATTTATGTGGACGATTCTTTTTCAACTGGGCCACTTTTCTTTTTCAACCCCCAATTTTTTTCATAATCTGCCAGTTTGAAATATTGGTCAAAAGGAGCGTCTTTGATTTTTTTTAGATTTGTTTAGGCTTCCGTTCAGGATTTTCAATTTTTCATTACGAACACTTTACCTCAAAAAATATTTATCGAACAAAAAGAAACATAAGGATAAAAACTTTTTTATTTTATTAGGAGAGGGACCAAAAGGATGCTTTTCCAGAAGTTACCTCCACTTTATCCTAAAACTTAACTCTCTCGACGCTTTCTAAACAATTCGCAGGCAGCACCGTTAATACAAAAATAAAAACGCCCATGAATGTACGATCTTCTGTTCAATTCTCTGCACCATAAGTTCAGTAGTAATTATCGAGTAAGACTCTCCTAACAACTGCAACAAATAATAGCACGTTGGACCTAATTTTTCACCGTAGGAAGATGACGTAATAAATGATGACAAATTTAATAACGTTTTTGATATATCTCGACGCAGCATTATGATATATCGTTGAATGAATAACGCCGTAGAATCCTAAATTTTCGAAAAAGAGTTAGGAAAATTACCATGTGATACTTCATCATTCTATATAATCGTGGCTAGGAACTCGAGTGGAAAGAAGTGGAAGTGACAGTCGAAGAATGCTTATCAACACCACGCTTGCTGTAGTTGAGATTTATGTTCCGGAATCTTCACATCTTATTTTCTCTCTCTTGCTTTTTCTTCGACCATGAACGAAATAAAGATAACGTACGCCTTTATCCTCGACACAATACTATTGTTCAGGATAATCCGATCGGAAAACCCTCGTACATTAGATATAATCGGAAGTAGACCCCTGTCACCTTTTTTACTTGTCATTTCTTGCGATATTAACCATCCCAATTTGGGGGAAATTAATTGTGAATAAATTTGTGGGTTGAATCGATACAATTCTGTATTATCATGCGATTGATGCATGATCTAGAAGAGAATTTTCTAGGGAATCCTATTTTTTCTCTGGGATCTGGAAATACCCAAATAAAAATTCGCATCGTTCTAGGGTCACCTTAATAAATTTTTTCGTCAAACAGAATAAATGCAAAGCTCGACAAATTCCGTTTGTCGAGTAAAACTACGCATAATTGCTTAGTTTCCCAAGCAGTTAAGTTTTTTTAAACGCCACGTCATAAAAAAATTACAAAGTCACCTCCCTAAGTCTGTACTCAGCTCACACGTAGAGTCAACATATTTTTTTGACGCTACATTATTGCTCGTTATGGATAACAATTGCTCGCCAAATCTATGGTTTCATTGTCATTTTTTCCCCACTCAATTCAATCAATTTTATTTTTTTTGTTTCAGGTAAGAATCACGACTTTACGTCATCGCCAGTCGTCCTACGAACTCGTAAGTAGTTAATTCAGTAGTAAATCCTTGACATGTCAGACGTAATAAGTCTCGTCTCGGTCGTCGTTAAGAGTCGCGGAAAAATATTAAAAACTTGAAAAAACGAAAGGTTTGAAAAGATTTTTTCCGTCAGATTTTGACGAAGCGACATAAGAGACGAAACGATGATTCCCGTCGTGGTTTTATCCGGTCGCATTGCACATCCTCGCGTTCGTCCGAGATCTCGGGATATTGACTCGACATACTCGAAAAACTCCCCCTCACGGGTTGGCTCTCGACTGGCAGCCGGTTTTCATCAAAACTATTTTAATATACGAAAGAAATGATGGAACGGTAAATATTTCCCGGATGAGCAAATAGAGCGAGGTTTTATAAGTAATTACGGGCGATGCTTGTATCGATTCGAAAATAATCTGGCTGGGGAATTTTAGGCGGATGAAGAAACAAGCGAAATTGCATTTTGAAGGATATGGGAATTTTGTTTCGTTGTTGAGAACCGATGGAAAAAAATATTGATACGGAATAGAATCGATGTAACCTCAATGAGATTAGGAATGGTATTGAGTATTTAAAACCATGCGAATATAACTGATTATAATTAAGTTTAACAAAATATGCCGTCCTCATATCTGTTCACAATACCCTATTCATCCCCCTATCGTTCATTTCCCATCATTAATGATGATTGATGAACTATTGTTATATCTATTTAGAATAATTATTTACTAATGATAATAATAATAATAATATTAATTCTTATTATTATTATTATTATTATTATTATTATTAATAATAATTATTTTATACTAATAATAATAATTATTATTTTATAATAATAATAATTATTATTATTTTATAATAATAATAATAATAATTGTTATTATTATTATTATTATTATTATTATTATTATTATTATTATTATTATTATTATTATTATTATTATTATTATTTTATCATTTTTATGATGATTGATGAACTGTCGTCATATCTATTGAGAATAATTAGTCTCTAATAATAATATTCATTATTATAATAATAATTATTATCGTTATAATAATAATAATTATAATAACAAATATTATTATTACAGAATAATTATTCTCAATAGATATGACAATAGTTCATCAATCATCATCAAAATTATAAAATAATAATAATAATAATAATAATAATAATAATAATAATAATAATAATAATAATAATGATAATAATAATAATAATTATTATTATTATTAATAATATATATAATAATAATAATAATATAATAAATATATATAATAAAAATAATAATAATAATAATAATAATAATAATAATTATTATTATTATTAATAATTATATTATTAATAATTATAATTATTATTATTATTATTATTATTATTTTTATTATATATTATTAATAATTATAATTATTAATAATAATTATTATTATTATTATTATTATTTTTATTATATATATTTATTATATTATTATTATCATTATATATATTATTAATAATAATAATAATAATTATTATTATTATTATTATTATTATTATTATTATTATTATTATTATTATTATTATTATTATTATTAGTAAATAATTATTCTCAATGGATATAACAATAGTTCATCAATCATAATGAATGATGGGATGATTAATGAACTATTGTCATATCTATTAAGAATAATTATTCTCTAATAATAATATTTATTATTATAATTATTATTATAATAATAATATTAATTATCGTTATTATTCTTATTATTATAATAATATATAATGATAATATAATAATAATAATTATTATTATCATTAATATTATTACTATTATTATAACAATAATAATATTTATAATTAAAATAATAACGGAAAATACAAAAAGTCATTTTTGAGACGGAAAGAAAAACCAGCGACTAGAAACTAAAACCCAGAATCTTCAACATTGAATCATAAGTAAATTTATCAAAAACGTATCATTCGGTTCGGTCGTTCCTCAACCCGCAAGGCTGCAATTCGAAGTACCCGAGAAAAAAAAAGTAATCAGGGTCTAAAAACGGCAACGACGAAACGTTACGCTCGCTTATTCTTCGTTTAGTTCACACTCGTTACGTCGGTATCAACGTGACCAGCTGTGTACGAGAGAAACGTACGACCGAGACTCGCACAGAGAAAATACGTCAAATGTGTAGTACGCAGCATTAGGGTGCCACATTTTACGGAACTTTCGAGCCATGTTTTTTTTCCTCGCGACTGTCGTTGTTTGCTCACGTGCTTGATTAACAACCAGGAATACTGCGCACTTTTAACTTTGCTTTTAACGATGTTTGCCCCAGCATTGAGGGAGTTTGAGGGATTTTACAAGATCACGCGTATTATTTAGCTTTGCTATTGACGATATTCAAATGGCAAATGGGATTGAGAGGATACGTCGGAAAATGACAGTAAAATTGGATTAATTAATGAACAATTTTAAACCATGGAATTGCGTTCTCGTCGTTCATTTGTCGGCATGTGCCGAAGAATTCGGAGCAGAAATTAAATTTTCTCTGGAAATTAAACGAAAAACGGTATCGCCGTATTCAAGCCGCTCTCCGGTAATCGAGCTTCCGGTGTAATTTCGCGCAACGTTCGCCGGATACGGCAACGAACCACGGTTGTACGTGTAATTGGCTTCGCGAAAGAATAGCTCGAAAAAATGAAATAATACAAATGAAAATTTAAAAATAATTCAGGACGGACTGTTTGAAACGCCTGAGGTCTGTGCAAGCCCACGGGATTTTTTTTGGCACGTGTTTAGCTTGTCAAAAGCTTAGCGAGAGTTGAGTGAGAAATTTTTGGGCACAATTTTGGCCAATATGGCGACGGGTTGAGGCACGAGGATTTAAATGGATATTAAGATTGTTGTGGCTCGCTCACGGATGTACATTTTGTTACGAATGCATTGTTGAGATGTGGTTTTGCATTATTGCCGCGGTGTGGAATAGTTCGAAACGCGAGAGTTGTTGCAATTCTTATTTTTCAGACCTTTTTTCTTTCATTTTTTCTTTTTTTTTTTTTTATACTGCAAAAGTCAATTATTGGAAGATAGTTCGATTCTTTCGTTGCGGTAGACAACGTTAGCTAGAAGAAAGAGCATCGTTATTATTGCATTTGCATATAATAATGAAGAGCTGCGAGATAAAACTCGCCGGCTGCTTCTTTTTAAATTTTTTGATGCACGCATTTTTCTTCCGGGAACCATTTTTATTCCGGGTTTCGTAACGTCTATTCTTCAAATATATTTCTTCTCTTTTTTTCGTGGTTTTTTTTTCATCGAACCATGAAAACGCACCATTTTGAAGTTTTGAAAATAGATTTATTAACATCTGAACGCACACTCAATTTTTCAAAATATTCATTGAAATAAAGAAATCAGAGATTTTGTTTGAAATAAAAATAACCTCTTATCAATCAAATTATATAAATATAATTTTTAAATTAATCTAAAATACATCGAAAATGGAGAAACGAATTACAAAGTACGATTACGAATTACGAAGCTTTCCCCAAATTCCTTTTTCTGTACGATTGGGCTCATTTTCAAGGCGTTGACACGAAGAACCCCATAACAATGTTTCCACCCCCCCCCCCCCCCCCCCCCCCCATAACTCCCTCGATGGGAAAGAAAAATATAAAAATTACATTAGATGTCATGGCTTCAAGTACAAGCCACCGTGAGATCAATTTTCTAATTATATAGGTCATCGATCAAACAAGGAGAAAAAGTTTTGCTTGATAACTGAATAATAAATAGAATAATAATAATTATTGAGATTATTATAATTATCAATGAATTATATACAATCATAAAATACTTTTTTTGTTATTATATGATTTAATATTACATGAATAAAAAAAAAATAATAATAATAAGTAATAAATAAATAATAAATAAATAATAAATAAATAATAAATAAATAATAAATAAATAATAAATAATAACAAATAATAAAAAAATAATAATAATTAATTATTATTATTTATTATGATAGTATCAAATATCTCGACGCTGCTTACGAAAACTAGCATGTTTCAGATTTCTTACGAAAACAAGCACGTTTGGCATCAGCGCGAAAACTAGCACGTTTCGGCTTTTGTCACGAAAACTAGCACGTTTCGGCTTTTGCCACGGAAACTAGCACGTTTCGATATTCGCCGCGAAAACTAGCATGTTTCGGCCTACTAGTTTTAGGGGTCGAAGCCGAAACATGCTAGTTTTCGCGGCGAATATCAAAACGTGTTAGTTTTCGTGGCAAAAGCCGAAACGTGTTAGTTTTCGCGGTGAAATTAGAAACGTGTTAGTTTTCGTAAGAAATTTGAATCGTGCTACTTTTCGTAAGCAGCGTCGATCTATAGATGGTCATGATTTATTGTACCACTATCGGTAATTGATTCAATAATATCTAGTTGGCGTTGCGATGTAGATAGCGATCGATACTGTATTCTAATACCCGCAGCTTACTACAGTGAATATTGCATTGTAACTTTGCCAAATTTTCAAGGACTGTCGTGCCATCTGCATCGGTGTTGAAAAAAATTTTTGCTGACAACTTAATATTTCATATTGAGATCACTACAGTCTACGTGTCAAGTTCTCGATTTCCGTGGACGGCACTCGATCGCCAAGTTTTTTTTTTTTCTTCGTGTGGTTGCACAACGCATCAGAATTCAGGTGAACCGGTGTAATATCGCGAGGTCATGAATGCATATAATTCTACTGCAACGGCAAATTGCATCATTGCATTACCGTTTGATGAATGAGAAATAATTGCAGAAATGTTTTACAGTTCTCGATTCCTGAATTGATACAAGAATTAACGGTTTCGGAAATTAAATGAGTTGTCACGATTTGAATGCAAGGTATTGACAGTTTATAGATAAATTCTAGATATGGAGGATGGTCAGAGAAATCCTGCGCAGCGTTTTTTATTTTTTACTTGCAAACTAGCGCCGAAAATTTTTTCAAAAAATTAGGATTTGTCCTTTAAAGCTTGCAGGAATTAATTATATTTTTGGAATCAAATAAAACGATTGGAATGGAAAATTAAAAATGATAAGAAGTAAAGGAAATAAGAAGAATGTTTAAAATTCAACCTTACTTTTGCCACCACTACGTAGCGTAGCCCCTTAAGTGTTTCAATTAAATACATGACATTCCCGAAAAATGAATGAATTCATCAAATAAATTGATTTGTATCGAAGTATTCAAATTTTTTAATGACGAAGATTTACTAACAAATTGATTGAATGGTTTTAATTAAAGTTATTCGCATCTATCCGGAAATTTTACCGATTTCGGGTCAGTTTTTGGCGAATACCCGACCGTAAAAATACAAAACTTACTTTCCTAAACGCGGTTAAAAAAAATCACGTATATATTGGCACCATTTTTTTACAGATCATTTATGCACATGGTTAAGTATATGTTTAAAAAAAATCAGAAATATTAACAAATGGCGGAGACATGACATAATAAAGCAATGTATTTTTTTTTGCTCGCGTGTTGATAGTGAAAGTTCTCGGCATCGACGTGGCTGTGTAAAAAAAAATGAACATATTTATAACTGCATAATGAATGTATCTTCAGTGTGAACCAACAATATTATTACAAAAAATTATTACAATAAAAATTCGAAACTTAAAATTTTTTTACTCAATTTTCCGTCGGTATTTTATTTTCTATATTTTTTCGTGTCATTGAAATTTTCATTTCTGTGGTTCACACGATAGGTGATGATACTAAGAATACGTCGTAAAAATTACAAAGCGATCCGAACCTTCATTCAAAAGTTAGAACTTTCACAAAGTTAAAAAAAATACATTGCTTTATTATTCAATATCTCCGCTGTTTCTTAATATTCCTAATTTTTTTTACATAGACTCAACCATCTGCATAAATTATCCGTAAAAAAATGTTGTCAATACATGCGTCATTTTTTTTTAACCCCGTCTAAGGCCTTAACTCGGTGCGTACGTTTGCGATGAATAAAAAAAGAACGAACCCCGAAGAGGTGGAAGAGCGATCGCCGTGGCGGCGATCCGTTAGGCGAAGAGATCGGGGGTGGAAAACACACGCGGAGGGGTAGATCTTGCGCGGTTCAGTCAAGCTACCGGCAGCATCCCTCTCCGGGGGCTGCATCGAAGCAACATGGCAGTCACTCGCGCGGCTTCCAACCCGCGGGAGCTTCTCCAGTCGACCTCGCGTTCATCAATTTTCTAATTAACCTCAAAACACGTTTCTCACTTTCGTCATCAATCCTCCCTATAATTTACATTTTTTTAATAATAATTTTATATTTCAATTTCATCAAAAACCCCAACTTTTTCCAACAATAATCCACAATAAAAAATATTATGGACGATCGTTCAACCGCCAGAGACACCACATTAGGGATTTTGTTATCTTTAACAATTTTCTTTAACAATTGATGAATTTTGGAGTCGATTTAATTATATGATTAAGTTACATTCGTGAAGTGGTGAAATTTTCGATGCATCGAACGCTGCAATGTGATAATAAATTTGATATAAATTCCGTTTGAGTGACGTTTTGTGAAATACGCGTGCATCGTTGGTGACAATATTGTTGCAAAAAAAAAGTTACAATATGTATTTCAGTGATGAATAGGTTGATTAATTATCTACGATTGATAAAACGTAGATAATGGAAATATCGTGAGCTCATCGAACGAATAAATTAGTTTATTATTATATAATTATTATTATAATAATAATAATTATATATTATAATAATTAGTAAATTATAAAATAGGCGAATAAATTATCTACAATCAATAAAACGCGAGAAATATATAATCAAATCGAATATTTAAAACCACTGTAGATACAACTTAAACCGAACTTCATACGCAAATTAAAAAATCCTACACGTGCAAAATATCAAAGGAATAACAACTAGAAATAATAAACAACGAAGGCTATTGTTTATACACAATAAAACGTAAGAAATATAAATATCGTGAGCTTGAGGATTCAGTGTTGAAGAAGCAAACAAATGTGTTGAAGATTTCAGTGTTGAAGAGGCAAATAAATGACCTAAAATCAATAAAACATCGTGAATAAAAATGTCGTGAGGTTCAAAATCATCATCGTTGTGCAAGAATTAAACCAATGGCCATTCTGGAGAACCAATCCGAAAAAACCTAAACAAGTTGCAATATATAAGTGTCTCATAGGCAATTAAATTATCTACAATTAATAAAACGTAGGAAATATAAATATCTTGAGCATTTAGAATCATCGTCGTTGAAAAAAAGCGAATGGTAATCCTAGAATACCAATCAGAAATCACCTAACTCAAATAAGTGACTAAATAATAATAATATAATAATAATAATTATTATCTTATAATAATATTATTATAATAATTGTATAATAATATATTATAATAATAATAATAATCATATAATAATATATTATAATAAATATAATAAATAATATAATATAATTATAATATAATTAATAATATAAAATAATTAATTATTATTAATATAGTATTATTATAATTTATAATTATAAATAAGTGATAAGTGGGCAAATAAATGACCTAAAATCGATGAAACATCGCAAATAAAAATGTCCGGAGGTTCAAAATCATCATAGTCGCGCAAGAATTGAACCAACGGCCATTCTGGATTATTGATGAGGATCACGCGTGTCACCCGTCTACCTGGGAATGGGCTTCAATGAGAAAAAACTTCGTAGACCGAAAAAATTGCGGCTTTTTGGCCGTGCCAAGGTTTACCTTACGGTCTTGTGGCCTCAGCTGGTACGTCTCGTTCCAAAAATTTCCACAAACATGTACACACACATATATGTATATAATATATCGCGCGAAGAAGTAAACTCTCGAGACAAGCGAAAAAGCTCGGACCAATACTTTTCCCAACTCTCTCACTTTGTTTTCTTTCGCTCTGTTCTTCTTTTTTCTCCGAGTGAAAAACGTTCTTCAACGTCACTCGGTTCGAACCATTTATTCAGCCTCGCGTTCTCGTGCAACCGTTTCGTACTGTTTCCGATTTTCGAGAACCAAACCGGGGGTGGAAAGTAGTCGAAGGTTTTTGCACCTGGTGCCAACGTAGAATGTTCCTTCGGGATGAACGAACGACTTGTATTTTCAGGCCTCCCCGGGGACGAGACTGCGAAAATACCCGAACGCGGATCTTCCGACGTCCTTTTGCGGAATTTGTGTTTTTGTACAAAACACATCGGTGATGTAGAAGTCCGTGGTTTGCGGGGAAAACCGAATAAGTCCGTGGAAAGAGTTTTTGGGATATATAATGATCGATTGAAGGCCTTATATACGCGATTTCGCTGATTTTCGAAGGTAGTTTTCTAAACGCGGTTGAAAAAAAATGACGCATGTATTGAGAACAATTTTTTTACAGATCATTTATGCACATGGTTTAGTTTATGTGTAAAAAAATCAGAAATATTAACAAATAGCGGAGATAATACATAATAAAGCAATGAATTTTTTTTTTTGCGCGCGCGTTGATGGTGAAAGTTCTCGGTATCGATGTGGGTGTCTGAAAAATAAAATGAACATATTTATAATTGCATAATGAATGTATGTTCAGTGTGAACCAACAATATTATGAGAAAAAAATTATTATAATAAAAATTCGAAACTTAAAATTTTTTTACTCAATTTTCTGTCGGTATTTTATTTTTTATATTTTTTTTGTGTCATCGAAATTTTTGTTTCTGTGGTTCACACGATAGGTGATGATACTAAAAATGTGTTGTGAAAATTTCAAAGCGATCTGAACTTTCGTTTAAAAGTTAGAACTTGCACAAGGTTTAAAAAAGTGAATCGTGGAAAAACGGTATCTATTATAAATGCAATCTTAGCTTATTTAATACCATATTGCGCTATATGTTGAGCCTACAGCTTAAAATATCCCTAACCGTTCAGACTAATTGATCCAAAGAAATCAAAAATATTAAAAAAATGGAAAATTTTGAAATTTTTCGCGTATATAAGGTCTTAAGATTAAGGCAAATAGTTCGTATGAACGACTCTAATTGTCTCTAATAAATTAATTATGGGTCAGTGGTTGATTGATGTTTCAGAAAGTCTCTCATCTCATCGATGATGATAATCTTAATTCTTTCTATTATCAATTTTACTACAAAGGCAATGAAAAAAAGACAATGAAAAATTTTGCACACAAACAACCGATATGAGACAATAAATAATCGATATACATTGATAAATTTAAAAATTCGATTTTATCATTACACAAATATCAAAAAAACTTGCGAAAAAATACATAAAATGAGTATCTAATTTTTTTAATGGAAAAATAATAGACTTGTTCAATTTCGCTACCAAAATGTACTCATTTGATTGACTTTATCTCGTTTATTCCTGAATCTACGGGCAATATTTGACATCTCCGTATCTCAAAACCTCGGCAACAATCAAAATTACAAGAATTCTACTCAATCTAATTTTTCAAAAAAAAAAAAATAGACTCATTCCGTTTAGTTTCCAAACCACAGAAATATTCGGATTTCAATGTTTGATGAGCAAGACCGGGAGATGCAATACCAACCGTCTCTCCCGGTCTCGTCCATTTCGCAAATTGAACTCGAGGGAAAATGAGTTTTCCCTGACTCGAAAGAGTCCGGGCTGGGCATGAAGCATATACGTGACCAAGAACCGTGAAGCACACTCGAAATCTTCACGAATTATTCACATTTTCCTGCCACTGCATCCGTCTGGCATCACAAACTCGCTGGCGGTTTCGTCGCAACGTTTCCATAGGGAAAATAATTATTTAGGTTATTTAGGTTGAAGAGATGCCAAGGTTGGACATTGAAGAAATAAAATAAAATTCGAGTTTTGAAAAAATGTTAGGAGTGTTTCTTCCCGCGATCGAATAAAGTGAAGCTTTGTTCAAATTGAAACGAGCATCGTGTAACAACACGTTTAATGTGAATCAAATATAATAACGTTCGAATTAATGTGAAGATAAATATTTTGGCGTAATATTGAAATATTGTTAAATTTTGAATAAATATTAATATATTATTAAATATTGTTAAATTTTGAATAAATATTAATATATTATTAAATATTGTTAAATTTTGAATAAATATTGATATATTATTAAATATTGTTAAATTTTGAATAAATATTAATATATTATTAAATATTGAAATATTAAATAAATATAAAAGTATTATTGTATTAATATAATATTAATTATATTAATGAATTTTGAAATATTATTAAATATTGACTAAATATTGAAATATTACAGTGATAAGAACGAGGACTTACTAAGAAAATCGCCACCAATCGAATCGAATATTTAAATCCAAATTAAAATAAATTTAATACGCAAATAAAAAAAATCCCACGCATACAATATATCAGAGAAATAACAACTAGAAATGATAAACAATGAAGCCAATTGAGCAATAAAATTCCATTCATCAGACCACTTAATAACACTTATAAACACTTATTAAATAATATAATATTATTTTTTTTCTCCGGTAATTTTGAAAGCTCCATCTTGCAATAGCGTTCGAAAATTTCCTTATAATTTATAAGAATTCTGTGAATTTTTTCAGGCGAAAAAAAGCGGATATTTTTTTTTTAATTTTATTAATCTTCAAAAAATTATCTCAAAAAATATATATTTAAAAAATTTGAAAAAAATTGGGTTAGTTTTTTTCGATGAGTACCTTCGAATAAAAAATTATGAAAACGATCTGAAAAAATTATCGCCAGATCTTGATCGACATGTCATGGAACGCCCCATATATGAAGAACGGCTAAGCCCCGTTGGGTTGATTAAAGCGTTTTCCATTAACAATTTCCATCGTCGAGCGTTGGACGGCCGGAGAGGTTCGAAGGGCTCGTCGACGCTTGGCAGACGAAACGTAATAACTAAAGTTTTAATGAAAGCAACTAATTTCGCATACGCCCGACGGCATAGTGCGCGAAAGTCGCTCTTTGCCCATTGTATTATTGTCGAGAATGGGCAACGAACCGAAGCACAACAATCCTGACACGTACGAAAACACTACGGTTGATTCTGCATACTAATCTCGTTTTTCCGTTTACGAAAAGAAAAAAATTAATATTAATGCAAAATTAATTTCCCGACAGGACAGGAAAATTCTGCGAATGAAAGTTTTTCCACGGAACTACATTTTTTTTTTGTTTATTATGGGAAATTTTTGAGATGTTGGTAATGTAATTCTCATACTAATTCCGTTTTTCTAATTATTTTTGTTCTTCAATTTCGATTGTTCTATTTGATTCGGAAAAATTATAATTACCATAAAGAATTAAATATAATTAGTTATATTATTATTATTATTATTATTATCAATATAATAATTATTATTATTATTAATAATAATTAATAATCTATAATAATTATTATAATTAATAAATAATATTAATATAAATATATAACATATGATAATATAATGATGTATGATATGATATAATATATATTATATATGATATTAATATTAATATATTATTATTATTATTATTATTTAAAAATAATTAATTACTTAATTAATTATTATTAATAATAATAATTATTATTATATATCATTATTATTATTATTAATATAAGATTATTATTATCATAATTGATATATTATTATTCTAGAAGCTTCGAAGGACAAATTCTAATTTTTTTAGACATTCCTACAAACAGCTTTCAAGTGCAAAAAAAACGATAGGCGCCGGGGATTCCCTCAGATGGTGATTAATAAGGTCACCACCCTAACCTCAACCGAAAAATATCATAAAAACCAGACTGTATACAAATCTATGTTAAGTTGCGGCAACCAAGTTGTTTTTTTTTCAACAAAACGAAAAATTTGTAGATAAATAATAATAACAATATTAGGGATAATTGAACGGTAAAATATGTAGATAGCACATGACGCATATTTCCAATTTGATAATTGGTAATTCGTCGAACGGCTTCGGATTGAATTATCGATAATTAAAATGTCATTCGGCAAATTGAAATACGAATTTGCGAGGACGAATTTGATGCGACTTTGGTAACACCTGCAGGAACAATTGCGTTACCGTCAATGCCGATAATTGACGACAAGGTTGCGATCAACGGCGGAAAAATTTTCATTGAAATTATTTCAAAATTTACCAATTTCTCTCTTCAGAGAAAATTAATTATTTTCGTCCGTAAACGAACTCCGTTCATTGTTAGAACTTTATCGCGTGATGGACCTGACAATTGCTAATTTTTATAATTTTTTTTTCAGCAAATAAATACAATAATCGCAATGAATTTTATTTTGTTTATTAAAATCCGTTTTATCCTACGTAAAAAAATATATCGATTTTTCGATCTATCCGGTGAAAAAAAATTCTGACTCATACAAGAAGATCCCTTAAAATAATTAGACCCGGTAATGAAACGTCGTACTTCTCTAAACATTGTCCAAAAAAAATGATACGATTTATTGATCAGTATAAAAAGCTCTAGGCAGTATAGAAAATTCTTATTCTCATAAAATCGACCAAACTGTCAGCTATTATATAGTCAAATATCAAATTTAGGTTTTTTTTCCAGCAGTATTTCGTTGAAAAAAAAAGATCGATTCCTCAATCATCAGAGCAGTAGGAAAAAATCGTTGTCTCGCTATATTTCGGTTGCTATTGATTTAAAAGCTATTATTTAATCACAATTCCGAATGAATTCCACGAAAATCTACGACGTTTCGAAACATAAAACTCTTACAGATCTCATTCGAATCAAAACTTCATGGAAAACGCTTCAGTGCTCGCCAGAATAATCCTGTCAGTCATATCGTAACAATGCGACACGTATTTGATTTATCTCCACGAAGCATCAGCTTTCAATTCC
This sequence comes from Sussaba pulchella, assembly GCA_963971145.1. Classification (NCBI taxonomy): domain Eukaryota; kingdom Metazoa; phylum Arthropoda; class Insecta; order Hymenoptera; family Ichneumonidae; genus Sussaba; species Sussaba pulchella. The sequence continues at coordinate 2,000,521 of OZ020170.1, forward strand.
CGAACTCAATGCGCGTCGTAAATCGCTCGGTTATTAATGATATAACTGGTCAACATTATTCGAACACGGAATCAGCGTTCACGCGCCGCTGTATATTTTCCAATTGCCGGAACAACAGAACTGGATTTATCGGACTGCGCACATCCCCATTAGCGTAATCATATCAATAGCATCGTTGTATGATGAATCAGAGAAATAATTCAATGCTTGAATAAAAAATGAAAATTCCATTAAATTCGTTGCGAAATTTAATTAAATTGACGACTCTTCGGTTGTCGAATTTGGTATTTAATGCATCGGAATTTTTTCGTTTCAATGTTTGAACAATAAAGCCTACAAATTTACGAATCAATATGCAAAGAGAAAAAATACGCCTCGAATTGGGAACGTCATCCTTTTTTGAAGTCGGTTAAAAAGGGATAACAGCAGAAACATACACAATCCGGCGTCTCCGACGTCGAGAAAATTATCTTCGCAACCCTAGTAATGCACGCCCTTACAAATAAGTTGAAATTACACCGATAAAAACGAGAACCTAAGAACCTACTAAGAAAATCGTTAGCAATCGAATCTAAAATTTATAACCACTATGTATGCAACTCAAACCGAACCTCCGCCGCAAATTCGAACATCCCACTCATACGAAATAGCATCAGGTAGGAATAATAAACAATAAAGGCAATTACGCAATGAAAATCGATCCATTAAATTACTTATTTAATCGATAAATATGAGAAAAATAGAATAATATATTTTAAAATCAGGGAAGCTCGATAGATGGCTTATAAGCGATATAAAACGCACATCATATCATTACGAATATTCGTCAAGGTGAAATCTGTCAAATATTGTCAATAAATATACAACCACAGCTCAATTATACCTTATGTAGGAACGTAGTGCGAATGAGGAAGGTTTCAATTCAATTTCGTTGCATATTCCGAAATTTGATCAACTTGGAAGATCCCCGGAGGCTACAGACGTCGTCAGTTAACCACATATTCAGGTTTCAGTGATTAGTCAGAAGGATCGAGCCTTGTTTTCCGAATTGGGTCGGTGCGGTCGTCGTCAACCGTGCAAACTATCACATATAATCATGCCGACGTCTACAAACGACGTGCTTTGTTTATATGAAACCTCCCATTCTATCGTTGACGACCGCAGTAATTCACTTTCATTACAGTCTACAACTGTGTCGAATGTAGCTCCTGGACATACTGTTTTTGCCCAAAAATACTTATGGCAATGCTTCCTGTACTTATATACATGACATACAATTAAATATCGCGTTAAAATTGGCTACATAGTTAGAGCTGTTGGTTATCGCCGTTTTTAATAGCTCTAATCAACTCTGTACGTTGATCCTGGCTCTAGCTGCTATCACGAACTTATCGATTTGCCGATAATGCCATATTGGTGAAAAACACACAAACATCTATCGAAACATTTCCTAAGAATCATTTTTCTCGTAGTCTTGAACCACTTTCGAGGATCCTGAAAATCTCTAATTTTTTTTGCCTAGAATCAAAGCTTTCGGTATAAAAAATGGAAAGAATTATTAATTAGCTGAACCAACTAAGCAGAAACAATAAAAACTTACGGAGAAAGTGGTTTTGGTTCTCTGTAGGTTCTCATGGGTTTTCGTGAGTTATTATTTAATTTAATTAGGTTTTCTATTTTTATTTTTCTCTCATACCAAATCGATCATACACATCCGTTCCTGTTTTATTACCAAATTTGTCTCCCTTTTCTCGCCGCGAAGTTTACCCACTTGGAACAGGACATTTTTCCTTTCGGAACGCGTTTTAAATGCCTTCTCGCGAAACAAGACTTTTCAGGATTAATTAAACTCGTTCCAATGATTTGCAAGCCAATTACCTATCGGAAAAATCTCCGTTCGCAACGAGTAGCGCGGCACAGACCTTCGTGCAGTTTGGGATCCATCCCGTATTTGTTTACCAATACGATTGAAGCATACGTATTCAGCATACCGTAAATACCGCGTCGGAATGAACCGTGTACAAATTCCCGGACCAGGAAGCTCGGGTGATTGCGTATAGAGTTGTTTCGTGCATCGATATCGCGTACAATATCAGTGAAAATTGGTGAGAATTTCACGAACCAACATTCGTTGATGGATACCGAATGAAATACTTCCAACGTTGAACTCGGCGCTGACTGGACGATGCCGCTTTTTGCTAGCAAATGTTGTTGTCTGTTGAGACACATCAACGAAGCAACTCGACGAATTCAATGAGAATTGGCGTAACGAAAAATTGCTCAAGTCTCATCGAGTGAGATCAAATCCTGCCGTCAATATGAGTGGAAAAATCTGGGCAGAGGAATAAAAATTTGTCCCGCAAGCTTCAAAAGCTTTCATCAACGTTTGAATCCACATCAATTTATGGAAGGCAGCATATGATAATCAATTCTGTCATTCTTTCGGGGTGAATTGCATCCAAGGTTTTTTTAAATGATAAACCTGTAGAACTATGTCAAATATGTTTGCATTACATAAGTCGTACGCTATTAAAGGTACATGTGGATGAGGTTGGTTATTATTTTGGTTGGTCATTTTAGAATTTTGTTGGGCAAAACTTGGAGCCCATCAATTTCAACAAGAAAGAGAAAAATCAAAGCCTCTTTAGAACTGTCTGGTCCAATTCTAACCCCAACCATGTAGTTCGGGTAACTTAAGATCGTCTACCATTCCATTTCTGAGTGTTTCTCTCGAGAACAGAGCACTTACCCGATCAACACAACGCGACAGGTCCTGCCAAGGAGTTGGTTGGGCCACCCTTGCCGGAACTTGAACTCCTCGGCTCGTTCTCCGGCATAATAAACCCTACCCTGGGGGCGTCGGTTATTTCTCTGTTCTGCGGCTGGACATCCGCCACTAATTCCAAGTCTCAGGATCTGCGGGTTCCCGGACGAACCTCTTCCGGTGTACGATCCTGCCCGCGTTAGTTCGTGACGTCGACCAGTACAGGAGTTTCGTCCGCACCGACCTTAAATCCCCCCAACTTGAACTTAACTCGAAATCATTGGCTTGTTTTCTTTCCCGATCGATTCAATGCCAAAAATGTATGTTGGGCAGAGCGCAAACAGAAGAGGCAGAAAAGTGGGAACCAAATTCCTTAACGGTAGCAGAAGCGTTTTGGTGATGTCGATGCGGAAAACGTTTCTAGGCACGAAAAAAGTATTCAGTGGGGTAGAGTAATATTAGGTTTACGTGATTTAGGCTTTAGACTCGTAGACGGACCCAAAAAGACTGGGTTTTACGGAATTGAAGGAAAATTAACCTTCGATGAAGACCTTTCGATAGGCTAATGAAGGGGAATTCAACTTTAAATGAGGACCTTCCGATAACGCGGTAAAAACGAAGAAAAATTTTAATAAGGACATATCAATAAGATAATAATGACGTCTCAACATGCAGAAAAATTGTCATATTTGAGAAAAGTCCTGCCACAAAATATGGTAGACAGTGGAGTTGACTTCTGTCAATTTCTTTGCACAGATAGATGTGAGGTACTTCATACAGTTGGAACCAATTGCCCACATCCAAGCTCGTCGATGCAAAGTGATTACGACATGCAGGCGCATACCAGACGAAGAGGATGACTACGACGACGACGAAGTTCGCTATCGTCCCTGATACGACGTTATCCAATGTATCCACTATATCTCCAGGCTTAGGTTACCGAGGTCTTGTCCTTTTGCGATTATTTTTAGAATCCGCCAGTTTGATCGATATCCTATGACTCCCCGATACGAGACTTACCCACGCTTTCTGATGTTTATCAAGAGAATGGACTACATATTCCAGTGCGAAGGTGACAGCGATATCGGCGCTCGCTGCGGAGCGAGAGAGAAGGAGAGAGCGTTTGTAGTCCATCGTCTCAACGGCAGATCCCGACATTGTTCCATCACGTGTTCCACGAATATTCCATTTAATTTTGTTCCCAATCCAGACGTTTCAAATTGCCACCAAGACCATCGGATTAATTTCACGATGGACAGAAACGGAGCTGAGGTTCGTCCCGAGCAGTCAATTGTATGAGTGACATCACTTATCCCGTAAAAGATTTGACTATTTACGTTCGAAATATGTTCTATGTAAAGATGATTATGGTTCTATGAAAATATTCATGTATCGACTCATCCGTCTCGGGCGTAGTCGTAAATCCTGAATCCGTTTGCTCATTGACTCGGGAAAACATCAAACGTTTCTTTCCCAAAGCGACAGGCAGTCCCAAAGCTCATTCGGCTCTTGGGTATGAGAGGAATCTCGACAATCCAAACTCGGAACGAAGATAACCCGAGCGACTGATGTTGTCAGAAACGCCATTCCTCCGTGAAAAGATTCGCAATTTTGCACCCGTCCCATTACGGCACATGCATGCAAGGAAGTGTTTACACAGGTACGGCCAACCCGGGCAGATCGAGCTTGTCGCTCACTTCAGAACAGCGTCCCATCTCGAATTCCTCATGCCTGTAGTCTGGTCTTTTACCAGGTGTGGAAGTATGAACCCGGAATTTTCTCGGGGATTTTTTCCCGCAATTCTTCCCATAGCTTTCAAACGAATGGAGACGTTTTCGGTGTTGTTGCATTTGAGCGTCGTCCTCATCCAACAATGTCTGCAATTCGCTGTTTTAAAACTTGTTCGGTGGTCTACCACGCTCTTCGTTTCTCACGTCAGAATCACGACTTTTGAATTTTTTGAACCACTCGAAACACTGTGTTTTACCAAGAGCATGTTCACCGTAAGCTTCGACGAGCATTCGATTCGATTCCGCAGCAGTTTTCTTCAAATGATAACGGAAAACCAATGCTGTCCGCAAATCGTAGTTCGTAGGCACAAAACTCGACGTGTTTAAGGTTATAGAAAAATATACCGGTGTATGGAACTTGGGTTGTTGTGTGTTGGAAATCTTCGCCAGCTGTTGGAGAGAGATGATGGCGCTGCAGAGGCGGTCTTAAGATCCCTAAACTGATGGCTAGCAGCATCTATAGAGAAATTGCGGTTTCATACTTCTACACCTGGTACACGCGCTACAAAAGTAGGTTGATTCGGTTTCGTCAATGATTTTTGAGGCATTGATGGATTGGTCAATTATTTCTGGAGTAATAGCCTCAGCAGGGAAACGTTTAAGGCCGCTTGTGCTTATATAGCTGGTCCAAAAGTTTGTCAAACCACTTATAAGCAGATCAAAACGAAGGTGTAGATTTGCCATAAGGTCTTTCAAGTTCTACTTTAGTCTCTTAAGGCGATTTACCCTTCGTAAAATAATTTTCCAGCAGCACACGAAACTCTCTGTTATGCATTTTTTTAATATCAGCGTAAAAAAATTATGTGTAGGGTAGATGTAGGTTATTATACAGTCTGTATAGTCTATACCCAAGTAAAAATATTATATATCATTTATATATAAATTATATATGTAATAAGGCATATATAGTCTATATATTGGCCATATAACGGTCATATACAGCCTATATATAATTTTTTCACATAGGTAGAGTACTTAGACCATTCATCCACTTTATATAGTTGATCTATAATTGTTTTGCTTGGATATAGATTATGTAGACAATACGTATAGACTATATATGCCTAATTCCATTGATAGTTTATACCTAGCCTACATATTATTTTTACTTGGAATAGTTTGATTTACTCGATTCGAAATCCGAATCCAAAATTTCCTTCCTACCAATTTTACACCAGAATGGTCCATCGTTCGTTTTTTCCAAAAATAGCCCGAAAAGAGCAAACCATTGTTGTCCAACGACAAACAAAACTTCCGCACGTGACTCCCTCCTCACAAAATGATCGAATTCTCAAATCTCCTTACGCTGCACGGAATAAAATGGCGCTGTCTGTTACGAGCCGCACGTTGGGTTTCTCGTAAGGTCGTCGCGTTTTGCATAAATTTCACGTCATGCTCGTCAGGAAAATCCGCTTTCGCTGCGTATTGTCGTCGCCGTCGTTCCTTCAAACCTTCGAACACTGGCTCACCGCGTAACGAACCATGAGACGTGATAACCAAGCGGTGACGTTCGGATCTGGAGACTTTTCCCGGGTGGTCATGTAAGCTTTCAGTCCTTTTCGCTCTGCCTCATCCCCCCGAGGCGCTTGCACATTCAGAATCGTGGCAGCGGTAACGAGGTTTCGAAACTGGTGACAGCGGTGACCCGACGACTATTGATTCAAATATCCGAATGCCCATTCAGCGTCTGTCCATGCGGACATTCCCGGATCCCACATGATTCTCATTCACTTTACTTCCTAACTCTAAAACTTTTGTAAGCCATTGGACTGCGGCTTGTGGTTAGTACGGGAGAATTATTTCTGTACTAATGTACAGACCGGATTCAAAATAATAGCTTGCAGGGTTTTTTTATTTCTTTTACTTAAGCTTACGACTTTACATTTCAGTCTGAAAAAAGCTTCCAGTGCTTTTCTATTTTTGTGGCCGGTAGTTTATTGAAGGCTTCTCGAGTGAAGATGTCAGAATTGATGAGCGAACTTTTTCAGCTGTAAAGAAACAAGCAATTTCGACTTTGCAAGCTTCGATATACTTATTACGAATGAGGCGATTAAATCCTATTCGGGAGTTTAATGTAACGTTCACGAATAAAAAGGCAGGGTCAGACACAGTCTGAGTTTATACTATTGAGTCTACAAACTGGGTGATCATGTTTTTAAAATCACATCAAATGTATCATCTCCTACCCTTCCGGATTTCATTTGAGATATGATCTGTCATAGACTTCAGGTATCCCAAAAAAATGTGTCCAAGGACACGCTTTATTAAACGAAGCCAACAGAAGCAAAAGAATTCCCGATGGGGTTGCAGTTTTGTCCCTCTCTTCTGTCCTCGTTCTTCCCCTTCCTCTCTATCTCCTTCCCTCTATTTCCGTTCCACCCAGGACTCGCCGGGAGGATGATTGCCCCATTGTCCTGCAGCGAAAGGGGTTTTTCAAGGGTATTACAAACGCTCACGAGCTGCACCTTTCGGGCCGTCAAAAAGCGGCAAAGCCTCGTGCTCTAACCGAGGATACTTCAATGAAACGAAGGATTTAGGGAGGAAATGAATTTTCCAACAAGTAGAATTTTCCAACTCCCCGAACCAGACGTCGCTTCAACTGCGAAATCGCTTCACCAAACATCCTCGTCTATCTTTACTACGTTCGCATATGCGTCCCCAGGCTCCGAGCTTTTTTCCTGCGCGATTTCTCAGCGTTTCGAACTATCGCGACCGCGTTTACATGAAAATGTTTGGACAGAAAAATTGATTGTCAACAAAACCTCGGGAATTGGGAATGAAAACCGCTTCGAATTTTGAAACAATCGAACTATTGAAAATAATCCTGCTGCCCAGTGACGTGTTTGTACGTACCTGGACTGTGGATCAAGTAGAATAGCCCGTGTTTGGTCAGACGTGATCGAGCATATGACAATTCTGCCCTCGAATTCGGGCATCGAACGAATTGTTACGAACAAGAGTCAGCGAGCATCGTTCGGGGTCTTTTAAACTTTTGTTCTTTGTATCGAATTCGATGATTACTCGAGTTTCGCACGTGGACAAACAGCGATAAATGCGGACTTTGTTGGATGTCGTCCATTGTCCAGCGAGGACCTTTGTTTGAGAACAATAAAATTCGAATGCTCGTTCTCGACTGTCGGCGTATTTCAACATGCTTGATTTACGACTGAAAAAGCTGCATTGGAAAATACTCGCCTTTTCGCAGTGTCCGGAGAATTTTGTGTATTCTCTCTTGACAAAAAAAAAACTTAGTTTTCACGAGAAAAAATTTTTCAGAGATTTTTACGATACGATAGGAATTTTTGTATATAGTTTATATTTTTTTCTCTACTTCGAAAGTGTTGACGCAACCTTATATAATTTTTATCTTTTTAAATAATAGATAAGGCCTCATATAAAATATAAGGTTTATATAAAGGCCTTATATAAAAGTTAGAACTTCCACAATGTTCAAAAAAGTGAATCGTAAAAAAACGGCCGTTTCAAACTAATGAAATGAAAAATGAAAAATTTTGAAATTCTTCGCGTATAACGCCATAAGCTTTCGCAGATAAGACTGTAACAACTCCAAAACAATCGTTCCAATCTCACAAGAATCCAAAATAACCTCACATTACCATCCCAAGACGTCGAGCAAGATTCTAAAACCCTTCGAGACGTAGCTTCGGCATCGTTGCATACAAATTCCGCGAAAGTTCATTGACGTACGATCTCATACGGCTTATCTCGATGAATTTATCGTGCATTAAGACGCACTGGATGTGCACTCGACGGATATTCCGGCAAATGTGATCCGCGAGAAGCTCGATGTCCCGCGTTAGATACGCGAAGCTACCCGAAGAGAAAAGATACAATCTCAGAGACCGAAACCTTCCGAGAGAATCCATGATTGCCGAGGCGTGCAGTGAAATAGCTCTTTCGAACAGAGATCTTACTCTCGGTCGCTTCGCCGAACCCATGAAATCTTTATTCCACGAACACGAGTCGCATGCAAACGTCGTCCTTTCCCATACGAAGCTACTATGGATATCCGCCTTTCAACCCTGAGTCGGGAATCTTTGAAAGCGCCCTCGCTACGTTATGACGAACCGTTCGGAATCGCACAGAAGGAAACTAGAGACTGGAGCACGATGGAGGTTCGTCGAAAACGCCGCTTGCCGGCCCGAAGAACTTGATTCCAAGTACCTGAGATATGATTTATGCTCGCCATTCAGCGATCTGGGTTGAGACATTCGTATCATAATGCTCGGGTTTGCTATACCGTCGACGGTACGCCGTGGCGTTGGATAGCAGGTTCGTGTGTGAGTTGCAGTCGTTGACGATCGGGTCGGAGAATCGCTGAACGATTCGGCGGAGTCGAAAATGGGAATTTCGAGTTACTGCGATGGAGCGAAACTCGTACTCAGATGAGGTCAATTATGTGGAATCACTGCTGAATATTCCTGATACATCGCATGGTGTTTTGGATTCCCAAGTAAAAAATAATGTATACCCTATATATTAATTTTCTGGATTCCCATGTTGTTAAGGGACTGCAGGGCATAATCTCGGCATACTTCGATGAATGACACGTCTGCGAATGAATGCGCGCCGTCTAATCTGACGGCACACAGCGTCAGACAATTCCACGTTGGATGCGTCTTCTCGACAGAACGACGGATCAATTCCAACTGCGATTCAAGTATGGCCAGTGGTGGTCTCTGACCAGGCCCGTCAATAACACCGTTCCAAACCGCGCCACTCTCAACGCTCCCAATCGGCACAATCGCACGAATGACCCCGGCAGTTCGGTCTACTGTAAAGCCGTTCGTTTCCATTCCATCGCAATCGTTGAACAACGAATTATCCTGATCCTGTCCACCGATGTGGTCAAAATCGAGACTGACACCCTTCAAATCCCCCTTTGAGAACTCCAGCCGTAAAAAAAACCTTACGGATAAAACGTAAAACGCCCAATGCGAGATTTTGCCGATAAATGCGTATTAACGATCAATCGCTGATGACCGGACCATACTGCATCCTTCCGGCTCTTTTGAATCCTCCCTTTCCACTCGAAACCAGCACATTTATCGGCTCACCTCTCAAAAACCTAATGGAATGAAAAAAAACATAAACGAAGGTCCGTCGAATTCAATTAAACCATTACGACGATTGAATTCCATCAAAAACGTTGCTTATTCGCTTGAACTCGACTGCAACTGATTCGAAAAGCGTAAAACACAATTATTCCGAAAGTTTTCCAGTCACGACTGAACCGCTCGCACGTTTCAATGGAAAATGACGACTGAAAGAGTCGAACGATGAAGTCCGTAGCGAACCAACGCGGTAAAATCGAAGCCGGCACGTTCACGTGGCGTGAAGTCCGGTGAAGTGCCAGAGAGGCACGTGCTTTCCGAAACTTTATGCACCTGATTATTGTAACTACCCGCGAAAGTGCACACGGGCGTGCAGCGTAAGGGCTCGTTGCCAGCGAAATTGATGGGCGGCCAGCCAACCAGCTGGCTTAACGACCGGTTGGTTAACGCTGCGTAATTTCGGGCTCTACAGCTATTCCAGCAGTCGGACCGAACGATCCATGCAGCTCGAACCATGGTCAGCTGCGTGCGCTTGGCAATTATTATTGACGCAACAGTTTGGGCCGGGAAAATTGGGAGACATTGCACAAAAATGCGCAAACGAGGCTGTAAATGCAGTCATCGGGTCGACTATGGAACGAAGTTTGGGGAATTGATCGACCCATGATGGTTCGTTGGGTTCTGTTTAGAGCGCGTAGCTTGCGAATTATCGTACTCTCGTTTTTAGCAGGGATCGTTAGGGCGGTAATCCTATCTTTGGCTCAGGGGATGGTTTAGAATGGAGATGCGAGCGTTATGGTTTGGGATCGGGGATTTTGATAATATCCCGAATACGGTCGAATCTTCTATTTGTTTCTATACGTAGGTGAGACGTTTTGTACGAATGATATTTTATTATGCAACTCGGTGACGTACCTGGCGAAGTCCGAGCTTTAGGCAGAGTAAAGAGGCCTCATTTAGGGGTAGTTTTTTCGAAGCCTCTTGTAGACGATTATTTTATTTTGAACGTCAAGGGTGCAAATTTTCATAAAGCTCGGAATAAAACTGTAGATTTGGGTAAATAAGAAACTGACACAGATGCTCGTCTTCGTATATGTACTAGGGTAGTGTTTATTAGGATCATTTTCGAATTTCAATCGATCAAAGAAGAAAACGAAAATTTTTAGCCTAGTTGGCCTTTTCTAATCCAATTCTTACTAGGCGCTGATTCGACGTGAAGTTTCCCATTAAAAGTAAATGCGATGTTTCTATTTGTCAGTAATTGTATTGGTTTAATGACTCATTATTCCTGGGAAACCACAATATTATATGGAATTAACGAGTATAAACCCTACTTTCACAAAGAAATACATGTATGGGTTATCTTCTAATTTATTCTAATAATAGTAATAATAATAATAATTATTATTATTATTATCATCATTATCAATATAAAATATAATAATAATTATTATTATTGTTATTATTGTAACGAACGGGTGTTCCACGTTTGTTTGATGATGATTTTTGAGTTTAATTAATTGAAAGTCCAGATAAATCTCGCGGAAGTCGAGAGAAGAAGGGAAAGGACCCGAGGTTATAGTCGGTCGAAGTCAAGTAATCAAGAAATGCAACGCGATATTGTTGAGAAAAGAACAAGATTCAGATTTCGTTTATTACCAGAGTTGATTAATTGCGTTGGAATTTAACGAATCGCTTTGCTTGCGCGGGTTGTTGTCGATAACAAGATAGATGGTATTAATGACAAGATAGTGGAAAAAGACGGATGAGGCGCATTACATGACCCTGCAAATCCATAGAATCCATTGACTCACGAAAAGGTATACCCGACAGGAAAAAGTGGTGTATATGTTGAAGCAGATAGGGAAGTAAATCGAAGTCGCTTGCGCAATTAAAAACGTGAGAACAACAGTAAGTAAAGTACGCGCGGACAGTGCAGGTAATTTTAGGATACTACGCGCGATGACTCAGCGAAGTCGAAGTACAACTCGTAACGCGATGAACTTCGGAATAATGGATTGGCCAAATCTTGCAAGCCGATGGGCGTTCGGTCACTCGACACGGTCGAATTATGACGCTGAATCGCGAGGCGCGCGAGTAGTCCCTGACTGAACAATCGCAGCGGCGAGTCAGGATGACGATGCGCGGCCCTCACGATAGACTCGAAGATTTCCCGAGAAGTTCGTTTTGAGGAAAACGGAATCGATAATTCGCGATAGCGAATTATTTTTATGATGCGCGACACTCGCGATAAAATCGAAATTTTCCCGAAAAGTTTGTTTTGAGGAAAACGGAATCGATAATTCGCGACAGCGAATTATTTTTATGATGCGCGACACTCGCGATAGAATCGAAATTTTCCCGAAAAGCTTGTTTCGAGAAAAACGGAAGCGATAATTCGTGATATCGAATTATTTTTATGATACGCGACACTTGCGAAAGGATCGAGGATTTCCCGAAAAGTTCGTTTCGAGGAAACCGGAAACGATAATTCGCGACAGCGAATTATTTTTCTGATACGCGACACTCGCGATAAAATCGAAAATTTCCCGAAAAGTTTGTTTCGAGAAAAGCGGAAGCGACAATTCGCGATATCGAATTATTTTGCAATACGCGACACTCGCGAAAGGATCGGAGATTTCCCGAAAAGTTCGTTTCGAGGAAACCGGAAACGATAATCCGCGACAGCGAATTATTTTTCTGATACGCGACACTCGCGATAGAATCGAAAATTTCCCGAAAAGCTTGTTTCGAGAAAAACGGAAGCGATAATTCGTGATATCGAATTATTTTTATGATACGCGACACTCGCGAAAGGATCGAAGATTTCCCGAAAAGTTCGTTTCGAGGAAACCGGAAGCGACAATGCGCGACAGCGAATTATTTTTACGATGCGCGACACTCGCGATAGAATCGAAAATACATTTATTTGTGTGATTCGTGATCACGATCATGCGGAGTCTCAATTTGTGAATAGAGAACTGCCTCCGTTGCGAATGGGTGCGATGGGTGCGCGCACAAATTATATGAAAAAGCATGTATGAATGACTGTGTCATACATGCGATATCTGTATCCGACCATGAGGCCTGCCATGTGGTCGACGCCTCCCTCGTAAATCCGCGGAGTCCGGGTGTGTGTCGAATCCTTCAATAACGTGAGCATCCGCACGTTGTTTTGTCAGACGAGCACATATGACCCTTCTCGAAAGAATTGTGTCGGAACCGTCGGGATATTTCTCGATGCTCCGGAAAGATGAGGCGGACTTGTGCCCACACCGATGGTAATGGGCTTCGCGCCGGGCAAGCAAAATGGCGTAATGGTATGGTACGCAGGCGGCACCCTCGTCCTTCGAGATCTCGTGAAGAATCTGCCCATAATCGATGGCCGATCGTGGTCGCGTAACCCGCGACGCCGTGGGGGGTATCGATGATCCGTGACTCCAGCCGGCCGGGGTCTAGTGGCCCAATCGCTGGCGCCGACGGTGTCGTAGCGGCCCGGCGGGCCAATGGGCGCGCGTGAGCCGTCGCGACGACGTACTGGTTGTGTTTCCTTCTCGCTCAGATCGATGCGTGATACAATCACCCATCGATCTGAGTATGATACCGGACGGTGACGGCATCTATAGCGCGATTGACGAACCCTCGGGTTGCGTCAATCGCGTAAAAAATTCATCAAAAACGGCACCCGCCGAGTAGCGGTGGCCACAACATCCCCCTTCGTTTGTGAGGACGAGGTACATCTTGATGTAATATCGTCCAAGCAAACGACAAATTCTCTGTCATAACAATTCATACAGAAGTAATGCGAAGACAAGAGTCGGATGCGGTTCGACGCGTCCGAGGCGAGCTGGCGTGATCTGAAAGATACCAGAGGTAAGTATAGGAGATGGCAGGCTGCTGCAACGGAAAGCATGGATTAGGCATACACGACGGGTCACACCATTGCGTACTCTTATAAGGAATTCCTGTCGTTCGTTTTCGATGCTTGGTAATGACCAGCGGCACTAGATTTTGCCGAGAACAGGGGTTGGAATTTGTATAGAAGCCGTTTGATGGCGGAGCGCTGATCGTCAGACAGCTCCGTCATGGAATGGGCGAGAGAGTTAACATCCTCGAAGAAATTTTGATCTTCACCCTCCGTGTACAACCGACAGGATTGGTAATTGTCGAAATCTTCATCGATTAATGAGAATTCGTTCGTTTCGGATGAGACATCGATTCGATTCGACTCGTCGAAATCGAGATTGGAACCAATTGGTTTAGTGTGCGTATCACTACTCGCGTTCTGGGTGATTTCGTTAGTATCGTGATCCCCCTGGGACCTTGTTTCGTTGCTACAGTCATTAATGACCAATTGATTTTCGGACGCCGCAGCTGTTGAGACGTCCGAATCATCGGGCGAAGCTATTACCGGAAAGGGATAAATGGGTTCGTCCGAGGACTCAGGAATTCGTACTTTTGTATTAATTGAAGTTTCCTTGCGAACAGTTGAAATGATCGATTGCGTGGGAAGCAAGATTGGTTCATCCGTATGTACCGGCGGAAAACGAGAGTTGCCCGAAGGCGTCGAGGTTTGTGAAAGTCGAAAGGACTCTAAGTCCCGCGACTTATCACCGTAGGCATTAACCTGGTGATCAGAGGGATCAGTCTGTCGTCCCTTTCTGATCGGCGATTCCGCCCTTTCGGCGGTTATTACTTGAATGTATGTCACATCGTCGTCGACTGAGGTTATAATTCCCTCCGACGTCGATCGACCAAACGAGACAAAATGCGAAGGCACTGTGCATCCATTGATGCTTAACGAGAGTTGGCTATAATCCAACACCGCACGGTTACGATGCAACCAATCGTTTCCCAAAATGATTTGCGAAGTTAAGTACGGTATAACGAGAAATGTAGAGGACAATCGTTGGTCCCCGCAGACGAATTCAAGAAGCACCTGCTTCCTGACCTTCGTCGGTTTTTTGCCAATGGCAGTAGTAATGATTATACTCGACACGGGTAGTTCCGGAAGAGGAAAATTTCGTTTCAAAAAATTGTAGTAAAATTCGGAAATGCATGTTACCTGGCTCCCTGAGTCCAGTAACGCTGCATTAGGTGCATCAAACACTTCGATAATTAATTGAGGGCACTTCCGCGCGGAAATAGACTCTTTTTTTGAGTCTGGTTCTTGCGTAACATCGTCGACGAGGTCCTCGAATGCGTCAAATGGGGATGGATGCGCTGGTGGACCTTTTACCAGCGCATCCATCTCTAGTTTAAAAGGTTGGTTGACGGGTCCGAGGGTATGTTATTAGTCGGAAAAGGAGGGTCGGTAACGTGTGAAATGGCTTGCACATTACGCGCGCCAGAGAACTGCTCTCCTCCTGTTGATGCATTCTGTTGTCTCGCATTTGGGATATCGTTATTGCGACTAAAAGATACGGATCGAGAAGCTTGACCCGGTGAACGGTAAGACGAATTGTGCGAGCTCGCCGGATCACTGAATGGACGAGTCGTTCCCGGAGAAAAATTATTCGAGCCGTTTCTATCAGTATTTTGCTGATTCACCCGAGAAGATGAATTTGACGGTAGAGCTTGCCGAGGGTTTGGATTTGCCGAATTATGATTAAACGTGTTGCTTCGCTGATAATTAGGTTGATTACCGCGAATAGACGAGTTTGAAGCGGGAGTGTTCGAGGGCGATTGATTGGATGAGTTATTTCTTCGCAATCTATCACGCTCGTCGTTCGTTAAATCAAAATGTCCGAGAGCGGTTGAGATCGCGTGTGTGTTCGAGAAGTCAATGGAAACAAGTGATTCTCGTACCCTGATGGGCAGCTGTTGTACCGTGGTGAAATTAATTTCGTATTGATCCAGTGGTGGATCGAAATAATCCGCTTCTGTTATTTGTTCTAGGAAGTACGTTTGGAGCGATCCCCCTGACTGAGGATATCTCCGGGATGCCCATAAATTCTTTATTCTGACACGATCCGGAATTGAGTAAAATTCCGCGAGGAATTGAGAAGTGAATTGTATGTATGTGTTTATCGATCTTCGATGGGCGCGGTACCAAACGTGGGCGCGCCCCTCGAGTGTGTTTTCGACGACCAAGAGTTTGCAAGTGTCACTAATGACGTTTTTTGCCACGAAATATCGGTCCAGGCGTTCCAAGAATTCGTTCGGATTCGCGCTAGGACTGTGGCTGAACTTTGGGGGTTTGATGTCTAATTTTAAAGTACGCATAGTGTGGGCAAGCCCGTCGTGCATACCTGTACTCATGTTGTTGGATTGAGGCTGGGTGGATGGAGGATCGAGAGCCTTAGTATCGGGTTGATCCCTCGGATAACCAGAATGCGTATGAATCTGGTTAATTTGTTGTTGTTGTTTTTCGAGCCTGTCCCGTAGATGTTCAGTTCCATGACAATGGCATCGCTGCTCGCCTCGGATACCTCCAACCGCATCCGCTCCAACTCCCTGCGCTCCTGCGCCATCAATTCAATCTCATCACGCATTTGTTTTCTCATTACATCCAGTTCCAGACGATCAGCATTATCTATATCGTCGAAAGAATCGGTTAGTTTTGGTACAGACTTTGCGCCGGTAAGAGGGCGCTTGACAATTTTTTTTCTTATGGTGGGGGGATGCTCCGGTGTTTTTAGGTCGGTTTCGGATTGTGACCGAGTATTCACCGGGCTATACTTGGTCGACATTTTTTTTTATTGTTATTATAAATGGTTAACTTTGACTAAATTAAAACGCAAAGTATTTTCATTTACTGACGTAATGACTTCGACTGACGACAGTTAAGCCTCGGGCCCCACGTTGGGCGCCAATTTGTAACGAACGGGTGTTCCACGTTTGTTTGATGATGATTTTTGAGTTTAATTAATTGAAAGTCCAGATAAATCTCGCGGAAGTCGAGAGAAGAAGGGAAAGGACCCGAGGTTATAGTCGGTCGAAGTCAAGTAATCAAGAAATGCAACGCGATATTGTTGAGAAAAGAACAAGATTCAGATTTCGTTTATTACCAGAGTTGATTAATTGCGTTGGAATTTAACGAATCGCTTTGCTTGCGCGGGTTGTTGTCGATAACAAGATAGATGGTATTAATGACAAGATAGTGGAAAAAGACGGATGAGGCGCATTACATGACCCTGCAAATCCATAGAATCCATTGACTCACGAAAAGGTATACCCGACAGGAAAAAGTGGTGTATATGTTGAAGCAGATAGGGAAGTAAATCGAAGTCGCTTGCGCAATTAAAAACGTGAGAACAACAGTAAGTAAAGTACGCGCGGACAGTGCAGGTAATTTTAGGATACTACGCGCGATGACTCAGCGAAGTCGAAGTACAACTCGTAACGCGATGAACTTCGGAATAATGGATTGGCCAAATCTTGCAAGCCGATGGGCGTTCGGTCACTCGACACGGTCGAATTATGACGCTGAATCGCGAGGCGCGCGAGTAGTCCCTGACTGAACAATCGCAGCGGCGAGTCAGGATGACGATGCGCGGCCCTCACGATAGACTCGAAGATTTCCCGAGAAGTTCGTTTTGAGGAAAACGGAATCGATAATTCGCGATAGCGAATTATTTTTATGATGCGCGACACTCGCGATAAAATCGAAATTTTCCCGAAAAGTTTGTTTTGAGGAAAACGGAATCGATAATTCGCGACAGCGAATTATTTTTATGATGCGCGACACTCGCGATAGAATCGAAATTTTCCCGAAAAGCTTGTTTCGAGAAAAACGGAAGCGATAATTCGTGATATCGAATTATTTTTATGATACGCGACACTCGCGAAAGGATCGAGGATTTCCCGAAAAGTTCGTTTCGAGGAAACCGGAAACGATAATTCGCGACAGCGAATTATTTTTCTGATACGCGACACTCGCGATAAAATCGAAAATTTCCCGAAAAGTTTGTTTCGAGAAAAGCGGAAGCGACAATTCGCGATATCGAATTATTTTGCAATACGCGACACTCGCGAAAGGATCGGAGATTTCCCGAAAAGTTCGTTTCGAGGAAACCGGAAACGATAATCCGCGACAGCGAATTATTTTTCTGATACGCGACACTCGCGATAGAATCGAAAATTTCCCGAAAAGCTTGTTTCGAGAAAAACGGAAGCGATAATTCGTGATATCGAATTATTTTTATGATACGCGACACTCGCGAAAGGATCGAAGATTTCCCGAAAAGTTCGTTTCGAGGAAACCGGAAGCGACAATGCGCGACAGCGAATTATTTTTACGATGCGCGACACTCGCGATAGAATCGAAAATACATTTATTTGTGTGATTCGTGATCACGATCATGCGGAGTCTCAATTTGTGAATAGAGAACTGCCTCCGTTGCGAATGGGTGCGATGGGTGCGCGCACAAATTATATGAAAAAGCATGTATGAATGACTGTGTCATACATGCGATACCTGTATCCGACCATGAGGCCTGCCATGTGGTCGACGCCTCCCTCGTAAATCCGCGGAGTCCGGGTGTGTGTCGAATCCTTCAATAACGTGAGCATCCGCACGTTGTTTTGTCAGACGAGCACATATGACCCTTCTCGAAAGAATTGTGTCGGAACCGTCGGGATATTTCTCGATGCTCCGGAAAGATGAGGCGGACTTGTGCCCACACCGATGGTAATGGGCTTCGCGCCGGGCAAGCAAAATGGCGTAATGGTATGGTACGCAGGCGGCACCCTCGTCCTTCGAGATCTCGTGAAGAATCTGCCCATAATCGATGGCCGATCGTGGTCGCGTAACCCGCGACGCCGTGGGGGGTATCGATGATCCGTGACTCCAGCCGGCCGGGGTCTAGTGGCCCAATCGCTGGCGCCGACGGTGTCGTAGCGGCCCGGCGGGCCAATGGGCGCGCGTGAGCCGTCGCGACGACGTACTGGTTGTGTTTCCTTCTCGCTCAGATCGATGCGTGATACAATCACCCATCGATCTGAGTATGATACCGGACGGTGACGGCATCTATAGCGCGATTGACGAACCCTCGGGTTGCGTCAATCGCGTAAAAAATTCATCAAAAACGGCACCCGCCGAGTAGCGGTGGCCACATTATTATTATTATTATTATAAAAAAAAATATTAAAATATAAAAACAACACAATACAATATTCAATATAATATATGTATTTTATTTAATATCAAAATAATAAAAATAATAATAATAATAATAATAATAATAATACGATAATACCAGCAGTCCATCAGATAATAATAATAATAATAATTATTATTATTATTTTAATATTTATAATATTGATAATACTGTAATTATTAATAATAATAATAATTTCTCTTATTATTATTATTATCATTATAATTGTAATTGTTATTATTATTATAGTATGGTATATATCATTATTATTATAATTATTATAGTCTGCTATATATAATGATAATAATAATAATAATTATTATTATTATGATTATTATTATATTGGTTGGTTAATTATTCTTATTATAATAATAATAATAATAATTATTATTATTATTATAATAATAAGAATAATAATTATTATTATGATTATTATTATATTGGTTTAATTATTCCTGGGAAACTACAGCATTATGTGGAATTAACGAGTATGAACTCTACTTTCAGAAAAAATACATGTATGGGTTATCTTCTAATTCATTCTTATCATTTATCATCTAATAATAATAATAATTATTATTATTATTTTTTTTGTATCAATAATTTAGCCTACTTCACTGCCATATCCCCCAAAATCGGCATAAAATACTCCACACACCTATCTAAAACGACCACAATCAATGCGGGACCCCAGGACTCTTCAACAATCTACACGTCACGGTCCAGACCCGGCCGAGCGCCGATTAGGCTCCGTCATCATGAATCCATCAAAACATACCACGCTCATAACCCAGCACCCCATCCTCGTCATACGTGTAATATCGTTACACCGCTCCAGATACGAAAGAAGCCTCACCGCCTGACATCGTTTCAGGCCAAGCCCGATATCGACCCAACCCCGTTAAACTCCCACCCAGTGCGGGCCCATGGTGTTGCACACATGCACAGCCATGGTCGCGGTAAAACCCTCGTCCATGTCGCTTCTCTGCTCACCGATTAAAATTCGACTTTGCACCGGCAATCTATACGTATACCCGCGGTGAGGGTGCAACGTTTCAGCGGCTTCAGTGCTGTAGCTTGTCTCGCTTTATATTGCCGCCATAAATCTGACAACGCGGTTTGCGGCATTAACTTCACGCTACTCCGTGCTCGCCATATACTTCCGACACCGTGGCGGAAGTTCACGTCCGATAATGCCCTGCACCACCGGGGTCGGGGCGAATCGACCCGACAGACGTAAACGCGGCTATGGACGTCCCCATGGCTTTTACCCCCTTCGTATATTACTCGCGATATTATTTATCTTCATTTGATTAACTGCCCATTCACGCAAGTGGTTTTGGCCCGAATTCTTTTTCGTCGTTTCGTCGTCGTTTATGTATTTACTGCCACGTACGTACGGATAGGAGGCTTGAAGGGATGGAAAATGAAAAGGGAGGAAAAATGTTTGTAATAATTTATGGTAAAAAACCTTCGAGAATAAATTGTTCCTGTAGATGTTGCTTATTTTTTAATCTCGTTGAGAATAACATGCTGGCGTCGAAGTAGGAGCTTGTTATAGGGGAGATTCGGACGAAATTGGCGCTGAGATATATTAAGGGGTTAAAGAAAAAAAAGAAAAAGGTGCTTTCACTGCTATGACTGATTAATACTCCTAATAATACTCCTAATAATACTGATAATAATACTCCTAATAATACTCGTAATAATACTCGTAATAATACTCGTAATAATACTCCTAATAATACTCGTAATAATACTCGTAATAATACTCCTAATAATACTCGTAATAATACTCGTAATAATACTCGTAATAATACTCCTAATAATACTCCTAATAATACTCGTAATAATACTCCTAATAATACTCCTAATAATACTCCTAATAATACTCCTAATAATACTCCTAATAATACTCCTAATAATACTCCTAATAATACTCCTAATAATACTCCTAAAAATACTCCTAAGAATACTCCTAATAATACTACGGATAATACTCCTGATAATACTCCTAATAATACTCCTAATAATCCTCCTAATAATACTCCTAATAATACTCCTAATAATACTCCTAATAATACTCCTAATAATACTCCTAATAATCCTCCTAATAATACTCCTAATAATACTCCTAATAATACTCCTAATAATACTGATAATAATACTCCTAATCGTACTTCTAATAATACTCCTAATAATACTCCTAATAATACTAGTAATTACTCCTAGTATTTATGAGAACTAATTACTCCTAGTAATACTAATACTAAGTGGTAGTAGTACTAATTACTCCTAGTAATACTAATACTAAGTAGTAGTAGTACTAATTACTCCTAGTAATTTCCTTTTCGCAAATTCTTTGATGAATTATCATGCTCACAGTTCGAACGAAATTTTCGTGAGGTCATCCTTGCTTAACAATCATCTAAACTCCATATAAACAATTTCCTACGAAACGAAAAAAAAAGAAAAAATAGTGAAAGGAAAACTGAATTGATTTATCATCAAATTCCCCGAGGAGAAAATGTATAAAAAATGGTTGACCTTTTGGCCGTCAAACTAATTCGGGCCCTTAAATTATTATAACACATCCGCCTCATTGTCGATCCAATGTCGATGATTGAATTATTTCCGAATCTGATTTCTAAATTCCGAATTGAATTGATTCCGATTTATTTGATTTCCGAATTGATTTACATCAAAATAAATGTGACACCAAAATAAACCGAAAAATAGGGGATAGAGCGAGAGCAGTCGATCGTCGAGACGGAATTATTATCGAAGCCAAAGATGCGTGCAAGATACGCCCGAGGCAATCGCGTTGATAGTCGGGACAATTTTTTTACGGGGTCGCGCACCCTCCGCAGGATTCGGGATTTTTAGCCTCAGGGTTTATAGACGGGATTCAGTTTACCTCATATTCAATCGAACGCGATATTTCGAGTATTCCTGAGGGAACGATGCAGGAAAATCGTCCTGGGGTTGCCGTACGAAAGGTTGCCCTACGAAATCGAAGGAAATTTCAATTCCCCGAGGGTTCGTACACGATAGAGCATATTTTTTGCAAGGAGCTCACGGAGTATACCCGTATATTCGTCCATATGTATCATATCTATTGGAATATAGCGTGCAAAACCAATCGTAAATTTATTTTCCGACCTGTACATACTGAGAGAAAATAATTCGCAGGCGCTGTCAAACCCTTTCGCGGATTTCTCGTCTATCCGTTAAGGCTTTATATACGCGATTTCGCCGATTTTTGAAGGTACTTTTCTAAACGCGGTTAAAAAGAAATGACGCATATATTGACACCATTTTCTTTATAGATCATTTATGCACATGGTTGAGCTTAGGTAAAAAAAATCAGAAATATTAACAAATGGCGGAGATATTACATGATAGAGAAATGTATTTTTTTTTGCGCTCGCGTTGGATGTCTGAAAAAAATGAACATATTTATAATTGCATATTGAATGTATCTTCAGTGTGAACCAACAATATTATTTTTTAAAAATTATTATGATAAAAATTCGAAACTTAAAATTTTTTTACTCAATTTTCTGTCGCTATTTTATTATTTATATTTTTTTGTGTCATTGAAATTTTTGTTTCTGTGGTTCACACGATAGGTGATGATACTAAGAATATGCTGTAAGAATTTCAAAGGGATCTGAACCCTCGTTGAAAAGAACTTTCGAAGAAATTTGAAGAGTCGATAAAAT
The DNA here is from genome assembly GCA_963971145.1 of Sussaba pulchella. Lineage (NCBI taxonomy): Eukaryota > Metazoa > Arthropoda > Insecta > Hymenoptera > Ichneumonidae > Sussaba > Sussaba pulchella. Next base: position 2,022,976 of record OZ020170.1, read on the forward strand.
TATTGATTTTCGATGAAGAATTGTCCTAGGATTGAAAATCGTTGACGTGGTTTTTGTACTTTCATATCTCGTGATTCAACAAATTGGCAAGAAAATCTGAAAAATACCAAAGCCAGAAGGATTTCAATAATCTTTGACTTTGACAGCATCACACACTTATTTTTGTCGATCGTTAACGTAATTTTTTCTTTCATTTTCAGACTCACGACGGCTGGCAGGGAAACGACGCCGACCAGGTAAGCAAAATTCAACAATTTCAACAATTGATAACCTCGTGATTGTCTCCCAAGACGTGTAGAGAACTGCATGAACCCCTTCTACCTTTATTGGCTTTTCATCTTCACAGCAGACATCCCAACACGTCCTCCTAATCTTGCTATGAATCATTCACTTCGCGTTTTAACGCATCAGAGCACATCGCACGAGCTTTTGGCCTTGAACTGTATCGTGTTCTCAACAATCTCTTGATCCTGCACTCCATTCCAACCAATTTAGCTCAGGATCGAATATATTTGTTAATAAATGTATGAATGTAAAGCGAAGTTTCTAAATTTCCTACATTTTTGTGCGGCTGTCCAATTTTTTCAATAGCTTTTACATAATATTTTCGTGCTTATTCCGTTTGCAATACGGTTAGAAGAGTTATATAGAATCACTTTCTCCGAACTTTCTCGAATATTGTTCATAATTGGCGAAATTTTAGTGCCACTTGCATTTTTTCAGATTTTTAATTTCATCCCCCAAACACCTGCACTTTTTCTAAATTCCCCAAAAAAGTGATAAAACGGATACAAGGTCGATAAATCCGAAATTGGCGCGAGAGTTGAAGTGCCGAGATCGATATTTTGATTATCTATACGTCGTCATGACTTTTTCTTGGCTTGGCTTTTTCCGAACGATGTAATTTCAACATAATTTTCATTAACGTTCAATTAGTCAGTTAGTTAGTTAGTTAGACGGTTAGTTAGTTAGTAACTAATTAACTAAGTAGTTACTAATTAGTACTTAGTTACTCAGTTAGGTGTGTAAAATTATTTTTAAACACCCACGAAACAGTTTGATGACGCAAACGAAGACGGAATTACCTTCGTACAATGAAACCTAGAAACGATACAAGTTGATCAAAAAAATCAATGTCTATTGTCTTCAGTCCCCAGCCCAAAATGTCAAACGTCGTGGAATTTCTCAGACTTATGTTTCCAGTGCGGTGCCATTGGTCGGGTTTTCTAGCTTGGAAACCCGCTTCGCAATCATTTCTAGACGGCACATGCATGTATCCCCAGGCGTATCGGTTACCCCATTCGTATCAGGGTCATAAAGCCGACTGCCTGCGAAAGAAGACAGCGATCAGCTACAGATGTTTCCTGTGAAAAATCTCGGAGACGTGCTGTTTTGTTTTTTTTTTGCGTCCACAAACCTTTTGTTCCTTTCATTGTTCGGACGGGAGAACGTCTTGGCTCTTTACGTCAGAAGAGGCCTCTGGATGAAGAACGAAGCCAGTTTCTTGATGCACGACGAAACCGCTGGACCGCTTCTATGTCAGTGACTTTATCTTCAAGGCCTGCCATCAAAAGCACGCGACATTCATATTTTTTTCTTTCTGCTCGTCGCTTTGACTCGGATTTTTCGTCGCACTGTTCGTCACCGTACATTCCTTCGGGAATACTTCATGAAGAATTAGGACGGTCGTTCGTTTCGTTATCTCACTCCGCGTGGCGATGGCTGTCATGAGAAACCGGGTAGGGGTCAACATTTTGAATGGAATAAATGTAGAACGGCCGGTATTTCGAAAAAAAAAAGAACCGAAATATGAAACACCAAAAGATTCGTTATTTAAAATTTTCTTTTTCGACACACGTCTTTGTTCGAGTGGACCTTCATTCGAAATTATTTGTTTGGAGGATCTATATTTGGAAAAAATATAATATACATTTGAATAATAAAAAAGTTGTTATTTTCGAGCTAAATAATTGTGAACAGCTAATATTTCGAATACCCAACATGCAAAAAAAGCATTTGTCGAGAATTTAAATTTCGAAGGGGCAAAATGTCGAACATAAAAATGTCGAACGTGTAAATGTCGAACATCAAAATGTCGAACATCGAGATGACGAATCGAAGGCTACATCGAGCTTGCTCAACTAGCGACTTCTAGCGACATCTGTTGGTTCAATTCGGAAACAATGTGGCGGGTGAAGCGTTCGACATTTCGGCCGTTCGACTTTCTTGCCTCTCGCTACTTTGATCACTCGTTGAGTTAGTCCGTCGCTATATGAAATTCGAAATTATAAACGGTCTTGATATTTACTAATTTATCCATGAAAACTCGACCTAAACGTGTTCGATATTCAAGTTCATTCGAAATATCGCCTCTCGCAATTGTGCACACTCGAATTTTTTTTTTTCGATATAAATTTTGCTTCGAAATTTTGATGTTCGTCATTTTTATGTTCGACTTTAAAGACGTTCAAATGAATGGCTCTTCTTAATTTGGAGGTTCGACTATTTCCGTATCGAAATACCGGCCGTTCTACATTTCGACGCTGCTTACGAAAAGTAACACGAATCAAATTTCTTACGAAAACTAACACGTTTCTAATTTTACCGCGAAAACTAACGCGTTTCGATATTCGCCGCGAAAACTAGCATGTTTCGGCTTCGACCCCTAACAGTAGCAGGCCAAAACATGCTAGTTTTCGCGACGAATATCGGAACGTGCTAGTTTTCGTGGCAAAAGCCGAAACGTGCTAGTTTTCGTGGGAAAAGCCGAAACGTGCTAGTTTTCGCGGTGATGCCAAACGTGCTTGTTTTCGTAAGAAATCTGAAACATGCTAGTTTTCGTAAGCAGCGTCGATTTGTTCCATTCAAAATGTTTGGCCTCACACGGGAAAAACCGTTGGTGGCGATTTTTTTTGTATGTTGCAACTATTTCACAGTTTTATCGGCTTCAATATCCAGACCGGAGAAAATAACAATCAAAACTAAATGTTTCAATGCACTTGTTTATTAACCGCCATATTGTATTGGGGAATAAATGAACCCAGAATCCCGTTGTTTTAACGGAATCGTCATGACAAGGTGTTTGCCCGGAGTTTCGCGAACGATCGTCGAAATTCTGAAGCCGGACATTGAAGAGTCCAAAACTGTATTTAGCTTTGAAAAGTCAATATTAGCTTCGCTTGGACATATTTGGGTGTTAAGGAGCTTCTTTACACTTCAAACACTTTTCTCGCTCTGTCAAAGGTCTCTCATCTAGGTCTAAGCGAGAATCCATACATAGACGATGTTTTGATTCAATTTCCTAGATAAGATAGAAGACTTGGTCACTCCATTTTCGATGGAACGATGTATTGTAATCAGAGATAGGCATTTATTCAATAAAAATGAATTTGAAATACATGCATAACTAAATTATCATCGATTATAATTGCTAAAAAAAATTAATTAAGCTGCTAATTGCCAATTAATCAGCAATTAATTTGATTGATTATTTTTAAATATTACAATCAATTGTGAAACAATATTTCATCCAAATTATTTATTATCATTGCAGATATGTGAACATTTTGATCGTTGCATAATAATTAGTGATAGTTATTTGTTGAAATAAAGTATTTCAAATACATCTTCATGCCTGATCTCTGATTGTCATTTACAAGTTTCAGTTCTTATTAAAATTGCAACGTTCGGAAACTTTTCCGGAAACCTCCACACGTTGCATGGCCTTAAACTGCGTTCTACAAGAAAATGTGCTTGTCCTACTGCTTAAAATCTTACAAACTTTTTCTACCATTTCCGTCGGCATTGCGCGAGTATCTCGTTATTTCTCTGCAGAGAAATTACGAACTCCACGAGAAAACAAAATGCTTTGCCCAGCTTCGTTAAAAATGTATTAAATAGAAAATAGCCCATTTTACCGCCAGGCGTCAGTCGTAGTTCGAAAAAAAGCTCAGACTGCTTGCAGATGGTCGCAATGGAAAGGTTATGGTCTGCAACGTATCGTTTACAGTCCCGCTGTAATACTTTTAATTAACACAATTATTTCCGCTGCCTTTTATCAAAACTTTCCGGCCATTTCCGGGACAGTTTCCCTCTAATCATTAGCTCACAGCTTCCGCAGCGAGCAACACGTCTCCTCAATACTCTTCCCTGCCATACACCTCCGCCAAGGGCTCCCACTCGTTCGCTCTTCATTCATTCGCTCCAGTTTTTCTCCAGCTTCACGTAAATATCCAGAATCCGCTTCAAACGAACCACTTAGGTTATGAAAAATAAGCTTACGTTCGACTCTTAGCTTTCTACCCTTCTGCATTTTTTATTTTTTTTACATCTTTGCCATCACTAGGATCACATGGATACCACGGACGACTCCGACGCTGTAATTCCAGACCTTTCCGAGTAATCAATTAACTCATTCCACCTCGCAGCAGATACGAAGAGATTGGACGGCGTAGCATATCCATCAGCACACATTTGGCGCACATTTACCGATTTTTTGTTTGATCGTTTAATTGCGTTACGTTTGATGTTGATAATTTTTTTTTTTATATCTATTTCGGTGATGATAATAAAGTATGATTTCTATGATTTACTTTTTTTTGTGTTGTTTATTTGATTTATTGAAGAATTTATGGCAGCGTTTTTGTTATTGGTTTGAAGTTGCGTGCATGGTATTTCGATTTTTTGGCATGTGCTGCAATTTTGACAGGTCTTGGAGCGAAATATTATATACGTCACCGACGACCGGCGTTTTTGTTTCCATTTACATCTCATTATGATTTTTTTGTGACGTGTTGATATTTTATTTTTCATGAATAAAGTTTTCGTACGTCATCTAGAATGATCGAAGGATGTCCGGTAATTTTTTTTTTTGTGTTGCAATTTTTTTTTAACTGTGCTAATTTCTTTTATTTCTTTGGCGATTTCTTTATAATTGAGAATATTGGAATTTAGGTTGATTCATAAACACTTAATAATTTAGTAAAGCAATTGGAACGAAAAAATGAGAACGTCAGACGATTGGATATCACATTAATCACAGTTTCTATAATACCAGTATGGTAGGATTTCTTCGGACCATAGTGAAAAAAAAGAATTGGCGTGATAGAAAATTTCTGGAATCTACAGGAGACTTCTAATACTGATCGAATTTTTCTAATTACGGTACAATTGCGGGTTCGACTCGCGCAAATATTCCGTATCTTATTTTTAAAATTCGATGTTTAATAATTAATTTATAGAAATCTATCAGTTCTAAAAATGTTGTTATAATTTTCCTGTTAACTTCAATTAAGGCGTTATATTCCTCGATTATAAAAAAATGATAAGAAGTTAGCCGCGAAAATAAAGGGGAAAGGGGGGATTCGGCTTTCGCATATTTTTCGAAATATCTTTCAAAATATTCCATTTAAAATTATTTAAAAAATATCTTTGTATTTTACTTAGCGAGCCCTTTAAAACGATACCCCACATGATAGGTGAGATTTAGAAAAAATGTCGAGTGCCTAATTTGCCCCTTAATTCTCATATAAAAATTCCTCTTTGACTATTACCTAGTGCAAATTATGTGGGTCAATGAAAAATGTATTGGTATGCTAAATTTCGACGTCCCATGGCTTCTGGAAAAATCGGTTGTTGCAGCAGACGGACAGACGGACAGAAAGACACGTGAGTGATTCTACAAACCCAACGTTTTACGATACGGAGACCCGGAAAAGAGCAAAAGAGTCCACGAAAAATTACGATATCAAGAAATACCAATACTAATCGTTCAACATGGAATTTTACTATGTAGTCCGTTTGACCACGGAGCCGTTGGTGATCTTCCCATTCCTCCAAAAACAAGTTTACCCGTCTGGAGATCGGCAGCGCCGTACCTGGAAGTCACCTTGGCCCTGCGGCAAATATTCGCAGCTTCATAGCTCCTCCGGCACGTGTCAATATCATTTTAAAATGGTCTACTTAGGCTCAACATTTTCGTTTTATTGTTTAGTTTTTTTTCTTGGGGTTGAACAAACAAAAATTGCCAACTTTGAGAAATAACGAACACCCTAATATATACAGGGTGAGACATTTAAGTTGATAATTGCTTGCCGAGATATTGACAGCGATATTTTATTACGGACGGTGGAATATTTCGCGAACCGCATCGAGAAGTATCCCGAACTCGAAGGACATCATTTCGAACATTTGTTACACTGACTTCAAGTGATTTGTGCGAAAGATATTGATTTGAGAGGTAGTATTCGTGGATTTCAAAAATGCCTAATTATTATAAAAAAATTGGACCGAAAAAAAAACGGTTGAGCCAAAAATTGTTTATTTTTTCACACACAATACGAATATGTCAAAAAATATGGGGATGTCCATTTAAAAAAACGAACTTGACCTTCATTTGACCTTGAACTTCTCCACTGAACTGAAAAACAATTATATCCATGAGATCCCGCTTGAAAAATGATAAAATTTTTGTCTGAAACATTTTTCTCGAAAAGGCTTCATTTCCAAGTTGTTCACGTTTGTCAACTTAAATGTCTCACCCTGTATATGGTTGGGTTGAAGAAAGGCAACGTTTTTTTATTCTTCCGGCAGCTCTGCATTTGAAGTCAATACCATCACAAGACTCTGTCAAAATCACAGTATTAAGGTCCCTTAAAATGGTTATATTTTTTGTTTGCCAATTAAACAAAGTTAACTATTTTCTTATTTTGTAGTAAACAAAATCATTGAAAATTCACGAGAACATTCCCAACCTTTCCTTTATTGTGAAAAAAATATCTCCATTTTAAGTGACTTCACTACTATTTTTAGTTTACCTGGGAATATTAATATAGGAAAATAAAAAAACTGTCAAAAAATTTTTTTGCACATTAATCAAAGGCAAAATCGAATTTATAAAAGCGGAACCTCTATATAATGTCCGATTCAGTTGAAATTTAGACACATGTTTTCTAATAGTATCTACTCCCAATGGAGAAACTGCCAGAACAATGAAAGAACAACTTTGCCTTTTATCAAGACACCCTGATATACATATATACACAGTAGCATATATATATATAGACGTAGTTACTACCAGTATTACCTAACTAGCTCGCGATTACAGCGATATAGCTCCGTTCGCGATGAAACAAGCGCAACCTGCGACCAAACGCAGCCCAACTTTACGCACCTGGCAAACGTTTTTACGCAAGTTAGTACGTTTCCAAGATCGCCCACGCAATCGCCGTTGAGTGATCGTGCATTTCCGTACCGACTCGGCAAATTCCGATCCCGGCCAACAACCGTCGTGCCGGTCTGCGGCCAATAACCGTACGAGACAATCCCGAAAAGCCGGCAATTGACACGATAACAATTGGCCAACAGTGAAATTCGAAATTTCTTCGCTCCAAAAACACTCTGCACGGTTTGTCTAACCAAAGGCGGATCTTCATAAAGTTTTTGGGGTTTGATTTCATTATACCGTTAGATACGCCGAAGTCCGGTCGTATTATGACGTCATTGTGGAGCGTATAGTCGTCCATTTCGTCTTACTACAGTATAGAAGACTCCACGTGGAATGAAGGAATGATCGGACTGGCGAGGATCAAATTATAAGAACAGGGAAGTTAGCAGAACAGCAACTGTTCACAATCAGACGTTATTGTTGTTGTTATTATTATTATTCTTATGTATAACTAATAATAATAATAATAATAATAATAAATTATTATTATTATTATTATTATTATTATTATTATTATTATTATTATATAATAGAATAATAATAATAATGATAATTATTATTATTATTGTTATTTATTATTTTATTATTATTATTATTATTTTTTTTATTATTTTTTCTGTCATTATTATTATTGCGCAACTTCAATTTGTGTTAAGAGAGATACAAATAGATTTATAACCTACTGTAACTGATTTTTTCGTCTGCTTGAGTGTCCGATTACTATATCATTCTCGGAACCACAGCAAGCGTACTAACGAGCGAACACGATATGATACATATCCGATGCGATATATGTTCGTGAATGAATAGGAGTACATCGTTAAAAATTTGAAGTTCTGAGTCCGCCCGAAGCACTTCTTTCTCTCAGTTGCTTCACAGTCGAACAAAACGAGGAATTCTTCATTTTTGGGAAAAAAGATATGATAAGAACACGTATCGCATGATTTTTAAAGTCGATTTTTCAGATAAGATTGCAGTTTTTTGGGAATATTTTGTTAAATTTGCAGATTTCTAGAAACAAAACCACGAGAATAATTTCAAATATATTATGTATGTTTCGGTCTCCATTCGTTTTTGTATGAAACTATAGCGATATATTAATCCATATAAAAAGTAGTATATATATATATACGATATTATTATTCTCATGATTATTATTATTTATATTATTTCTCAATGTTCTCTTCGAAATATCTTTATCAACACCTATTTTCGGAAAAAATAGTCACAACCTTTCCCATAAAAAATGTAATTCCCTACAAAATCATTCTCACGGTTTTTTTCTTCAAATCTGCACCTATTGTATAAACGACATAGAAATATCTCCACATATTTCTATATTTCTATATCGATAAGACCAGTTGATCGGTGCGGTATCAGGTGGGGTCCGTTTGGGCCCGCTCGCGCGGCTCGCAGCGACGCCGTGTCAGCGGAATATACATGCCGGAATTTTCGAAGCTGTAGCTGCCGCCATAACCATCATCGCCGTCGTCGCCGTTGATTATGCCGTAGCCGACGTTAGTCGCCGTTCGGAAACGACTGGAACGTGAGCGAGTGAGAAAGCCTCAACCGGAGCGAGAGCGAGGACACGAGCGACCCCGGGAGCCTTGAGAAAACGAGCCTAGAGGTGTACAGTAAGGCCCCGCTTAGAACGATGGGTTACAAACACTGTCTCCTTCTCTCTCGCTCCGCAGCGAGCGCCGATAGCTCAGTCACCTTCGCACTGGGCGATGTAGTCCATTACCTCAACACTTTTTCAGTTTCGGGACGGTAAAATGTATCCAGGGCTGAAACGCTCACTGCTTTAGTGCGGAGTGTGCCAAGAGAGATAGCTCATACGGATATCTTTGTCCTTTTTTGTACAGTTGGGTGAAGATATCCGCCATTACCGCATCGCAGCCTGCGTAATGGCGGATGGAATGCTGCAACGCGTAATGGCGGATGGAATCCCGCCGCCGATTGTAGAGAAAAGGACGGAGATACCCGTTTGAGATATCTCTCTCGCCTCATATATTTGCTGCCTCCAGCAGTAAGCGTTCGTTATATATTCATCAACATATGGACCGATGATAAGGCGAGAATAATTATAATCTCAATAGAAACAGAGGAAATCACGCGTGGTTCCTAACCTCTCTCTTCTTAGTTAAACCTGATTGGTAGGTCTTATCTATATCTCGATAATTTCGACCAATCAGCTTCAACTAGAAAAAGAGAGGTTAAGAACCATCCAAGTCTTCTCTCTTTCTAATGCAATATCATTTTTTCTCGCGCCATTATCGATTCACATGCAAATGTCGATGAGTAATTTGGCACACTAGCGGGTGGAAAGGTGATCTAAAATGGCCTTGTCTATATAAAATGGCCGCTGGAACCCATCGGAACGTATCTTACCGCCAGGGTTGGGTAAAATGCAACATACAACCCTACATATCAATGTAGGGTTTTTGACACGTCACGTAAATTACCTGGTATTTTACGTCGTAGAAAACTGTAAAAAACGTCGAAAACGTCAAAAACCATCTATCCTCATTTCAAGTTCATATATTCATATAATGATATGAACTTTGCTTCTTATTATTTGATTCCGAATCAATGCGAATTGTTCTTGAATGCGAATCATCCAATTTCAGAATGGAGGTACTCCAACCAAGGATAAGATTGATACGGCTCTGGCTCTTTAATTTTTGGATGTAATATTTGATTCGAAGTTGTAGAATCCCAACATTTCAAAGATTTCGTGAACTTTTTCGAGGTTTCGAGCCTCTTTTTCGCGGTATTTCTTAGATTTTTTTTACATTTCGGGCAAAATGCGACGTCTCCCATTCGCTACTCGATTTTCATACCTGCCTTCTTGCCAATAATCATAGAAAGGCCTACCACCGTGATTCATTTTAATCAAATAAGACGAATTTATCGGCTAATATCGACCTTATTGGATCGCTATTGGATTCAAATAATCGAACAATCTACGTGTATGTGACGCAGTTGGATGTAGTTGCACCAACGACCTAAAGAGGCGCCCACGTCGTTCGACGTCAATTACATAATGTAGAAAACTAGGGACGTAAAATACCTCGTATTCTACATGTCGAAAGCCATGTAATTTACATCGAGTAATCTCCCTACCCAACCCTGCTTACCGCGTTAAGCGCGATTTTACTGTATCTCGTACGTGAACGTAACCACGGCGTACGCGCGGCGTCGTCGGAGACATCGCGCGCGACTTACCGGAGAACGGTCGAAATCCGAAACACGGCGTTACAGCCGAAGAAAGAATACACACACACACACGCACACATAACTCCGCCAACCTGTTTACCGCCAGACGCCGCAACTCGTATCCACACGGCGTTCGTCGTTTCACGTCCCGGTTATGTCCATTTTTCCGTTATAATTCAAAATAATCTTCTATTTGTTCATCTTATTTATACGTCGTTTGGTTCGTTTAATTGTCGATACGAGATAATTGTCGGTTACGGAGTGTAAAAAACGCGTAACGAGTGATCAAACGGTGAAGTGTTTCGTGGCGTTTTGATCGATGGTGGATAAAAAAATCGTGCCGGAATAAAAAATCGACGCTCGTCGTTTCGGCAAATCTCATTTTAACTCGTTGTTTCGTTGCGTCAAAGTCGTTTAATCGTTTTGATAAAGTTTCGTTCGTTCGGAGTGAAGTTGGGTTCGTGAATCGAGTGATCAAGGTTATAATGTACCCGACGAAATCCAATGTTAGCTCGAGTCGATTGATGATCCAGAGGTCGTTCTTGCCGTTTGGGTGTTGGCCCTGAAAAAACCGGCACGAATTTTTTTGATCGGAGTTTAATCGTTCGATTCGAATGTTCGAACGTTATCGGGCCGCGTTTGTGTGTTACGTGTTTGTTTTATTTTGTGGTGAGAATATTCAAGGGGCTTCGATACTTGCGTGTTTGGATCGTATTGTCGGCGATCGAGTTCGGGACGAGCGGAAAAGGGAGCAGCGGCGGCGGTACAGAAGCGAAGCGGCCCGAACGGATCGTTTGGTGGGGGGAAAAACACCGACCGAGAATCGAGTCTCGGCTGTGCGCGGAAATATTCGTGTATGGGAGATTCCACGGTGAAACGGTCGCTCCGAACAGTTGAATTAAAATTTTTCCTCACGATTTTTTACATATGTTTATATATTTTTTGATATATGTATTAGACTGTGTCAAATTTAATGACTATTTTTTTTTGGCTCCCATGTGAAAATTTATGCCCTAAAATTTATGGAATATGATCTATAAAATAAAAAATTAAATGCATCGTTTCATCGAGAATTGAATTTCTAACAAAGATAACCTTGGACGAAGTAAAAAAAATCGCCTACTCGTCTTGTAGAGCAAATCAAAAGTGAATTTTTCCGTAATTTTTTCGTAACGTTTGTTCTTATACATATATCGAACAATGATTATATCAATAAAACTTGTAAATTTTATTTTCTAGACAATCCTAATGATCTAACGAACTGATTTTCATGTTCAAATTATTCTTTATATCTTTTGGTTTTAAATAAAAATCATAATAATTAAAAAAAAATATCAAATTAAAAAAAATGATATTATGTTATTTCTCATTCCATACAAGTTTTATCGACTTAGAAGTTTTGCATCAACATTCATTGCTATAAGACGTACAAGCGTGTGTCAATGTGTAGATATATTGCTGTAGTATCAAATAATAATATAAGAAGAGAAAATTAACAACATTTTATCACGGACGAATATTATTAATTTAAATGATTTTGTGGATTATAATTTTTTTACTCAGATAATGATAATAATAACAACAACAACAATAATAATAATAATATTATTATATTATTATATTATATATTATTATTATTATTATTATTATTGTCCTTTGAATAATATTATTAATAATATTATTATTAACATTATTATTACTAATTTACGCGAGCGGCAACTAAAAAATCAAGATATCGAGCCAAGATTTGTTAAAAAAATTTTTTTCGTGATAGAAAATGTAATTTTCACATGGGAGCCAAAAAAAAAAAACAATACTCATTAAATTTGGCACATCCTAATATGTATGCATATATAGGTTATAAATGTTTGTTACAACGAGCGGCCAATAGTTCGCAGTGCAATATGAATTATCCCTGAGAGATAAATCAAATTAAACGTGTTTTTTATGACAAAAAAAGCTGTAACTTCCAAACAAAGCCTCTGCCCAAATTGAGGGAGGTCTCAAACTTTTTATTTTCATTCAAGGAGTTCGGAGAAAAAAAACGAGAAAAATAAAAAGTGGATTTTTCGAGATATTCAATGTTTAGGCGATTAATTGTTAATTAACAATTGTTCAAACGGTGCGAAATAATTGTACGTATATTTATCGCATAGACCGTGTAAAAACAAAAGAAAAAGCTCACCGGATTTTTTAATACATCACTGGCCGTTGTTGAGATTTATCGATTTGAAATACTAAATATCGTCAATAATTGAAAAACTTCATTCCACTGTATCTCAATAGCGGGCCAGCGCCGTAACTAGGAATAAAAGGCAAGGGGGGCTCGGAGGGGCTCGTATAGATGTGTTTGTGTAGATATGTATGCGTAAATGTATATTTACTGAAAATTGGGGGGGGGGGGGGCTTAAAACATTTGGAGGGGGGCTAAGCCCCCCCTAGCCCCCCTCTGGTTACGGCTCTGTAGCGGGCGCTGAAAACGTCAAACCTTGAAACACGTGGATCTTCATTTTCGACGTATATTGATGTATAAAATCGTGGGGCAAAAATTTTGAGTCAACTGTTCGGAGCGGCCGTTTCACCGTGGAATCCCCCATATATCTTCGTGTGCGTGTGTGTGCTCGTGGGCGTGTGAACGCGCGCGTAGCGCGGTGCAAGGTTAGGTTAGGCGACGCTCGGTGCCGGGACGCATACGTTTTTTTTTTTTCCTGCCAACATCGATATGCATTCTTCGACGTACGCTCGCGTACGGTTATTACGATTATTTCCATGCGTTACGATACGGCCACGGGACGTAACTATTTCACGTTGATTGAACGTCCGAGCGTTGCCGGTAATCAACGCGATTCTGACAAGCACGATTTTTTTTTCAATGACGCTGCGTGGGTTTTGCAAGGCGAGGAAGAATGGACAAATGAGAAATCTGTGAGAAAAAAAGATCTATAGATCACGGAAATGATTTTTTTTTTTTTTTTCATCGGAAGAATGGACGAAAAGAAAAATCTATATGGGTCGTTATATAGAATTAGATGAGGCATTCGTGGGCACATTGACTTGATCCTGACTTGAATTTTTTTCAAATCTCTTCAAATCTTTAATCTTTTCAATCTTTTTTATCGTAGAAAATATTTAAAATCTTTTTAGTATATTTATTAGACTGAAAAAGAAGTTTTTTCTATGGTCTTGCGGTATTGAATATTACTTTTTGGGCTTAAAAAAATTGCAGTGGCGAGCGAACTCAAAAATATTTTGTTTTGAACATGAGAGGAAAAAATTTTTTTTGGATCATTAATTTCGTGAATCGACGGAAATCGTTGGAAAATGAATTTCCCGAGCGTCATTTCATAAGGAATAAATCGCTCTAGAAAAATATCTGAGCCCCAAGTCGAAGAATTTAATATCTTCAAGATATACAGGCATTTAATATCATCGACGATAACTGGTTGAAACGTAATATCTTCAATGAAATATAACCGCTCGCGGTTTTTTTCTCCTAATTTCCGTATGAATCTATGGGTTCGATTTGCCCTGAGAGCACTTCGTCATCTTGCTCTTTTGCACGCAATGTCACAACCGTTACGTTTTACCGTTTAACTATGAATGTAAAATTATTCAATCGTTGATTCTTCTCTCAGCATCCGTTGGGCTAGTTTTTGTCGTAAAACCTTGATAAATGTTTCTTACTTAACCCCGCAAAATACATAAATGTTAGGATCTTTACTATCATGTCTCTGCAGACGTTCGTACGTTAAATTCTCAATGTTATTCAGTGGATTTCCATAAACTCCTGGATCTGTCCTTAAATTTTGCTTATCGTTGAAAACTTCTGGAACGTCCTCGAATTTTATTTAATGTCGTTGAACTTTTTATTCCCTCTCAATTTGAGTTTGTTTGAAAACGTGTGTTATCAGAAATAATCGAAGAAAAGTGTGCATCTCGGTTTCGATGATAATTAAATATATACATTCCCGCATTGAGATTAGTTTTTTTTTTAAACTGATTCCAACATAAGCAAAAATAATTGAAACAATAGAACATTACGATACGAGAACAATTTACCATTTTCTGATGGGTTTTGGTTATTTTCCCTTTGGAAAAATGCCCTAACACAAGGTCAAAATGTTCTAGAAATTGTCCTTGACTGTCCTTGAATTTTAAACGATATTTTTACCAAGCACGATGATTTCTCACCGACCAACAATTAAGGTATTACTGGATAGATATTAATAAATGTCATAAATTCTTGAAAATTTGAGGAAGGATAGTTCTTGATTGAATAATAATACACGAATTATTTCAGATTTTTTCACTGAATGGTTTAGTAGTTATAAATTTGTGAATTTAACACCGTGTCTTATGGGAGAACAGCTTCTGCAGACGTTAATGGCTGCAAAACGAATGAAACTAAATGACAGAAAATTCTGAAAATATTATATCATCAAGATTCAGGATCGACAGATCGATTATGCTTAGTTTAAAATTAATCGACCGAGTAATTGTCGAGAAATTAATTGAAGTAATGAGGAGTTACGCCTGAAACAGTTGAAACAGTTGAAACAGTTGTACAGTCACTGACGAAACGTCAGTCAACCACGCGTCAATAACGTCGAATTTGACTTCAATTCTTATTAAAAGTAGATAATTAATATTTCTAAGTGTTAATTTAATATTACTTCAGCTATTCGTAAGACCAAACATGTACGGCATAATCTAGAATTGTCAATCCACGATTCCCCAGCTTTAGACTAACTTTTTGCCCGATGATCCGTCCAGTAAGACCTTTAAAATAATTCTCCCAAAGATATACATTGAATTTTACTTCGATCAGCGGCAGACGTAACGCTTCATGCCTTACGAGCTATGCAACAGGTCTGATACCAAGCTATTGCAACGCACTGCGCTGTAGAAATGAGATCCAGCGAACAAGGTCTCTCTCTCTCTTAAAAAAAAAAAAAAAAAAGGGTGTATGTGGAGTGCGACCTGACCCACGGTCACGGTATGTGGACGCAGCCCCCTCCACGTTGCTGCCCTTCCGTCTGGGCTCTCTTTCGCACTCGTGGTTGGGACACTGCGAGAAGTAACACCCATGGGCGCAAGCCCTGTAGGATTTATACCGGTTCCCTAGTAAGCGAGAATAAACACGATAGTATCTCCCGCTTCATTATCACGAACAGACGTTTTCGCAATTATTTTTCTAGTGTATCACTTTCGCGTTCATCAGCAGACATTGAGAACCTGATTCAAACCAAGTCCAATTCTTGTCCATTTTAAGAGGGGGGTAAGGTTAATTCGGCGAAAAAGAAGCATGTTTGTAAGAATTTTTTCTGGCGATACAAATAGTGTAAATTTATTCAATCAATTTCCATATAATGATACAACATTTAAACAATATTTTCCTAAATTTTCATTCCAAAATATTGAAAATTAATCGGGTGACAGTGAATCTCCGGAGGTGCCTCCCCCTAAAGTTACAAATTGATCGACTCCACCTTGGAATCAACAGATAGTACAGAAATTCACTCGTTTCGCGACTAGGACATTTCTTTTATCGACGAAGCCCTTCCAAAGTACTTCCGCCGCTGCTCTCCGGCATTTTCCGCTTTGTTCGCAACAATGCGTTGCGACCTCGAGCACTGGATAACGAAATAATCAAATCCCACCCATCATCGTTTGTAGGTGTCTTGAATGCGGTGTAATTAAACGTATCGAAAACTCGCGAGTGCAGTTTGGTAAATAAGGAAGGATAAAGAATTAGCATGTGCCGACGCTCGATTTGAAGAGCCCTCGTCTGGATTACTTAGTACTTTTCGAGTGTGCAAACGCTGGGAATCGCGAATCTCGAGGAGATGACAACCCGAAGGAAGAAGAAGTCGCAAGACGGTTTTCTGAAGAAAGTCTCGAGCCTGTTCAATCTCGACACGGTGAGTCGCCTGAATAACAACGATCTTCACGATCGAAATTGCATTTTGTCGGCACGTCTCGTAACGACTTTGGAAAAAGGAGGAGGTTCTCAATTCGACGTGTATTTTTTTTGGTGTATGTTACGCTATATGTTCGCCGATTGTGAACCGATTTCGATGATTCTTTTTTTATTGAATAGGCTATATCTTAGGGGTGGCCCTATTTAAATTTTAAGAAAATATTCCACCTCGAAGGGTGGAAAATTAGGGGATGAATCTCGTTTATCGAATTTCACCCACGTTCTGTTACTACGACTTGAGCCATAAGCGTGGCTCAATGATGATTAAATACATTTTTAACGAAAGAATAGATAAAAAAACGACTTCAAAACTTTCTTTAGATGTACATATTTTTAAACAAAGAAGTTAAGAATAATATTTTTCATTACTCTGAAGGAACAAACATTTGATGACAATAAACCAAATTATTGATGCTCAAATGTTTGCAATATGTAATTAGTTATTTTTCAATTAGTGTCAGCTAAGGCACCGACAACAAGAAGAATAATTTATTAAATATTGCAAATACTTAAGTATTAATAATTTTGTACATCGTCTTTTAATACTCTTTTCTATAGAGTGATCGAAAATATTATTTTTTACTTTGTTTTTCAAGTTTGTATACATAGGGAAAGTTTTAAAGCCGCTTTATTGCTGTACAAACGTTCATTTGCCTTGCTATTTGTTTACCAAAGTCAAAGACGCTTTGCTATTTCGGTTTTTGCACAAATCGATTGCCAACAATGTTCTGCTAACGTTATATAATGCGAGCAAAGCACTAAGACCGTGAAATCGTAGAATCCAAGTACATTAGATTTATGTACTATTTATGTACTTAGGGAATATCTAAGGTTCAGCCCCATATGAGCACTACTGAGTTCCTTAAGACGATGGACTACAAACGCTCTCTCCTTCTCTCTCGCTCCGCAGCGAGCGCCGATAGCGCTGTCACCTTCGCGCCGGGAGATGTAGTCCATCCTTTTAAGAACGTATCAATAGATTTATCCTATTTTCCTTTACGGTCCTGTGAACCACAGAGCATTATTTCAAGCGACGGTAACTTGACAATCGAGACTCTCTGCTGAGGCCTCTCACTGCCGATTCTATCGGCGTTAAACGATGCAAACGCGTTTGATATCATCATGTTGGGCAGCTTTGAGGATCGTCGAGGTTGTCCGTAGTACGTGTGACGCCTCCACATGTGCCTTTGGTCGGCCAGGGCATGATAGGGCCAATTTCGAACGGCTGCAAACTGCCTACCAGTGATTCTGGTAACATGCCTGACGTCCTACCACAATGGACCATCGACGGTGGTAAACACAATTGAATCTTTCGATGGTTTGGGCCAAGGGCTTATCGAAAAATCAATTACCATCGACTGCGTAGACATTTCTTACGCCATGTTCAAGGACGATGTGGATCTATGATGTCTTGTCGGTGATATCAGGTCATTTCCCAGAGATTTGGCAATCTTCACTCCTTACAGACACGTGACGTTGAACGAAGAATATCTTTCCATGTATACGTAAAATATCGAACCGTCTGAATGAAACTGTAACAAATCTGATTGATAAGAACTCTGACCTACATTCCGGCAACGTGACGACAAATTATAAATGTATATTGGGGTGAATGTAAGCATAAGAATTTTTTTGTTCGGCTTCGGTGTCCAGAAATGAGGTAAAAATACGGAATACGTTGCGAAAAAGTATCTTGGTTGCAAGATAAGGTGACACA
The DNA here is from genome assembly GCA_963971145.1 of Sussaba pulchella. Taxonomy (NCBI): domain Eukaryota; kingdom Metazoa; phylum Arthropoda; class Insecta; order Hymenoptera; family Ichneumonidae; genus Sussaba; species Sussaba pulchella. The sequence goes on from OZ020170.1 coordinate 2,041,117, forward strand.
ATCGAGGTCAAAGTCTACAATTGAAATCTGCTGATAGTCTAATGAGGTTCTGAATCGATGAATATATTTTTTTCTTGAAAAATATTCTGCTTACTTGGCAATTACTTATTTTTTCAACGAATCTTTGATTACATAGCATTGTCAATGTATTTAATTTTTCTCAGCTAAGTGCAAATCCCGATAGATAGAAATTATAAATGAATATATTGTCAAAATAATACTTATAACCGCTTATAGGATGGATGATGAATAAATAAACCGAGGTTTTCTCGTGAGATCTGTTTGGAAAAACCTCTAACCTAACAATATGTAAAAACAAGAATTTTACTGGATATGGATCAAAGGTTCGTCACTTTTTTCATTAAAAAAAAAAAATAATAAAAAAAAAAATAATAAAAAAATCATACTTGGAATTTCTATGAATGCAAATATCTTAGAATTCGGTTGACCGATTCGATTGATTCTAGTCTCATTCTAAAGCACTTAATTAGCTTCAAATTATGCACCAGACACTTGTTCCATTTTATCACTAATTGCGGTTGTGGCGCCGTCAGATGTACTCAAGCTTTTTGCACCACAGGTTAAGAAAAAAAGAGATCTAAATTCTGGAATGTGGTATTTAATTAGCACTTCATTAGCTTTTAATTATCTTCTAAGTTTCGAGTTGACTTGGACTCGTCGTGCCGCCAGCTTGAGTGACAAGAGAAACTCACGCCTTTGAGTCATATACGCGGGCTTTGGGATGAAATCGATGTCGAGCCTGCTTCAGCGAATGTTGACAAAAAATACTAGAATATATTCTTTTTCCGAACGAATGAAAGGACGATCAAAATGCTTGATTGCACAGACGGATGACAAAGCTACGTCCGCAGTTTCCTCGACTTCGTTCGCGTGCGACCGTCAAGCAAATCTATACAGATGAATCGGCTATCACAACCCCACGTGCCATCTGACGTGCCGCTCGATCCTGCTCGGACTTTCCCATTTTCCGTGAATTGGACTCTGAGAAATGGAGTGGACCATTCTGAGCTACGACGCAGTCCTTCACCAGCATTCCGGTGGTACTGAGGATGGGCGAGGAAGAGGCGATGGTGGGTGGAGTCACGACTGAAGCGATCTACGGATATAAGAGAGGGGAAATAGGAAAGGCGAAACTCGCAGGGAAGAACAGAGAGTTTGTGATAGCCAAAGGGAAACTCGACGGTTGGACGCATTAGCTGTCCGTCCCTCGGCAGCTTCGCCGAGTGTCGACCGACGGTCGACAAATGGATGCTCGTTTATGTTTCTGAACGTATTTCCCTCGATGGACAGTTACCGGACGTTTCTCGTTGACTATATGTATTAGGGTGGGCTTGAAAAATGAAAAAATTGTCTTGCTCCTTGAGAAATCTGAAGTTGACCTCAAAAAAAGAAGATCCACCAAATTTCAGCTCTCTATCTTAATTCTAAGGTGTACCTGTGAATTTTTTTTAAATTCAATTTCCGGAGTTTTTTTCATTTAAACTCCGGAAACATATGGATTATTGACGATAAAGAAATTTTGGCCACGAAAAATAAATTTAAAAAAAAAATTCATCCTCCAATTGACTTTTAGCAAAAGCGCCAATTTCAATCATTCGGATCACAATAAAATCGCAGTGATCCGCGCTCTCGAGGCTTACTTTGGGATACTTTTGGGTTAAAGAAAAACCGAATTTATCCTTATTCTATCCATTATTTGCAAAGTAATCCCAAGGCAAGTGAATAGTCGTAGAAATGCAGTTTTTCACGAGTTTTTATACCAAGTTTCTCGCAACCAATCAAATGTTTTTACCGAAAAACAATGAAATCTTCTTACAGCGACTAATTGGAAATCTTCAGAACCATACTTTGATTTTCTGTGCGATTATTAGTACCTAAGTTATGAGTCATCAAAGTGAAAAATATCTTTTTTGCTTTGACAGCTCGTAACTCAACAACAAATCATCGCACAGAACGCTTCGACCACTCAAATTGAAGAGAAAAAATCAATCTAAAAGAGCATTTGGATGGATCCGATCTGAAAAAATTGCTAAAGCCCCGTGGGCTTTTCGAAAGGAGAGCAAAAATTGAAAAAAAAATTGTTCACCTCACGCTTTTTATGGCTACTCCGAAATGGCGAATGGTAAAAATATTCACGCTCAGGATTTCAAAACTAGAAACATGAAGCTTCAATTTGCTTTCTTGACTATTGCTCTACGACCATTTTTCGCTGAATTACATCCTTCTGAAAAACACCAAAAAATTCGCGATATTTTTCATATCCTTTAATTTTTAGTTCTAGTGTATAAATCATATATGCCCAATTCTATATATAGCTCATATATGGACTGTACATAATTTTTTCACTTGGGTGTTCAATCTTTCATGTTTCTAATGAAAGTCGCATTTCATTTGCGCTCACTTTTCTCCCGGCATATCTCCATTTTTCCATGGAACTCGAATGCAAGAAAATGTCGCCAATACATTTTTATTTTTTGCGTTTTTTTCGAACTCTGTACTGTATCAACCGTTCTCATACCCGGACTGCCTGCCGAGCGATCTGATGTCCTTCGGCCGTGAATCCCACATGCACGCTATTACAACGCTATACTGCACTTTTACGAGTTACAGTTTTACCTGAGTCACTATTTACTTCTTTCCGCATTTTTATCTCCAATCTCATAGCATGGAAATAGTTTCGCTCAGTCGATAACAGCTACGAGTAAATCTGAACCAGATCCGAACACCGGTCAATAATGGTCGAACTCTGCACTCCGTAGCCAACCATTCTATCGATAAACATCGAGTTTTTTCGTACCGGACGCTTATCTGGAAAGTAACTGCTACTCCTTTCCAATACGTATTACGTGCTTAAGTCGATAGTGAACTTTCCTGCAATAAATTGTGTTCGAGTATCGATAAAATACTCGATAATAGATCACCAAAGAGACGTATAGAACACCAAATACGTGTTTATCGTGGTCATATACCGCTTCCGCAACTCGCCATTTATTTCACGTGTGCTTACAATGCTGCCGAGTAAGAGCAGTCTGTCGGCTTGCGTATCGGTTTGCTCCGTTGATCGCCCGGCGTATCCAATCGCCGGGGTTGTTTGCTGAAAATACCGCGTACGTGCGGTCCACTCGTGTGCCGGTAATTGAATACACCTAAGTTAGTTTCTCGGAAAATCGATGGCAACTGTTTAAAATAGGATTGGAAAATAAACTGACCGTCTCGACTCGGTCCGGAGCTATTGATTGGCAACTGTAGAACGTGCATAATTGCGAAAGCGCAGTCGCAGCCCGTTCAATCCGATGATTCAGATGGAGTACATTTGTGCTTTGTACTCCCACGTTTTCCAAGTCCGAAGTAGCAATGTTCTCCGTACTCCGACGTTTGCTAAATCCAAAGTACAAATGTACTTCGTACTTCCGGGTTTGGCGCGTACAAAGACTTAACTTAAATTGACATGAAGAAGAAGAAGGAGAATAGAGAGAGAGAGAGATTGATTGATTGATTGATTGATTGATTGATTGATATTCATTAGCTTCTTCAGCTATTTAGTATACATAATGTTACATAATTTCTTACCATCTACGTTTACCTTAATTCTTACATACTACCCAACAGTTGATATAATAAATTCTTTTAGCATACGTTTGAACTAAACGGGTCTGTCACAGGCCTTCACTTCTGCTGGAAACGCATTATACATTTTCACGCCTTCGTAGAACATACTCTTTTGTGCGTTCCTCGTCTTTCGGAACTGTATTGCAATATCCCCCGCTTGTCGTGTTACTCTCCCTCCTGTCGTGCCTACAACTTGCATTTTCTTTTTTTAAATCCTTTGGCAATAAGTCGTTGACTACTTTAAAAACAAAAATACAAATATTAAATTGAAGTCTCTGTCTCACGGACATAAATTGTACCGTTTGGAGCATGTCTTGGACTCTCGTGTACCGGCTGCACTGTAATATGACGCGCATCGCTCTGTTTTGCGCTATCCGCAGTTTGTTCAACTCCGTTTCGCCCATTCCAATTAACAGCGTACAACAGTACTCGAAGTGCGGTGCTATTATCGTTTTGTATATCACACAACTGGTATATGCGGATATATATTGGCCTATTCTATTCAGAAAACTCGTTTTCTTACCTACCTTTTCAGCATGTACTCCGCGTGGTCTTTGAACCTAAGCTTATCATCAATAATTACACCCAAGTATTTCATCATTTCTACCTGCTCTAGTTCCGTGGCATCTAGACATTTTAACGTAGTATTACCCGTTAATTTTTTTCTTACACTTCTAACACTCATAAATTTAGTTTTTCCCGCATTCATTTTCCATTTATTTCTGTTCATCCACTCTTTCACGATAGTTAATGCCACATTCATTTTTCTTTCCAATTCTACACCTACTTCTTGCAGTCGCATATATAAGTGAGTCAGAAAGAGAGAGAGAGAGAGAACGAGAGAGAGAGAGAGCGAGAGCGAAAGAGGTTTAGAACCATCCATAGTCTCTTCTCTTTCTATTAAGATTACACTCTTTCTCGCAGAATTATCGATCCGTGTGCATATGTCGATGGTATCGACCGTCCAACGGATCGTGACCCTGAATATCGATGGGTCTTCCTGGCCGTGGCGTCGACCGAGGGCGCCACCGGCCGATATAGCCGATGAGGCGCACGATGGCGCGTCGGTAATATAGGGAACACATGGTCGACTGAGAGACGTTTATAAGTTGCTTGCAAAATGATTGAGATTCGATCATTCGCACAAATATATTTGAAATGCGAAACATTCGCTCTCCTTCTTCCGAGAGGATATCAACGACGACCGAATTTCACTATTTCTTGGGATTGATACGCTTCCAACCATTCGTTGACCCGAACGTAATTTTCTGCGGGTGAATACCGACAGAAAGTCTGACCGTCGTTTCGGTACACCCACGTGGTACGTACGAGATCAACAACTTTGTTGTTCTAAAACGATACGACCGCATAAAAATACTTTTGTTTTGATATTGATAATTATACAATCACATTCACGGTCTCACAAATCCGTCGCGATTTCACGATAGACGCCGACTGTCCAATGCGGAAACCGACCAGCCATTGACGTCGGTGGCGGCTCTTTCGGGTTGTGTGTATCATTGGAGACCAGGGACAAAGCACAAAGCGTTGTTTGCGTAGTGTTGGTTGCCGAAATGGACAACAGCGCCGATGTAGCACCGAACCACGCCACACGTGTGACGCTGTTGAGCCAGAAGAGAGGGTGGTCGCGCGATAGCTATACCAACTGCTGTGTTATCTCGGGGACCAACGGTTTTGGATAGCGGCTGGACCGCCATTAGTTAGAGAACACTAGAGAGACAACACTATCGGGAGAACGACACATTTCGACACGTTTAGCGCTCTCTCTTTCTCTTTCTCTCGCTCTAGATGAGGAAGCTAATAAATATCAATCAATCAATCAAATCTCTCTCTCCCGGTAGGCCGGTAACGCCGTCAACCAGTTTTAAAGAACAAGAAATGCACAAAAGAGTTCGCATTACGAAGGTGTGAAAATGTTTAATGAGTTGCCGGTAGAGATGAAGGAGTGTGCAGGACTCGATGGATTAAAACGTTTGTTAAAAGAATTTATAATAGCGACTGTTGAATAGTGTATAAGAATTGGTGTATACACCTTATGCAGGATTCATATGTATGATTGTGTATTCGAAATAGCGGAGAAAGCTAATAAATATCAATCAAAATCTCCCTCTCTCTCTCGCTCTCTCTCTCTCTCTCTCTCTCTTTTCTCCCTCTCTCTGTTTAACCGCAATTAGTCGTTAATTCATCCAATCCAATTTCAACTTAATCTTAATCTTAAGTCGATCTTCACGCTAATTCCCGCTTATACCACGGAAAACTCCTAATATTTACACAAGCTTGTTTACACTTTGCCCCAGAGTAAATACTAGGGCATAATAAAGTTATCAATCAATCAATCTCAGAGTTCCGTTTTGCACGACACAATTCATGACAGCAACCGACCGTTACGCGCTCACCGTCATTCATAAATTTCTGATCGAATGCAACCTAAAAATATAACATTGACCTGTACTCTGCTTTGCAATAGACTAAAGCTATTATAACCGACAGTGTAAATAAACCTTGTAAAAGGTTTCTATACTATAACTAATAAAAAATAAAAAAAATCAATCAATCTCTTTTCTCTCTCTCTCCTCGTTCTACCCTAATTGTTTTAATAGACTATATTATAGTTATAATTACTTCGTGGGAAAAGTTCTCATTACTATTTATTTTAATGATTATAACATTATCGAGAAATGTTATTCCACCACTGGTTTATTGTATTATAAGTTTATTTTATTTCAAGTTATCTAATTTTAAGCCAAATTTATTTCATTCTTATTTCCGTTTTTATTTTTGATTTTAAGCCAAATTATTATTTCAAGTTATCTAATTTTGAGTCAAATTTATAACAGCTTGTAGATATTTGCCTAAAGTAATACTATGCCATAATAAACAAAACTCACTCACTCACTCTCTTTCAGTGTCTGTGTGCGTAAATTCGAAAAGTAAAAAAATTACCTACAAGCGCGAAAAAAAATGCGGCTGAAATCTACGTACGGCAACCAAAAAAAAAAAATCTTCCTACCATTTATCTGATCATACGCGACAGACGGAAACGTAATTTCATTTGCGCATCGCGAACGACGGCTAGTTGATGGTACTGCCGATCGCCGCTGCCGTGTTACGGCACGTATGGAGCAACGTATATGCATATGTGTATATGCTCGGTGCGCCTCTCTTCCATTTCTCAGCCGGCAAAAAATGCTTTGAGGACTGCCAGGGGTACGTCGACCGCTATTCGTTCAATTATAACCGTCGGACCGGCAAACCTCAGTCAGTTTCTGAGCGACGTTCCGTTCGTCGTCACAAAGTTTTCACGTGCAGAATTCATTACTCGCTCGCTTCGCCCCGGCTTTTTCCAATGTAGCATCCGGGAAAACGCCGTGTCGGCGGGCGAAAGAGACGTTGGAACTTTCGCCCTATGAAAATCCGTAGCCATCGCGTACGTGCTTCGCGCGAATGAATTATATCAGCCATTTTACAAATTTTCTTGGCTGAAAACATCAGTTGAATAACCGAAGCGAAGGTGACGAAAAACGTGACTAATTCGACGCTATAAACGCGCTCGGATTATCCTTCATGTTGCGTATGTAGATTTTCACGGAATGTCCTGAAATATCGGCGAAACTACGGACGTGAAAAAGCCCTGACAATTTCTTAAGCCCTGTTCGAGCTTTTAAAGTCACGCTGGAGAATAATCAATAATTTAGGGAACGTCAGTGGTCTCCTTGCTGTCAGCACTTTTGCAATTTATATGAAAAGTTAATAAATACTTATCACTACAAATTTCGAACGTCATCCAATTAAACTTTTCGTCACGAGCAAGACCTGTAATATTAATTCTTGAGGTCTACTGCGCATTTATTTTAAGCAGTTCGATTCCCCATTATTTCCCGAGTAATGTTTTGGGTTGGAACGGCAAAACATTACTTTGCCGATTCATTTGGTCCAGAAAAATGGAGTCAATTCAAGTCCAATCTGGTCCCGCATTCGAAGCGACGGTAATTCGGTTTTACGAGACAAATCAGGGTCATATAAATCCGTATTAATTGTGGATGCGCTGATTATCTTGCTTTCTTTCGGTACCTCTGAAAGTCCTGTGGAATGAAAAACTGTGCAGTCAGTGCCAATTTGCGATGTCAACAAAAGAATCGACGAGCGGTCGCAGCTAATCCGCCGGTAGCGAAGGCTGCGTTTCCGATCCTCATTCCGCGCGTTCGTAACAAGCTCTCGCTTCACTCTGATGACAATGCGACGCGTATGTGCATGGATATGCGATTCTCGTTGGAGTCCAGAAGATACGGGTTGATTCAGCCTGTGGGCTTTTCACGCGGCATCCTAATTTGGATGTAACGAATGAAAGAGAATGTGGTGATACATACCCTTGTCAAGCTAGCAGCGACATTTCTCCGATTTGAAATTACTCTGCACCTAAATTAGGTGCTTTTTAGGTGCTATTTTGGTGCTCGGTTTATAATTTTAGTGCTCGAAAAATTTGGGCAGGGGAGCATTTTCAAAAAACCTCTGCCAGCTTGACGTCAAGCCAGCAGCGGCAATCGTCACAAATCCAAAATTCCAAATAAAAACTATGCAGGAATTAGGTGCTTTTTAAGTGCTTTCGAAATAAAAAAAAAAAAAAATGTTAGCTCAACCCCTTCGCCCAGAAAAGTCACCCTCTCGTTATTTGACCGTCGGGGTTTTTACGAAAATCCGTAATTATGGACAAACCGACTTCTTCTTGCACTAAGAGATTCTTAAATTCAAGTGCTTCGGAAATACGTAACGCACGATTTTGGTGCTCGACCCCTTCGACTCGAAAACCTACCCCCTAATCGTGTGCAGCAGCCTCAATAATGAAAATCCATAATTTTTATTGAATCGTCTTCTCCTCGGGTGTAAGGGTCCAAAGAATTAGGTGTTTCTCGAAAATATATCGAATGATTTTAGTGCTCGACCCCTTCGACTCGAAAACCTACCCCCTAATCGTGTGCAACAGCCTCAATAATGAAAATCCATAATTTTAATTGAATCGTCTTCTCCTCGGGTGTAAGAGTCCAAAGAATTAGGTGCTTCTCGAAAATATATCGAATGATTTTAGTGCTCGACCCCTTCGACCCGAAAACCTACACCCTAATCGTGTGCAACAGCCTCAATAATGAAAATCCATAATTTTAATTGAATCGTATTCTCCTCGGGTGTAAGAGTCCAAAGAATTAGGTGCTTCTCGAAAATAGATCGAATGATTTTAGTGCTCGACCCCTTCGACTCGAAAACCTACCCCCTACTTGTGTGCAACAGCCTCAATAATGAAAATCCGAAATTTTTATTGAATCGTCTTCTCCTCGGGTGTAAGGGTCCAAAGAATTAGGTGCTTTTAAAATATGCATCGAATGATTTTGGTGCTCCACCCCTTCGACCCGAAGACCTACCCCCTCATCGGATATAACAGCCTAGAATATGAAAATCCACAATTTTCATCGGATCGTCTTCTCCTTGGGTGTGGGTATCCACAGATTTAGGTGCTTTTAAAATATGCATCGAATGATTTTGGTGCTCCACCCCTTCGACCCGAAAACCTACCCCCTCATCGGATATAACAGCCTAGAATATGAAAATCCACAATTTTCATCGGATCGTCTTCTCCTTGGGTGTGGGTATCCACAGATTTAGGTGCTTTTAAAATATGCAACGAATGATTTTGGTGCTCCACCCCTTCGACCCGAAAACCTACCCCCTCATCGGATATAACAGCCTAGAATATGAAAATCCACAATTTTCATCGGATCGTCTTCTCCTTGGGTGTGGGTATCCACAGATATAGGTGCTTTTGAAATATGCATCGAATGATTTGGGTGCTCCACCCCTTCGACCCGAAGACCTACCCCCTCATCGGATATAACAGCCTAGAATATGAAAATCCACAATTTTCATCGGATCGTCTTCTCCTTGGGTGTGGGTATCCACAGATTTAGGTGCTTTTAAAATATACATCGAATGATTTTGGTGCTCCACCCCTTCGACCCGAAAACCTACCCCCTCATCGAATATAACAGCGTAGAATATGAAAATCCACAAATTTCATCGGATCGTCTTCTCCTTGGGTGTGGGTATCCACAGATTTAGGTGCTTTAAAAATATGCATCGAATGATTTTGGTGCTCCACCCCTTCGACCCGAAGACCTACCCCCTCATCGGATATAACAGCCTAGAATATGAAAATCCACAATTTTCATCGGATCGTCTTCTCCTTGGGTGTGGGTATCCACAGATTTAGGTGCTTTTGAAATATGCATCGATCGATTTTGGTGCTCTACCCCTTCGACCCGAAAACCTACCCCCTCATCGAATATAACAGCCTGGAAAATTAAAATCCACAATTTTCATCGGATCGTCTTCTTCTTGGGTGTAGGTACCACGGAATTAGGTGCTTTCAAAATATGTATCGAATGATTTTGGTGCTCCACCCCTTCGACCCGAAAACCTACCCCCTCATCGAATATAACAGCCTGGAAAATTAAAATCCACAATTTTCATCGGATCGTCTTCTTCTTGGGTGTGGGTATCCACAGATTTAGGTGCTTTTAAAATATGCATCGAATGATTTTGGTGCTCCACCCCTTCGACCCGAAAACCTACCCCCTCATCGGATATAACAGCCTAGAATATGAAAATCCACAATTTTCATCGGATCGTCTTCTCCTTGGGTGTGGGTATCCACAGATATAGGTGCTTTTGAAATATGCATCGAATGATTTGGGTGCTCCACCCCTTCGACCCGAAGACCTACCCCCTCATCGGATATAACAGCCTAGAATATGAAAATCCACAATTTTCATCGGATCGTCTTCTCCTTGGGTGTGGGTATCCACAGATTTAGGTGCTTTTAAAATATGCATCGAATGATTTTGGTGCTCCACCCCTTCGACCCGAAAACCTACCCCCTCATCGAATATAACAGCGTAGAATATGAAAATCCACAAATTTCATCGGATCGTCTTCTCCTTGGGTGTGGGTATCCACAGATTTAGGTGCTTTAAAAATATGCATCGAATGATTTTGGTGCTCCACCCCTCCGACCCGAAGACCTACCCCCTCATCGGATATAACAGCCTAGAATATGAAAATCCACAATTTTCATCGGATCGTCTTCTCCTTGGGTGTGGGTATCCACAGATTTAGGTGCTTTTGAAATATGCATCGATCGATTTTGGTGCTCTACCCCTTCGACCCGAAAACCTACCCCCTCATCGAATATAACAGCCTGGAAAATTAAAATCCACAATTTTCATCGGATCGTCTTCTTCTTGGGTGTAGGTACCACGGAATTAGGTGCTTTCAAAATATGTATCGAATGATTTTGGTGCTCCACCCCTTCGACCCGAAAACCTACCCCCTCATCGAATATAACAGCCTGGAAAATTAAAATCCACAATTTTCATCGGATCGTCTTCTTCTTGGGTGTGGGTATCCACAGATTTAGGTGCTTTTAAAATATGCATCGAATGATTTTGGTGCTCCACCCCTTCGACCCGAAAACCTACCCCCTCATCGGATATAACAGCCTAGAATATGAAAATCCACAATTTTCATCGGATCGTCTTCTCCTTGGGTGTGGGTATCCACAGATATAGGTGCTTTTGAAATATGCATCGAATGATTTGGGTGCTCCACCCCTTCGACCCGAAGACCTAAGCCCTCGTCGGATATAACAGCCTAGAATATGAAAATCCACAATTTTCATCGGATCGTCTTCTCCTTGGGTGTGGGTATCCACAGATTTAGGTGCTTTTAAAATATGCATCGAATGATTTTGGTGCTCCACCCCTTCGACCCGAAAACCTACCCCCTCATCGAATATAACAGCGTAGAATATGAAAATCCACAAATTTCATCGGATCGTCTTCTCCTTGGGTGTGGGTATCCACAGATTTAGGTGCTTTAAAAATATGCATCGAATGATTTTGGTGCTCCACCCCTCCGACCCGAAGACCTACCCCCTCATCGGATATAACAGCCTAGAATATGAAAATCCACAATTTTCATCGGATCGTCTTCTCCTTGGGTGTGGGTATCCACAGATTTAGGTGCTTTTAAAATATGCATCGAATGATTTTGGTGCTCCACCCCTTCGACCCGAAGACCTACCCCCTCATCGGACCTAACAGCCTAGAATATGAAAATTCACAATTTTCATCGGATCGTCTTCTCCTTGGGTGTGGGTATCCACAGATTTAGGTGCTTTTGAAATATGCATCGATCGATTTTGGTGCTCTACCCCTTCGACCCGAAAACCTACCCCCTCATCGAATATAACAGCCTGGAAAATTAAAATCCACAATTTTCATCGGATCGTCTTCTCCTTGGGTGTGGGTATCCACAGATTTAGGTGCTTTCAAAATATGCATCAATCGATTTTGGTGCTCCACCCCTTCGACCCGAAAACCTACCCCCTCATCGGATATAACAGCCTAGAATATGAAAATCCACAATTTTCATCGGATCGTCTTCTCCTTGGGTGTGGGTATCCACAGATTTAGGTGCTTTTAAAATATGCATCGAATGATTTTGGTGCTCCACCCCTTCGACCCGAAAACCTACCCCCTCATCGGATATAACAGCCTAGAATATGAAAATCCACAATTTTCATCGGATCGTCTTCTCCTTGGGTGTGGGTATCCACAGATTTAGGTGCTTTTGAAATATGCATCGAATGATTTTGGTGCTCTACCCCTTCGACCCGAAGACCTACCCCCTCATCGGATATAACAGCCTAGAATATGAAAATCCACAATTTTCATCGGATCGTCTTCTCCTTGGGTGTGGGTATCCACAGATTTAGGTGCTTTTAAAATATGCATCGAATGATTTTGGTGCTCCACCCCTTCGACCCGAAAACCTACCCCCTCATCGAATATAACAGCGTAGAATATGAAAATCCACAAATTTCATCGGATCGTCTTCTCCTTGGGTGTGGGTATCCACAGATTTAGGTGCTTTAAAAATATGCATCGAATGATTTTGGTGCTCCACCCCTTCGACCCGAAGACCTACCCCCTCATCGGATATAACAGCCTAGAATATGAAAATCCACAATTTTCATCGGATCGTCTTCTCCTTGGGTGTGGGTATCCACAGATTTAGGTGCTTTTAAAATATGCATCGAATGATTTTGGTGCTCCACCCCTTCGACCCGAAGACCTACCCCCTCATCGGACCTAACAGCCTAGAATATGAAAATCCACAATTTTCATCGGATCGTCTTCTCCTTGGGTGTGGGTATCCACAGATTTAGGTGCTTTTGAAATATGCATCGATCGATTTTGGTGCTCTACCCCTTCGACCCGAAAACCTACCCCCTCATCGAATATAACAGCCTGGAAAATTAAAATCCACAATTTTCATCGGATCGTCTTCTCCTTGGGTGTGGGTATCCACAGATTTAGGTGCTTTCAAAATATGCATCAATCGATTTTGGTGCTCCACCCCTTCGACCCGAAAACCTACCCCCTCATCGAATATAACAGCCTAGAATATGAAAATCCACAAATTTCATCGGATCGTCTTCTCCTTGGGTGTGGGTATCCACAGATTTAGGTGCTTTTGAAATATGCATCGAATGATTTTGGTGCTCCACCCCTTCGACTCGAAAACCTACCCCCTCATCGAATATAACAGCCTGGAAAATTAAAATCCACAATTTTTATCGGATCGTCTTCTCCTTGGGTGTGGGTATCCACAGATTTAGGTGCTTTTAAAATATGCAACGAATGATTTTGGTGCTCCACCCCTTCGACCCGAAAACCTACCCCCTCATCGAATATAACGCACTAAAATCATTCGATGCATGTTTCGAAAGCACCTAAATCTGTGGATGCCCACACCCCAGAAGAAGACGATCCGATGAAAATTGTGGATTTTCATATTCTAGGCTGTTATATCCGATGAGGGGGTAGGTTTTCGGG
>OZ020170.1:2054914-2274416 GCA_963971145.1 Sussaba pulchella
GGGGGTAGGTTTTCGGGTCGAAGGGGTAGAGCACCAAAATCATTCGATGCATATTTTGAAAGCACCTAAATCTGTGGATACTCACACCCAAGGAGAAGACGATCCGATGAAAATTGTGGATTTTCATAATCTAGGCTGTTATATTTGATGAGGGGGTAGGTTTTCGGGTCGAAGGGGTGGAGCACCAAAATCATTCGATACATATTTGGAAAGCACCTAATTCCGTGGTACCTACACCCAAGGAGAAGACGATCCGATAAAAATTGTGGATTTTAATTTTTCAGGCTGTTATATTCGATGAGGGGGTAGGTTTTCGAGTCGAAGGGGTGGAGCACCAAAATCATTCGATGCATATTTCAAAAGCACCTAAATCTGTGGATACCCACACCCAAGGAGAAGACGATCCGATGAAATTTGTGGATTTTCATATTCTAGGCTGTTATATTCGATGAGGGGGTAGGTTTTCGGGTCGAAGGGGTGGAGCACCAAAATCGATTGATGCATATTTTGGAAGCACCTAAATCTGTGGATACCCACACCCAAGGAGAAGACGATCCGATGAAAATTGTGGATTTTAATTTTCCAGGCTGTTATATTCGATGAGGGGGTAGGTTTTCGGGTCGAAGGGGTAGAGCACCAAAATCGATCGATGCATATTTCAAAAGCACCTAAATCTGTGGATACCCACACCCAAGGAGAAGACGATCCGATGAAAATTGTGGATTTTCATATTCTAGGCTGTTAGGTCCGATGAGGGGGTAGGTCTTCGGGTCGAAGGGGTGGAGCACCAAAATCATTCGATGCATATTTTAAAAGCACCTAAATCTGTGGATACCCACACCCAAGGAGAAGACGATCCGATGAAAATTGTGGATTTTCATATTCTAGGCTGTTATATCCGATGAGGGGGTAGGTTTTCGGGTCGAAGGGGTGGAGCACCAAAATCATTCGATGTATATTTTAAAAGCACCTAAATCTGTGGATACCCACACCCAAGGAGAAGACGATCCGATGAAAATTGTGGATTTTCATATTCTAGGCTGTTATATCCGATGAGGGGGTAGGTCTTCGGGTCGAAGGGGTGGAGCACCCAAATCATTCGATGCATATTTCAAAAGCACCTATATCTGTGGATACCCACACCCAAGGAGAAGACGATCCGATGAAAATTGTGGATTTTCATATTCTAGGCTGTTATATCCGATGAGGGGGTAGGTTTTCGGGTCGAAGGGGTGGAGCACCAAAATCATTCGATGCATATTTTAAAAGCACCTAAATCTGTAGATACTCACACCCAAGGAGAAGACGATCCGATGAAAATTGTGGATTTTCATAATCTAGGCTGTTATATTTGATGAGGGGGTAGGTTTTCGGGTCGAAGGGGTGGAGCACCAAAATCATTCGATACATATTTTGAAAGCACCTAATTCCGTGGTACCTACACCCAAGAAGAAGACGATCCGATGAAAATTGTGGATTTTAATTTTCCAGGCTGTTATATTCGATGAGGGGGTAGGTTTTCGGGTCGAAGGGGTGGAGCACCAAAATCATTCGATACATATTTTGAAAGCACCTAATTCCGTGGTACCTACACCCAAGAAGAAGACGATCCGATGAAAATTGTGGATTTTAATTTTCCAGGCTGTTATATTCGATGAGGGGGTAGGTTTTCGGGTCGAAGGGGTAGAGCACCAAAATCGATCGATGCATATTTCAAAAGCACCTAAATCTGTGGATACCCACACCCAAGGAGAAGACGATCCGATGAAAATTGTGGATTTTCATATTCTAGGCTGTTATATCCGATGAGGGGGTAGGTCTTCGGGTCGAAGGGGTGGAGCACCAAAATCATTCGATGCATATTTTTAAAGCACCTAAATCTGTGGATACCCACACCCAAGGAGAAGACGATCCGATGAAATTTGTGGATTTTCATATTCTACGCTGTTATATTCGATGAGGGGGTAGGTTTTCGGGTCGAAGGGGTGGAGCACCAAAATCATTCGATGTATATTTTAAAAGCACCTAAATCTGTGGATACCCACACCCAAGGAGAAGACGATCCGATGAAAATTGTGGATTTTCATATTCTAGGCTGTTATATCCGATGAGGGGGTAGGTTTTCGGGTCGAAGGGGTGGAGCACCAAAATCATTCGATGCATATTTTAAAAGCACCTAAATCTGTGGATACTCACACCCAAGGAGAAGACGATCCGATGAAAATTGTGGATTTTCATAATCTAGGCTGTTATATTTGATGAGGGGGTAGGTCTTCGGGTCGAAGGGGTGGAGCACCAAAATCATTCGATGCATATTTTTAAAGCACCTAAATCTGTGGATACCCACACCCTAGGAGAAGACGATCCGATGAAATTTGTGGATTTTCATATTCTACGCTGTTATATTCGATGAGGGGGTAGGTTTTCGGGTCGAAGGGGTGGAGCACCAAAATCATTCGATGTATATTTTAAAAGCACCTAAATCTGTGGATACCCACACCCAAGGAGAAGACGATCCGATGAAAATTGTGGATTTTCATATTCTAGGCTGTTATATCCGATGAGGGGGTAGGTCTTCGGGTCGAAGGGGTGGAGCACCCAAATCATTCGATGCATATTTCAAAAGCACCTATATCTGTGGATACCCACACCCAAGGAGAAGACGATCCGATGAAAATTGTGGATTTTCATATTCTAGGCTGTTATATCCGATGAGGGGGTAGGTTTTCGGGTCGAAGGGGTGGAGCACCAAAATCATTCGATGCATATTTTAAAAGCACCTAAATCTGTGGATACCCACACCCAAGGAGAAGACGATCCGATGAAAATTGTGGATTTTCATATTCTAGGCTGTTATATCCGATGAGGGGGTAGGTTTTCGGGTCGAAGGGGTGGAGCACCAAAATCATTCGATGCATATTTTAAAAGCACCTAAATCTGTGGATACCCACACCCAAGGAGAAGACGATCCGATGAAATTTGTGGATTTTCATATTCTACGCTGTTATATTCGATGAGGGGGTAGGTTTTCGGGTCGAAGGGGTGGAGCACCAAAATCATTCGATGCATATTTTAAAAGCACCTAAATCTGTGGATACCCACACCCAAGGAGAAGACGATCCGATGAAAATTGTGGATTTTCATATTCTAGGCTGTTATATCCGATGAGGGGGTAGGTCTTCGGGTCGAAGGGGTGGAGCACCCAAATCATTCGATGCATATTTCAAAAGCACCTATATCTGTGGATACCCACACCCAAGGAGAAGACGATCCGATGAAAATTGTGGATTTTCATATTTTAGGCTGTTATATCCGATGAGGGGGTAGGTTTTCGGGTCGAAGGGGTGGAGCACCAAAATCATTCGATGCATATTTTAAAAGCACCTAAATCTGTGGATACCCACACCCAAGGAGAAGACGATCCGATGAAAATTGTGGATTTTCATATTCTAGGCTGTTATATCCGATGAGGGGGTAGGTTTTCGGGTCGAAGGGGTGGAGCACCAAAATCATTCGATGCATATTTTAAAAGCACCTAAATCTGTGGATACCCACACCCAAGGAGAAGACGATCCGATGAAAATTGTGGATTTTCATATTCTAGGCTGTTATATCCGATGAGGGGGTAGGTCTTCGGGTCGAAGGGGTGGAGCACCAAAATCATTCGATGCATATTTTAAAAGCACCTAATTCTTTGGACCCTTACACCCGAGGAGAAGACGATTCAATAAAAATTTCGGATTTTCATTATTGAGGCTGTTGCACACAAGTAGGGGGTAGGTTTTCGAGTCGAAGGGGTCGAGCACTAAAATCATTCGATATATTTTCGAGAAGCACCTAATTCTTTGGACTCTTACACCCGAGGAGAATACGATTCAATTAAAATTATGGATTTTCATTATTGAGGCTGTTGCACACGATTAGGGGGTAGGTTTTCGGGTCGAAGGGGTCGAGCACTAAAATCATTCGATATATTTTCGAGAAGCAC
This sequence comes from Sussaba pulchella, assembly GCA_963971145.1. NCBI lineage: Eukaryota > Metazoa > Arthropoda > Insecta > Hymenoptera > Ichneumonidae > Sussaba > Sussaba pulchella. The sequence goes on from OZ020170.1 coordinate 2,058,903, forward strand.
CTAATTCTTTGGACTCTTACACCCGAGGAGAAGACGATTCAATTAAAATTATGGATTTTCATTATTGAGGCTGTTGCACACGATTAGGGGGTAGGTTTTCGAGTCGAAGGGGTCGAGCACTAAAATCATTCGATATATTTTCGAGAAGCACCTAATTCTTTGGACCCTTACACCCGAGGAGAAGACGATTCAATAAAAATTATGGATTTTCATTATTGAGGCTGCTGCACACGATTAGGGGGTAGGTTTTCGAGTCGAAGGGGTCGAGCACCAAAATCGTGCGTTACGTATTTCCGAAGCACTTGAATTTAAGAATCTCTTAGTGCAAGAAGAAGTCGGTTTGTCCATAATTACGGATTTTCGTAAAAACCCCGACGGTCAAATAACGAGAGGGTGACTTTTCTGGGCGAAGGGGTTGAGCTAACATTTTTTTTTTTTTTTATTTCGAAAGCACTTAAAAAGCACCTAATTCCTGCATAGTTTTTATTTGGAATTTTGCATTTTTGACGATTGCCGCTGCTGGCTTGACGTCAAGCTGGCAGAGGTTTTTTGAAAATGCTCCCCTGCCCAAATTTTTCGAGCACTAAAATTATAAACCGAGCACCAAAATAGCACCTAAAAAGCACCTAATTTAGGTGCAGAGTAATTTCAAATCGGAGAAATGTCGCTGCTAGCTTGACAAGGGTGTGATACATAGTAAAACAATGGAACAAGGTACAATCATATACCTATGCATATACGTTAGGGTGTTCCTTAATAAAGTCGTGTTGGAATTTCATAGATTCTACTTTTCTAGTACGAGTTAAGGTGTATGAAAAAAAATCCGGTTGAAATTGAAGACCTGTACGTCTACCTTTAAGAAGTGGTTCTATGCAATCAAAATTTCCCATTTCAATAACTTTACACTTTTTGATTCTATTATGTTGGGAAGATCTTTTTTCTGTCTACAATTATATTATATATGTTACATCTGTAATAATTGTGGAATTTTACTTGTAAAAAGTCGAAGCAACTCTTTTTAAAATGAATTTTACGTCTGGTCCTGTTTCTCACTTTGAAATACTTTGATGGCCAAATTGTGTATCGATCTGTCACGCCTGTCAGTCTAGCAGCAGGAAGTCTGCGATCTGCCCGGCTAAATTTCAAGATCACCTCAATAATGAAACCGAGTACCTTCCCAGCACCTGCAAGACACCTTATGTGAGTGCAGAGAGAACGCAGATTGCAGACTTCCTGCTGCTTGCTTGACTGGAGTCGAACTATCGAATGTTATACGTCACGTATTGATGCGTGTTATCGTCAGTTGCCTTCCTAGTATTATCCACGTGCAATATATATCACATCATGACTTTGGCATCCATGTGCATGCAATATTTTTGCGATTCATTTAGTTATTACGCTCTTATGTAGCCAATCGATTAGTTTTCTTAGTGATAAATCGACTGCATGCAGCGCAAGACTGATAGACAGCAGAACGGAAGATGTCATTAGCGACCAAACGACATCGAATTTGCAAAGCATGCGCGGATCCACTCACTTCATTGATGTGGTCATCAATGAACATTAAACAATGACAATAAATAGTTCTGTATTACGAGTCCGTACATTTTCATAAAAATCGGCGTGTATTTGCAGTTTCATCTCTAATTTTACACTTCGCGGGCCTGAAAATATCTTCACGAGATAAAAAAAACGTTTTTGTTGTAATAATTACAAAAAAAAACTAAATTTTTTGTGACCTTGAAGGTTTTATTCTAAATTCTAGAAACGATAAAGCGAATTTTTTAAATCTCTTCACTTTAATCCTTCAATGCGGATTTATTTTTCAACCTGGTATCTGCGAACTGGTGTTAGCAAAAATCGATCATGATTGATGATCTCTATCACATTAAATACCAAACTTGCTAATAAGTAGCTTGATATTATGGTAAGTAAAACGATAAAACGGGAAACACGATAAAAAGCTGTTTTCGTTAGAATAAAAAGATTATAATATTCACCTCGTACTCACATGCTCGACTTAGAGTTTGAATGATGGTAAAGAAAATCTCTGTTGCGCGTAAAACTGCCTGCTCCACTCCCGCATGAACGTGCCTGCCTGAAGAATTATTGACAAAACAACTGATATCAGCCGTAATTCCGTAGATCATGACGAAAGATCGAGTTTTGTTTAACCGATCGGAACCTCGTTGTTGCAGGCACACACACCACTTCTCGCTGGGGACACGAGACATGTGAGTAATAAAAGACCCTTTCGTCAATTCATGTCAACACCCTTAGAGACAGAACAAAGTTTTATCGTCAAAGCTGAAAACTTTGATGTTGTTATCTTTGTTTCGCAGAGTTCTTTATGGCTTTTTATCGATATCTATGAGCACAAGTCGACAAACTTAAGTGATATCACTCAAATCCTGACTAGTTCTATTACCTATATAGTCACACAGAGCCCTATAGATCTCTATAGTTACACAGAACCCTGTAGATCTCTATAGTTACGGAAAAGTCCTTGAGATTTTGACGGAAATAGCTTTTCAACATTGTGATAAATTCGAATGAGTTAACTCCAGATGTTCAATGATTAGTCTGACATTTTTTTCAAGGACTCACTTCGTAGCTTCGAACTCGTACTAGTCGTAGTTTACTACGCTCCTCAATTCCACCCGCCCAATTTAATTCGCAGTGCTCTGAGAAATTAATCAAGCAAACTTTGCCAACTTCGGTGGCACTTGGCTGTCGGGATTCCTTCCTTAAGTCTGATCTCTAGCCGGTGACTTGAGTACGGACTCGATAGTTCAACGATATACATGTATAATCCATTAGATAACTCATTCGAATTTCCTGCCCGGAGTCGGATTGCAGTCGAAACTTCACACTGTCGAAATGCTCAATTAGATTAATTACGAGAATTCCGGTTTATTGGACTTGTGAGACTAATACGAGAGATCCTCTTATCGCTGCAAACGATCCGATCAACTATTAATACTAAGTAAACTTGCAACTTACCGGAAGAATGTACGGTAACGAAACTCCTCGGAGTGGAACTGAGACGACATTTTGGAAATTAACTCAGAAATCGGTTTTTCTGAAGTCTGTAATCGTTTTCATGAGGCTATTCATCAAGATGGCGTCTAAATCGAGGTCGCTTAAGGTATCACAGAGCTGAATTGACATCCGGACGTTGAAAACTTCGTGGCAACACTTGACAACATGTCAATATCTCGCACCTCTTCCGGTCTTACGGAGATATAACATACCTTGACTCTTCATCGTTCTCTACGTCAGCATCGTCCTCGTTTCCGTCGCCATGCCGTCGTCGTTTCGCCTTGATCCCTATTCTATCGAATCGTCAGAAAAGATCCAACGACAAGACAAACGAAATACAGGTCACCTCTCGATCAATAGAACTCTATGCAGATTGGCTACTGCGGACATAAAGGAACAGAGTAAAATTCGCATGTCACGAAAAAAGCGACACGCAGGCGCGTAATTGTCACAGCGGTTGACTATTCGGTAGAAAATTCGGAATTCCGTCGAAGGCGTCTTTCTCGTCACGTACGGCCGGGCAAAAAATATTCCCAACGCTTTTGCAGCTGGTCGATCGTTAACGAGAGGCAGTCGGGGTGATTGTAGCCCGTTAACGAACGAACCGCAATCGCTCTTGGTTCGACGTGCGGGTCCCGTTCCATTTGCGTTTTGTAAGTAATGGCGGACACTGCCCGTTTCCTAGCCCATCGTGGCACGATACACACGTATGAATCGAGAGGCACGTGTTCGCTGAATTCGTAACACGTCATTTTTTTTTTTTTTTTTTGGTTTATTTATTTTTCTCTGTATTCTCGTTAGACGTCAAGTTGAAAGTTGAGCAATTGTTGTCAAGCGAAATGACGCTGGTATTTTTGCATATATTTCATGTACATTGTACGTAGTTGCGTGGATATTTATTATCTTGTGGATATACTGATGCCCTTGAGGTGTTTATTTAGTGGGATCGCCCTAAAAATTCAATAACTTTTTCTGACTAAACGAATAAAGATATTGACGATTTCTTTTTTTAAGCGTATTTATTATAGAAGGTTTCATATAATTTTGAAGGAGAAGTGTTACAAAATGGCGGAGTTATCCAGATTCTAACGGTGATCCTTGCGGTAGTCAGGGTGTTTTCCAAAAGAACGATCTGAAATTGAACCAAGTGGTTGATTATCTATTTAGGGTTGAACCCCAGCTTAAGAGAGGGTTTCTTTTACTTTTTATTTTTGGCAAATAGCAGGTTATTTCTTCATTGGCTCAAATGGCAAAGACATTTTTTAAAGTTTTTGGCCCGATCTTTGTTAGTTTTTATATAGATAAAACGAGAACAACATTTTTTCTCTTCAACTCTAGAAGATACTTTTATACAAAAGTCTTCCAAATTTGAACAAATTTTGTTCAAATGGTTTCCTCTCAGAGAAATATTGCAAAGCATCTGAGAACTTTTCCGATGCGGTTCCAATTCCAGGACGATTTTGATTAACTAATAACGTCTGAATAACGTCTCGAATCAAAATAAAACAATTTCCTTTCAAGATTCTTTAACGCAACGTAAAGTTTTTCTCACGTTCTGCACCGACAAAAACCTATCCGAGAGAAACGAAGCAGATAAACCTCATGCATTTCGTATCCTCACCGTCTGTAGTAAAAAAAAGTGTATCAAGCCCGCGTTATAGTCGCGCTGGAGAGTACGGGAGAATCTAAAAACTCGTCGGAATACCGGCAGCATGAAGATGTACAGCAGCTCCCGCGCTTATCCACAAAGTTTCGAGTAAAGTAGTATGATTACGCTCTGAAAACTGCTACGTACCTACGCGTTGTAACGAGAAACGAGACCAGATAGATGGAAAAAGACAATGTATCGCGGTAAACAGAGGAAATAAGAACCTTAGGATGCTCGTCACGTGACTCGCCGTTGAGCTCTCAGGATTATACAATCACCCTGCTGTCTATATCTTCGTCCACGAGGTAAACCGCCACGTAATTCCGTGCACTTTCCGGTGGACATTCTTTCCTGACCTCCACAGGGCGTCCTCGCCATAGACCCGGACTCCACTCCGTAGGTTCTCAGCGGGGATTGGTGCTGACAAGTTTTCCAATTTATCCGAGCGACGCGTGCCTGCGTTATCACGTTTGCTCGCTTCGATACAAGAAATTTCCATGCAAACCGCCGTCGGCCCTCGACAGAAATGAGATGGATGCTCGTGCAGAAAGTTATACCTCGCCGAAGGCTTGTTATATGGCTATGCTCCACTGATATTTAAGCCCTCTCGCCCGAGCATCCAACCCTTGGCCGTCGTACTCTGAGAAAACTTATTATTGTCGAGGTCCGGGGGAGGACTGTTGTAAAATCATTGAGCCGTCGTCAAGGGATTGGGGAGTTACGATTAATTGAATTATAGTCTTCATTGTCCCGAATCCTGTAGCTAAAATGTGCCAACAGTAAATGAATCATAGTACTATAACAATTAATTAATCGTTTACGCACTTACTCTGGAGAATTTTCGTAAATTTCAGAAATTGTAGCTTTTCTAAGGAGTATCACGTTACAATTTTAGCTGAACATATTAAAAATTCACGGACTGATGATGTCCAGAGCAATAAGATGTTTCGTCTTCACTCTTCATACATTTTTTCGAACGTGTTCTAATTTTGTTTCTCGTAAAATAAGGATTATCAGCATCCCTATTCATTTCTGCTGCACGAAGAACTTAACCTGCGTTCAAGCAGATAAAAACAGCAAATCAATATTTCATGCAACCTAGCAACATAATTTCATCCCGTTAAAATTTACCGATGCTTTCTACGAAATTGATTCAATTAAAATCATGTTTCTCAATCAACCATCCATCAGCGATTAAGTAATGCATAGAAAATACATTTCTCCCTCATTTTTCGATGCTTCAAAACACATTTTAAAACGAATCAAATCCAAGGCGGACCCTGCGGTAGCCTTCATTGTTAACTTAAAGGCCACCATAAATATTTTATCTTCGCAAGGGATGAAAAGAAAGTATATTTACGAGAAAACCTTCGTCCTCGACTTAACAACTTACGACGTACGATGCAGTACCTCCTTCTTTACATTCTTCGCGGTTTCTTCTTGTCTTCTATTTTTCCGGACCAAGTTGAAAGCCTGAGGTAATCTTTGTTGTGAAAAAAAATATCCCCGAAGCTTTTCCAGGTTTTGCGCCGCTCGGTCGTGTACTCTGTTACTTTGTACATTGTACACGTCCACGTTACTGTATCGCGGCTGCGTTTATTCAGCCGCAACGTGTATTTTTCTTCGCTACCTCCTTACTGTTCGCATACAGCCGGGTAATGTATACGAACGCCCAGAACTGACCTCGTCCTTATCGACCTGATTGGCTTTGGTATGAATCACGAGATTTTTTTCTTGAATTCTTTTTCACTTTACTTTAATCTGTACATACCATCCGCTAAAACAAACGGATGGAAATAAAATTCAAAGACTTTTTTATTCGAACGATGGACAGTCCTTCCATCACGTTTTTTTCGCTTCCTTTCGCTGCGATTCTGGTCCGGTTGATGAATATTTACGTCCTCTTGTCGCCGTTCTGGCAGTTCCCGGTTAGTTATGGTAAACAAAAAAAAACAGATCCATACGAAAAGTAAACAGTGCAAAGTCGTTCAACCGAATTTCTTCGGAGAAACGAACAAATACTTCGTCCTTGTGGACGGCAGGTGAATTGTAAATACGGCAGAGACGCGAACTTCGCACGATACTCAAGGTTGAGCTTTATTTACTTCTCCGTGATGTTATCGCGGGAAGAATGGAAGGCAACAATGCTTAAGACTTCCATTTTGATGGGATCGAAGATATACGTTACGTTTTCGTCGACACGCGCGAGACCTCTTGGACTTAAAAGACTTTTGATACTCGCACTTGTAACCATAAACTGTGGTACATCGTCTCAAGTTCGACGGATGCATAGGAAGGGCTGCAGGTGGTAGGATCGTGAGTGCAATGAAAATCTTTGCGCGTTTTTCCTCATCGATACGTTTAACCGCCTACTTGGGCCATTCATGTTCGAAAACAGAATCTTTTCGCGGCACTAAACGATGGGATCTAATTAGCGACAGGCGAGTAACGGCATGGCATTCGATTGCTGGAACGTGCTGATGTGACACTCCAGGGCGGGCCAGGAGAACTTAATCCAGTGGTTCCCAACCTGGGTTCGATCGAACCCCAGGGGTTCGGTGAGACGGTCTCAGGGGTTCGGCGGAGGTAAAGACACACATCCGACTCATATGATTCGTGATGACACGCCCAATTAATCCTTTTAGTACCGCGCGGAAACGGATGCCTGTGCGAAGATAACCGGAGGAATTTGACGATTTTACTAGGGCTTGGAAAATTGCTCATGAAAACCAAACTAAAAATGATATTTAAGAACTTCAAAATGCAGCGTATTGTGGGAGAAAGGAAGAATAATTTCATACCAATTATACTTCAATAGGTACTTATTAAAATACAGAACTATTGTTATGCGGCACTAAGAGGGTTAAGAAGGGTTCAGCGGGTTCGCATATGAAACTGGTGGGGGTCAGTTCCTCCAACGAGGTTGGGAACCATTGACCTAATCCGTTTTATTTGGGTAGTACTCGGCAGGGGGCTGACCTTGAAGGTTGTTATTGCCCTCATAGTGTTCTCCGTAGGTGAAACTTAAGTTGCTATGCAACTTCAGACCCCTCAACATCGTACATTGGTGATGTAGAGCTGAATTAAGAACAACGAATCTGTTAGCCTCACTCAACAAAATTTCCGTCAGCATTTCCCAACGCCCCAGCTCGTGAAGCGGCGTCTATCCGTAACACCATATTATGGGTTTCCTGTTATGGGTCCATGACTTCCGTTTGACTAGGGTAGGACTAGGCTCCACGGGGTGGAACGTGGAAATTCTGTCGGAAATTTCTCTAAGTGAGGGTCCCAGATTCGTTGTTTTCAATTAAGCTCTCTATCACCAACGCACGACCTTGGAGGGTCTAAAGTTGTATTACAACTAAAGTCTTACTCAAGAAGAACACCATGAGACTAACAACAATCTTCAAGGTCACTTCCTTGTCGGGTACTATCCGAATAAAATCCATCAGGTTTCCTGTCTCGCTCGGTATTCCAGACATTCTATTTATCCCTGCGACAATTAGCCGTGAGTGAAAGTTCTCACACGACCTACGTCGTTTCCAGAGACTCGAAGCATGTCCCAATATATAAGTCCTGCTTATATATACGTACGTGCTATAAAATCTCGTTTTCGGTGCATTGGCTGTACAGCCGAAACTGCTGCTGCTGCTGCTTTCCGACGAGTCAGCTAAACTCTCGTTCCTGTCGATGTCGTCTTCGACGTCGTAAAGTTGGATATACTCCAATTTTCCTAATGCACCGGAAATCGAGAACGTTTGCCATTGCCGGAATCTCCTCCCTCGTACGGTTAAGTATTAGTAGGCGAAGGGTTGCTAGACGGTGATGCGAGTAAGCAAAGGCAAAAGCAGTAAATACCGTGCGAGGAAAAAACTCGGCGGCTAAATATCGGAAGTCGGCAGAAAAAAGTCCAAGCAAGGTCTGAGTCGAAGGTTTTAGCGAATATCTGCTTCGTATCTTAATGCTACGGGCAAGAAAAAAAACAATCGTTCAAGATATTCAAAGTTCGGACGGTAATGGACTGAATTTGATTTTCTTTTGAAGTGCTGTCGATGGAAACGCACGCAAATGAGGTTGATGTCGAAACAATGTAACGAATATCGTCGGCCCCAACGCGAAACACAAGCGTGAATAATTTTCGCGAATTATACCATGTGTATATCAATGTCAACACTTAAGGGAGGATCCTGCTTTAGAAGACCCAAAAATAGCTTTTTTTCAACAATAATTACGAACTGCATCTGTCCCGACGATTGGAAACTACAGTGGCACGGAAAAGGCTCATTACTCTGCAGTTTATTATTGTATCTACTCGAAAAAAATAACTTTTACACTTCAAATACATAAGGAAATATACCCCAAAGTTCGTTTGGCTAAGTTGTTTTTTTTCCGTCCAAAAAAATTCGCGATAAAAAGCTATTTTTGGGTCATCTAAAGCAGGATCCCCCCTTAAAGAGCTGATTCTTACTGTCTATTTTCAACGCCAGGTGTTTTTTAGTCGATAAGCTTGCAGCATCGAATCCCACTGTCGTAATGAACTCACATTTGGTCAATTAATCGCAAGATAACCATTTTAACTCGTTCTTCATTGAGACAACTCGAAAGATACTCGTCCTAGCAGTACGTAAAAATGATCGCCGGTAATGGAATACCCAGAGTGACATGCTCTGTATATCGTTTCCGCGTTGTGACCACATTGCAACAAGTGCAACTAAACACCGCGTCGCCACTGCTTCGTTGAGGCACTAGCACGCGTCCTCGAACATAATGCGGAGTGTCACATTTTTCTTGTGCGTATTCTCACGCTAGGACTGTATGGGCTTTACCGGGAATCATTATTTCATTGATGTTTATCTTAGGATCCCATCAAGATATTAGGTTTCTACGAATTTTGGTCTACATACGTCTTTTAGAGTCATATTATGTACGTTTCTGCCTTAATACGACCACGGTGAGACTTTTTTTATGTTGGAGTCGATGATATTTCTTATGGGGGAGCTGATATACTCGTACAGAAATGGTTTTCTGAAAGAGGTAGCAAGACAAGTTTGTGTCTTGAATCGGAAAAACTTCCGAAACAATTAAAAGTCTGAGATATTCCAAGGTACAGCATTTATAAAAAGAAACGTTCCTCCGGATCGAGATTTTTCTAATATTAATTTAATCGTCATCGGATACTGAAAAAGCTTCGAGATAAGAATTTAAATAATAATAATTATTGAAAAAAATATTATATAATTCCGATTATACGTCTGGTGTCTGCATAATGTGATCCAATAAATACATTTATGCGTTCCCTCCAGTGAAACGTCGATGTTCCTTAATTTTAACGTCGTCGCATTGTTTACACTTCTGCAATCTAGAAGAGCCTTCAATTATAATTATTTAGCGTAACTTCTTCCGCTTTAATCCAGCTAAATCCGACCGCGTGACCACATTTTACGTTTGGAAAAAAAATTCATCTCAACGTTGCCCTAAACCTAATTTATTCACTTACTTCACGATTCAATAATAATAAAAAAAAACAATAATAAGCTTACTATCAAAATGATAGTCCATACATTTAGTCGCAATTTAGCGCAACATTTTGTCTGATATTATGATATATTCAAATCCCAAGAACTTCAACGTAATCACAAATTTCCGTGTGAATCCGATTATCGATTAAACGCTGTCTACGATAACAATCAAATATCAATCCAATCGATCGAGCATCAGCCATATCCGTTCCGTCGTCGAAATTCACGAAAATTTAACGCTCCGCATAGCGTGAAGTTGGCGTGTCGTCGCGTCGAAGCGGAATTTTGCCATCCAACTCGCTCGCACGGCGCGTTTCGTGCGACCCCGATCGCTCGACTTTGCAATTTGCCCTGTATGGGTTTCGTTCTTGGCTCTACACCGGGTGTGCGAACGCGAATGCGAGCTTCCGCTGCAATCTCGGTATACTCCGAGCACAAGCGAAACTAAATCGGCTTGCATGCATGCATACACACCGCCCATTGCGAAATCCCCCTTCCTGAGCCTTCGCCATATTCCGGCGAAACTTCGTACCTTTGCTATTCGCGATTTCGTACGATAGAACAAACACGCTAGAACGTGCAATACGTCGAAACTTGGTTGTTCTTCAGGACTAAAACTCATTGCTACGAACTGCTAACACAAGTATTAGATACTCCATGCGTAGACCTCCGTGCTGGAGGACATATTGTCCGTTGCTATGTAAATCGCATGGGTCTTGGAGTGGTCCTTGAATTGGACTAGGATGAATTTTGTCTTCTTCTTTTTTGTTGTTTTTTCTCTAGTTTCCGAATGATTTCATTTAAGAAAAAAGAAATTGAGTCGAAATGACCCATATGGATTTCAAGATCAGTATTTTGAATTTTAGGATTGATATTTCAAATGTAAACATTTTTCTTTCGTTTTTTTTTTATCTACTAAGGTGCCTCGGATTCATTGAGATACTTCTTGTATTTTTGAGAAGATTTTAAGGTCCCCGAATAGGCTAATATGCCTACTAATGAGGGTCGAATAGAGTCGAAAAATCCTGTGTATTTCTAAGGTGAAAAATGACCCCTCCTGGTAATTCCCAATTTTAAAGATGGTGGGCTGGCAATTTAGGGAATATCTTCTTCAATTATTTAAAGCTAATTTGGGGGCAGGTTTGAAACTCGTCTGAACCCCACATAATGACCTCTCCAATGGTTCTATAAAAAAGGATTTTGAAGTACTCACATGATATTCACCGATTTTGAGAAGGTAATCGGAGAGAAATGCCAGATCAGAAGAGTCTACATGAAACGTGTAAATCTGCGTGGGCTGAGAAATAACCTAATCTTTTCAAAACGCATTGAGCACCTCCTCCCGATATTTCTGGATTCATTATCAAAATAACAGAAATATGATTTGAAATTGACCATTCTGTCGCAAAGAGTCAAAATAATTGTCCGAAAAAAATCATTTTCATTGCATAGTTACTGGACATTTTATCATCAACACATTCCGCGACATTTTATATCGAATAACCTCAGTTGAATGATGCAAAAAAATGAATAAATTCTCTGGCTAATTAATTAATTACCGAACGTCCAAATAGTCTCCTTAAAAAGGCAAAAATCAAGACCTTTTCAATGAGTCAAAGTCACAGTCTAATAGATTCCGACCTTGCAAGCACGAATATCAATGTTTCAAAGTTTTCCGCACGTGGGGATTTCGGGAAACCACTACCCTAAAGGTTAAAGCCACGAATACTTGAAAATCGATATATTTATGAAAAAAATGTTTAAACAAGAGTTGTAGAGAGAAAAAGACCGCGTCCATGGTCTCAAACTTCGTCATGACGTTGACATCGCCTTTGTCTTGCGTCCACAGGGTGCCCCATCTTTTATGTCAGTATCTAAACATTGAATAACTTTGACATTTATCAACCGATCGACTTGATTAGACATGTTTTTGAAACGTCAATTCGGTATAACCATCAATCTTCCACGTCGCTTGGAATACCGCCAAACAGTCGCTCGAATTGTTGACACCGAACCTGATTTATTGGAAGCAAATTTTGATGACCGACAAGGCCCATTTCACCCTCTTTGGCGGCATTAACAAGCAAAATCGCCGCATTTACGTAACGAAGAATCCACGCCATGCCACACTGCAAATCTAACAATGCAGTTTCTGCAACGAAAATTCCCTGACCGTGTGCTGTCAAAAAATGGCGACATTGACTGGCCACCCAGATCTCCAGATTTGACCCCTCCGGGCTTCTTTTTGTGGGGTTATTTAAGAAGCAAAGTGTACGCCAGCAAGCCTGAAACCATTGACGAGCTCGAGGCAAACATTCGGGCCGAAATCATCGCTATATCGCCCGAGATGATCAAAAAAGTGACGGAAAACTTGATTAATGAAAGAAAACACTTGATTAATGTTGTATTCCAAACCTAGTCCAAATAAATTGCAAAGGACCAAATTAAATAAAAATACCTCATACATGAAAATCGGTTGACAAACGTCAAAGTTATTCAATATTCGCATACCGACATAAAAAATGGCGCACCCTGTATATATTTATCAAAATCCACGAGACCTAGCCACGAATTCAGATGGAATTTCACGAGCTGACGAACACTCCTAGGTCAATCTCGCGGCAACGTCGAGGTTGTGACACGAAAGGCAGCAACCCAGCGGGTGGGGGCTTGCTAGAAACACCTAACCCGCCTATAAACGCAGCAGAAACGAGAGTTATTTCGGCCTCAACGTCGATGTGACAAGCTTAAACCAGTAACCGTACCGTTCGCTCGTTCTCCTGACGAGTGTATTTTCACAGTCAGTTGAAAATAGTCGTTCTAATATCGTTACCGGGAATAGGCGCGCTCGCCGGACGCCGGCAAAGTGACTCAAAACGTTGATTCAACGATGATGATGATGATGACAATGGTGGACTTGTCGAAGTGGTCTAGAAAAATAAAATGATTCGAGAGAATTTCGTTAGTTGTTTTAGAAATGCTCATCAACGTTTGTGGGGTCTTTAGTGTGTTTATTCGGAAATTGTTACGTTTGATTAAGGATATATGGGACTTTTGATGGTGAACTGCAGTTTGGATCTTGGTGGAAGAATGCAATTTTCGGAGAAATTATGAATATTGCTTGATTTGTGTATCATTGGTTTCTAAGCGTGTCAAAAATTGATAAACATGGACAGAATTTGACTGAAATAAACTCAAACTTTAATTAAAAATTTGATTGAAGGCTAGGATTATGCCCGAGATCCTGCGGGAACTGGATATGTTTCGCTAGGATGAGTCAATTGAATTCCTCCTTTAGCTGTAAACCCTGCAACCTTCGCGATTGCAAAGTGATTTGATTAGGTGTGGTTGATCGTTTCTGCGAAATCGTTACCAAGTGTTTGAATACGCAAAGACTTTAATACGGTAAAGACCCGATAATTGTGATTTTTGGTATCTATTTGGAAGTGAATTTGGCGCAATAACAATTATAATTGTCCGGTGTCCCAGGATAAAGGACATTGGGACGATGCTAGGAACTGTCGGGATATTATGACGCTGCCGGATGAAACGGAAGCTATAGGAATGGTAATTCAGGGTCGTTTCTGCGATATTTCAGTTCCCGCATGCATACATCGATCATTCAATCCAATAATTTCTGTAATAGGACAATAGATAGTCGGTTAATTGCATGGAGTTCGTGGCATTGTATTTTTAGAAACAGTTACCGAAACAATGGAAGATTCGAGTTAGATATTTATTCAACATTAACAAATTTGACACACACCTATACAACGCAAGCGTATTCAACATTGATTACGGGCAGTCTATTTGAAAATAAACAAGGGATGAGAATAAATCGTGGGATGATAAAAGAAATGACACAATGTTTACTTTGAAAATTATAATTATAGCAACCAAATTCTCCTTCCTATTCCAATGAAAAAATTAACAATATCATAGTATATGTTTTTTTTTTAAATTACAAACAAACTGGAAGAACAAAAATTTATAAAAATAATCCAAAAAACTTCATCGATGATGCAAAGACCTCATAAAATCCAAAGTTTTCGATCAATTGAAATATCTGCGAGGTCGATCGTTCGACGTTCAAATTAAACGAAAAAAAAACTCACCAAAATAATAATCAAAATGGTAAAACTAATAATTCACATGGAAATATCTTTATTCTAAAAACTTTCAAATAATTTCAAATGAAACAAAATAATTAAAAATATGTTGAATGATATGATGAGAAAAAACAAGTCAAAAGAAGTCGCAAATTATTATGTCGACAAAGACAAAGTTGACTTAACTAAATGTCAACATTTCCAAACGTTAAAAATACCGATCTCTAAAAGTTCGACTGTGTAAAAGCATTTTCGACCGTATTACAAATCACAATAAATATCAAATCGCTAATTACCATAATAAGATATCAGTCATGCTAATTCCTCCAGTAATCAACCATAAATCAAACGCGACATCTCCCGATAACGTTTCAATCATTTTCACCAAATAAAATAACGTAGACATCGAATAAATCGCGAACTTCGCATAACGATACACAGAATTCCGTTGATAAAATACGAGATGCCCTAGAATTTGGCTGCGATAGGCTTTGCCGTGTGCGCCGTGTTCGTGCGTGGAACTCAAACCACTCCCGAAACTATGATATTTCCGGAACTCGAGGAATTTCCGAGGGGACTGGACTGTACATGTTGATGATACACCGAATGCATGTATATTAGTCGCACGTGTTTGACGCACATAGCGCACATAGCGCGCATAGCGCACGGAGATATTCCACGAATGATCTACTTCGAGGATCGAAAAAGCTTCTTCCTCGGAACTATGTCGACAAATATGAAGCGGCTGGTACTTGCATAATAATAATAAACAAGCGACGAAGCAATTTCCCGATCGAGACAACCGGTATCACTGCTCGTTCAGCCTTTTAAGGAGGTATACCTAGCGAAAAAAATTTTTTTTTTTCTAGTTTTCGGAGAGAAGAACTATTTAAAAGTATCGCTTTAAAATCGTAGTGAGAAATTTTCAAAATCTTATCAAGGAATTTCAAATAGAGCTGCGGTTAACGAGAAACTTTGTCGAAATTTTGAACGTGTTTATCACGAAGCTACATTTTTAAATCGGTAAGCTGGATTTTTTGATAACCAGTGGATCGATTTTGTTCAAATTTGGAGGGCTTCTGTAGAAAAGTATTTTCTAGAGCTTGAGATAAGCTTTTTCAAAAAAAAAATTGGTTCTCGGTTTATGTATAAAAAACTAACGAAAAATCAGGTGAAAAGACTTGAAAAATGTATAATTACCTGGCGTTTGCCTTGAATAAAGAAAAAAATCCTCTTAAGCTCGAGTTCAACTCGTCTGAAATGACGATCAACTATTCGTTTCAATTTTGGGTCATTTTTTTGGGAAATATCCTGCCTATCGCAAAAGAAAGGACCGCCAGGAGGAGCGGAATAACTCCGCCATTTTGCAATATTTTGAATTAAAAATTATATGGATTTGTGTATACTTGAAAAGAGAAATCGACGATATCTTTAGGTTATTTTTGCGAAAAAAATTTTGAATTTTAGGCCGCCACACTAGATATACCGTCTTAAGGTAATTCTCGCGACACTTAGGCGTGGAATTAATTAAGTAACGTCCACCTTTGTTAATAACAAATTGCCAGAATTCATTATACAGCAAACTTGAATTATAGTTTCTATCTATATCTATAGCCATATTAATTTAAATTATCAAGCAAGTTAGCAAAGGCAAGGTAGGTAAGTTAGCAAGTTACTATTATTATTTTAATCATCCTCATCACTTCTTTGTCGATCAAGATTTCCGCTTGACCAAAGAAATTCCAAACTTTCATTTCAAAATACTCAAAATATCACCAATCTTCCAGAAAATTTGTTGAAATGGTTCGATTTACGCGCAGACTTTGTGTTTTCAATTTGACATCAGAACATTTGATATCATTTGATTCTTAAAATCATCGCCGAGGCCGGTCAGCAAGACGACTTTGCTATTTCGTTTATTTTTCTTTCCAATACGACACATTAAGTCTAACACTCGCCACATCAAAACCTTCGCGAAACAACTCATAAACTTCGTACGCGTACTACATTTACGACACGGTCGGTTACGACGGAAATAATGCAGAATTTCGCGTAGGAGAATTCTAATCTTCTCATGATAAACCCCTGCTTTAATATACGATGTGGCGCGCAGCACTTACCTACCTCTATAACGCTACCGAAAGGAATGCGTTCAATACGAAGCTTCGCAAGGTTCCGCGTCGCACCCTCGGAATTGTTAAGTTTACCACCGAAAATTCAGCAGTAACCGAGTACGCGATGTCGTCACCCTAAAGTACGAAATGTGATATCATGGTTTCACACTTTACACACGAGTATGTAGCATGTAGATTCGTGAGTTCAACGTACAGTGTTATATCGGCCCTTTTGCCGCAACTAAATATTAATCGGAAAGGTCTCCGGTACTCGCGTGCATAGCTGAGGATGTTACGCCGACTCTCAGAAGCGTGTGAATTTAATAATACAAGCTCGAATTTGCACCATGGCGGACCTGTAAACCGCTACTCAATATTTCATAACACGCTGCGCGTAAAAGTGCGGTTTTACGCCCACTTCGTTCCCGTCAAACCGCATTTACGCACCTTGTGACGTAAAAATTCGTACGATACTCGTACGAAAAACGTTTTCCGGACTCGTTTGATTGCAACACTCGACTTCGGCTCGTTCTGCAAACTCAGAAACCCAAAACTCAGAAACTCAGAAACTCGTCAAAAAAATTTTTTTCGTCCTAGTGTCATAATGTACTATTATATCGCCCTAGAGAAAATAAAATTGCTAGAGTATTAAATAGGACGAGGATTATCAAAAACGGAATGTTATTAACGAGAAAAAGGAATTGAAAGTCAAACGTTGCACATTATTTTCTTATTGTGTTCTATTTTTTAAACAATCATTTTAAGAAGTTAGGATGTAGGTCAATTTTGGTATTTTTCCTCCTGAAAATTATATGAAAAATGGAGAGTAATGACGATGATGGAATGGAGATGATGACTGTGACGAAATGGTCATGAAAAAATCAAAATTCAGTAATAAGAACTTATAACGTAATTGAAGTACTAAAATTATGATAAATCGTTTACGTCACTCACGAATTACGGAAAGCTTTTATTTGTGCAAGTCTTGGTAATTCTGCATGTAAAAACAATGCTTTTAACAATCGTTTTTGAAAAGTTTTAATTTAAAATGATGACTAAAAAATTATATAAAATTTAAAAATACGAACATTTCCAGAATTGCCAATAGCCATTGCTTGATTGATCAAAATAAGTATGAAATTATCTCGTACATCGAAATCCCTGCTGTTTAAATCCTGTCACGTCGATTTTTCTGGCCTTTTTTTTTTGTATAGTTCCGAAATTAAAACGAAATGTTCCATGCTTGATCAGGATTTTGTTTTCGATCATGTCGAAGTAGCTTTAAATGCATTTTTCTTCCGCAAGATCCTTGGTGCTAGTGGCTTGCACAAGTTACGGTATTTTAACTGAACAGCAGTGCAAATATTTCCAACCGTTTAGAAATTTCGTGAGCGTAAGGACAGCCTCGCATTGTAGTTTCTCTCCCTAACCACTTCAAATCCTCGAACAATGATATAATCCCGGTAGATTTAGCCACCATTGCAATCGAAGCGAACTGAAGGACGATCGGATGGACCTGATTTCAACAATACTTGGGATAAAACAGGCCAACGTCGAGCACACAGATGCAACGTACTATTTCTCCCTTCCTATCGTCGTTCGTACACGAGGACACAGTTTAAAATGCATCCCCTATTTTTATTATCCACAAACGCTTCTGAATTTTCACGACCTCCCTCTCGGTTAATTCACCGTTCCGTCAAATTAATAGATTTATAATTGCATAATGAATCTATCCTCCGTGTGAACCAACAATATCATGAGAAAAAAATTATTATAATAAAAATTTGAAACTTAAAAATTTTTTTACTCAATTTTATATCGGGATTTTTTTTTAAATATTTTTTTTGTGTCATTGAAATTTTTGTTTCTGTGGTTCATACGATGGGTGATGATACTAAGAATATGTTGTGAAAATTTCGAAGCGATCTGAACCTTCGTTCAAAAGTTAGAACTTTTTATTAATAAATTCAATCAGCTGTAACTTTAACAATTTTTGGATTTTTTTAATTCTGCAAAGCTTGAGATATTTATAACCGTTCGGGCTAATGGAATAAAAAATAAAAAAGTTGAACCTTGCACATTGTTTCCTCATAATTTTTCACATTTGCCAGAGTTTCCTCTATGTGTCGATCAATTTTGGCTTCTTCATAGAGGAAGCTTTGGCAAATGTGAAAAATTATGAGGAAGCAATGTGCAAGGTTCAACTTTGCACCCTTGTTTTCATATAAAATCCGTTCGTAAATCTATCTAGTCCGGAATAAATATATGGGCAATTCTATGTAAAATCAAAAAAATTTAAAGTCGCATCAAATTTAAACGCCTGGATGGATTTTGTCCAAATTCAATACGAAACGTCTTTGGATAATAGTGCAACTTCGTGCCAAATTTGAGTCAGATGTCTCGAAAATTGCGCGAGCTAGAGAGCGTACAAAGATTTTTGACATTTTTCAAAATTCTTTAAAACAACAACAGCTCTTCATGGATTTCTCTCAAATTAAGTAACAACTATCTCTCTGTAATAGTTCAATACTCTACTGAATTTGAGCTCGATATCTCCAGAATTGGGCGAGCTAGAAACCGAAAATAGATTTTTGAAAAATTTCAAAATCGCGTAGAAAAAAAAAACTTCATGGATTTTGCCAAAAATTAAATCAAGCGAGGTGCCTCGAACCCTTCACATGTGTGATCAATTTCAGCTTGATATCTCAAGCCGTTCTCGAGTTATGAACGATAAACAAATGTTACACACATACACACATACATACATACATCCGAACATTTTTTCTAAATATTATTTCTCGACGTTTTTGGACATTCTGAAAACTGCAACACGTCTACATGAAAATCTGAAAAAAAAAAAACATTTTCTCGAAAACAAAGCTTCCTCAATGAGGAAGCAAAAAAAAATAAATTTCGAAATTTCTCGCTCAACAAAAAACCCAAGATTTTGAAGGCCTCAAAAAAACTTTGCATTTCATAAAAAACCTTCTCGAGCTGCAATAAGTTCTCTAAAAACTCTTTCCAACCAAAACAACAAAAATATAAAATCTCCTAGCACTTAATTAATCTCAACCCAATTGATCCAACATTATTTCGAATCAAAAGTACGCTAACGAGATCAATTTCCTTGTGTTTCAGGCAAACAACGACGATGACTGGGAATACGAGGAGATCATTCTCGAGAGAGGAGGTTCCGGTCTTGGATTCAGCATCGCCGGTGGCACCGACAATCCTCATTTCGGCAATGACACGGCGATTTATATCACGAAACTTATATCAGGCGGTGCAGCATCGGCCGACGGTCGTTTGCGAGTCAACGACACAATATTGCAGGTCAACGACGTGACGGTTGTCGATGTGCCACACGCGAGCGCTGTCGATGCTCTGAAAAAAGCCGGAAATACCGTCAAGCTCGTACGTATAATCAACATTGATATTTTTTAATCGGTTATCCAATTAAATCTAAATAACCGATATTTAAATTCTTGATATTTCCGGTTCGGAATAATTTCGCATATTTGTTGACGTCGCGGATGGATTATGGAATTTATTGGGGGTAATTTATTACAGCGGGAGGGAAATCAAAATTTTTTATTTATTTTGATAGAGCGAGCGACGTGTTGAGGTTTTTTTATTATTAAACTATAGATAAACGTTGAGATGTAGTGTTGATTTGGCTTCTAAATTGGGTCGGTGTTGGGCCAATAATGGCGACCGTTTTTTCTGTCACTGGGATGAATACTGGCTGTCATTGATGGGCCGGAAATGGATGATAACTTGGCTGGGATGATAATTTGGGGACCAGAGCTGGTAGCCGGTTTTGGCCCATTACTGGCCCAATTAGACGGGTGGGGGTCAACATTTTGAATGGAACAAATTTAAAACGGCCGGTATTTCGAAACGGAAATAGTCGAACATCCAAATTAAGAAGAGCCATTTGTTTGAACGTCTTTAAAGTCGAAAATAAAAATCACGAACATCAAAATTTCGAAGCAAAATTTATATCGAAAAGAAAAATTCGAGTGTGCACAATTGCGAGAGGCGATATTTCGAATGAACTTGAATATCGAACACGTTTAGGTCGAGTTTTCATGGATAAATTAGTAAATATTAAGACCGTTCATAATTTCGAATTTCATACAGCGACGGACTAACTCAACGAGTGATCAAAGTAGCGAGAGGCAAGAAAGTCGAACGGCCAAAATGTCGAACGCTTCACCCGCCACATTGTTTCCGAATTGAACCAATAGATGTCGCTAGAAGTCGCTAGTTGATCAAGCTCGATGGGGCCTTCGATTCGTCATCTCGATGTTCGACATTTTGATGTTCGACATTTACACGTTCGACATTTTTATGTTCGACATTTTGCCCCTTCGAAATTTAAATTCTCGCCAAATGCTTTTTTAGCATGTTGGGTATTCGAAATATTAGCTGTTCACAATTATTTAGCTCGAAAATAACAACTTTTCAATTATTCAAATCTATATTATATTTTTTCCAAATATAGATCCTTTAAACAAATAATTTCGAATGAAGGTCCACTCGAATAAAGATGCTTCGATATAAAGAAGATTCGACGGCATCGTGTGTCGAAAAAGAAAATTTCAAATAACGAATCTTTTGGTGTTTTATATTTCGGTTCTCTTTTTTTTTCGAAATACCGGCCGTTCTACATTTATTTCAATCAAAATGTTGACCCCCACCTCAATTAAACCGGGATTATTTTTATAAATGAACGAATACCAGACCCAAATTATTGTCCCAGCATTTATCCAGTTCTGGCCCAACTACGACTGCCAGTATTGTGCCAGTGATGGTAATTTCGTCGCCATTGACGGCCAAATACTAACTCAATTGAGAAAATAAATAAACACCCGTCTCAACGTTTGTTTCAAGTTTAATTGTATAGAAAACCTTGAAACGTCGCTCGTTACGTCAAAATAAATACGAATTGTCAATTTATCCGCCGATTTAGTAAGGATAATTAATTGTTGATGTATCGACGACGGCAACAATTTGACCTTGCGTCTGAATAAATAAATTTTAAAGCTATGTGGCTGCGTTTTTCATTGGTTTTGAAACAAAAAATGGTTGAGTTAGTCAGCTGCCCTTTCTTAGGCTTCAATATAGTACATCTCGTCTACCGATTCGCGTATTAAGGGGGGGGGTAAAGTTAATTCGATATAAAAAAGCATATTTTCGATAATTTTTTTTGCCGACACAGTTGATATACATTTATTTTTATAATAACTGCTCAATAGAGTAACATTTGAAGGACATTCTATAAAATTTTCATTTACTTTTATGAACAAATGAGCCATTGACGGTGAATCTCCGCGGACATCTAAAAAAAAAAGTTTTATTGCGGTGCCTCTTATAACTCATCACTGGATTATCTGAGATCAAAAAACCAAAATGATCTCACTAAGTAATAAGTTTCTGCAGGTAACAACGTCGAGAATTTTTTTTTAAATTGATTTTTCAATTTTTTACAGCACTTAGAAATCAAAATAGTGATTTTTCATTAAAAAAATTGAAAATATTGCCACCTTAAAATACGTTAAGATAAAAAATAAAAACTCGACGTTGTTACGTGCAGAAACTTATCACCCAATAAAATCATTTTGGTTTTTTCATCTCAGATAATCCAGTGATGAGTTACGAGGGGCAACGCAATAAAACTTTTTTTTAAGACGTCCACGTAAATTCACCGTCAATGGCTCATTTGTTCATGAAAGTTGATGAAAATTTCACAGAATATTATTCAAATGTTACTTCATCAAGTAGTCATCACAGAAACAAATGTATATTAACTGTGTCGTCAAAAAAAATTATCGAAAATATGCTATTTTTTTAATCGAATTAGCCTCACCCACCCCCTTAACCTTTCGATCTCTACCCTCCATTATTGGTCCAAATAGGTGGCTGGGAACTCATAAGCCGATCGCGACATCAGCATTAACACTAAAAAACATACCAAATATAATAGTGATTACTTCAACCACGATTTTCTCCCACCAAATACAAAGAAGTTTCAAATCATTATCTAATGTGTTCAATTACGTGGATCAAATGTTGAGCTAAATCGCCTTGACCTCTCAAGAGAGGGTTGTGTCTAAGCCGGTGGAGGTTTCGACCCATAGTAACGCAATGAAAAAGTTTCGCACCCTCGCAATAAAAAACGTTCAAGAAGATCATGAGTTCGCGGTACTTTGAACATTTCGATTGTTCGCCAACTCAAATAAACGATTCCGCAGGCACTGATTGCAAATGAAGCGTGAAAGTCATTAGTTCAATGTCAATAGAGATAACGAGTTTGGTTTATACTTATGGAAAGAAGGTAAAATCAATATCCTTGTGATCAAAGTTTCCGGCTTAACCAATGCTGTATTTTATAAACGACTGCCATACTTACGACTTTCCACTTCATAACTAATATTTCCACTTCAAATGCGACTCCGGGAAATATCTTTACGGCGCGAAAGAGGGTTTCCAATCTCGTCCTAAAATTCCGAGCGTGATAAGAGGAAAAAAATTCGTCAGCTAAAATATGAAGGCCTTATATAGGCGATTTTTTTTTACTCAATTTTCTTTCGGTATTTTATTTTTTATATTTTTTTCGTGTCATTGAAATTTTTTTTTCCGTGGTTCACACGATAGGTGATGATACTGAGAATATGTTGTAAAAATTTCAAAGCGATCTGAACCTTCGTTCAAAAGTTAGAACTTTCGCAAGGTTCATAAAAGTGAATCGTGAAATGAGAAACGTTGACATTTTTCGCTCGTATAAGGCCTTAATTATTATTCATTCGTGTATCAGCGATGCTGATATCCTGAACGTGATTCTTATGATCGTTTCAGTACGTACGGAGACGACGTCACACGCAACTGATCGAAATCGAGCTGATAAAAGGCAACAAGGGTCTGGGTTTCAGTATCGCCGGTGGTATTGGTAATCAGCACATACCCGGTGATAATGGAATCTACGTCACGAAGATCATGGACGGAGGAGCAGCCCAGGTCGACGGTCGTCTCATCGTCGGCGACAAATTGGTGGCCGTAAGAAACGCTCTGGTGAGAAATAATATATGACTTTTAAATATAACAATACACATGACTTTATTACGGAAAAACAAAATTATCGACGGAAGTTTCGATCGGATTTCAAAGGTCTGCACGCCATTTTAAGCGGTTTTCAAAGAGCTTTCGAATGAAACTTGCGGAATCGACGTAGCTATAAAATTCGCGGAGCTATGATTTTTTTAATGGAAACTTTATGTTCTTCCAATGTTGATTAAATGGGAAAACTTGAAAAATCGTGGGCGACCCCTTAAAAATGGTCCGATCGGGTTCATCTTCGGGCATAATTCTACGGATACAAGATACTTCGGTGGGGATAGTTACCATTTGAAATCGGAATTTTTTTTTTTGTCGAGCCACCTTAATATATATTAGGGTGTCGCTTAATAAAATCATGTTGGAATTTCACAGATGGTACTTTTTAATACGATTTGAGGTGTATGAAAAATAAAAATCTCGGTAAGATTGAAGACCCGTACAACACCTTTAAGGTGCGTTTCTATGCGATCGAAATTTCCTATTTCAATATCTCATTATTCTACTTCATTTCTATATCACTGTTCCACTTTTTCATATTTCGTCGGTGAGGTGCAGAAATTGGAGACAGAAAAAGAACCTTTTCAAGATAATTAAATCGAAAAATGTTTAAATATTTAAATGGAAAGTTTCGATCGCTTAGCTGCACCCCTTAACGATGTCGTACGGGTCTCTAATTTAACCCAAATTTTTTCTATGTACTTTAAAATCGGTGCTTTGAGTTATTTCATTAGAAAACGATAAAGAAATATGTTTGCATAAATTCTACGCCATCTTTATAAAATGGTGGACATGGAAAATCCAATCACCTCCATTTTTGTGATTTTGCTTCCTCATGAAGGAAGCTTTGTGACGGTCCGAACATTTTTTTTTCGAGATTTTGATGTCAATAGGTTCAGAATGTCCTAAAACATCCAGAAAACACATTTGGAGAAAATGTCCGGATGTATGTGTGTGTGTGTGTGTGTGTGTGTATGTAACCACCCTCTAAAATTCAAACGTTCATAACTCGAGAACGGTTCAAGCTACCGTACTCAAATTTTGCACACATGGGGTGCCTTCTAATATCTATGTAATCTGTGATTTTCGCAATTATTGACGCATTTGCTCGGCTTCGACAGCGTTTTGAATTTTTCCAAAAATGTCTGTAGCCACGCTAGCATCCGCAAATTTTGACATATTCGGCTAAATAGTTTTTCACATATAGAGTTGAGTACAAGAACGGTTGGTATTGCATTTGAGCCGAATCCATCAATAACTTTAGATTTTATGATTTTTTTAATTTTTCAAAAAATCAACTTTTTTGCTCTATTTGTCGTTAACGTCAACCGATCGAACCATAATTCTCTGCAAGCATAGGATGCCATTGTGCTATAATACATATCAAATTTGGCCGAGATCGGACGAACGGATCGAGTTCTAGAGCAATTCGAAATTTCTAAGTTCCAACCCCTGCAAATTCAAAAACACTCGACGGAACGTGCTCAAATTCATACACACGCTCGAACTAACCGTCAGCTTAAGTTGTTACTAGATTCGATAGCAATTAAACAACGCGCTCGAATTTTGGGACACATTGAATTTTTATATACGTTCGAGTCGGTTTTTATACGGTAGAAAGAATCTACGGACATCCTGTATAAAACAAGCTGCAAGCTGAAACTTGCAATTTGCTTCCCCTGAATTTTCGGTAGTGAACGGAACTTCCTTTATGCGTAATCCGAAGATTAAAAAAAATAAAATAAAATAAATCGAGCGATGCTTCCTCATAGCAGAATTTCGTGCACTACCGAAAATTCAGGGGAAGCAAATTGCAAGTTTCAGCTTGTTTTTACCACCTTAAGGACCTCCCATACTCGTAGGACATCGCACAAAAAATAAAGGAATAAAAAAACATCAGTAAAAAGCGATGTATCAATTCTCCAAGCTATAACTGTACGTTATTTCTCCGTGCAATACACATTTCGTTGGATTTCGCTTGAGTTATTTCTCTCATCGCGAACATGCTCAGCCGAGTACGAACAATATCACAGCGTTGTTCAGGATGTTCGTTCAGGAAAGAAAAAAGTGTACAGTCGAGCGCTTCGGCTGCCACCTCCGGTTTCATCTCATCCCTCCATAGGGGAGTTCTTGAAAAATTAAAAAATTTAATTCGCGAAGTTTCTTCGGTCGCATCTGAGCCCAACAGATTTTTCTCGGAGTCTCGTTTTGTATTTCGTGACGAGATGAAGATTTATAGAGCGTAAAATGGGGATTGTAAGAACGAACTTCGACTGTATTACGTCAGTCTGGCTAGGGAGAGGCGTCAATAATATAATTAAATGTAGGTAAATGGATTTTAAATGTATTTGATCGTTTTGAGGGTTTTCGTAGAGATCTAGGAACCATTTTGGTTGCGGTTAGTCCGTCCCGACGCCTGTCTTCATGTCACAGCCTCCCTATTCTCTTATTTATGAACTGTTTCAGATGAAATTTGACATACAGACGTAGATTCAATGACGGAAAAACAGAAATGTTGACAAAAACTTTGAGATACATTTTTTACTCCCCC
This sequence comes from Sussaba pulchella, assembly GCA_963971145.1. Lineage (NCBI taxonomy): Eukaryota > Metazoa > Arthropoda > Insecta > Hymenoptera > Ichneumonidae > Sussaba > Sussaba pulchella. The sequence goes on from OZ020170.1 coordinate 2,085,005, forward strand.
TCCCGCAGATTTGAAAATGAAATCAACAATTTTTTTTTTGGCTCACTCCATGGAGTGAGATGTCTTTTAATTAGTTTCCCCAAATGCAATTTTAAAGGGCCTTGAACGCTTTCATTTTAACCCTTCAGTCACGAGATAATCGCTTTCAAAGTCGTCATTAGATTTTCTTCCCCCCCTCTAATTTCTAAACTATCGATTTAAAAAATCGAAAAAAATTTCAGAATGTAGCTTTTCATTAGTACATTCAATCAGAATTATAACGAACACTGCAGTAAAAATAGTTCAAAAATCAAAAATTAAATTTTGAAAAAAAATAGATAAATTTAAAGATAATTATTTTTAGAGGAATCAGTGAGTTATCAGGAATCGTAACCGAAAACAATTGCTTTCGCGATTGAAAATGACGACGACGAGTGACCCCTTAAGCCTGACTAATAGAATTCCACGTTTTTCCGGGAAAAATCGTTCAGATCGCTCACGAAATAGACAGAGAAAATATCGGGAAAAACGTCACGATCGTTATTTTTTATTTTTCTCCATGTTTTTATATCATTTGAAGGTGCGAAAGATTTCACGCTCGAAAACGCACTAAACGAGGATCATGTAAATTCTCATTCTATGACCTTCAACTTCTACTATCTTAACCATCTGTTATCTATCTTTTATCATTTGGTATTTAATATCTGTTTATATCTACGGTTTAGACCCAAATCGAATGAATCTACTTGAAAAAAAAATGAGATTTAATTAGATTGTCGTAATTTAGATCGTAAACATCGTTCTTAAACACACATCCGCCGAAAATTGTCCACACAGAAAGAAATAAAAAAGATAAACCAAAAGAAATAAATTCATTTCGTCGGAAAAAACGAATAAGTCCACAATTTTTCTGTTTAAAAAAATTACAGTAACTATGTTTTTTTCTTTTTGCTACAGTTTTCCTGTAACTTTTTCATTGCTAAAATAAAATTCCATTATCCAAATATGTAATATCAATAATTAATTATCTCGCATCGGTAGATAAAACCGGATATTGTCATTATTTGTAGGCAAAACCAATTAAATTCAGGCATTTTTTTTATCCATCACTTACAGACTATTCAATTTTACCAAATGTTACTTCAAATAGTACTAAAAAATTAACTGTCACCTGATAATTATTACTTCCGGAATCGATTTTTCCGCCCCCATAAAATATTCGCAACGTAAAATCGTTATTTCTCGAAACCTTTTCTTACGTACTTATTCATTTTTGCCGCCAAACCGCAAATATCTCATAGTAGTCAAAGATTTCCACAATTTTTCCGAGCATTGCGGAAAATTTCATTCCACGAGCCGAAGACAATTCCACGAAGTAATTCTTCTTTCACGTCGAAGTGGAAAATCAAACCGGAAAATGTTGAAAAGTTATTTATAACCGATCCGGTTAATCGCCTAACCGCGCGATCGTTCTCATTTTTCACCATTTCCCCACCGTTTTTCTTCTTCTCGTGCCACAACATCGCGACTGTGGCACGCGCAAAGGCGGAAGAGATGACGGATCGACGGTTGGGGGAAAATTTAACGTGGAAAATCAATTATCGGAGAGGTCAGAGTGCTATCAAACCGCCATTAAAACCGCGTGGCAACTTTACACATTGGCTAAATGAACTTCCGTCGAATTTACCTGTCGAATAGATGACCGAAGCAGTTGTCGAATCGATAATTTATCGAGTGTTCCCTAATGGATTTGCGATAAATCGCGATAAGACCGTAAAGATTGTACTTTTATTGTAACAGAAAAATTTATAAATGCTTGGGAAATTTATAAACAGTTGAATCAGCGATTAACTGCTGCGTTTTGATAGAAGTCAGTGTCGTGATTGTAATTGACAATTAATTATGGGTCACTCGTGCTTTGCGAAATGGTGCATTTTTCACGTTTTTATTTATTTATTTATTATTAATTTCCGTTATTTATTTATTTATACGCTCTTAGAAGAAATTTAAAAGACTACTCGAAAACAGCCGAAATTTGATGAAATTTTAGACTTTTGTATCTCCGCGAAAAATAGTTGGATTTAGATAATCCACAGCTTGTTTGAAAGCTTGAATCTTTTATTTTGTTATCAAAAGGTTCAGTAATTTTTATGGTGCCCTGCCGCCCTGTGCCAAGAGCTGAAAGAAAGAAAAAAATAATACCTTCACTTTTATCAAAATTCGAGAAAGTCCACGGCGTACAAAAAAATTTTGACAAAAAATTCATTGACACGGTTTGAAAGCCTGTTTATTCTTCTGTAAAATGCTTCTTGGTTCATTGCCCTACGATTTTTTCTTACCAAGTTATTCACTGTTGAAGCAAAAAACATATTTTTTATTCAACCTCCTGTATCTCCTGAAATAATGATCGTACAACAATTACTCGCATATCATTGAAAAGCTCAAATTATCTTCTTCAAAACGCTCACAAGAGATTTAGCGAAAAAAAAAATTTCTTTCGAATAATTTCCATTTTTTAAACAAGTAAAAAAAATTGCGTTTTCTCATTTTTAGTCATCCGGCCGCCATATTGTGAAAAATGGCGAAATCTTTGATGTTGACGTAGCTCTTCTAAGTAGACGGTGTCCTCAATACTGCCCATAACGAGTGACTCATACTCACAGAGTAATTGTGCCGAAAAATAACGTTGCAAATTAAGGGTCAATAATATAAATTTAGCCATCTCCATTGTAATCATAATAACGAAGCGAATCGGATCAACAATTTTTCCATCAACAGTTGCTCGTTATTCTCCACAGGGCGACAAAAATTTGGAGAACGTGACGCACGAAGAAGCGGTTGCGACGCTCAAAGCAACCCAAGATCGCGTTGTGCTGCTTGTAGCCAAACCGGAAGGAATTCTTCCACCACCGCCGCCGGCTTCTGACCATTCGCTGTCCCCACAACCACGTAAGGTTTCCAAAAATCAGATTTTCTTGCCGCAAATTATAATACTTTCGGCATTTAACTTTATGCTATCAAATGTGTTTCATTAAAAATCGTAATTATTTATTATATTTGTCTTAAAACTTTTTTCTCGAACGATTATGTTACTAATGATTAATAATTTTCGTTAATATTTTGCTTAATTTTCCCTTAATCCCTGAGCCTTAATCATTTTCTTTCAAATATATTCAAATGACTTCAAATGAAAGCATCGATAAATTTTTCTTTCCGATTTTCTCGTGTCATCAATAAATTTCACGGATTTATATTATCGTTAAAACGATCCAAATAAATCCAATCCAGACAAATGTAAACTGATAGAACGGTGAATGGAAAAAAAATTAGGCTCTAAACTTTATTTATGGCCCTGCAGGAAAACCCAAATACCATAAATTAGGCATAAAATTATAATTCTACATAATAATTGAATGATTTATTTCCGTGATTCTTTCGTGATCGCTGACTCAATCGTTTATGTTTTTTTTTTCTTCTGTTTCTCCAAATTGAACAGGTAAACAAAATGGTTCGGTTTCAGCGTTGGAGAACAGCACGTTAGCGTACTCGCAGGAATCGCGTCACGCGTCGTCGCTTGCTCTGCATGGAGCTGTTACGCCACGTGCCGTTTCGCAAGAAGACGTATCACGGTAAGTCACGATTCTTTACGATTTTCCGTGGTTTTAAGGGAGCACCCTCGGTGAGTCAATTGACGAACAAAAAATTATGAAAATTTTGCAGAGATGTCGAAACATTTACAAAATTGATTCAGTTAAATTTTTGTAATTCTTGGTTGACTTTGTAAGAAGACATTAATAATTTTTATTTCAAAGCACTTAACACGGAGTCTTATGGGAGTCTGTGATTTTGACGCGCTTTATCATTTATTACGTTGGAACTGACAAACAGATTTTGATAAAATTTTAAGGAGATATAAACGAATATCCCATGAACATTTTACTTTTTTCGAAACATGTAAAGCTTGCTTCTGTTGGAAGAAATAGCTAAAAAGAAGACAAGATTTTTTAGCAATTGACAAACATGGCAACACCGCAGTATTATAGGTTATGGCGGTTCATTCAAAAGTGAGTTACGGAACTGCAGCAGTTTCGAAACCGTAGGAACATGTCTAAATTGAGTCAATGATAAAACCATAGTATTTCAAAGAAATGGTTGTATATCTATAACAAAGATTTTGTAAGTACAATACCTGTTTTCACTCATTTTTCGAAATTAACAATGCATATAGAAACCGCGTGCTGGCTGATTCAGTGTCTCATACATAAGTATTATACTTGTACGCGAGCGCGTACACTAAAGCAAGGAATGCGGTGTTGCCAAATTATACAGTACGTGACTCAAGTAGAAAACTGAAATTCTTTGACTTACTGCGTACCGAGGGTACTTCCTTAAATCGACGAAGACAAAACTTTGTGACAATAATTTGTCAGTAAATAATTTCATTAGCTATCGTGAAAAAATGTTTTTTGAAAATCGATTCGAGCTGTTATTCCGCGGTCACAAAATTCAATTATTCAGATCAAATGAACCGAAACGCTGACATAATGATCACAGGAAGTTAATTTAGGTTATTCCTCTAACTTAATCAATTATCGTCAAACTACGTTTTTTTTTCTTGATTCGAGCTATTTTCTCTTGGTAAGAAATTTCAATTATTCAGGTCAAAATGGCCAAAAGGGCGGCATAATCGTCGCAGGAAGTTAATTTAAAAAGAAAGCGAGAAAGAGTGAGAAATAAAAATCCTCTCTCTTATTCTGCCCTGGCCAACATTTGCAGTTACGACTGAATAATGAAATAGCTCGCGTCTCCGGCACGTGGCGTACGCCGTTGGGCAGAATTAAGTTCGGCGCCGGCCACTTACAACCCCCCAGAGTTATTTCTTTCAAAGTACACTTTGCACGTTACGACCGAGAAAATTCTCTTGGCTCGGGGAACTGCAAATGAATGGAAGAAAAGGTAAGGAAAAAAAAAATAAATAACTTCCCGTATTTTACATGCACTCGGTACCAAACATTTCGGTCGATGCATTGGGAAATAAGCGAGAATTTATTATCTACAATGTACTCAAAGTGCTAGAGAGAGAAAGAGAGAGAGAGAGAGAGAGAGAGGGAGGGACAATAATTGATTTATCGTCGTTCGTTGAGAATTTGCTACTCATACATGCTCCATTCGAATTAAAATCGCTTACTACCCATTGATTAATGATTGATTAACGACACCGGATGATAAAAGGGTCGGCGTCGAAAATTATAAAGAGCAATGCTTAGAACGAGCAAAAGTTAGAAAATGCAACGCTTCGAACGCCAATAGTTCGTCCGAGCGCCGCAACGACGCGCCACCGGTGCGAAACGGCAAAGCTTCGAACGCCGTAACATCGACGCTGCGATACATCGAACGCCATTGCTTAGAACGTGCGAGAGTTAGAAACGATATATATAGATATAGCGGCGTAGCGGCGTAGCTCGGCGGACTACCGCGTGTAGATGGCGCCACCATTATCCCACGCGGGGCCTCGTGCCCGACTTGGCGCATGGGAGGCGATCGGCCGCTACGCTACTATACCTATATATATCGTTCCTAACTCTAGCTCGTTCTAAGCAATGGCGTTCGAAGCTTTGCCGTTTCGCACCGGTGGCGCGGCGATGCGGCGCGCGATCGAACTATTGGCGTTCGAAGCGCTGCATTTTGCAACCTTCGCTTGTACTAAGCATTGAATTTTCTAATTTTCCACGCCGACCCTATAAATTCTCTTATCATTGTTCTCTTACTTCTCGACCGTAAAAAAGATATCCCCAACATGATTAGCGGACGAATGACGTACCGATGCCTTCTCTACGGCGGTGTATTGACAGGCTCGCGTTAGCGCTGCAGCGAGAAGAAATCTCTTGGCACGTTCACGGCAGTTAACTCGCGAGACGCGCATACGTGTAGCAAGTAGCTTTTGGATGCAGGCCAGGGTCAGAGTTGCAGGGCCATCACGTGTTTACGCGCGCGTTCAGCACAATCCGCTTATGTAACCCTCGTCCTATCGTGAGCACGTATACATAGATATATACCGAGGATGTATAACCGACGTTTATCGATTATTGCAGCTTCCCGGTGGCGGTAGATAGATAAAGCTGCGAAATGTCGGCTACCCCGGTGATGAATGTTTGAACAGTTGAGACCTACATAGTAAGACGAGGTACGGAGACGGAATTTATGGGGGAAATCGATCGAATAACACAATATGGCATGAAATGAACGCGGCGTGATGTAAAATCAGTCGGGAATTGTGACGGTGCTATTTATTTATTCCATTTCTTTGATGGATAGCGCGATCTGAAGGTCTTGAACCCGTCCGACCTTTAGGGATTTATGTAAAATACCCTACAAAAAGTTTTAGAACGACCGCCATTGATGTAGGGCTCTGGAAATTTTTATATTCTCGTTGTTTCCAAATTAATCGAATAAATTGGATGATAATCGTCAGACAAACGGTTTAAAGGTGGCATGAGATGAACCATTTATCTGTATTTTTTCCTCTACAAATTATTTCATCAGAAATTACTGATTTCACTTATTTTTTATTGGATTGACTCATTGATTTTTCCGCAATGGCCCTGCCAATGCCATAACATAAAAATAGAAAAATTTCAAGTGATTTCAAACAGGAAACTTCACCTCAAATCAGCGATCAGCAATATTTTGACATATTCGGCTGAATAGCTTTTCATATATAGAGTTGAGTACAAGGACGGTTGGTATTGCATTCGAGCCAAATCCATCAATAACTTTAGATTTTATGATTTTTTGAATTTTTCAAAAAATCAACTTTATTGCTCTATTTGTCGTTAACGTCAACCAATCGAGCCATAATTTTCTGCAAGTATAGGATGCCATTGTGCTATAATACATATCAAATTTGGCCGAGATCGGACGAACGGATCGAGTTCTAGAGCAATTCAAAATTTCTAAGTTCCAACCCCTGCAAATTCAAAAACACTCGACGGAACGTGCTCAAATTCATACACACGCTCGAACTAACCGTCAGCTCAAGTTGTTACTAGATTCGATAGCAATTAAACAACGCGCTCGAATTTTGGGACACATTGAATTTTTATATACGTTCGAGTCGGTTTTTATACGGTAGAAAGAATCTACGGACATCCTGTATAAAACAAGCTGCAAGCTGAAACTTGCAATTTGCTTCCCCTGAATTTTCGGTAGTGAACAGAACATCCTTTTTAATTTTAATTGATTGAGATCTCGTCGCAATAAAAATTCCCCAAATGACCCAAATAAGAACCACCTTAACGTCAACCGGTCGATCCTTCTTCAGCGTTCATTCCAGCAAACCGTAGAAAATTCCAAGTCGTTCAATCTCGCAGCTTTGCTCATCCACGACGACTTTGAACCATGTCGGAGTTCCGACCTTCGTTAAACCGCGCATTGCGGTTCAACCGCGCGTTGCAACAACGAGACGCACATCAGCTGTCAACCGTCGCGCGTGGCACAAGTGTATTTTTCAACGGAATAATAACATAACGAGAACGGAAGTCGTTGATGCAACAATGACTCGACTTACTGAATATTCGATAACAAAACGATAAGCGCATTGTCTCCTTCGAGGACTCGGCCTTCCGTCGAACGGAGTTACGTCAATGCTCGACGATGGCGCCACGCCGATAATTCGCAACTCTGAGCTCGTATTTTTTTTTTCTCGTACTATATCTGAGCCTCCTTCCGCCATAATCGTGATGATCGTTTTGTTGATCCAATTATAAGACGAGGAAGATGCGAATTAAGATCTTGCTAGTTGTTCGATCATCATTTTTTTTCGACAAAGAAACATACGCGAGGAAGTTGATACATTTTGATAAAGATAACAGTGATGAGATATCGACAAGTCGATAATTTATCTATATCGGTACTATTGATAAATAAATCTGTGGCAAAAAAATCATCAGGTTATACTTTGTTTTTGGTACTATTATCGGTAGCATCCCGTAAGATTTTAATAGTCTGTAACTTATCGACTAGAAAAAAAAACATCGTTGGACTTATTTGGTTTTTTCTGCAACACGTGGACTTATCTGGTTTTACCTTCGACATGGACTTATTTGATTTTGCCACCAAACCACAGATATGGACGTGTTTGGTCAGGGCCGGCGCAAGAGGTGATGGTAAAACCCACCTGAAAAATCCCTAAAAGCAATGAATAATTACGAGACCCCCCCTCCTACCCTCGAAAGCGATTGGATACCCACCCGGAACGATGTTTCTTCGGCCCTGCATTTGGTCACGTGTTCTGAGATCGTTTGAAAATGGAAAAAACATAAGCTCGTAGCTTATGTTAACGAACACAGCCACGGCCAAAGTATTTTCCCATACCCTTACTCTCACAAAATATTTACAAAATGGATTCACTCAATATTCTAAAAACTATAGAAAATATTGATAAATGTGTATAAATATGAATAGCTTCAGTTTTAATTCGTAAACATTATCGCGTAGAATAAGACTTATATGTTTTAGAACGTTCTCTCTTATCTTATTAACGATGATAATGTTGATTTTTTCTGTAATGATCAATTTTACCAAAAAGGGAGTGGACTTATTTGGTTTTGCCGTCAAACGATCGATGGAAGACGATGAATAATCGATGTACATTGGCAAATAACGAAATTCGATTTCACCGATAGAAAGGTTTGAGGAAAACTTGCAAAAAAAAGATATAATGTCAGTCCTGTAGTTTGGCCTTTAACCAAAAACGTTGGACTTATTTGGTTTTGCCTCAAAACTGGACTTATTTGGTTAAGTTTCTCTTCATTATTTCTGCTTGTATGGGGAATTTTCCACATCCCCGTGTCTCAAAACGTTGCTTATAGTCTAAACCACAAGAATCTGACCTAATCTCATTTTCCAAATTAATGGACTTATAGGGTCTTCCAACTTGCCACAGAAATAACCAACGAATCAATATTATTCTTGTATAATCTTTTATTTATGTTTTTTTTTGCGAACTTTGCAAACATTGGAAGCCAAGAAAAATGTAGAATTCGGGAAAGATCGGATGAAATCGAGTGACTGCGTTTATTTATAAAGCGCGAAGAGTGTATTCGAGATTATGACAATCCCTTTGGGGCGAAATGATAAGGAAGAATTGAGTTATGCGAGGGTTATCAAAAGACAACGCGGATAGTTTAAGAATGGGCGATCGTGCGGTTTCCGTGTCCTCGAGATCTGATTCAGTCGAGTTCCATGTTATCGTGTATCCAATCTCTGTAAGCGTGAACGCGGGTGAACACATCGGGCTGACCCATAGCGCAAGGGACTCCCCATGAGACGATACCAATTTGAAATCCGTCGGAGACGAGTGGACCGCCTGAATCACCCTGCAAAGTACAAGCCAAGATGTTAAGGACATAAAAATTGTTATCAAACACATTGAAACATCGATAATTCAATCGCGAAGGGGATGTCAGGATAATCGAGAGGTCGTAAAAATCTCTTCCCAGTTGACTCAAGCAGGATTGAGTCCGGGCAGGGCTTTGATAACTGGCAGGGTTGGCCCTGCTGATCTTTTGTTGCCAGGATAAATAAATGCAAGCGGGAGACAATCCTACAAACGTCTCCTCCGACGTTTGGATAATCGAGAGGTCGTAATAATCCCTTCCCAGCTGACTCAAGCAGCCTTGACTCTAGGCAGGGCTTTGATAACTGGCAGGGTTGGCCCTGCTGATCTTTTGTTGCCAGGACAAAAAAATGCAAGCGGGAGACAATCCTACAAACGTCTCCTCCGACGTTTGGATAATCGAGAGGTCGTAACAATCCCTTCCCAGCTGACTCAAGCAGCCTTGACTCCGGGCAAGGCTTTGATAATTGGCAGGGCTGGCCCTGGTGATCTTTTGTTGCCAGGAAAAAAAAATGCAAGCAGGAGACAATCCTGCAAATGTCTCCTCCGGCGTCTGGATAATCGAGAGGTCGTGAAAATCCCTTCCCAGCTAACTCAAGCAGCCTTGACTCTGGGCAGGGCTTTGATAACTGGCAGGGTTGGCCCTGCTGATTTTTTGTTGCCAGGAAAAAAAATGCAAGCGGGAGACAATCCTACAAACATCTCCTCCGACGTTTGGATAATCGAGAGGTCGTAACAATCCCTTCCCAGCTGACTCAAGCAGCCTTGACTCCGGGCAGGGCTTTGATAATTGGCAGAGCTGGCCCTGGTGATCTTTTGTTGCCAGAAAAAATAAATGCAAGCGGGAGACAATCCTACAAACGTCTCCTCGGGCGTCTGGATAATCGCGAGGTCGTAAAAATCCCCTCCCCGCGCACTTAAGCAACCTCGACTCCGAGCAGGGCTTTGATAACTGGCAGGGTTGGCCCTGACGATGTTTTGTTGCCAGGAAAAATAAATGCAAGCGGGAGAAAATCCAACGAACGTCTCCTCGGGCGTCTGGGTAATCGAGAGGTCGTAAAAATGGTGACCCGACATAATATAACCGTGAAAATATCACACGACTATATATTACACAACAGAATATCACACGGAAAAATATCACACAGACAAAATATTACACGGACATGATGTCATATGGAAAAATATCACAATAATAAATATCACATGGAAAAATATCACGATAACAAATATCACACTGACATAATATCACATGATATCACATGATATCACATGATATTTTTAATTTGTAAAACCTTAAGCTACACAATTGATTTTATCCAAAGCAGTACTGTAATTGTATTGACTAAAGTTTCGCTCTGGATATTGTAATATTATATGACATTTTGTATCCTATATTCTTGATCTATATACGAGCAGAAGTTGCAACTGTTATATTCAAAGTACGTCTGATAAACTAACCGGTAACTATCGTCCTAATTATGCGTCGCGTGTGACTATAGATTACGTAATGATATTGTCATCATGGTGATATTTATCAACAGCGAAAATTAAGACAATAAATTGATTCAAAAAAGTGATCATACTTCGTGGTTGTTATATTTTTTAATGAGATATATTGTCTGTATGATAATTTTTCGGTGTAATATTTTTTGTGTCATATTTTGTCTGTGTGATATTTTGTTGTGTGATATTTTTTCCGTGATATGGTTTCCATCATTTCAATCAGAAAAATCGTTGCCAGGAAAAATAAATGCAAGCAGGAGACAATCCTACGATCACACGCTCGGGCGTCTGGATAATCGAACACTCGATAATCGAGATTTCACAATAAAAATAAATTTTTTTCTAAATCTCACTCACGTTGCAAGCTCCTTGACCCGGCCTGTTCAGCGTGCAAATTTGATTCGAGTTCACTTCTCGAGGAAGCATCTCGCTACACTTTTTCCGGTCGATAAACTTGAGCTCGATTTCCTGCAATTTTTTCGGTGCAAGTCCGATTACCTGGGAATGTCAAAAAATAACATTGATATTTATTTGCACGATATCAGATTTTTTTTAAGCCCTTTGCGGTCGTATTACCCCGCAAAAACCTTTGTTTTGGTCGCTGAGAGTACACGAACGACCGCAAAGGGTTGATAAGTGAAAATTATTATGTTGATGAGTAATTTTAATTGGGGTTTCACTTACCGAACGATGTCCCCATCCCGTTAGAACCGCGTGAGTCGCTTCGTTGGTGAAATTTTCGCTGGCAAGTCCGATAGGCCGGATAACGTCGCTGAATTCGATTTTTTCTGACAGACGAATGAGACCGATGTCATTCGCGGTGGACTCGTATGAGAAATGAGCGTGGGATATTAATTTTTCGACTTTGTAACGTTTGCCGCCTTCGATGATGGAATTGCTGCCGACATGTGCGCTCAATTCTTCGGCTGTGCGGCTGCGTATCGAAATTTATTGATTATATACAAGGTGTCCCAAAATAGGCGTGCGTTATGGGTACTGGCGTATTCCTTGTCGAATTCTAAGACGAAAGTCTATTTGCGAAATTTCGATCCGATCGGTAGTTCCCGAAATAAGTACATTCTAAGCGGACCAATGAGGAGAGACCAAACCGGAAGCGTGAGCTCAGAGATTCCCGCCAAATTTTCAACGAACGTCAGACCATTGTTTATTTATTTATTTTGTTGGTTCGATGGCCGCGATCGATGCAGGAAAAAACAAACAATCGAATTAAACGATGAAAAACATCGAACAAACAATTGATGAACGATAGTCTGACGTTCGTTGAAAGTTTGGCGCGAAAATTTGAACTCACGCTTCCGGCCTGGTCTCTCCTCATTGGTCCGCTTAGAATGTACTTATCTCGGAAACTACCGATCGGATCGAAATTTCGCAAATAGACTTTCGTCTTGGAATTAAACAAGGAATACGCCAATACTCACCACGTAGGCCTATTTTGAAACACCCGGTATATGTTATGGGTAAAGTCCGATAAACGGGTAGATCTAGGTTTACCCGGGTAAACCGCGTTCTATCCGCTTTCGCTGGGTAAAGTCCGAAATATATTTAAAATTGTACACGTTTGGGGCTTTACCCGGGTAAACCGAGTTCTATCCGTTTTCGCTTGGGTAAAGCCCGAAAACCCAAGTCCGAAGTCCGAGTCCGAGGCCATAAATAATTAAAAAACATATTTAATTTTTAAAAACACATTTTACAAATAAAAGTAAGAACACTGTATCCTACTTGAGTAAAGGATATTATAATATATTTGTTCAAACAAGACAAAAAAAAAAGATTTCCAATAGCTTTACATTTACATTCATTTGGGTTATTATTATTCAGCTTATTTGTTAAGGTTATTTATTTATTCAGGTTATTCGCGTTGAGCCCGAAACTTGTACAATTTCAAATATATTTCGGATTTTACCCAAGCGAAAGCGGATAGAACGCGGATTATCCGGGTAAAGCCCGAAACGCGTACAATTTCAAATATATTTCGGACTTTACCCATGTTCCCTGGGTATTACGGAGTTTACTCGGGTAAACCTAGATTTACCCGTTTTCGGACTGTATCCCTAACATATATATTTATATTTTTGTAATTGTAATGTTATTTTTGTAATGAGAAGAAAAACGAGAAACGTTGATTAAAATGGTTTATCTTTCGATGGAGTTATTCGAATGTATTAGAGATTTTCAAATGCGACTTACTCCTTGAGACAATGGGCAGCAGTGAGAATATAACGCTCGTTGATGATTGAACCACCACAAAGGAACATTAAATCGCTGTACCACAGAGCCACTTGATACGGATATTTGCCATTGGGTGCTTCTGATCCCCCCACGATTCTGGCACTCAATGATGCACCTAATAATTACATTATCAAATAAATCGGTCCACGTGAACGTGAATTAGAACAAAACGTCGATATATTAAACGATCTCAAGTCCTATCGAATTTGAACTTCTCGATGTATTCCATCCAAATAATCACATTTTAAAATTCTAATCACATAAAAATTAGAAGGGAGAAATTAATAGTCGCATTATTAAAAAAATTGGTCCAAGGGGACATGAATTAAAGTAAAACGGAAGTCCTATCAAATTAAAACTTCTCGAAAAATCTCGTCCAAATAATCACATTTTTTAATTAGAAGGGTGAAATTAATAATCGCGTTATCAAAAAAATTGTCCAAGGGAACGTGAATTAGATCGAAACGTCAATATTTCGAACAATTTCAAGTCCTATCAAATTCAAACTTCTTGAGAGATTCCATCTTAATCCAATACCGAAAATCAGTGTAAGTCGTTCTATTTGTAAAGAATTTTTTTGACCAACAACTCAAAGTTTGCCAACATTTTTTAGAAATTTAAAAGTAAGCGACACATTTTTAGAAATTTAAAAACTTTATTTGATCCGAGTAGCTTCAATAATTAATAAAAAATAATTAACAAAAGAAATAATAAATGCACTGGAGTTCGAACCGGTATCGACTCATATTACTTCGAATGCTTCCAGATCATTAAAATCCAAAATTTTTTCCAAGCGTGATTTCCAGGCATTTTTTTTTCTTTTCAACATCTTGACATGAAAATCGCAATTTTTTTCTACCATTCCATAAATTCGCTTACGATGAACCGAAAAATTACTTACCGTTCGCCGCAAGAGCGAAGCTCAGTACCAAAAATCCAACAAACGTCTTCATTGCGCCGAAAATCGATGTGTGACGAATCAGTGGCGAAATTTCGGTATTTATACTGATAGATTCTCATATCTCGATTAATCGATAAATCCCCCCCCCCCCCCCCCCCCCCGCGTAGCATCATTAGATCACTCATTGGGGAAACTTTTCGAGCACTATCTGTTGGATAATAATCGATGCCTATCATTGGAGAAACCGAATTTTGGGACCCTCCAGAAATTAATTCGGGTCGCGATAGATAAACGATGAACGATACCGAATCGGACGAGGGACGACGGATTTTGTCACGAGACGAGGCAGCGTCTCGACGCCGGGCGTTGACAAAGAGCAATATTGGGTTGACACCTGTAAGTCATTGCGAATTTTATCAATAGGTAATCTTAGCATATTCTTTCGTTTTATCATCGTTGTCAAAGCACCTAATCTACATTGTTTTCTTGTTGTTCGGACTTCCACCTTTAATTTAGTAGAAAAATTGTATCGATTAGTTATTTAGTTTCGTTTTTATCCCAATTTAAAAATGGAAGAACAAGACGCGAATTTTTCAGTGAAAAATCACCAGAACGAAATTTGGCAAACCAATTTTGACACTGACTTTCTTTCAAGGCTTCATTTTCATATACGTCACTTAACATCTTTTGTGCCTGCGATGCGTTCCTGCCTTTTTCGGAAATAATACAATAAAATATGTCTGAAATTCGCGTCTTGTTCTTGCATTTTTAAATTGGGATAAAAACGAAACTAAATAACTAATCGATACAATTTTTCTACTAAACTAAAGGTGGAAGCCCGAACAACAAGAAAAAAATATAGATTAGGTGCCTTGATCACGTTGACAAAATGAAAGAATATGCTAAGATCACCTATTGATAAAATCCGCAATGATTTAGTTTCCAACCCAATAAATCGCGAAGTGTCAAACTCCTTATCTATCCAGAACGCGGCTTTGTGGCGGCCACTGTCGAAATCATCATTCGAACCCACGAATTTGTCGATAAAACGGAGTAACGCACGTTTACTTGCGTATCGGATAATAATTAAAATACTTCCGCGAACCGAAATCTTCGCAGGCAAAACGCTCAAAAGCAAAACCGGTCACATGTGAGAACTTTTCAAAGGCAAAAACGTTGGAAAATCGGGACAACCTCTAAAAATCGTTCGAACAACCTCATTTTTCTGCAGGATTCTATGGAAGCAAGTTACTTTAAAATAGCTGCTTGCTGCAAAAATCGAATTTTTTTCAGCGCTACACCCTAATGAATGGATAAATATATAGTTTAACTATATAGGTAATATGGATAAACAAATAAACGCTGAATACATTTTCCTTTTTGTTAACACAATAGTTCAAAGTCTCAAACCAGACATCAATTTCTGATTTCCAATCTAAATTCAAACAAAAATACTTTTTTATCAGTGTATCAAAATGTAAGTCGCTAAAGAGAGTCGATTAAAAATTATAGCTGCTCAAAAATCTCAAAACCAGCCACAGAAACGAATGTCGGTGTGTTTCCGCTCGTCTACAGAACAAAAATGACTTTGGCAAAGTTCTTGACTGGTTCAAGTTTTCTCACACTTAGAAATTCCACGTAAAAAATGTCACAAGAATATAATTTATAACTAAATATACGTCAATATATTATATTCTGGTAATTTGTAATTTTGCATCTGTAATTTTGGAAGGTCGATAAAAATTTAATTACATTGAATTAATCATCAAAGTTGTTCAATATTCGTCCTGCGTTTACTATAGTCGACGTTTCGCTGGATCATGAAAAAGTTTTTTTTGTTTCCGTACATTTTTTTTAAAGAATTTCATCGTCAACGGTCTTAAAATAGTGCGAACCGTCGGGAAGAGTGATTTACAACTGACGTGCGGATATGCGAGAAACGTGGGCGTAGAGCCGGATTTGCAAATTTTAAAATAACGATAATTCATTCCGGCTTGACCTAGCAGGTTAAATTTTTGTACTATGGTACTTTTGTAAGGCGACTTACTTCCGGTCGTTAGAATTTTCATAAAAATTCGTATCGGATTAAAAAAAATTCCAAGTGGCTTTAAAGACTTTGCAGAATCTTCCATGAGTTTAAGTCTTGTTAATTCTGAGCTATCTTTGAAATATTTACACAAGTATGAAATATCGATGGACCTTTTTTTGGATTTAATTTTGCTAGACTTTTATGGAAACGTCGAAGTTTCATGAGATTTTTAATTCGTCGATAATCACTTTTGCAAAGCTCTATTTTGAGTCTTAATCAAATTAATTAATTATACCCCTATATAATATATTTATTATTATTATTATTCATTTATTATTATTATTATTATTCATTCATTATTATTATTATTATTATTATTCATTCATTATTATTATTATTATTATTATTCATTTATTATTATTATTATTATTATTATTCATTTATTTATTATTTTTATTTATTGTTATGGTTATTATTGATTAACCTTCCATTAGGCACGCGACTAACATTGAAAAATTATTATGATTGAATTAGACGAAATTCGATCAATATCTCGAAATTTTTCTACGTTTTTGAACAATTTTATTTTACAAACAATCCATCATTTCTCTCACGCCTACAAATAATACATCATTGCGCTGGAATTCGATAGAGATGCCGATCATAATGCACGGCGAAATGGATCAATTAATTACTTGACAAATCTAATTACAACCGACCGAAAAAATCTAGAAGAAATCTAGAACGAAAAAAATCTAATACCTCCCGAATGTTTCGATCTGAGGGTTACTGGTTTCATCTCGACCGTCACAAACACAAATACATTGAACTGTTTCGCTATTGGTAAATCGATCGACCTCGCAATAGTGTACTAAACCCTCCTATTTTTAATTTCCCCATCAAAACCCACCCTAAAGTTTCACGTAATCATGATCCAGCCTCTTCCTCTCTCTCTCTCTCGTGTCATTAACATACAGTCAGTTAGCCAACCTCCAAAACTTCACAAAATACCCGTTCAATAATCGGCGCGTCGATCGTCAAAACTTTTGCGCTTACCATCTCAGAAACATTAAACTGTTTCGTTATTAGTCAACCGATCAACCTCGCAACAGTGCATTAATCCCTCCTATTTTTAATTTCCCCATCAAAACCCACCCCAAAGTTTCACGTAATCATGATCCAGCCTCTTCCTCTCTCTCTCGTGTCATTAACATACAGTCAGTCAGCCAACCTCCAAAACTTCACAAAATACCCGTTCAATTATCGGCGCGTCGATCGTCAAAACTTTTGCTCTTACCATCTCAGAAACGCGTACATACTTCCGATCGCTGCTCTGCCAAAACGGTTCTTCGTGTTTTGGTACATTTTTTCGCACGTGTTTCTCCGGAATTTTCGTCGTCCTTATCAGAACTTTGACCCCCAACCTGATGATGATCCGACCGAGGTCGCTTCTTCGACTCGCCGAGACAACGTTGACTACGTCGAGGACTCGCGGTTTTACCCCCGTGCCGGAACTCTTACGAAACTTGGGGTAGGTTTCGAAGAAGCGACGATAGCGACGTCGTGGCTCCACGCTGCAAAGTTGCTTGTACAACTTGTGTACTGCAAGGTACTCTCATGATCGAGCAACTAACGTCAAACAGCTTTTTGTTCATCCTCATTCCATCCCGCCTTTCTCGTTCAGGACCATTCACTATCGCGACCGAAGAACTTTCGAAGCTCTTCGCGTCGCTTGTCGAAAAACAGGGGGAGAACAGATGTAGAAGAGAGTCGCGTCAACGTGGACGTTAGCGAAAAACAACGTGGATCAATGTGCGGTCAACAATACGAAAGATATTTAATTCTTACATCACAGGCAGGATTTTTTTTATCGTGACATTTTTTTTTTTTTGTGAACTTTTATATGCAAGTTTTTGGTTTCATCATTTTTTTAATGCATGTAAGTAATTACAATCGTTTGGCAACACCGCATTCTTTGCTTTAGTTGTCTTCTTTCAAAGTCAATCAAGGATCACAAAAATTTAACTGAGCCATTTGTGTAAATGTTTCGACATCTCTGCAAATTTTCATAATTTTTTGTTCGTTAATTGACTTACCGACGGTACTCCCTCAACAATGTTTCAAGCATATTTGAGAATTCTTACAACCCGATCGCAAGGTTCGATTTAAAATGGCGGACAGTCAACGTTTAATTTTGTAAGTAAAATTCTTGTCATAGATTGATCTAAGTTTTTCTTGTTTAACGTTTCGGACAATTCCACGTTCTTCTCTTCCTTCATTTAAGGTTGTTGTGGGGTTAGGCCGAAACGATGTCAGTGAGATGAAATTTTTTGTGAACGTTCATGATCCCTTCACTAATCAACCTGTCAAATTTCAAAACAATCCACAGTACAGTTATTTAGAAAAAAAATCGCGAAGTTGGAGTATTTGGTGTGCTCATCACATTATGATCATGGGAATGTTCTGAACATTTTTCAGTATATTATATATATCTGCCGAGATAACGATGCCACGGAGTTGAAAAATCAGATACGGTTAAATGGAATATCGGACTAACTTTTGGTGCCTTGAAAATAATAATTTACAGTACCGATTCAAAGTTATTCATGATTTTAATCGCGAATTTTCCAAAAATTGAGCACACAAAATATTAGGCTTCGGAAGCATGGCAACAGCGTAGCCGGCACAAGCGCTCCCTACCTTAGCGACATATGATAATTATGCATGTTTCCCGGACCGATGTTCATGGTTGATAAACAAACACTTCGATTTTGAGGCTAGGAACGGACGCGTATATGACAGCTGTGCGACACTGGTGCTCAACCCAAGCATATTATCGTGGGTCATAATTTACGTTGTTGCCAGTTCGTTTTGCAATAATTGATCTTTAACGAATTATCGAAAACAATGCCATAAACTAATGGAAATAATTCCTGTAACCATCACTTTGTCAAAAATGCATATTCTTTTAAACTGATGTGGATATTTTCCTCGAAAAATGACATTCAATACGATGATAATTTGACGACAAACAGTTGAGAACCATTCATCGGTCCCGTGCATAAGCATAGGGCGCCCTCCTCATGCTTCACCCTCGACGGCTAGACCCCACAACAACCTTAAGATGATCTACTCCTCAGAGATTAAAATAACCAAAGTCAAATCCCGCATTTATCTTCCACCGTTTCATTTGACTTTACTCGCCTGGTCGAAATTTCAATGTCGAATCATCAATTCACGACTTATCACTCCTTCAACGCTTTCGCGCCATTCCCAACGTCTCAATTCTCTCCTCCGGTTCTCGCTCAAAGTCTCGGGAAAAAAATGTGTTGAAGTCGACGAAGCGAAGAGACGGGGAAAAAAAAAATAATACGCACACTTTTACAATGCTTTTACGTGAGCTTGTACGGCGCTGTCGCAAGACTTCCGCGAGAATTCGGAGCCGTCACGGTGTTGGATATAACAAAGTGTGCAAAACGGATTCCCCAGACTCAATTAAACTTGTCGGCGCTTCGAGTCCAGCCGGACGAGGATGAACGAGCGGAGCCGGAGAAACAAGGGGGGGGGGGGGGTGTAGGTGCGGGTGTTAGCAAGAAACGAGACTCGATTTACGACACTCCTGAAGGGTGAATGTATGTTCAGGCTTTTCAATTTTTCCTGCAGTTCTGAGTCGTTCCCGGAGATCGAACGGCCTACAAGGTCTAATTTAATTTATTTTCGATGGTTTCCCATCGATTTACCACACGTGCGATGAATAATATAAGTGCGGAGGTTTAAATAACAGACCGAGAAAGTCCTGAAGTACTCGAAAAAAAATTTTTTTGGGCTTGGATGTAGGTTATTTAGGTTAATTAGCTTACTTTCGTGGTTCTGAGTCGTTCCCGGAGATCAAACGGCCTACAAGGTCTATTCTAATTTATTTTCGTTGGTTTCCCCTCGATTTACCGCACGTGCGATAAACAATATAAGTGCGGAGGTCTAAATAACAGACCGAGAAAGTCCTGAAGTACTCGAAAAAAATATTTTTGGGCTTGGATTTAGGTTATTTAGGTTAATTAGCTTACTTTCGAGGTTCTGAGTCGTTCCCGGAGATCGAACGGCCTACAAGGTCTATTCTGATTTATTTTCGATGGTTTCCCATCAATTTACCGCACGTGCGATAAATAATCTAAGTGCGGAGGTCTAAATAATAGACCGAGAAAGGCCTGAAGTACTCAAAAAAAATATATTTGGGATTGGACTTAGGTCATTTAGGTTAATTAGCTTACTTTCGAGGTTCTGAATCGTTCCCGGAGATCAAACGGCCTACAAGGTCTATTCTAATTTATTTTCGATGGTTTCCCATCGATTTGCCACACGTTCGATGAATAATATAAGTGCGGAGGTCTAAATAACAGACCGGGAAAGTCCTAAAGTACTTGAAAAAAATATTTTTGGGCTTGGATTCAGGTTATTTAGGTTAATTAGCTTACTTTCGAGGTTCTGAGTCGTTCCCGGAGATCGAACGGCCTACAAGGTCTACTCTAATTTATTTTCGATGGCTTCCCATCGATTTACCGCACGTGCGATGAATAATCCAAGTGCGCAGGTCTAAATAACAGACCGAGAAAGTCCTGAAGTACCTAAAGCCGAAAAAAATATTTGTAGGCTTGGATTTGTTGTAATATCGATTCTAAGATGTCACAGGGTCTGTTTAAAATGTCTGAGATAACACAAACTTGTCTGTAGAAACGTCTATTGAACGCCATTGCATCGATTGGTTAATGCTTTTAAGGATACACGTCCTAAAAGGATCAAAATTCCGAATACCAAACCACCGGCGGGTCAAAACTTTCACAGGCACTTAAAAATTCATCAGGAGTCGAAATAGCATAAACCGTTTCAATCGGGCATTGAAACATGTCGACTATTCATCTTACGAATAATAATACAATCATTTATGCCACCCTAAGAGCAATCTTTCGCAGCTTTGGGCAATTTTTTTCTCACGAAATCCAAAGAGTTTCGACATTTTTTCAAAAATCTCTTCGTAACTCGCGTATCGAACCAGTTTCATTTTACACACGTACGCGAGACCTTAAGGGGCCATAAACGTATACGTGCTGGTACTACAAGCTCGATGGAAAAATCTCTGGTCAACATATCACGAGCGATATCATATTCTATCAGTCTTCTTCCTCCCTTCGGCCCTGAACTCTCCCTTAAGAGCATGTTACGTGCGGTGGACAAACTTTTAAGGGCGTTCTACAGCCATTTGCGCTTTACGACCTCTCGGATTCCCAAGAAATAGCGTACGTATAATGTATATATACGGAATAAAATGAAATGTTGTAGCTTTGCGATGTCGTGCGCAGTTTATTTGATGAGCACCCTAACGCCTTATGGCCGAAACGTGCGGGGGTACTTTTGAGTCGCGCTGAAGTCAAGCCGGAAGTAGATGTTGGAGGCAACGAGCGGTTCTGAACTCGGCGTTGATAAGATTTCCGCGTGATTTTATTTATTTTTCATTTCAATCCAGGCTCCGTATTTATTATTCGCTTCTACCGTTCGGTAGCTTTGGTGTGAATTGCTTGAAATAATTTCAAGTGCGACTTAGAAGGCCGAGGAAGTATTTAAATTGTACTTCCGGAAGTTGCGCTTGTTGTAATCTCGCTCGTATTAAAAAAAACGCGACACACTTCGGAGAAATGCGGTCGCTTGCTTCACTGGAAAGATATTTTTTTTGGTATTTTCATTACTTAGGTATTAGGTATAGGGATTTTCATAATTCATTACATCCCTACGTGCAATCTTGTAATCTGGAGAAGTCTCTTGATGATAGTTTCAATTTTTTACTTTCTCGAATTTTTATAATGACTGGAGACAGTGAAGAAGTTGAAGATACATTGAGTTGTCTCGCAACTTCGTGATGATTTCCGGTAGGACCGTACTTCTGTTACGAACTTTCCGAAAAATTCATATATTGCGGCTTTGAAGTTCATTTCTTAATGTCACATTCGCGGGTGAATTTCTTATTTTCATGTATGCGAACTAAAGAAAAAAAGTTCTTTTTCATGTTCTTATTTCGATGGAACTCTCCGCCCCCCTCCGCCGCTGGTACTGTGATATTCGTGGTGTTCAGTTGTCCTTGAAGCCCTTGAAGTCCTGGAACTGTCCTCGACTTTTGCTCGTTCTTGAAAAGTATTGGAATGTTCTCGAATCTTATTTAATGTCCTTAAACTTTCCATTTCCCCGCAATTTGAGTTTGTTTCAAAACTTATATTATTGGAAGTAATCCGATAAGAATGTGCATTTCCGAGCATTGCCGAGAATACTATATACAAACTAAGCATACTAAGTTTTTTTTAAACTGATTCTAATGTAAGCAAAAAAGATTATTAACACAAAATATTGTATTAATAATACAATAATATTATTATTGTATAATAGTATTATTATATAATATCATAATACCTATATAATATAATATTATATAAATAATAACATCATTAATATATGTAATAATATTATATAAAAATATTGTATTAATAATACAATAATATTATTATTGTTTAACAGTATTATTATATAATATCATAATATATAATATAATATAGATTATAATATAATTATAATTGTATTATACTATAATTATATAGTATATTATAATTGTATAGTATATTATAATAAATTACAATATAATTATAATTTATTAATATATATAATAATATTATACAATAATAATAATAATAATATTATTATTGTATTGTATATTATTATTGTTATTATTATTATTATTATTATTGTAATATTGTATCGTATTAATAAATTACAATACTAGTACGATTCAACATTTTCCGATGAGTCTTGTCTACTTTCACTTTTGATAAACGCCCTAACTCAATCCGCAAATGTCCTGGAAATGACCCGAACACTGTCCTTGGTCGTCCTTGACTGTCCTTGTCTGTCCTTGAACTACGATCGGACTTTTCACTGGACACCATAAACATTATTCACTCACAAATTCGAAATACGTCATGCGATCTGACGATATGTACAAAAAATGCAAATGTAGGCCGTTGGTATTTAGCTTGTCCTTAAAAAACCAGTGGAGGGGCAACGCGGAGTGCTATAATAGCATAATTAATGTATTCTCTCTGTGAACCAGCAACATCATTTAAAAAAAATTATTATAACAAAAATTCGAAACCTAAAATTTTTTTACTCAATTTTGGGTCGGTATTTTATTTTTTATATTTTTTTTGTCTCATTGAAATTTTTGTTTCCGTGGTTCACACGATAGGTGATGATACTAAGAATATATTGTAAAAATTCCAAAGCGATCTCAAACTCCGTTCAAAAGTTAGAACGTTCACAAGGTTCAAAAAAGTGAATCGTGAAAAAACTAAAATTATGAATGCAATCAGCTGTCGCTCTAACAATTTTTGGATCTTTTCAATTCTGTAGAGCTTAAAATATTCATAACAAAACATGCAGGCCGTTGGTATTTAGCTTGTCCTTGAAAAAAAAAACCGGGAGAGGAGCAACGAAGTGTTAATAGCCGACGAGTTCATCAATTTCGACAGAGACAGCATTCAATGCCATAATACTTACTGCCTGGAACGACCTCCTCCGGTATTCCGTACGGGTCGATCCGACGAGACTCCGCATTCGTAATCGCATGACGTGTGCGAAGGCTTGCTCACTAGCACGTCTCGTCACTCGTGACTCAGACGAACTACCGAGTGGAAGGCAATTCCGTTTCGTTCTCCAACGTTTCTCCTTGCGCATAAACTTTTCTCGAGACGTCACACTTACGTAGTACACGCGTTGACTCCGCGCTTAACCGTCGGTTATAACCCAGTCGACGCCCTTCTTCGTACTTCATTGGCGAGTCAAAAATTCGCGATAAGATCCTTCGTCGTGGTGTGATAAGGAGGGAAGTCAGAATATATTTTTTTCTTGTTTTCTTGTTGTGATTTCTGACTTGTCAATCTTGCGATGATGTAGTGAGAGCATCGTTACTCGGATGTTGGAAGTCAAAGTGTAAGCGAATGTGGAAGAATTCTTGAGTCAAAACTTCGCGATAACATCCTTCGTCGTGGTGTGATAAGGAGGGAAGTCAGAATATATTTTTTTCTTGTTTTCTTGTTGTGATTTCTGACTTGTCAATATCGCGATGATGTAGTTAGAGCATCTTTACTCGGATATTGGATGACAAAATGTAAACGAATGTGGACGAATTCTTGAGTCAAAACTTCGCGATAACATCCTTCGTCGTGGTGTGATAAGGAGAGTAGTCGGAATCTTTTTTCTTTTTGTTTTCTTGTTGTGATTCCTGACTTGTCAATCTTGCGATGATGTAGTGAGAGCATCTTTACTCGGATATTGGAAGTCAAAGTGTAAACGAATGTGGAAGAATTTTTGAGTCAAAACTTCGCGATAACATCCTTCGTCGTGGTGTGATAAGGAGGGTAGTCAGAATATATATTTTTTTGTTTTCTTGTTTTGATCCCTGACTTGTTAATATTGCGATGATGTAGTGAGAGCATCTTCACTCGGATATTGGATGACAAAATGTAAACGAATGTGGACGAATTCTTGAGTCAAAACTTCGCGATAACATCCTTCGTCGTGGTGTGATAAGGAGAGTAGTCGGAATCTTTTTTTCTTTTTGTTTTCTTGTGATTCCTGACTTGTCAATCTTGCGATGATGTAGTGAGAGCATCTTTACTCGGATATTGGAAGTCAAAGTGTAAATGAATGTGGAACAATTCTTGAGCCAAAACTTCGTGATAACAGCCTTTGTTGTGGTATGATATGGACGGTAGTTCTAATCTTTTTTTTTTCGTTTTCTTGTTGTGATTCCTGACTTGTCAATCTTGCGATGATGTAGTGAGAGCATTTTTACTCAGATATTGAGAGTCAAAGTGGGCCCAAGTGTGAAGGAATTCTTGCGTCAAAACTTCGTGATAACATCCTTCATCGTCGTACGATAAGGAGAGTGTTTGACATTTTTTTTTC
The DNA here is from genome assembly GCA_963971145.1 of Sussaba pulchella. Lineage (NCBI taxonomy): Eukaryota > Metazoa > Arthropoda > Insecta > Hymenoptera > Ichneumonidae > Sussaba > Sussaba pulchella. The sequence goes on from OZ020170.1 coordinate 2,110,070, forward strand.
TTTTTCTTTGTGGAGGTTCCTGATTTGTTATTCTTGCGATGATGATGTAGTGAAAGAATCTCAGATCAGATATTGACGGTCAAAGTGTGCCCAAGGGTGAAACGATTTTATGTCGGTTCGTTGAAAATGTGTTGACATTACTTAATTTTGTGGATCATTGGATAAAGTTCTTATTTTCGACGGATAGTTATCCTATTTCTGGAAGGAGAGGAATAAATAACCGCAAAGTCTTGGATTTCTGGGCTAAAAAGGGTCTTTTTATTGAGTGAGACTGCAACGGTAAGAAAAATATATTCAACCTTAATATGTTGACATTAAAGCCTTAGTTATGCGATTACGCCGATTTTCGAAGGTACTTTTCTAGACCCGGTTAAAAAAAAATGAAGCATATACTGACAAATTTTTTTTACAGATCATTTATACACATGGTTAAGTATATGTAAAAAAAATGAGGAATATTGACAAATCGCGGAGATATTACATAATAAAGCAATGTATTTTTTTTGCGCATGCTTTGATAGTAAAAGGCATCGACGTGGGTGTCTGAAAAAAAATGCCAACAATATTATTTTCAAAAAATTATTATAATAAAAATTCGAAACTTGAAATTTTTTCACTGAATTTTCTGTCGGTATTTTATTTTTTATATTTTTTTTGTGTCATTGAAATTTTCGTTTCCGTGGTTCACACGATAGGTGATGATACTAAGAATATGTTGTAAAAATCTCAAAGCGATCTGAACCTTCGTTCAAAAGTTAGAACTTTCACAAGGTTCAAAAAAAAAAAAAAAATACATTTCTTTATTATGTAATATCTCCGCCATTTGTTAATATTTACTGATTGTTTTTTTAACATATACTTGATCAAATCGATACTAAAATGAGTGTCGATATTTTTAAAATGTCCGCATTTTCCTCGTCTCAACGTTGCAACACAAATTATCGTATCACGTAAAAAGTAAATAATGGAGCATGGATATGACGGATTCTTTTGCACAGTTTGATATGTTAGGTGCTTTTGGTGAAATTCCAAGTGTCGCCTTGGCCGGTATCGTCAATCTAATGTGTTGTTGATTCCGACTCTCGCATTAGCGAGAACCCGGGTGAGTTCGAGAACCTCACGTCAGTAACTCTAACGGGCTTATTATGCTCAGCGTGTATTCATCGTCGATTCCGACTCACGTCTTACCCAGGTGCAATCGATGCAGTGCTTCCCAACTTCAAATATTCCACCGTGTATGTAAACAAAACTAAACATACATGCAGCCGGGAATTTGACACGTATATCTTTGACTTGTCTCCAATTACAGCTCCAAAAAATCCATGAAAATGAAGTAAATAAAGGAAAGTAGATAAATCAATTTTTTTTAATCAGAAACTGCGGTGCAAAAAGTCAATAACAATTTTTTCAGTTTTTTTTTTCACGGTTGAATTGATAATATAAGACTTATCTGGCCCAAAGTCTTTCATCGGATAATTTTTCATTATTTTCTGAGAATTATTAATTTATTATCAATGATAAAAAAAAATTATGAATACACAAAAAATCATAGCTCCGTGGATTTTACAGCTACGTTGATCCAACAAGTTTCATTTGAAAGCTCTTTAAAAATCGCTTAAAATGGCATGCGGACCTTTGGAATCCGATTGCAACATCCGTCGATAATTTCGAATGGTAAAATGAAATCAATACAAAAAATGCTAAGCTCGCAGTATTTTGCACAAAATAAAGTCTGATCGTATTCGTCACCTTATTCCGTTATAAATGCAAGGTGACATAAACAAAAAGCGAAGACAAATGATCATGTTCAACCCTCCACCGTCACACTGTCGATAAACCGACAACCAGCAGTCTTCATTTCCGATTTCATCTCCATGAATTTTTTTTAACACGTTGCCATTTTATTTATCATAAATAAACATTCCTTCCATTATCTAAAATTTTTTTAACCCCTTCGAACGAATAGTTTGCTCACAATCGTTCATTGAAAACTGCGCGATGATGAAGGGTTTAAAAATACGGGCGGAGTTTTCGAACGAATAAAAATAAAAACAGTTTTATAAGGCTCAAAAAATCGTATTATTTATTCATATATTATTAATAAATATCGTATAAATTTATTTCTAGCGTATCTAAGAATATGTATGTGATCCAGAAGAAAAATATATCAAAATCAATTTTTTTTAGTTTTTTTGTTTCGAACGAAAATTACGAGCTTTATCTTTCCCGCCGATCAAACGCCGCAATTGCAAGGTGTTGCACAAATGTGCATAAGAATCTGCTGCGTTTGAATATTTTTCGCTCAAAAAAATTCCTTTTTAATGTTCAAATATGCAACAAAATAATCTAAAAAGTTCGCTGGACTTGCTTATTTTTTTCTGTCCTAGAAAAATTCCCCAAAAAACGCTTTTTTAAGCCTCCCAAAGCAGAATCCTGGCTTAAAATAACAATTCGCGCGCATGGAAATATGATAGAGTAAAACGTGTAGGCGCGTTTCCGCTTGCGTCAGATTTCTTAAGGGCATGCATTGCATGGCATCCATCGAGTTTGCTGCTGATAGCAATCATCTATAGTCGTGAGCACTTTCGGATTTACCACGAAGGTAAAGACAGTACAGAGCTGTAACAACTACTTGCCAATTGTCTCTTCTATTATTCGGTGCTTTGCTGAAGTAGAACCGAAATATCGATCCACGGGTCATCGACCTACGGCTCACACGCATGACGTTGGAAAAATGTCAAGAAACTTCCGTGAACTCGATGGAAAAATGGAGAACCCGAGTAGCAAAAGGTTAAAACAATCATAGTTCTTGCAAAGGTTGGCAATATTTGTGTATTGCATTTTTTTACTTTTCACGCTGTAGAACACGCATTTATCAAAATATTCTCAAACATGATTTTTTTTCTGAAAGTACAAACCCTCGGCTACAAAATTTATCTTAACAAGTTTGATGTAACTTGTACTTATTATTTAGCACGGTTGTTTGAAAAAAATGTGCAAAGTGGTTTTTCTTACCCCACCTAGTGCGGTAATAAAACCACTTCTTTTCAGATCAAATATAAATGCAAACTTGTTGTTTCAATGTTTTTTATTATTCATAACGGTCACAACTTATTGTATTAACCTTTCAAAAAATTAAAAAAAAAAACAGTTTCTAGCATTAATTATCGCCGTAGTCCTCGCTGTCTTCAACGTAAACAACTTTTTCGGGACGACCACGTTTGGGCCGGCGAGTGGCAAATTTTTCTTTTTCAGCTCGTGATTTTTTGCCCAACACCTTCAAACATTTTTTTCTCAGCTCGTGCAGCTGCCCACTGGTTGCTCGGTTATTCAACCCCACGCACTCTTTTGCGCGAAAAGCCACGTGATCCGAAAACAAATGCAAATATCGGAAAATCGTTTTAACATTCGGGTTAGTGACGAATTGCTGCTCCAAGAAAACACTTGACTAATTTTTTGAAGCCCAATTTTCAAAACTTTTCACCAGCCATCAAAAGCCAGAAATTTTTTTTTCACATCGCTCAAAATGCTTATCTCACCACGAAAATTGTAGAAATGCAGATGCGGCGGTCCAACAAAGTACAAAAGTTGCGCATCATCGACCACGACTTACCTCATAAACGGCTACTCTTTCTATTAATCCGATCAAATACGAGCGTCAAATGGTTATCTTACCCGCTGGCGATTTAACCCCATCTTACCCTACCATCGAACGGTTCACTGCAAAGATAAGAATAATTTTTTGAATGGGATCCCCCATGTCTAAAAACAGGTAAACCACGTGATAAATATCCGAGCATCAACGTATTCATATTTTATCGCGATTTATTAGCGAGGCCACGAGAGAGTTCGATCGCAGCCATGCGGCGATAAAGTGGGAGTTGGGCGAACCGCGCACAGCTGCTCACAATTCCTTAAGGGGCATCGGCGCGGCGAGAGGAAAAGCCGAGGTCGCTTCGCGACCGTAAAGGAAAATTCAGCATCTCCGAGAGCTTCGAGTGAGCTGTAACGCGTGGTGTACATGATAGCGAGGAGCAAACGTCGGCCGCGATCAGATTTACGCGCTTTATTTCGAGCGACTCTCGGCTGGTGGTCCAGCTGGTTTTGTCGTGGCCAGGATGCAACGGAATAAGCCGGCGGAAAGTAATGGCTGGATGAGAACAACGAAAATATGGCGGATTTAGGCTTTGCGTACGCGATTTCGCCGATTTTTTATGGTACTTTTCTAGAGACGGTTAAAAAAAGATGACGGATGTATTGACAACATGTTTTTTACAGACCATTTATGCACTTGGTTAAGTGCAGGTGAAAAAATTAGTAATATTAACAAATGGCGGAGATATTACATGATGAAGCAATGTATTTTTTTTTGCGCGCGCGTTGATGGTGAAAGTTCTCGGCATTGATGTGGGTGTCTGAAAAACAAAATGAAGATATTTATAATTGCATAATGATTGTATCTTCAGTGTGAACCAACGATATTATTTTTTAAAAATTATTCTAATAAAAATTCGAAACTTAAAATTTTTTAACACAATTTTCTGTCGGTATTTTATTTTTTATATTTTTTTTGTGTCATTGAAATTTTTGTTTCTGTGGTTCACACGATAGGTGATGATACTAAGAATATGTTGTGAAAATTTCAAAGCGATCTGAACTTTCGTTCAAAAGTTAGAACTTTTACAAGGTTCAAAAAAGTTAATCGTCGAAAAACGGCTTTAAAGTTGCTTTGAAGTTGTAAAGCTTAGAATATTCATAACCGTTCAGGCTAATGGAATCAAAAATTCAAAAAAAAATGAAAAATTTTCACATTTTTCGCGTATATAAGGCCTTAAACGGATTTAAAAGAATAAATTCCGAAATGTCAGGCAGCTAATGTCGATTATTCGGAAAAATCACATATCTGGCGTTATTTTCTACGTTAGGGTGACTCATTGGAATTGTATTTTATAATGCTGCTATTTTAAAGCGCTCACCATAGCCCTGCCTGCGCTCAAAACCGAGCAAAATTTGAAATAGTATTCTAAAGATTATATGGTGAAAAAAAAATAATAATAATTGGAGAGTTAATGAAAAATCTAATATCAACAATTTTATTTTTCTCCACCATATAACCTCCATAATAATTTTTGAAATTTAGGTCTTTCCTCCACCCTTAAGCGGCCATCGAAAAATAGAGGATAGATAAAAAAAAACTCGACTGTCGGAACGCTGGAATAGATAAAACAATAAAAGCCAATTTTCAAACATAAATACTGCATCGATCGACGAATGGAAAAGAATGTCATTAAATTAACTGCTGTCAATTCATATGAAAATTACCTGCACATTATTGTACGAAGTCCTATTAATTACACCAAATTCGGCAATCATTGTCAAAATTTACCCCAACGAAGCCACATGAAAATCCACTTTTGGCTATCAAAAATCGCATCCAGCTTCACAAACCTCACAATCAGAACAAGCTGTCCTAAACACCGTTTATTTAATATCCCATTGACAATTGTATTGTCACTGAAATCGTAAAAGCAGGAGACCGTATCGAATATTTTACCGAAGTAACCGAATTTAACTCACAAAAAAAAGCAATTCGGAGGAAAGATAAACTACCCAAATAAGAATTTTATAAGGCAATGAACAAGTCCAAGTGAGGCTGCCTTCTGCTCTTGGTCAGATCCTGACAAGGTAGCCTTTACCCGGGCCTGATCCGAATGCAACGCAGCGCATCACCAGTACCCAATAATATATCCTGTTGAGGTCCTTAACGCTATAAAATAAGATTTTTCTGTTCATAAAATCTTTTATTTCTCTGCTGAGGAGAAAAGAATTTGAAGTAAACTAAGTTAACTTAAAACCAAATCCAAATGGGGTATTTAAAAGAAACGGGGATTAACAATCTTATTGTTATTGTTATTAATCTTTACTTGAAAATAATTTGAAGTAAGCTGAGTCAACTTGATACCAAAACAAATATGGGATATTTAAAAGAAACGGGGATTAAACGGTGGGGACTGAAGTGCTGTTATTACAGCTGTTCAATTTCTAGCAGGCCTCACGTAAGGCTGCCACGGAAAACTCTGATTAGTCCCTGATATGATAAAATAATGGCATGTCTTATTTAAGGTTGCCGTGGATGCCGCTTGTTAGGCCCCGACGTGGTGAAACTACGACGTACCTCCCTTAAGGCTGCCGTAGATACCACTTGCCAGGTCCGGGTGTGGTAAAATTACGGCAAGCCTCATATAAGGTTGCCGTAGATGCCACATATTTATGCCTGATCCGACCAATATCCGGTTTGCCTTACATAAGGTTGCCTGAGCTGAATCTATCCCGGGCCTGGCCCGGTTGATGTCTGGCTTGCCTTATATAAGGATGCCTTGGCTAAAACTGATCCAGCTCTTCTGTGACAACAGGCAACCCGTGACAAATTTCTACTCGAGTATATCTAAAGCTCCATCAGGCTGTTATTTTTTAAATCTCTTTTTTCATCCCCGTACTTCCAACAGCAATGTTCAAACGATAAACATGGCTGATTGGTAAATTGATACGACTGAGACCGAGCACGAGGGGACAAAATTCCCCACAGCGATTCAACCCTAACTCTGCAGACCTTGTCGGTTTCCTCTTACTGCCTTTGCGCGCCGTTTCATCCCCCAACCATTCCTCGTTCCCGTTTGTATAACAAACACAAGCGAATAAATCGGTCTTTGACAAATTTCCGAACTGCACGGGTCAATAATTCTCTCGCCCGTTGGGATCTACTGAAAAACAGCATACATCCCTGCCAGTAACCAGTGTTTAATGTAAATGGCGGCGGTATATGGGGCATTCCATGACACGTCGATCAAGATCTGGCGATAATTGTTCAGATCGTTTTTCATAATTATTTTATCCGAAAATACTCATCGAAAAAAACGAACCCGATTTTTTTCAAATTTTTCTAAAAGATGTTTTTTTGAAAATTAAAAAAATTAAATAAAAAATTCGTCCGTTTTTTTCGCCTGAAAAATTCACAGAATTTCGAAAAATTATAAGAAAATTTTTAAACTCTATTGCAAGATGGAGCTTTCAAAACTACCAGAGAAAAAAAATAAAAATAACAAAATTGTACATGTGACAAATGCAGCATCAATATTTGTCGGCGAATTTTTTGATTTTTATTTTTTTTCTCCGGTAGTTTTGAAAGCTCCATCTTGCAATAGCGTTTGAAAATTTCCTTGTAATTCATAAGAATTCTGTGCATTTTTTCAGTCGAGAAAAAGCAGAAGTTTTTTTTTTAATTTTTTAAATTTTCAAAAAAATATCTCAAAAAATAGATTTCTTAAAAATTTGAAAAAAATTGGGTTCGTTTTTTTCGATGAGTACTTTCGAATAAAAAATTATGAAAACGATCGGAAAAATTATCGTCAGATCTTGATCGACATGTCATGGAATGCCCTATATGTATTTGCCATGGGGCCGATACGTACGGATGCCGATTTTCTCGTGGTTTTATCGGTGGGAGTTTGATTGTGGTGAATGTGCAGGGCCGAATCTATTTCCTATCTTTCTCCGGAGTGTAGCGAACCGATCGTTCACGCCACCGAACTGACTGTACGTAGATTTAACCACGAGTTTCCCTCGTGATTAATGCATCGGTGGGCGGACCATTTGGAAATACCCATCAGAGGTGGACATCGCGTTTTGGTAATTTTCCCCAATTTTCCGTGTAAAGTTTCTGCAATTTTTAAAAATTCTGCATTTATTTCTTCTCATTAATTACGAATAACGGGGATATATATTGGGTGAAGATGTATTTTGTATTTTGACCCGAGTCTATTGACGAGTAAGAGCGCAGCTTTGATTAACGCTGGAGGAAATACTGAGTGACGATGCAGTTCGTATTTTTATCCGGGTTAAATGACGGGTGAAAATCCATTTTGTACTTCAGACCGGACAAAATACTGACAATGTATTTTGTATTTTAACCGGCAATAAAATAGTGAGTCGAAAGGTATTTTGGAAGATATATTTCAGGCTGGACAAAATAGTGGGTGACATGTATTTGATATTTTGACCCGAGTCGAATAACGAGTAAAAATATATGTTGTATTTTAACCGACAATAAAATACTGAGCGAAAAAGTATTTTTAAAAATACATTTTAGGCTGGTCAAAATATCGAGTGACAATGTATGTTGTATTTTGACCCGAGACAAATGCCGAGTAAATATCTATTTTGTCCTTCAAGCCGGCCAAAATACTGACAATGTATTTTGTATTTTGACTCGAGTAAAATAAGAGACAAAATATATCTTGTATTTGAACCGGCTATAAAATACTTAGTGACAAGGTATTTTTCAAAATATATTTCAGCCCGGACAAAAAATATTGAATGACAAAGTATTTTATATTTTGACCCGAGTCAAATAACGAGTAAAAATGTATCTTGTATTTCATCGACCGGCAATAAAATACTAAGATAAAAAGGTATTTTTTAAAATACATTCCAGGCCGGACAAAATATTGAATGACAAAGTATTTTATATTTCGACCCGAGTAAAATAACGATCGAAAATGTGTCTTGTATTTCAACCGGCAATAAAATACTAACTAAAAAGGTATTTTTCAGGCTGGACAAAAATACTGAGTACCAATGTATGTTTATATTTTCACCCCAGTCAAAGAACGAGTAAAAATCCTTCTCGTATTTCAACCGGCAATAAAAGACTAGGAAAAAAAGGTATTTTAAAAAACATATCGTACCTTAAATTCTTCGTCGTTAAGCTCATTCCGGTTTAGTCCTCGTTCCACAAAAGTCCTTCCGGCTTCCGTCTATCCGCCGTCATCGAGTTATCCCGTTCGCATTCCCATTTGCCCCGCAATCTCGTGCAACGGACAACGAAGGGCGTAATATCGCTTCGAAGCGAGTGTGAGCATCAAGTACTCGAGCTTACACTCGCGTGTACGAGTGACGGTTGTACATGCTCGCGGTTACCATCGAAACTAACGACCCGACGTATTTGGCATTAACGCGAATCGGTGTTTCGTTTTACGATCGATACGTAGTCAACGCGCTTAAGAGGATGGACTGCAACGCCTGGTGGTAAAGGTGACAGCGCTATCGGCGCTCATTGCCGGAGCGAGAGAGAAGGAGAGAGCGTTTGTAGTCCATCGTCTTAAGTTCGCGATAGAGCGATCGCGTTTTCACATACGAACACCGCGCAAACTTCGGCGAGTCTCGAATGTCTTTCGGCGCCATTCGGGCTTGGATCTTGCTTTCTTGTCGTCTTTATTACCGGCTTTTAACCCTCGTGCACGTTCACGAACATCAGCCTCGGGTCGTTCACGAGATTCGTTGTATATATTCGTTCGTCGTTTAATCTCGGTATCTCGCGTGTTGTTACAGCGTACGTATTTTAGGGTGGTTCTTAATTTGGTAATGTCGGAATTTCTTTGGTATTGTTCTTTGAAAGTAATCAACGTATATGGAAAAAAAATTGGTCGCAATTGGGAATTTGTCTGAAATTTTGTTTGGAATTTAATATGGAAATATGCATGCGTTTGGGATTTTGTTGGGGAAATTTTTTATTACTTCAAAACTATGCATGATTAAAAAAATTTTATTTGACAGGTTTTTAGGAAATTTAATGCTCTACAAAAAAGATTTCTTGTAAAATTGTCGTGAATTTAATATTTATTACGTAATTAGCGAAAAACTAGCTTGATTTTTTTCATGTAATACATACATAAATGATTATTTTGATTATGTTTATATATAATTATAATATTAGTAATATTTATTTATATATATTATAAATATGTAATACATACATATATGAATGAATATTATAATTTATAATGAAATCAATAAAATTTAAATTTTTAATGTTGTTTACATTTTATCATTGAGTTCGCCACGTATTTTTTCATATTTCTAAATGCATACAAAAAATGAATTGCAGTTTTTTATGTCACATTCCTGTTTTAAACATAATGATCGATTTAAAAAAAAAATAAAGCAATTTTTTGGCGAATTACGTAATAAATGTTAGATCCACGAAAATTTTACATGTAACCTTTTTTGTAGAGCATTAAATTTCCTACAAAACTATCGCATGACATTTTTTTATCATGTACAGTTTTGAAGTAATAAAAAATTACCCCAACAAAATTCCAAATGCATGCATATTCCCATATAAAATTCGATTGCTCGTAGGGTTGGGTTAGACTGATTAGACGAATTTCCGATTGCAAACAATTTTTTTTTCTATTTATTTTGATTACTTTTGAAGAACAATACCAAAGAAATTCCGACATCACTAAATTAAGGACCACCCTAATGTATATGCACTTGTGTATCACACGGTACAATGTTTTCACCCTAAACATCCGTCATGTGTGCACAAAGGCTCCATCGTTTTTCAATACTAGCTACAACTTTACGACTGGCAGTTTACCAAAAATTACAATCAATTTGCTGGGAAAATATTGACTCTACTGCTCTTGAATATTGATTGAATTTTGACTCATTAGAAAAATCGTAAATATTTTTAGTCAATCTTTGGACTTAAAAAACTACCCGATGAATAAATACCTACATAACCTAAATAACCTAAATAATATTTGATAACATTTGAATACTTTCTATTCCATTATTTCATTCGTTTTGAATGAAAAAGATTCAAGAGAGATCGTATCTCTCACTTTACGGGCCCCGCGTTTGGCTGACGGCACCGTCGATACCCGGAAATTTAGTGCAAATAGGCGAGGAACTTCCGGAACATACGTTTTGCAATGTATGTACGTGGTTTTGGCCAAGAGCTTGCGGGGAAATCGATTCGGAGTTTAGCGAACGGTTAGCTCGCACCTGGTCGCACCTCTCAGACTTTGGTAGTCCGAGCCTCTGAGCCATCAAAGAAATCAAAAATAAATTTCAAAATCAAAAATTTCCAAAATACTCGCTTATATAAGACCTTAATAGTAGCACAAAAATTAGTTGCCTAACTTTTATAACGCCGTCCAAGTCTAGCGCTCCAAATTTCCACAATAATATCAGTTACCCCTGCCGGAAATTTTGCCTGACAAAGTTAGGATAAGGAGGTTGGGGGTTGAGATTCACTGGTCCAACTAGGGATTGTATTCGCTCGGGACCCAAGCAGGGCTCCAGTCAAGCCAACTCGGCGTTGCCGTGCCATTTTCGGGTCGAGATAAAACGCGGCTAACATGACGTGACATCCCGAATTCGTGGTAAAATGACGCTCACTTCAGCTGGAACTCTCCCGAGCTGGGGATGAGTCAATTCGGGACTCTCCCGAGCAAACCCGCATATTCAAGAAAACACTCAAGTGAATTAGGGAGAACCAAGCTGTTACATTCCTCGCAGGACCGGCGATGTTACGAAACCAGACAAGAATTTCCCGTTTTCCGTCTCGACTTCTCGACGATTGTTTCCGTCTTGACGTCATCGCTATTCGGGACGTTAGAATAGGTCGAATGTCAACAAAATTATTTCGGCGAGCCCGAATTGCACCCGAAATCTTTGTTTGACATCCTTGTCTGCCACGTTTTGTACGTTGACCGTTGGGAAAGTGGAGTTAACCGTTTTCTATTGAGAGGGGAGACATTGGGGTGTTTAAATTTACCACGTGACCCTTATTCCAGCCGAATAGGCCAGGTGGAAACGTTCTTCCAACGTTTGATGATAGTCCAACGTGAAATATATGTATTGGGCTTAGACTTGACTTTAGGTTTAGGTTAAACTTGTTCCCCTATATGTGAAACATATTCCAACATATATTTTACGAGTATACATATTTTATGGAGTTAGGGAATAGGGGGAGAAGTCTTCATTGTATTTGATAATTTAAGTACACACATTAAGTAAGACATTTTCGGAGATCTACCATAGGGACCATTGATGGCATAATTTTTTACGAACCATGATAATAAATATTGACGTTTCGGTCTTCACTGACTAAAATTCTGACATGCTCATTTCAGCTTCAATATTCTGTTGTACTTGCACTGATCGGATGATTCAAAAATTATTTTTTTCATGATCTTCTTCTCGTCGCAAAGATTTTGCATTGCAAATAAATTAATAACCCGAATAACAGCAACATATAGGGTGTATTTTAAGTTCGAAAAAACTTCAAAAGGGTAGAAAGATTGGCTCATACGAAAATGAAATGTCCTCTGTCTGATTTTCCTGAGACGAAAATTAGCCGATTCATTCGCATTCAAAGACTTCCAACTAAAATCAATTGCCATTAATTCAATAGTCAATTTCTACTTCCGGTGATGACAGAAACAATTACATAGTGACAATATTTTTGATATCACAAGCGAGAATCTGCGCCGATGAAATCCATAACGAAGGTTCGACGAATTCCAGTTGCCGAAGGGGTAAACATCCCAGAGGTTTCGTCCCGTGGGTTTTAAGCCCTCCTTCCTAGCTGAGGGTTGGAAGGTAAAAGGGACGCAGCGGAACATCGGGAATATCCCTTTGGGGTTCATCTTTGAGGAGAATTCTCCGAATGCAAGATACTTTGCAGTGAATGTATTCCATTTGAAATCAGAAATTGTTTTTTTTTAAGCCACGCTAGTATGCATATTAGAAGGTGGTTCTTAATTGGGGGATGTCAGAATTTCTTCAAAAGTAATCAACATTAATTTAAAAAAAAAATAGGTCGCAATCAGGAATTTATCCAATAAGTCTAACCCACCCCTACGAGCAATCGAATTTTATATAGAAATATGTATGCATTTAGAATTTTGTTGGGGAAATTTTTTATTACTCCAAAACTATACACGATAAAAAAAATTTCTTTCGACACTTTTGTAGGAAATTGAGTGCTCTACAAAAAAGGTCTCTTGTAAAATCTTCGTGAATCTAATATTTATTACGTAATTCGCAAAAAAAAAAATGGCTTTTCATGGCTGACTCAAAAAGTCATTTTTTGCGAATTACGTAATAAATATTGGATTCACGAAAATTTCCCAAGAAACCTTTTTTGTAGAGCATTAAATTTCCTACAAACCTGATCGATGACATTATTTTTATCATGTATAGTTTTGAAGTAATAAAATATTTTCCCAACAAAAATCCAAATGTATGCATATTTCCATATAAAATTCGATTCACATACTCGATTCGATTCATTTGATTCGATTCATATTGATTCGATTCGATTGCTCGTAGGGGTGGTTTAGACTTATCGGACAAATTCTCGATTGCGCCCAATTTTTTTTCTATTTATGTTGATTACTTTCGAAGACCAATACCAAATAAATTCCAACATCACCCAATTAAGAACCACCCAAATGCATATCAATGCTCGCCTCGCGATAGTAGCACAGATAACGACGAAATTTTCTTTTTTTTCTTCTTCTTTTTTTTGAACGAACGAAAGCAATGCCGAAAAGGTGATGTCGGGAATTTCCAATTATAGAACGGCAAGCGTTAACTCTATTTGTCGTCGTCATTAATTCTTCGCTTCGATTAATTTTCCCCCGATTCGAGAGTTTATCCGGCGTTCCAGAATTGGTTCGTCGTACGCGGATCTGTCGCCATCCGCGTGTATTCTCGGTCTCTCGTTATGCGAACCAATTGCCGATCGTTGGAACGGGAATGAGACTGCGATATAAAAATAAATATTTTGTACAACGCGATCGCGTAGACCGCGATGTAACGAATGTATCGTAATTGGCGGAAGAGCCAATATGACGTGAAACTGCGACATATATTGATCATACATTTGTCGATATGCGCGGATGAATGCTTCGCGGTATTTTTATAATCGACGTCGCGTTTTATCTCCGTGACGTCACGTTTTTCAGTGATAAATTTGGAGTTGGAAAATCGTTCGTGCATTAATTGAAAAAAAGAAAATGGTGATTGCTAATTGGATACTAGTATTGAAAAGGAAAAATATTATTTATAATTATTTATTCGATTAAAGTGCGGCGAAATTGATTATTGGAATATCGTCGGTTTGAATTATAGTGTCTTTTTATTATTCTGTTTCTTGGGGATCTGGAGGACATTAAATATCCTCGAATTTTCAATTGACTGTCTTGTGAAGTGTATGTTATTATTTTAAATTAACGACGTATCAAATGATCGAGAATTTAATACACTAAAGGCGATGATTTTTTAAAGGAATTATTCAGAAACGATATTTGTACGACTTCCGAGACTTCAGATAAAAATCTTCGACAAAATATGATGTATGGATGTTTGGCACTTCATCTTTAAGGGGTTAATACCGTACTAACGTTCCAAAAAAAACCATAGCACCCTTTCAACGATTTATTTTGAAAAAAAAAACATATGGAACAAATAAATTGAGAGTAACATTTTTTTTCAGTGATAAATTTGTAGCTGGAAAATCGTTCATGCATTAATTGAAAAAAAGAAAAAGCCGATTGATGATTGAACAATTGTATTGGAAAGTGAAAATATTATTTATAATTATGTATTCAATTAAAGTGCGACGAAATAATCATTGGAATATCGTCGATTTGAATTTAACTGTCTTTGTTATTTTGTTTCCTGGGCATTTGGGGGCCATTGAATATCCTCGAATTCTCAATTGACGGTCCTGTGAAGTGCAATTTCATTATTTTCAATTAACAGCATATCAAATGATCGAGAATTTAATAAGCGAAAGGCGATAATTTTATGAAGGAATTATTTACACACGAATTTGTACGACTTCCAAGACTTCGGATAAAAATCTTCAACAAAATACGATGTATGGATGTTTGACACTTCATCTTTAAGGGGTTAACACCGTACTAACGTTAAAAAAAACCATACCGTCCTTTCGACGATTTATTTAAAAAAAAAATACAGAACGAATAAATTGAGAGGAACATTTTTTTTTTTTGATTAGATGCTTTATCCAAGTTAATCAGAAATAACGGACTCTTATAATTCGATAAAAATCTTGTCACCAAGAAATTATTGTCGAAGCCGATCCGTTCGTTCTTTTTAATCGTTCGGGAATAAAATATAAAACCTCGTCAACCGGTAAATTTTTTTCCCACTACTCGCAACATCCAGTCGGAAAAACATATTGGAGCTTCATAAGAGTCTGGCGAACGCTATAAACCCTACGGTTTTCATAACCGGATTGTCTGACATCGTTGCATTATTCCACAACCGGAAATGTACTCGTTAAAAACCAGCATCGTATTTTTCTCATTCCCGACAAGGCAATTTATAATTAGCGTTATTCCGAGCTTAACCGGATAAACGTAATATCCAGGATAAATTACTGTGCAACCGTCTATCCAGGGGTGTCACTTATGGTCTACCCCGTAAGGAATTATATTATTTATCGTACTTGTATTTTTTTCCGTCCGAATATGATAAGAAGACGAGACAATGAGCAGAATGTTGTGAGATTACTTTGGATAATACATCAGCTGGTTATAGTTGGCAATGGTATGATCAGGGACGACTCTTAAGGTTTACTTCGCGAAGAATTATTACTATTATTAATTAATTAATTAATTATCTAAGTAATTATTAGTTATTATTATTATTCATTAATTATTTATTTATTATTATTAATTATTATTATTTATGTAATTTATGTACGCGTTTCGGTTCTTCTTGTATGTTTTTATTCCCAATATGATAGAAAACCAGTAATTCGTCAACAATTTTTCAATCATTCCTATCGTAATTCATTAATCTACGACCTTAAAATCGATGACTAAATGTTTCTGTTTTTTTTCTCTCTGTTTTAGGTAAGTTTTCATGCATCTTCGGCTCTGAATATTACAGTCCTGTGCGGTAAGTACGAGAGTTCAAGGATTAAATTAATTTCCATTTTTCGTACCAAAAATCAATGAATATAAATTTATCAATCTGTGTTTTTTGCTTGATCAGATCGAGAAGTTAATCAAGGCGAATTTAACAATCTACGACTTGTTAAATTCGACGATGAATAATAATTTCATCGACTTTGATAATTTGATTCTGTTTCTGATTTTGCGTATCACAAAAGGCCAAAATTAAGACTTCCGGAATAATATAATGACAGAGAGATAACCCAAGTGGTGTGTTTTTTACATTTTCATTTGTTCATAAGATTATATTGTTCAAACAAATTAAATTAATTAAATAATCGATTGATCTTCACACTACGATAGTTCATAAGCTTTCATGAATTATTTGGAATTTTTCGAAGCACTTTGGAGTACTTTTTCAGGCGTTGGAAAGTATATGACCTCCATTCCACATTAAACGTGCCAAAAAAAAAACGTTGCACACTAAGGGTCGAAATATACGACCACAAGGCTGTTGCAAGGCTTTTGCAACAATTTGAGCATCAAGTAGAAGATTTAATACTACAAACATATTAGGTTTTTCTTATCTAGGCTTTTGCCATACATTTGTAAAAAACCCAGCAAGTCATCAGTTCGGAATACGCTCTTGAAACTAAGTAAATGCGTTTATCATTTCGCGATAATTCGATTTCACCGATGCACAATTTGCATGTGGTCGAGGTCGATCTTCGTGGAATTACGAAATGCATTTAGTCGCGGTTTAGCTAGCGAGGTATTTGCCCGACATTTCGACTTCCTTCTTGTAATTAGTTGTGACTGCCGCGTTCATTAGTCTACGCGCAATTATGAGAATTCCATTTCTCGTCCTTATCACGTGCTTACCACGTAAACCGTTACATGTCGGAAGAAAATGAAGCGACAAACCGAATTCCTCGAAACTCGACACAGTCGGAAGGTTTACGAGTTTGCAATGAATAATACAATTTACGTCATAATAATTATAACTACAATTTAATCAAATTGATTAGAAATTCAATGTGGAAAGAAGAATCTTGTTTTTTTTTTTTCTCGCAATGATGATCTGAAAATACGCAGAAATTTTCTTTGTGAAGAAAAAGAAATTTGAGAGGAAATTATATATCGTAATTGACTGATTGATTGGCGATCGGCGATTGATTGGGTTGGCAATTGAGTCATTGCGGATTTTATCGATAGGCGATTTAAGCATATTCTTTCGTTTTGTCAACGAACCGGAGCCAAATTCCTACCACGGTATTGGAAAAATCGATTTTTTTCGAACTATTCAATTCTCTTCGGATCGAATTGAACTATCGTAATGGAAGAATGAAAACAATTATATCGTAGGAACGCGGAAAAACGGGAATTCTTTTACGGGTTGACCAGACTCGTTTTGAGAAACTCGACGAGAAAAACACCCGGTGCATCACCTTAACCGATAACAAGGGATTCAACAGTTATAATCGTGATGTAGCTCGTCATGAGTCATGACGAGCTACATCTCGTGAGAATTGAAACACCGCGAATGGTATTCAACCTGAACATTTCTTACCATCTGCGATATAATTCGAACCCCATGAAGAAATATATTAGAAAGAAAAATAGAGCAAGGAACTCGACAATACATCGTGCTGCGATGATGACGATGATGATAATAATAATAATAATTATTATTATTATTATTATATCGAGTCTTATTATTGTTATTATCATTATCATCACATCATCATTATCATCATCATCATTATTATTATTATCATTATTATTTGTATTATTATTATTATCATTATTAATATTATTATTTTCATTATTGGAAATCGATTATCGCCAATGCTTCTAATAATTAAAATTAATTAATCCAGCTACAGCAATTTCTTCATGTATTTTTATCATTATCATTATCATTATTATTATTATTATTATTATTATTATTGGTATTATTATTATTATTATTATTGGTATTATTATTATTATTATCATTATTATTATTATTATTATTATTATTATTATTATTATTATTATTATTATTATTATTATTATTATTATTATTATTATTATTATTATTATTATTATTATTATTATTATTATTATTATTATTATTATTATTATTATTATATTATTATTAATAATTATTATTATTATTATTATTATTATTATTAATAATAATAATAATAATAATTATTATATTATTATTAATTATTATTATTATTATTATTATTATTTTTATTATCAATATTGTTTTTATTATTATTATTATTATTATTATTATTTTTATTATCATTGTTATTATTATTATTATTATTATTATTATTATTATTATTATTATTATTATTATTATTATTATTATTATTATTATTATTATTATTATTATTATTATTATTATTATTATTATTATTATTATTGTTATTATTATTATTATTATTATTATTATTATTATTATTATTATTATTATTATTATTATTATTATTATTATTATTATTATTATTATTATTATTATTATTATTTTTATTATCAATATTGTTTTTATTATTATTATTATTATTATTATTATTATTATTATTATTATTATTATTATTATTATTATTATTATTATTATTATTATTATTTTTATTATCATTATTGTTCGTGTTATTATTATTATTATTATTATCCATCATTATTATTATTAAATGCAAATTCTTCCACCGCGAGCTACCTTCGAATAAATACCAGAAACACCTGCGCATGAAGATATCGAAGAGAACCTCGTGGTTTCTCGTCTCGTCTTCGATCGGTAAACCAAAACGCCGAGCATTCATATTCCGCAATAAAAAGCGAAGCGCGAATGGGTGGATGATGCAAAGCCCAGCCCGCGGCTTATCATCGCCCCGTCGAGTCGTTGCTCTCGCCGCGGTGTTTTCTATCAATTTCGACGATCCGGCGTGAAACGCCAGACACGTTCGCACTCCGCGGACCCAACACAGCCATCGGATTATGCACGATACATCGATCTTCGCGGTCCAGCGTGTAAACTTTGACCGACGCGGATTTGAAAGTTCTTCCCGATAATTTCGGTTGAGAGCCAAAAATCATTTTTCGCTCTCGCAAGCGTTGTGGAATTCTAATTGTCCCGATATTGTTTTCAATTATTGTCACAAACTTTTGTCGTTTTTCCATAAAATGGCTCTCGATGTCGTTTTAAAATCGTCTTTATTTAAAAATATGTCCCTGATTTATCTACGTGTTTTTTACAAAAGTCAGAATTAAAAAAAAAATCCTTTTCTAATTTTACTTTCCGGAGAATTCGATGAAAAATCCACCGAATAATTTATACGAATTTGAACAATAATATTTAAACAATAAATTTTTGGGATTATTTGCGAGAATTGCGAATCTTCTTGATTGGGTGAAGAAATGAAATTTAGTTACGTATTAGTAGAATAAATCCTCATTGCAGCCGTTTGACTAAATCGACGACAAAATTGGTTAACACGGATGTGTCCGAGAAGGGACTGCCGGACGAGCTTTAATTTAACGTACTGAGACCGTTCAAATTGTCATGAAGCAATGCCGACAGCCGAAAAAATTTCATCTCCATCAATGAACCATTCAGAACCAGCCGCGATCGGTACACGACATTAGTAAATTCTTTTTTTATTTTTTATTCACTCCCACATGCGCGCATGTTGGGCGAGATTGGGTCATAAAAGAAAACGGATGCCACCTTAAATTACTTCTAGAGTTCACCATTGACCAAACTACTGCATTTGTTCGGACGAACTGAGTCATTGGAGATCAACGAGATTACAACTGAATTACTAACGAATATCCGTGGGATTACTGTCGATGTGGCGAGATTAAGGCCTTATATTCAAAATATAGGCTTATTATTCAAAAAAAAAATATCATAATAAAAATTCGAAACTTAAAATTTTTTTACTCAATTTTTTGTCGGTATTTTATTTTTTATATTTTTTTTGTGTCTCTGAAAATTATGTTTCCGTGGTTCATACGATGAGTGATGGTACTAAGAATATGTTGTAAAAATTTCAAAGCGATCTGAAACTTCGTTCAAAAGTTAGAACTTTCGCAAGGTTCAAAAAAGTGAATCGTGGAAAATACGTATTTATTCTACCATTCTGATTATTTCTTTCAATTTGAAAAAAATCATAATCAATTCCTAAAAGCTTGAAAGGACAAACTCCAATTTTTCCATAATAATTCTGCCAATACTTCGCAGGATAAAAAAAGATAAGCGCTGGTGATTTTCTAATATGGTCACCTTTTTCCGCTTAATTCCATGTTATAAGAGAAACTGTTAGAAAACAATTATTAATTCTATCCGCGTACAGCGTCAATTATTCAAATACCTCCTTCCAGCTATTTTGTGGACGTACCTTAAGGCCTTACATACAGTTAGAAGGCTTTAAAAAGACGGATTTTCAAGAATTTTTTTCGCGCAGACTATTCAATTTATTAATTTGAAAATTGGTGTACATATTATAATAACCTTATAATATATTTACATATTTTTTATTTGTAAAAATAATCATCGCGAATGTTGCTATCGCCGATCTCCTAGAGCTCCGCAAAAAAAACCAATTTTCCGGTGATCACGATATCTCTGGACCGGATTATCTGAAATGAAAAAACCAAATAAATTTCGTTAATATAATACATTATCTAGTATTTAATCGAAGGAATTAGCGAAAAAAAAATTTTTGACAAAATGGCGACTTCTCAAAATAAAAGACTCGATTTTGAACGAAAATTTAAGCCTTAAATTGTTTATAAAATGGAAAATATTTATCGGAGAAAAAAAATCTTCGATTAATTACTAAAAAATCTAGTTAAAAAGGTTGTGTTAAAATTTGAGACTGATCGGTTCAGCCGTTTTCGAGAAATCTTGATCACCGATTTTGAAAACATAGTTTTGAGAAAAACGCGTTTAAAGTTTCAAAAGCGTTTTACATGTGGTAAATTTCGTTTTTTTTCAACTTACATGGAGTCATCTATTCCAGGGCCATATAATAATCCGTTCGCATCGCATGTATATTCAGAAAATACAAAAAAAAAAAACGATTTTTTGAAAATTACAAGTGTATGTAACCCCTTAAGTCACTACTCAGCGCGACCCTTCGCCAAAAATATAATATCCCCATGAAACTGACCTAAATGGTCACCACCGCGTAATGCTCTTGGATTTACCTTTTTTTTCTTTTAGCCAATCGTTTTCTACATCATCCGGACTGGCTTAGCCCGCACTTTTACTACCCCACTCCTCTCCTAGTCTCATAATACTCCCATAATAGGCACATTTACATACGCGAGTCACCGAACGTTGCCCAACGTAAAATTCCGGCTTACTCTCTTCCTTCCTCTCCTTCTTCTTTACTCTGCTCGCTTCGCCGGAGGACTCGCGGTTCTCTAGAATCCCAACTTAAGGAAGTACCCTCGGTACGCAGTAAGTCAAAGAATCTTAGTCTTCCACTTGAGTAACGTACTGTATAATTTGGCAACACCGCATTCCTTGCTTCAGTGTACGCGCTCACGTACAAGTATAATACTCATGTATGAGACACTGAATCAGCCGGCACGCGGTTTCTACATGCATTGTTAATTTCGAAAAATGAGTGAAAACAGGTATTATACTCACAAAATCTTTGTTATAGATATACAACCGTTTCTTTGAAATACTATGGTTTTATCATTGACTCAATTTAGACATGTTCCTACGGTTTCGAAACTGCTGCAGTTCCGTAACTCACTTTTGAATGAACCGCCATAACCTATAATACTGCGGTGTTGCCATGTTTGTCAATTGCTAAAAAATCTTGTCTTCTTTTTAGCTATTTCTTCCAACAGAAGCAAGCTTCACACGTTTTGAAAAAAGTAAAATGTTCATGGGATATTCGTTTATATCTCCTTAAAATTTTATCAAAATCTGTTTGTCAGTTCCAACGTAATAAATGATAAAGCGCGTAAAAATCACAGACTCCCATAAGACTCCGTGTTAAGTGCTTCGAAATGAAATTATTAATGTCTTCTTTCAAAGTCAACCAAGGATAACAATAATTTAACTGAATCATTTTTGTAAATGTTTTGACATCTCTGCAAAATTTTCATAATTTTTTGTTTGTCAATTGACTTACCGAGGGTACTTCCTTAAAACGTTCGAGGTATGGGAAGCCTCGGGCAGCGCAGCTTCACCGAGTAATGCACGCCGAAAGTGCTGGTGGGCGTTTGTACTTGAAAAAAAACGACTCGCTTCCCGCTCTCGTTTAGTACCCTCTTGCTGCCTTCCTTCCGCTCTCTCTCTCTCTCTCTTTTTCTCTTTCTCTCTCTCTCTCTCTCTTTCTCTCTCTCTCTCTCTCTCTCTCTCTTTCTCCTCGTGGCTGAACGTTGCACGGCCCACGTGATTTCTTCTTCACTCGGGCGTAATTCTACGAGTTTCCAACCAGAAAATTCTCCTCGCCCAGTTCCTGCTGAGAAAACTCACCTCGAAATCTCGTTCGTATATCAAACCCGGTAAATTATGTCCCGAGATGAATTTCAACTCTAAATCTCGGTCGTCAACGGTCAAAAGACGTCCCGGAAGTCGGCGGAAGAAGAAGATATGAAAGAGATATGAAAATTGTCCTGGAAACCGTGAATTAAAATGATTGACATTTATTAATTTTGTTTATCAAAAATTGCAATTGAAAGTACGACTAGTTGCGGTTATTTATCGGCATAGCTATCGAATTATTAGTAAATTCAACAAATTTGTTGTTAAATAAAATTATTATTATTATTAATATTATTATTATTATTATTATTATTATTATTATTATTATTATTATTATTATTATTATTATTATTATTATTATTATTATTATTATTATTATTATTATTATTATTATTATTATTATTATTATTATTATTATTATTATTATTATTATTATCGTTAATTTATTCATTATTGTTTTCTATTTATTCTTCGAATCATTTGCTAAGCTCATAATTAATTATAGAAACATTAATTTATGCTCGTGCTATTCGATGATGAGATATTGTAATAAATTTAAATCAATTGAATTCAGAAAAAAAAATCATTATCATTATTTTGAGAATCAATTAAAAAAAGAAATTTCACAATTGCTCGAATCTAACATGAATAAAATTTCTTAACAGAAATATTATTTTCTTTAACAACCCAGGCAACAACAACCAAAAAACAACATTATCACCAACAATCATAAAACCAAAAGAAAAATAACAACAGCAATAACAATTATCAAACCCATATTTCCCAACATCAAGTAAAGAAAAATAAAGTTAATGTAAACAAGAAAGTAAAGTTAAAAGGAATTAAGTAAATTCCGTCGCCGCGGAGAGTCGGCGCGAGTCAACGATTTAAGGCGGTACAACTGTGTAGATTGCTGGAAAAGTAGGTAAATTTTGGGAACTATTATCTCAAAAACTATTCGTCCGATTGAATTCAAATTGGTTTCATTTGAAAGTATATACATTGAGGTATGTTGACGATTTTTTGTGTAAATATGTAGTTAATGGGAGCGGTGTTATTAAGGCCGGCGTAAAACAACTTTGTCGTCGGCACGGTTTTGCGGTTCCCACTTTTTCTCGCAGTCGGTTGATTTGAAACAAAAATTTCAAGAAGATTCTTAAAGTGTAACGTCTTGAGCTGTTCGGCACGTAGGATTTTTTTTTTTTTTTCACAAAATGGCGCTTGATTGAAATTGAAATTCACTTTTTAACCTCAATTCACGACCTTTTTTGGTTGATAAAAAATAAAAATAAATTAGTTTTAAAAAAAATCCTACGTGCCGAACTTCATTACCTATCCGTGCATATTGTGTCCAAATTTTAAAGGAATCGGTCAATCCGTTATCTAAAAAAAAGTGGGAAACGACTTTGAAAATCGTGTTTCGAGATAAACGCGTTTGAAGTTTGGTTACTCGCTATATATTTATATAAAAAATCGTCAACATACCTCAATGTGTATACTTTCAAATAAAACCAACTTGACTTCAATCGGACGAATAGTTTTTGAGATAATAATTCCCAAAATTCACCTACTTTTCCGGCAATTTACACAGATGTGCCCTCTTAACTCGGCAGTATTGAATGTAATACATCGTGTAACGCGCCCTGAAGTCGCGTGGGGTCACGTAACTAATCAGAAACGGAGGAGGTGGAAAACGCAAGAAGGCTCAAACTACCGCTATTCAAACCCCGAAGGCTCGAAGGCACCTTCGTTGCCCTTTCGTGGGTTTATATCGGATGTAGAGCCTTAAGATTCAACATTGGTCGATTGAGCGGGTTTGAATCGTGCCGTGAAGCATTTCTACCACTACCGGGCGAAGTTTTTTTATTAATCCGAACATCCGTCATCCGGGAACCAATATCCGGAACTTCGATAGTTTTATTTTTAACTTTTGTTATTCCTTTTTATAGCAATAACTGCATATTGCTCTGGATCGGTTCGTAATCGTTGAACTTCTGACACACGAATGTATCATCGAAGCAACGCAAACAGGTTTAATCAATCGTAACGAAATTTTATCCACGAATGACACTGAGAGAAAAAAGCTGCAAGGTGAAACTTGCAATTTGCTTCCCCTGAATTTTCGGTAGTGCGCGAAATTTTTCTATGAGGAAGCATGTGTCGATTTATTTTATTTAATTTTTTTTAATCTTCGGATTACGCATAAAGGAAGTTCCGTTCACTACCGAAAATTCAGGGGAAGCAAATTGCAAGTTTCAGCTTGCAGCTTGTTTTATACAGGATGTCCGTAGATTCTTCCTACCGTATAAAAACCGACTCGAACGTATATAAAAATTCAATGTGTCCCAAAATTCGAGCGCGTTGTTTAATTGCCATCGAATCTAGTAACACCTTAAGCTGACGGTTAGTTCGAGCGTGTGTATGAATTTGAGCACGTTTCGTCGAGTGTTTTTGAATTTGCAGGGGTTGGAACTTAGAAATTTTTAATTGCTCTAGAACTCGATCCGTTCGTCCGATCTCGGCCAAATTTGATATGTATTATAGCACAATGGCATCCTATACTTGCAGAGAATTATGGTTCGATTGTTTGACGTTAACGACAAATAAAGCGAAAAAGTTGATTTTTTGAAAATTTCAAAAAATCATAAAATCTAAAGTTATCGATGGATTCGGCTCAAATGCAATACCAACCGTCCTTGTACTCAACTCTATATGTGAAAAACTATTTAGCCGAATATGTCAAAATTTGCGGACGCTAGCGTGGCTACGGACATTTTTGGAAAAATTCAAAACGCTGTCGAAGCCGAGCAAATGCGTCAATAATTGCGAAAATCACAGATTACATAGATATTAGAAGGCACCACATGTGTGCAAAATTCGAGTACGGTAGCTCAAATCGTTTTCTTTTATTTCGAACCCTTCATAAAATAATTACCATTTTCAAAAAAAATAGTTTCGAAAATTCATTAAAAATTTCTAACCCGAGATTATGATAAGAAATCAATCTCGAGATCAATCGCCGACGTCTGGTCCATAAATTATCGCTTCGGCTTCTGTCAAATCGTTCACTTTAACCCTTAAATCAAACTTCCACTAATTTTACGCTGAAACGAGCCCTTAAAAAAAATTAAAAACTTCATTTTATCCGCACAAAATCTCGCGGAGTTTATTACCGGCATTAGAAACTTTTAAGGGGTGGTAAATGACTGTATAAAACGGGCGACATCTGCTCGGCTCAATCTTCCGGGACGTCGTAAGTATGTCGGAAACGACCGAGGCGAACTATTTCGAACATAGCGAAGCGACCGCAGGGCCAAAAGAGCGGCAAACTTCGGGTATGCGAGTTAAGTTAAATTAAACACATCGCGTAAAGCTCAACCGGGCCCCGAGGTGATAATTAGCACGGTTTACTCTTGTCCTCATTCTTCGCCATCTTCGAACGAATTGGATGAGGGAATAAGGCGAGATCTCAAGGGTGATTCAAAAAATACAGCGAAGCTAGAAAATCTTTTGTCTTCGTGGAGTAAACAAGGATTTATAACGAGTGATTAATGATAACGATTTTAATTAAGTTAACTCACTCGTCTATGCTTGTGGGATCGTTGAATTTTGTTTCCGTGAAGTTTCAGATTTTAGAAGATTCAGAAGTGAATTTAAATAATAATAATAATATTGTTACAATGCATTTTTTGTAATTACGACGGGCATTTGATTGGGTAAAAATGTATTTTAGATTATTTTATTACAATATGATCCTGGATTATTTATTGATGTTGGGTATTATAACATTTTGACATTTGTAATGACTGATTAATGATGATGATCCTAATGAAGAGGTCTATGCTTGTGGGATTGTTTATTTTTATGTCTAGAAGATTAAGAAATGAATTTGAATAATGATTACATTTTTTTAACTCATCTCTTTTGATGAGAGACGGACATTTGATTGAATAAAAATGTATTTTAGATTCTTTTATTACAATATGATCATGGATTATTTATTGTTGTTGGATATCATAACATTTTAACATTTATAACGACTGATTAATGATGATGATCCTAATGAAGAGGTCTATGCTTGTGGGATTGTTCAATTTTATGTCTAGAAGATTAAGAAGTAAGTTTGAATAATCATTACATTTTTTTAATGCATCTCTTTTGATAAGAGACGGACATTTAATTAAATAAAAATGGATTTTAGATTGTTTTATTCCAATATGATCGTTGATTATTTTTGTAGTTGGGTATTATAACATTTGACGTTTATAACGACTGATTAATGATAACGATGTTAATGAAGTTAACTCACTCGTCTATGCTTGTGGGATTGTTCAATTTTGTTTCTAGAATATTAAGAAGTGAGTTTGAATAATGATTACATTTTTTTAACGCATCTCTTTTGATGAGAGCCGGACATTTGATTGAATAAAAATAGATTTTAGATTCTTTTATTACAATATGATCGTGGATTATTATTGCAGTTGGATATTATAACATTTGACATTAATAATGTCTAGAAGATTTTTATGTCTAGAAGATTCAGAAGTGAATATGAATAATAATTACATTTTTTCAATGCATTGAATAAAAATGTATTTTAGAATATTTTATTACAATCTTATCATGGATTATTATTGCTGTTGGATATTGAAATGAATCTGGGAAAGACTAATTCATCTGAATTGTTGATTAGAATTACAGGAGAGGAAAAAGTTTTATTTTTCGTGATAATTCATGATAATTAATTGTTCGAAAAAGTATTTTAAATGCATTTTGATCGAATAAATGGGTAGAGATCGAAGTTCCGAATATTCGATGTTCTGACAGGTCTCTCTCTCTCTCTCTCTCTCTCTCTCTCTCTCTCTCTCTCTCTCTCTCTCTCTCTCTCTCTCTCTCCTTTTTCCATTATCAAGGAAAAATCAAAATCTTTCCCTTTTCGTAATTCCAATAAATAATATAAAATTATTGTTTCGCAAATTGATTTTAATATCCAACAGCAATTATAATTAGTTAAATATATGAATTATAATAATAATTAATAAATAAATAAAAAACATAATTAAATATAACGATAAATATAATTTATAATCCATGATAATTATGTAATAAAATACATTTTTCCGAATGAATCTCCATTATTGTCTTGTAAGATCGTAGGCCCACTCGGATCGATATTGATCTTCGAGTTTTTTGTACTCGATTCATTCGCTCGGGCGTGAAAAGGTACAGAAGAAGGAGAAAGAAAATAAAACGACCGTTAATGGACCTCGAAGTTGGAAACTTCTCTCGAATATTATTGAAACTTGCGACCCTTCGAGTACTCGCGAAGAAGCGGGTGAGATAAGTTTGAAAGCAGGGTTGCCGGTGAATTGTATCTGCGCTCTTCTCACTTCTGGCGTCTTATCTCGGTAGTCTCCTCTTCCGCAGCTCAGACACATCGTCTTATCTCGCCAAGAATGCAGCGAAGAAATTAATCGTCCAGCGTAGTAAGGGTGGGATTTGAATGGGTGACGATGTAATTGACGACGTCGTCAAAATGTTGTCAGTGGAAAGAAAGCTCGGAAAAAACGTATATCTTACTAATGAAGGCTGGGTTATATTTTATAGAGCACATAATTTATCTGCTTTTTGAAAAAAAGGCTCGAAGGAATTCGTTAGAAATTTTTATTATCCTCGTTTGGGTTGGTAACAAAAGGATATTTTTCGCATTTAATTGCGCGTGGAATTTTCTACATTTATCGATCGATATTTTTCATTCTTAAAAAATTGTTCTATGAGTGACGGATTTGAAAGTTGCTGATTTTTATGCGTTTCTTTTTAGAAATATATAAGAATGATAATTGATTGGATTTTTATTTACTTATTAAATTTAGAAAAATGGTTAAGTATTTTCTTTCAATTAAAAAAAAAATATATTTTCAATTGATCCAAGATTCCTCAAAATACCTCAAAAAAATTTTGTCCGATGTTTGAAGGTTCTACCTTTTTAAAAATTGAATGGAATCAAAAAATGATACGAATGATTTAAATTTAAATCAGTACGAAAATCTCCACAGTCGTTTGAGGAATTTTTTTCCGATTAAAATTCGAACCTCCCATAAAGAGCAAAAAACCAACAAGCCATAAATAAAAAACCTCTTTTTCAAAAATTAAAAAAAATAAAAATCTTCGATCTATTGGGTTGGAAACTAAGTTATTGGGGATTTTATCAATAGGTGATCTTATCATATTCTTCCGTTTTGTCAACGTGTTTAAAGCACCTAATCTCTATTGTTTTCTTGTTGTTCGAACTTGCACCTTTAATTTAGTAGAAAAATTCTATCGATTAGTTATTTAGTTTCGTTTTTATCCCAATTAAAAAATGAAAGAACAAGACGCGAATTTCAGACATATTTTATTGTATTATTTCCGAAAAAGGCAGGAACGCATCGCAGGCACAAAAGATGTTACGTGACGTATATAGAAATGAAGCCTTAAAAGAAAGTCAGTGTCAAAATTGGTTTGCCAAATTTCGTTCTGGTGATTTTTCACTGAAAAATCCGCGTCTTGTTCTTCCATTTTCTAATTGGGATAAAAACGAAACTAAATAACTAATCGATACAATTTTCCTACCAAATTAAAGATGGAAGTCCGAACAACGAGAAAACAATGTAGATTAGGTGCTTTGACAACGTTGACAAAACGAAAGAATACGGCTAAGATCACCGATTGATAAATACGATGAAGCTTGCTAATAATAATCAATTTTGTGTCCCTTGAGACCAAACAAAAAAACCAACTAATCGGAATGGAATTTCATATTTCAATATACAATTATTCCGGCCGATGTCACCCGAGCGTTCCATCCTTCTCCCGAGTGATGACCGTCCCAAATTCCTTCACGAGCATACCACACGTGCCCGGCCAGTGGTTATATATATGGAGTATTCCATACGAAACGAACCCCCTTTTCAGTCGATGTTTTTTTTATTCTCTCGAAATTGAAAGGAGTTGAAGTATAACTAGAAATAGTGGTCGACTCCAAATCTTAGGCCTCTAGGTTTATTTCTGACTATACTTCTGTAATTCTGTATTTTTACTACTTTCGAAGGTTTCGAAGCGTGGTGAGTCTTTATTTCTGAATTAAATTGATGTTGTCAAGAGTGTTTTGGAACGGAATTTACCCGTTCTTTCAGATAAAATTATGAGACCTCAGTATCAAAAAAATTTTCTCATGATTTGAGGCAAAAAAAAACACAAAAAACTTCATATCTCGAAAAGTGCTATTTTTATTTTGGTCCCAATTTTTTGTAATCTTTCCATGACTATTCTGAAGCTACTGTATAAATTTCGTGATGGAACTCAGAAATTTACGGTACCCAGAAATTTGGGAATATTATGAAAAATCAGAAATATCCGTATTTCTGTATTTCTTATTTTTCATAATATTATATTATGAAAAATATTATGAAATCAGTTGAAATTAATATTATGAAAAATCAGAAATATCCGTATTTCTGTATTTCTGATTTTTCATGATATTCCTTAATATATAATAATAATTTGGGAATATTATGAAAAATCAGAAATACCCGTATTTCTGTATTCTGATTTCTTATAATATTCCTTAATACATAATAATAATTTGGGAATATTATGAAAAATCAGAAATACAGAAATACGGGTATTAATATTAATATTAATATTAATATCAATATTAATAATAATTAATATAATAATATTAATTAATATTTTATATAATTAATATTAATATTATTATTAATATTAATATTAATATTAATATTAATATTAATATTAATATTAATATTAATATTAATATTAATACTAATATTAATTAATATAATAATATTAATTAATATTATATATAATTAATATTAATATTATTATTAATATTAATATTAATATTAATATTAATATTAATATTAATATTAATATTAATTTTCATAATTAATATTAATTTATATAATAATAATTTGGGAATATTATGAAAAATCATAAATACATAAATACGGGTATTTCTGATTTTTTCATAATATTCCCAAGTTCATAATATTCAAGAGGGGATTCACTTCGTACGGAATACCCCATATATTACTCCACAACCGACATCGTCGCGATATACGAAAACCCGTCTCACGGCTTTGCCATTCGGTCACGTTAACCGTCACGACGGGGGGATGAGGAGAGAAGGACTGAAGGGGATGGACGGATCACAATGTCTGGCATGTTATTTGCGAGCCTGTCCGGCGAGTACGACCCGGTGTGGTTGGCTAAAGCCACGGCGCGAAGGCTTTTCGTAGCCGATCGTCGGCTGATCGCGATGGGCTACCGCCAGCGATTCCGCGGTGCCGAATCGCCTCAGCGGTTGCACACGCGAATGTTTCTACATACGTCAAATGTACAGCTTTGCGTACGCTCGATGAACCTCCGTGGTGTATAATAGCATTGTGGTTATTGTCACGGTCACTGGACAGCTTGCCGATAATCGATTGCGCTGATTTTGAAGGAATTGTGCCGATTTGACAGTCGATTGGCAGCGGTGGTTTCCGAATTGGTGACACGGACGTCTAACCCGGATGGAAGGTAAGAACGGTATGCGAGCGTTGTCGAATCGCTGCCTCCGGAGAGGTAAAGACGGATAACTAGGCGTGTTTAGGTTGAATTTTGGAGTTTAATGTCATGATTTTTGTAGGTACAATAAGAACTAAACAATCAATAATGAATAATAAATAATAAATAACATAAATAATAAATAATACGCGGGCTTTGACACTTGCGTTTTTTATTCATTTTTTTTCCTTCTAGAATGATTTATGACCGTATTAGAACACCTTTTTCTTTTTATACAGATGAAAAAGATGTACAACATACTAAACGGATTTTCAGCATGTTGAAAGGATGTACAACATACTAAATTACGAGGTTTCGTGAGTTAATCGATTGATCGTAAAAAAATTATCTTTGATATCTATGTATATGCGTTAGGGTGTTTTACGAAGAAAGAAAAACATTCGACAGCTCTTACATTTGAATTACATCATATGAGAAAACATACAAAAATTCTAAAATATCACTATTCTGCTAATATCTTCTCGAATGTCCCACATATATGGTATAACCGAACGTCATACGATAACCCATCCTTACGAAAGAACCAAACGCCGCATGCATTATCCTCAATTACGTCTAGTTCTCGAATTCCTCTGTGTACAGCAATATATGGACCGTTCCATGACATGTCGATCAAGATCTGGCGATAATTTTTCAGATCGTTTTCATAATTCTTTATTCGAAAGTACTCATTGAAAAAAACGAACCCAATTTTTTTCAAATTAAAAAAAAAATATATTTTTTGAAATGTTTTTTTGAAAATTAAAAACCTTCAAAAAAAAAAACTTCCGCTTTTTTTCGCCTGAAAAAATTCTCAGAATTCTTATAATTTATGAGGAAATTTTCAAACACTATTGCAAGATGGATCTTTCAAAATTGCCGGAGAAAAAAAATTAAAAATAAAAAAATTGTATATTTGACAAATGCAGCAGCAATATTTGTTGGCGAATTTTTTGATATTTATTTTTTTTTCTCCGGTAGTCTTGAAACCTCCATCTCGCAATAGCGTTTGAAAATTTCCATATAATTTATAAGAATTCTGAGAATTTTTTCAGGCAAAAAAAAGATATTTTATTTTTTTATTTTTTTTATTTAAAAAAAAAATGTTTAAATATATTTTTAAAAAATTTGAAAAAAATTATGTTCGTTTTTTCCATGGGTACTTTCCAATAAAAAATTATGAAATCTAAAAAATAATCGCCCGATCTTGAT
Organism: Sussaba pulchella; assembly: GCA_963971145.1. Classification (NCBI taxonomy): domain Eukaryota; kingdom Metazoa; phylum Arthropoda; class Insecta; order Hymenoptera; family Ichneumonidae; genus Sussaba; species Sussaba pulchella. The sequence goes on from OZ020170.1 coordinate 2,142,179, forward strand.
CGACATGTCATGGAATGCCCCATGTACATATATAAATATATTTTCAAATTCTGTAGTGCGATATCTAACTTCGGTCTGTGTGCGGCAATGGCTGCATTCAGATGCTAAGTATGTTGGATGCACGGACCGTTAACGCAACCTCGTCGCTAAGTTGTGTACTGGGTACAAAACTGCAACCGACATGGGATACGTACATAAAAACACTCAACGTTATTTCCCATAGACCGTCGGAAAAATCATAACGGTCGTGCGGTGCCTCAAATGGGGCGGGGGTTTCTTTTTTAACCTTCGACAGGAATCAACGAGTCGATTCTAATCGAGAGAAAAAGAAAGAATAAATATGTTAACCCATCCTATCGTGACATTACAATGTTCTACAATACTTCAAATACTCTACAACTACTTTCAATCAATTATTATTTGCTTGACGCCTATTCCGTTTCTCATGTATTACAAATAATAATTCAATTAATACTTATGATTCAATTTCTTGCGATCTTGTTGTACACCGAAGAATTGTCAACTCGAAAAGTTTTTGTTATATTTTTTTATTAAATTCGGATATTTATTTATTTTTCAATTTTTCAAATTTATTTACGGTCTCGTCAACACTTCGGTTATTGGCGAATATTATTGTTGGATGTTGCATATTTTTGTTACTAAGAAGAAACGAATCTTACATCCATGTACTAATCCGTGGGACAATAATCATCCGTTATCGCACATTGCTGCGTCTTCGCAGTGGACCAACAATTTCTCTATAACCCTCAATGTCTAATGAAATCAAAAATAATTTAAAAAACGAATAATTCTAAACATTTTCGCCTATATGAAGCCTCAACCCCCTTCGGAACCTCGCCACGGTCGCGTCGTTCCCATTTCATCCCAAACATTGTCCCCAAAACTCTCCAACCCGCCAAAAACGTCCCCATCCGAGATGAATCTAACGCAGTAACGCAAACGGCGAAGGTTCGCGTTGCAAACCCGGCAAGTAGAGGTCCGCTCGTCCGGGGAATTCACGGAAGGGGTCTTAGGGTGCGTCGTACAATGGCAAACCCCCGAATAACCCCCCCCCCCCCTCACCTCTCGGGTGGTGGTCGAATGACGAAGAGGGGTTGAACCCCAACTACGCAACGTGCAACACATATGTGTGTGTGTGTGTTTCAACGACTTCCTTTCCACTAAAAATACGTTAGTGCACACCAGTTGGTTCTCTTCGTTCAGGCCGTCAACCAAACCAAGTCCGGAACGTCACCGTTCGAGCGGGAACCCCTCAAGCACTATACGGGATTCTTCGTCAGTCATCTCCTCGCTCTTTTCGTTTTCTTTCTCGACGTTTCTTTTTTTTTTCCCCTCTTTCAGTCGCGCCATTATCCCACAGTCTGCTCTCAACGACGAAGAAATCCGCGGCTTCTTCTCTTCTTCTCGTGCTTGTAATAAAAGTTAACCTCTTAACAGTTTATGCGAAGGCAATGAGAGTCACCGTGAGAAGTAACGCGAATGCGCGGGAAAGTGTTTGAGTTTGTACGTGGATTAGTGTTTGGGTCGTGTCGATGTGTTGAGAATGATTTTCGAGACTCTCACGGTTATCGCGGAATCGTGATTGGGGGACGTTGAGGCGTTTTGATGAGGCCTTGAGGTGGAGAAAGGGGGTTTGACGTGTGGATATTTGTAGTACGTGGATAACGTGTATGTGTGATACAGTAAGTAGTGAGGTTTTTGATTGAGCGTAAGAGGAATTTGATTTTTAAGGGGGGAGGTTGTTTCGATGTTGAAAAACGTATTTTTGATAATTATTTTTGATGGCACAGTGAATATATATGAATTTCTGTAATTACTACTCAATAAAGTAGCATTTGAAGAATATTCTGTGGAATTTTCATTAACTTTTATGAACTGATGAGCTGTTGACGGAAAATCTGCGCGGATGTCTAAAAAAAAAAAGTTTTATTGCGGCGCCTCTCATAACTCATCACTGGATTATCTGAGATCAAAAAACCGAAATGATTTTATTGGGTGATAAGATTCTGCAGGGAACAACGTCGAGTTTTCATTTGAATTTGAACGTATTTTAAAATTGGCGACATTGTCAATTTTTAAAGTGAAAAATCGGTATTTTGACTTCTGAGTGCTGTAAAAAATTGAAAAATCAATTTTTTCAAAATTCTTTTACGTTGTTACCTGCAGAAACTTATTACCTAATAAAATCATTTTGGTTTTTCGATCTCAGATGATCCAGTGATGAGTTATGATGGGCGCCGCAATAAAACTTTTTTCTGGGACCGCCGCGAATATTCACCGTCAAAGGCTCATTTGTTCATTAAAGTTAATGAAAATTTGATAGAATATTCTTCAAATGTTACTCTATTGAGTAGTTATTACAGAAACGAATGTGTATTAACTGTATCGTTGAAAATAATTATCGAAAATATGCTTTTTTATATCGAATTAGCCTTACCATCCCCCTTAAACCGTAATAATGCATAATGGTTGACTTGTGTTTTTGATCGAATATTCATAGGCGGTTTAAATTTACAGACATTGCTTTTGTTGGAGCGTTAATTTTTGCGTGTATTCCCTTCAAAGGCCGGAGTAATTATTATTCCATGAATATTATACATTTTTTTATAAATTAATCGATTGATCGTGAAATAATTATCTTTGATATCCATTCTGACGAAACGTCACTGACGAAACGTCAGTCAACCACACGCCAATATCGTCGAATTTGACTTAAATTCTCATCAAAAGTACATAATTAATATTTCTAAGTGTCAATTTAATATCACTCCAGCTATTTGTAAGACCAAACGTGTACGGCATGATCTAGAATTATCAATCCACGATTCGCCGGTTTTGGACTAACTTTTTCCCCGATGATCCGTCCAGTGAGGACCTTAAGCCTGGATTTTCTTTCATCTACCTTGAATCGCACCCGAGGTCAGGAGCATTAAAAGCCCCAAAATGACGGCGTTAAGGGGCACCCTAGTGGTGTTCCGTTTAGGAGTAATTGCTCGTAAATCGGGTCAACGGGCTAACAGTTCCGCACTTCGTGGATGCGACTTTCGAGTCAACGCGGACACATTTGGCGAGCCCGAGCTCGTCCGAGGCGATAATAGGCGAATCCGCTTCGGACCTACTATGTACCTATAGTAGGTACAGAGAACCCGATGCACTTTCTCGTCGCACGTACGCAGGCAACGGTTATTTCTTCGACTCTCCTGTCTCCACCCACAAAGCGATCTCAGCGATCGACAAACGAGTCTACGATGTTCCGTATGGGTCGGAGGCCGACCATTAACGGTGCCCCCCCCCCCCCTATTTCCCATACAATGCTAAGAAAACTAACTAAACGATCCTAAGAACGTCCGGAATAATTTTCATATCCTGGATTTTTGACGGATTATTGTCTTCATTGCGTACATTTTAAGATTAAAGTTTTTTAGTATCTCATAGTGTAATAAAATTTGCATTTAAAGTGCATATTTATGTAAAATCGTCTGAGATTCTTGAAAAAAAATATCGATTCTAAGCTACAAGCTGAGCTAACAATGCTAAGCTAATGTTTTCTAAGCTTACAATGCTAAGAAAACTAACTCGACGATCCTAAGAACGTCCGGAATAATTTTCGTATCCTGGATTTTTGACGGATTATTGTCTTGATTTCGTACATTTTAAGATTAACGTTTTTTAGTATTTCATAGTGTAATAAAATTTAGATTTATAGTGCATATTTATGTAAAATTATCTGAAATTCTTGAAAGATAATATCGATTCTTACAATGCTAAAAAAACTAACTCGGCGATCCTAAGAGCTTCCGGAATTATTTTTCATGTCCTGGATTTTTGACGGATTATTGTCTTGATTTCGTACATTTTAAGATTAAAGTTTTTTAGTATCTCATAGTGTAATAAAATTTAGATTTAAAGTGCATATTTATGTAAAATTGTCTGAAATTCTTGAAAAAAAATATCGATTCTTACAATGCTAAGAAAACTAACTTGGCGATCCTAAGAACGTCCGGAATAATTTTTAAATACTGGATTTTTCACGGATTATTATCTTAAATTCGTACGTTTTATGATTGAAGTTTTTTAGTATCTTAAAGTGTAATAAAATTCACATTTAAAGTGCATATTTATGTAAAATCGTCTGAAATTCTTGAAAAAAAATATCGATTCTAAGCTACAAGCTAAGCTAACAATGCTAAGCTAATGTTTTCTAAGCTTACAATGCTAAGAAAACTAACTCGACGATCCTAAGAACGTCCGGAATAATTTTCAAATCCTGGATTTTTTATGGATCATTGTCTTGATTTCGGACATTTTAAGATTGGATTATTATGCAGAAAGGGGACGGCAACTTCGATTTTTTTAAGAAAAAAATATGTAATAGGGGAACAGTCCTCCGAGTAATTATTTATATGAGCTATTCCATCAAATTGGAACAATAGTTTGGACCGTCTATCCCCCTGTTTTTTTTTTTTTTTAGTGTACATGTCCTTGATTTTTTTCGAATTTATTACTTCGTTATTTCTTTGGCTAAAATTGGATAGGAGATCCCGTGCCATTTCTCGTTTTTTTTCAATTGCCTCTTTTAGTATCGTATCGATAAACAAAATTTACATTTAACCTGCACGTCCATGTAAAATTATCTAAAATGCCTGGAAAAAAAAATCAGTGAAACCCCGAAAAGTGTACAATTTTAAATAAATTTCGGACTTGACCCAGCGAAAGCGTATAGAACGCGTTTTACCCGGGTAAACCTAGATCCACCCATTCATCGGACTTCAACCGTAACAAATACATATTAAATTTCATAAATACGTTACACATCAAGCATACAATGGTAAATAAACGTTCTTCGAGTTGTCAACCTCTCTCGCCGTAAATCCGTGCTCGATCGCTCGCTATTTACCTCGGAGCTATAGAAAGTTCGCGTCGCGTCTGCGTTTTCTCCTTCCTGATCGGCGACTCGTTCTCAGCGACGAGACTTCGACGTCGTTGTAATACGTTGCCACGCGATATCGTCGCATTCGCGAGCAACCGCGCTGACATTCCTCAAAGATCTTCGTAAAACCTCGTACCGGATTCCACGCTTGTATTGCATGCACATACGCGCTTAACACACATGAGCGAACATAAATTATACGCCCGCGAACTTTTGATAGCCGGGAATCGAAGATGACCGTCGTAATAGCGCTTATCTGCGATAAGTTTATCCGTTGTGGGAACTGGGTCGATTGGGTTGTCGCGAACGAATAAAATTTGGTACAGAGACGCAGATTTATGATCCGGAAAGTAAATTGACAAGATTTTTAAAATGAAAGAAAATTGTTTTAACCTCCTCCGAGAAATTTAACAGTGGGGTTTGATATTTTTTTTTTTTACGAGCCTATTGAGTGAGGTAGCTTTGAATGGGTCTTATAAAATTACGGGGTTTGGTGGTCCTTGAAGTCCTTGAACTCCTGGAACTGTCCTTGAATTTTGTTTGTCCTTGGAAACTCCTGGAAGGTCCTCGAAATTCATTTGATGTCCTTGAACTCTTTTATTCCCCATTGATTTGAGTTTTTTTTTAATACGTATTTTATTAGAAATAATATGATGAGAATGTGCTTCCCAGTTTCGCTGAGAATTACGTATATACATTCTTGCATTTTGCTTAGTTTATTTTTAAACTGATTCCAACATAAGCGAAAAGGATAATTGAAACAATTGTGCGTTAACGATAGTAGGACGATTTAATATTTCCCGATGAGTGTATTTAATTAATTAGAATTAATTAAAATATATGAATTATTTAATCGATAAGAAATAACTAAAATATATGAATTATTCAATTAATGAGAATTAATTGAAATATATGAATTATTTAATTAATAAGAATTAATTAACATATATGAATTATTTAATTAAGTAGAATTAATCAAATATGATAATAATTAATTGTATAGATACTGTACAAATTCATCAATGAACTTGTATAGATAATTACTCGACACTATTAATTAAATACAACTTCTCACTAATCAATAAAAATTTATATAACTCAATATTGTCGAGCAATTAAGTATGATAATTATTAACTGTGATAATAATTAATTGTATCGATACTATTGAGTAATTACAACTTTTCACCAATCAATAAAAATTTATATAACTCAATATTGTCGAGCAATTAAATATGATAATTATTAATTGTACAGATACTATCACGAATGTGCTTGGATGAGTCATTTTCATAATTACGTGACGCAAATTAATATAATTCAGTGACACGCGTTAATGTACGGGGTCGAGTGAAATTTGGAGCGTGTCCCATGGGAACCATGACTCACGTCACACCCACCCACAATTGTATTGATTAAACAGTCCAACCCCGGGCGGTCTCGTATCATATTTCACTATCCGTGCATTATCGTGCACTACAGTAGATGCCTCGCACGTGTGGCTACGTCAAATTTCCGAAAACCAAAGTGAAACTCATTAACGAATTTAATGAACTTCGTAACATGGTAAAAAAAAATTACAAACACTTGATTTAATTAAATTATGTTTTTGTATTTGAAAAAAAAATTGAGTACCAAATAGTTTATTCCATAGATAATATTTAGAATTTAAAAGAATTATTTCGAAGAATAAATTCTTCTAAATTACGCTGATTTTTTTCCTATCCCAGTGAAATTGATTTCAATGTATTTTACTTAGGTTCTATATTAATAATTGAGTTTCTTGAGTTCTTGGAATAATTGTTGAAACAGCTGACCGACGAGCTGTAAATAGCAATGAGAAGAACTTCACTTCAGACACGAGTCACAGACTCTTTTAGACGTTTAGAGCACTGACAAAAGGCAATAAAAGATGAATCGTCTTCCACCTAAGTGGAAAAAAAAATATATAGGATATATGAATGAATATAATATGGTTTCATACACAGAATCGCACATATATAGTCTTTTATACAGGGTGCATACAATTTATCGACAATTAATATACGGAGAAACTTAGATAAATAATAATAATAATCATACCCTTATTATTCATTCATATAATAATTCATTATAATAATACGAAATACTACTATTCATTTATTATAATAATTTACTTATTACTTATTATTATTATTATTATTATTATTATTATTATTTATCATTATTATTATTATTATTATTATTATTATTATTATTATTATTATTATTATTATTATTATTATTATTATTATTATTATTATTATTATTATTATTATTATTATTATTATTATTATTATTATTATTATTATTATTATTATTATTATTATTATTATTATTATTATTATTATTATTATTATTATTATTATTATTATTATTATTATTATTATTATTATTATTATTATTATTATTATTATTATTATTATTATTATTATTATTATTATTATTATTATTATTATTATTATTATTATTATTATTATTATTATTATTATTATTATTATTATTATTATTATTATTATTATTATTATTATTATTATTATTATTATTATTATTATTATTATTATTATTTACTTATTTTTTATTATTTATTCATTTGATATTTCACATTAAATTATTCATATTAATTATTTATTTATTTTATTTATTTTTTATCATTTATTCATTATAATAATACTATTAATATTCATTATAATAATTACTAAATCAAGAGTTTAAAGTATACACATATAAATGCATACACATAGATTCTAGGTAAACGCTATTATATATGAAGTATCTATATTTTATACAGGGTGGTCCACGCAACGTGCGCACCGTTATACCTTCTAAAGTATGCGTTGCACGAAAAAATGTTATCTACAAAAGTTACATGGTTCAAAAGGGTGCACTGCGTAGTGCATCAATTTTTTTTCCAGGTCGAGGCGTTTCGAAGATTCGAAGGACAACTTTATTTTTTTTTAACCGATGACTATATTTTTTATAGCAAAATATGGTGGAAAATCGAATTCTGAGTAAAAAACGTATGGACCTTTATCAGCCCTACACCTAATAGCTAACGAGTTATTTCACTTTATTACTTGAAAATTTTCTTCGCGTAATATAAAATTGGAGATTCAACCTTATCACAGATTCACGCGGGACAGCGATGTTTACGTGACAGTGAGTGACTAGTGGCTCATCGCAACTAACGTAAGTGTCCTGCGTAAATCTGTGATAAGGTTGAATCTCCAATTTGATATCACGCGAAGAAAATTTTCAAGTAATAAAGTTAAATCCCTCGTTAGCTATTAGATTTAGGGCTAATAAAGTTCAATACGTTTTTTACTCAGAATTCGATTCTCCACCATATTTAGCTACAAAAAATATAGTCATCCGTTTAAAAAAACAAACGTTGTCCTTCGAATCTTCCCACCGCCTCGACCTATAAAAAAAATTGATGCACTACGTAAATGCACCCTTCAAAACCATGTAACTTTAGTACATATCATTTTTTCCGTGCAACGCATACTTCGAAAGTTACAACGGTGCACACGTTTCGTGGACCACCCTGTATAAATCGCGTCCACGGAAAATATGCCCCCCAATTTCCCGAACAAACCTATATTTATTTATTTTTTTTCACTCGGCCAGTTCCGACCGCGTGGGTGGAGATCGGCTCGAGCTCGTCGTGCCGATGACGCAGACTGCGTCGAACGTCGACTCCGAGAAGTCCGGTGGAGGTAAAAAAAAAAAATCGGCGAACGGTGCTGGTAGTAGAAGCCAGCAATGTCGGCGGTAATAGTAGTCGTAGCGGGCTTACCAATAATAGTAGTGAGGTTGGATAGCCGGAGATCGTTGCGGTGTGTTCTCTCCGGCTCGCCCAGCATCCCATAGTGGTCCAGCGTCGAACCATCGCAGTGTGGATCGAGCTGGCAGTGAGAAACCGGCACAGATCGTTCTGTAAAACCACTCACGTGTACGCGAGTCCGTTTTAACCCCAACTATTTTAATTTTTCTACTATCTTTATCTCTATTATCTATATAATCATCTATCTATCATCTTCATCTATCTATATTATTTTTCTCTATTATTTTTATTTTTATTTATTATTTTATTATTTATATTTTTTCTACTATCTTTATTCCAACTATTATTTTTAGCTCTCTCATCCGTCTTTCGGTCGAATTTAATAATTTTATCAGTGCGCGCGGATTAAAGTAAAGAGAAAAAAAACCTTCGAGAAGATAAAATGAAAAGAATTTAATAAAAATAAATAAGGAGAAATAATCTAAATAAATAAATAAGGACGTAAATAAATGAACTTAACAAATAACAATTAAAAAAGAGTGTACTGTGCACGTATAGAGTTGAAAAAAAGTCGTTATTCGATCATTGGATTTATACAATTCATCCGGTTGCGATTGATCGAGTTTGGATTATTGGTAAATTTGATATTCGATCGGTGGCTGTGCGACTTTCCATCGTTGATTGATCCCATGGGTATTCCATTGATGGCCGAACGAATGGTAATTTTGTGTCATTCGTCGTTCGATGATTCGTCATCTACGTAGGGTACACAGTGGGCAGGGTAGAGGACATTCCGTGTTTATCTTCGAACAATAAAGTTTAGATACGGATATGAAAGTTTTTATCTTCGTCAGTTAAATAATTACGATTATTTTTCGGGATGGTGATTCAACTGTGATGGTTTTTTGATACAGTACGGAGTTTTCACGAGTTATCGTGGAATGCCCTATATATCTGGATGTAATGCTTCGAACAATAAAGCTTAGACATGGATATAAACATTAAAATCTTTGTGAGTGAAATAATTGCGATATTTTCGATTCTTTTTGAGAAATTGATTCAACTGTAATTATTTTTCGATACAGTACTGAGTTCCCACAAGTTGTAGTGGAATACCCTATATATCTGGCTGTAAAACTACGAACAATAGAGCTTAGACACCGTTAAAAATGTTTTCATCTTCGTGAGTGAAATAATTCCAATTTTTCCGATTCTTCTCTCTCTGAAATTAATTTAACTGTAATAGTTATTATTTTTCTCGGTACAGCACTGAGTTTTTACATGCAGTGAAATGCCTAATATTCGCGTTTAATGAGTGCGCGTGGGATAAACATCCGATAGCCGGCTGGATGTCGACGTTGATGCTGTTCGATCATTGCAATTCTCGTCGAAATCGGTAATTGCAGTCTCTTTACTCCCCTCCTCCTCTTTTCGGGACGTACATGCGAATGTACTCGACTGAATGAAAACGTCGACACATCTCTACCCCCTCTCCTTCCCCTCCTCTATCCAAAAATTCATTGGACACGCCCTGAATCAACGAAAAGTTGGCGTTTGGTTTAGGAGAGCGGTTTAGTATTTATTCTGCAGTTGGATTCAAGTACAGTCAAAATCGTTCGGGACGATAACTCCTCCTCCCCCCCCCCTTCCTTCCCCCCCGCCTTCGATGGTTCTTGCCTCCGGAAAATTGTCCCATTCGAGTCTCGAAAGACATCGGTTTACAAGTTTCGGGGACGAGCAGAAGTGTTGACGTTACGATGACAAATCGTCGGAGACTTTTTCCGAAGTTTTCTTTCTCCACTCGAAACATTTACGGTGTTTGTACGAGCGATGTACAACTTTGTAACGAGAAAAACTTGCGAGTGAAGTTCGAAGATCGTTCGTAGATAAATAATGAGAAGATAAGGTGAAAAGAATTTTGAAAAATGAATACAGAGAAATAATAAGCTAAATAGATAAATAAGTGAATAAATAAATGAATTTAACAAATGACAATTGAGAACGAGTGTACTGTGTACGTATAAATAACAAGAGAATAAGATGAGAATCATTTTTTTAATAAATAAAGAGGAATAACGTAATTAAATGGATAGATAAAAAATGTTGAGAAAATAAAATGAAAAGAATTTGAAAAAAATAAATAAGGAGAAATAACGTAAATGAATAAATAAGTAAATAAATAAATGAATTCAACAAATAACAATTAAAACCGAGTGTACTATGCACGTATAAATAATAAGAAAATAAAATAAAAATAATTTTTTGTAATAAATAAAGACAAATAACGTAAATAAATGAATAGATGAAAAATTTTGAGAAATAAAAATTTAAAAAACGAGTGTAATACGTGCTATGTTCGGATATTCGTACGTCAGCGTTGAATCTACGGATGTATATACTCGCCGGAAGGTGTTGAACCCATAAACAGGCTGACGCCTGCGGCTGCTGGAACACTCGTGCTCGATATGCGTAGCGATGGTTCTCGAAGTAATCTGAAAATAACTGTGCCGAGCAAAGAAAAGAACGAACTTCGTCGCGATCCAGCGATTATGTATCGTTGAGAGGCGGCAATGAGCCACGGGAAGGTTAAGGGGATAAACGATGACGCCGGTGGAAAATATTGAACATTTTTTTGGCCTCCGACCGACGTCGAGAAACAACGAAAACGTGGGATTGAAAAACTGTGAAATTTGACAGCGAATAACTCGAGATTTTGAACTGTTGGATAATGAAGTGATGGACGTGGAATAAGTGGAGATAATTAATAACGATTACGGGAAATTATTGGTCCATCGAGTGTTGGAAAAAAAGTTAAAAAATATATATTTTGTTGTTAAGAACGTAACTTAAGATGGGACAAAAAATCGTTGAAGATCAGTTTCTTCTTCTTTCGAAAATTGTACTCTCCGTCAGATTCAGATCTTTATTGGCCTAAATTGCGACGAACTATAATCAAAAATGTGATCTGTTCCTACCCAGGACATTAATTTCTCCGGCGCAAGTGTGGACTACAAAAAATCAGACAAAAAAACTTATATTAATTCACATCTTTAACTAATTCGAAGCCATCTCGTCTAGTTGCAAAGTCCAACTTGTCAAGTATTGTATTTATAATACTGCGACGAATTATTTGAAGCTCAAGCTTGAATATCGAAGAGACGTATGATATCAATGATCAAAGAAATGGCCTGAATTCCAGCGAGTAGGGCCATTAATTTACGTGGAGAAAATGACGCGCAATCGGCAACAGATCTTCCCAATCGGTGGACGTATCGCGACGTTGGGTAGTCGCCTGATGAGGGACAAACTCGTGAGAAGGTACGTCGAGCGGTTTTTACACGACCTGGTAAAAAAAAAACCGGACGGAAAAAGCTATTTTTTGAGACTACTCATCAAAATAGATTTTTTAACGACAGCTTGTGTTAAAACAATTTCCGTTGTGCGCAAATTGTTCCTGCAAATGTTCTTTAGGTTTAGGTTTATTAGGTTTAGGCTTAGGTTTTTTAAGTTTTCGAGGATTTATGTGGACAGAAAAAACTTCTTTTACGACAACTTCTATCAAAATAGATTTTTTAACGACAGCTTGTGTTAAAACAATTTCCGTTGTGCGAAAATTGTTCCTGCAAATGTTCTTTAGGTTTAGGTTTATTAGGTTGAGGCTTATTTTTTTTAAGATTTTTCACGATTTATGTGGACAGAAAAAGCTTCTTTTAAGACTACTTCTGTCAAAATAGATTTTTTATCGACAGCTTGTGTTGAAACAATTTCCGCACAACGTTTCTCTTGCAAATGTTCTCTAGGTTTAGGTTCATTAGGTTTAGGCTTAAGTTTTTTAGGTTTTTTAGGATTTATGTGGACAGAAAAAACTTATTTCAAGACAACTCCTATCAAAATAAATTTTTTATCGACAGCTTGTGTTGAAACAATTTCCGCACAACGCTCTTCCTGCAAATGTTCTTTAGGTTTAAGTGCATTAGGCTCAGGCTTAGGTTTTTTCGGTTTTTTAGGATTCATGTGGACAGAAAAAGCTTCTTTTAAGACAACTTCTATCAAAATAGGTTTTTTATCGACAGCTTGTGTTGAAACAATTTCCGTACAACGTTCTTCCTGCAAATGTTCTTTAGGTTTAAGTTCATTACGTTTCGGCTTTGGTTTTTTTAGGTTTTTTAGAATTTATGTGGAAAAAAATTGAAAATGTTGCCAATTTAAAATACGATAAAATTTTTAAAAAATCATCTGATAAAATCAAAATTATCGAAAATAAGCTTTTTCCATTTCGAATTAATCCCCCCCTCCCCCCCCCCCCCCCCCTCAAACTGAGATCGCAAAGCAACTGTCAACAAAATCTTGTCACGTGTTCGACTGTCTGCGGATAGTACGAAAAGTCAGAGATTTTCCCGTCATTATACTTGATTACTTCCAGGCGGGGAAAAAAAATCATCGGCTCGCACCCTTCCGATCTCAGACAACCCCGTCTCGTACGCGTGACGAATCACCCTTCAGCGATAAACTCCACCAACGAGGGTTGACGCATCGATCGTGCTTGAATCATAATAAATTCCATAAAACACATTTTATCATTGAATCTTTTTAATTCTCGTTTATATAGAATGATTACGCTATAGGATCTATAGACATGCACTTCCGTTAAAATTAGAAGATTGCTCGACGTCCGCTCTATAAAAAACTAGTCGCAAATTTAAGAAGTTCCGTCAAAAACGACGCTATTGATTCTAACGAGTCAGACAAGTTCTGATTGAGAGATTTTGCACTCCTGTACTTCAAGGACATCACGGGAGGAAGATAAAAAAGTAATTTCAATTTTGTTAGAATTGTATACCTCAACTTTGATTGTTAAATATAGAGTTTAGAAAATAGAGCGAATGAATTTGATATATTTCAAAAAATGACCGTCGAAACCTTAGCTGTCATTATTTTATGTTCTCTTGTCTTATATTCGCTGTTGTATTTTTGTTTGCCGTTGTTTCATTTGCTGTCATTATTCGTTGTTATTATTTGCCTTAGTTGAGATTCATTAAAAAAAAATCTTTAAAAAATCTTAAATTATTAATTAATTAAATGTTTTATTTATTGTTTTAAGAATTTAAATTATATTAAATTGTTAAAATATTAATTAATTTGTACAGAAATTAATTTGCCTTTGCTAAGATTCATTAGAAAAAAATCTTTAAAAAATCTCAAATTATTAATTGATTAAATTTTTTATTTATTGTTTTAAGAATTTAAATTATATTAAATTGTTAAAATATTAATTAATTTGTATAGAAATTAAGAATCAGCAAGATAACCTTTCCAACGTTTCCTTAATTGAATCAATAGCGTCATTTTTGACGAAGCTGTCATCTTTCAAGGTCGCGACTAGTTTCTTATTAAGACGGACTCTAAGTCCTTCGATACGTTCTGGCGTTGGTGTATTTCTGTTTAAAAATACTTCGGCTATTTCGTAAGTGTTTTCAACAAGGACTCCAACAGGTACAATTGTCATCTAATGGCGCTATTAGGATCTGAAAAGGAAGTCGTACATTTTAAATTGAAGGCCGAAGTTTTTTTAGTAGGTTGGACTCCAAATCCTTCGATACGTTCTGGCGTTAGTGTATTTCTGTTTAAAAATACTTCGGTTATTTCGTGAATGTATTCAACGAAACTCCAACACGTACAATTGTCTTCTTATGACGCTATTAGGATGTGAAGAGGAAGTCGTACATTTTAAATTGACGGCCGGCCTTGCAAACGTTCTTCTTTCTTGATGTTTCCTCGTCAGTCACGGAAATACGACTCACTCCGGCCTCATTTTGCCGGAGAAGGGTCGTAGAACTGTGGTGGTATGCCGCGTAAACACGTGAAACTAAACTGTCGTAGAAAAACTCCGGTATTAACTCTGCAGGCGTTACGCTCCCGATTTCTAGCAACGTGAGAGCACTTGCTAAGCCGGAACTCGGACGTGTCATCGATACAGACATTTTTCACGCGCGTGTTTTTTTTTCTGTGATCGTACTATAATCCTGGAACGTCCTTAAAGGGATCGTAGCGAAAGATCCCGTAAATTGCATTGACTACGTCAAAGATCTTAGGGTGAATTGTTTCGTCTCTTTCGTTGTTGGATGACGTATGCACGCTTTTGTAGAGGACTTGAGGGTTTAATAGAGGATTATGGTTTCTAGGTTTCGTCCTTATGGTCAAAGGTCATGTTAGAAAGAATTTTATTGACTATCTTGGGTTATTTGCTTGGGTTATTCAATTTTAACGTATTTTAAAGCAGCAACATTTTCAATTATTCGAATGAAAAATCAATATTTTGACTTCCAAGTGCTGTGAAAAATTGAAAAATCAATTTAAAAAAAAATACTCTACGTTGTTACCTGCAGAAACTTATCACCTAATAAAATCATTTTGGTTTTTTGATCTCAGATAATCCAGCAATGAGTTATGATTGGCGGAATAAAACTTTTTTTTTAGACGTCCGCGGAGATTCAACGTCAATGGTTCATTTGTTCATAAAAGTAAATGAAAATTTCACAAAATATTCTTCAAACGTTACTCTATCGAATAGTTACCACAGAAATAAATATGCATTAAATGTGTCGTCAAAAAAAATTATCGAAAATATGTTTTTTTAAATATCGAATTAACCTAACCCTCCGCTTCCCCCTTAATAATGTCGTACTTGTCTCCAATTGAACCCGAATTTTTTCATATGCCTTCAATCATACTAGAAAGTAACATCTATGAAATTCCAACATGATTTATGAAGGAACACCCTAGTATCCGCCCTATCGCGCCCTTCATACGAAATCAATGATGTTCAAGTTGATCCTGCCAGCCACCACAGAAACCTCGTTTCCATCGAATACCCGAAAATTAATGCGCGAGCACTCCCAACTCGCAAACACGCCCGAAGCCCAACCGCACGATTCAAGAAACCTCGATCTCTTTGATTATTTAATTCGGAAGTTTCGCGACCGCGCCTCGTTGAATGCGTCAAAACGAGGTCTTGACAGTCCTTCTCGTCGTTGATGCTTCTCCTACTTTCTCACTCGGAAACACGATATTCCACCCTTCGCCGCGCTCTCGTACTTAATCCTATCAAACTCACGAAACTTGGTCTTCTCGGGCTCGGAACCTTCGACCCTTTGCCCCCCCCCCCCTCTTTCCCCTGGCCGTTCGCCATTTAGGATTTAAGTTCGGTTCTGATCCGCGACGAGCAACGGCTGCAAACGAGAATCTCCAACGCACGATGCCACTCTCACGTGCCAACGTCGATGCGATGCTGTAATACCCCCTCGTAATCTTTCACCAGGGGGTGGTTTCGATTCCGGATGGAAAATCCGCGCTTCCGGCGAATGCACCGAAGACGAGATTCAAAAGTTTTCCGTATCGGATGGTTCGAAGTTTGAGGAAGATGGAACGAAAAAGAACGTTCGAGGGATTTCCATCTGACGTCTAATCGAGCGAATCATGCTCGAGGGCTTGCGTAGGATGCGACTTTTTGACGTCAATTCGGAGGAATTCGGGTAGAGGTTCAGACATTTTCGAGCGTTTCGACTGTTCGAGTTGGGAAATATCGAAGAATGTCAATCAAACGTACACTGGAAAAGAAGTATGCCTGTCAGAGCAAAACAACAAGATACTAAACGGCCCTAGCTCCCGCAGCAGAAACGTAGTGCTATAAGAGCTTTACTACATTGCGAAACAACGAAATGCTATTCAGCTCTCTATTTAGTTCTCCCAGCGGAACAGGCCATCTATCAGAACTTTACGTTTAGTCCGCGGGACAAAATTTTCTTCAACCATTTAGCTATTACAACTCATTGCAGTCTACTGACTGTTTGTTTAGCTCTCACGGCGATCCAAATTTGTGAGACAGCCATTCAGCTGAATAGTTAGTACTGGATTGCGGCAGTAACCTAAAATAGTACAGACCGGTAGAGGGCTGGCTTCGTTTGGCTGTCACAGCGAAGTTAAATTGCTCGGACAGAATTATTTTTTTTCCAGTGTAGCCAAACGAAAGACGTGTTTTGATACTGGAACATAAAACATGTCCGATTGATATAATCCGCATGACAGATTGTAGTGTTTCGCATCTCATGATTTTGCTCGCTCTTTGATCGTTTATTTATAGTAGTCAGGGGATTATTTTATTCATAAACCACCCCAAGAGGGAATAAAGATATAAACTATGTACGAAAATTGACAGTAGTGGGCTTATGTTTCTTGTATGCTATACATAATCCGTATGGAATCTATACGGGGACAATGACAGCTGTCATTCCAAGTTTCGAACTATCCGCACGGATTCTATGCGGATTATGTATAGTTTGAGTCGATAAAGTTGGTTTGATCTTCTTGTGTCTATCCTAAATCAGGCATAGACATTCATTCAATGAAAATGTATTTTAATGAAAAGTATTCGAAATACTTTTTCCAACAAATAACTGTGATTAATTATCACGCAGCAATTAAAATGTCCCCATTTTAGCAATAATAATAAATAATTTGGATAAATTATTCTTTTACAATTGATTTTAATGTTTGATAGCAATGATGATCCATGATAATTCGGCAATGAAATTATTTCGAGTACGTTTTCATCGAATGAATGCCCATTTATGTCCTGCATGGTGTATTTCTCCGTATTTCTTCCAACATTTCTTCGCAAACATCAGAATCGTTAGTTTCAATATGTCTCGCCACTGTCTGACTCGCCACAGTTCGACTCGGCACAGTTTGACTTGGCACAGTTTGACCCGGCACAGTTTGACCCGGCGCAGTTTGACTCGGCAAAGTTTGACTTTGCACAGTTAGACTCGGCGCAGTTTGACAGACAAGAGTCACTCTTTCTCTGTCAAACTCAGAGACAGTATCAAATGTCAAAGAGAGAGCGTGGCTTTCAAGTGTCAAATTCGCGGAGTCAAACTGTGACGGGTCAAACTGTGACGGGTCAAACTGTGACGGGTCAAACTGTGACGGGTCAAACTGTGACGGGTCAAACTGTGCCGGGTCAAACTGTGACGGGTCAAACTGTGACGGGTCAAACTGTGACGGGTCAAACTGTGATGGGTCAAACTGTGCCGAGTCGAACTGCGGCGAGTCGAACTGCGGCGAGTCAAACTGTGGCGAGTCAGACTGAAATCATCCCGTGAAACGTACGTCAGAATGAGTCGACGGTTCGACCGGATGTCACGTGCGTGACGCGTCGACTCGAGTTAGACGTCGTGGCTCGTTTCCCGCCACGTGTCGGTCGATCCGTTCGTTTATACCTCGTGAAATCGTTCAACGAAGTGCATTTCGATGTAACTCCGGACGAAGGAAACTACGGGCAACGTTGTTTCGTCCATAAACTCGGTTAACGAAAAAGCGATAATAGCGTGAATTCTATCAACTGCCTCGACTATTCTGAATACGGTTCACGATCCGTCCATTGAAGTCACGTCCCTTCTATCTCCGCAAGGACGATCATCCACGGCTCGGCGATTTTGTACTGTAGGCGGATTTGCAGCGAAACTTAGCTCTTGTACGTAAATTCGTGTCCGAGCAAAGGTCTGAAGGTATTTTTTTAGCTCTTATCAGCGTAACAAATGTTTTGTACGAATTATTTTGAAACAATTTCAGCTTTGGAACTTTTCAATTACTTGCTCAGTTGTCTTTAGAGTCCTTGAAGTCTCGGAACGGTCCGTGAATTTCGCTTGTCCTTGAACTTTTTATTTTCCCTGGATTTGAGCTTGTTCGAAAATAGTGTATTATGATACTAGGACGATTTAAAATTTTCTGATGAGTTTTGGGTACTTTTGCTTCTGATAAATAGGTTCAGGTTATTCAGGTTATTCAGGTTATTCAGGTTATAGGAAGAAATACAAAAAATGATATCCAATTTAAATTAAAAGAAGAAAGAGAAAAAATGATATAAAATTTATGTAATAAAAAAAAAAAATCTACCCTAAAGCTCTTCATATTCTCTTTTTCAATAAATTATTATGAATATCATTCAGGTTATTTAGGCTACTCAGGTTAAAAGAAAAAAGAGAAAAAATGATATCTAATTTATGTAATCAAAAAAAAAAAATCTACCCTAAATCTCTTCCTATTTCGTTTTATAATAAATTACCCTAACTATTATTCATGCCACAAATCACTCCACCCAAAAATATTGCAACAAATCCCCGTTTCTGCATTGTCGCACCACCGCGATATAACTCGCGAATAAATTTATCCGTAACCGAATAAATTTGTAAAGCTCGGGCCGTTGTAACCAGCGTCCAAAACTGTTCCCGTGGATGGAAACGATCGAGTTGTCCATAACACAGCGATGCGTTGGGCGAGGAAGCAAAGGATGTAACGTAGAATTTGCATTTTACGGGAGCAACGTTTGCCCAGCGTTAAGGGAAAACTAAACGACCCCCGAATGGGATAATCGGCAGTGGGAAAATGCTTTTGCCGAGCTTCCAACGGGAACAGCATCACCGACGTGGGGCAAATAACGACTCTACTCGTAACAACTTTAACGCTGGACGAACCTTCAAGCTCCGGCTTTTACGATCCGGGCGAGCCCACGAGTGGAATCGCATCGATGGTTCCTGCATCGTTGCGAGAACTCTCCGACTCGAAAACTCGTGTTGAAGTACGTCACGGTTTGACTGTTTTCAACGATTACCAAGAGTCGTAGACTCCGGAGAGTTTTCGACGGATCGGAGCGCATGCGAAATAACAGGGTTGTTTTTGAGGCCTCAAGGGGACTGAGTCACCTGAAAAGTCGAAGGAAAAAACATTTTTTTTTTTGTGGCAAGATCAATCTGCGTTTTTATTCTAATTTATCCTTATAAAGTATCTATACTTAGCTATCTTTTCAAATTTTTTTCAGAACCGTATCAAGCATCCGAACGCTGTGATATTTTCCCAAAGTTTGGGAGCTTGTTGTGAGATTCAGACCGAACAACTCAACCGATCGTGGACTTTGACGTCTCATTTTGTTCAAAAAACACATAATTCCAAAGTGAATGTGGGATTTTTTTTTTGATGCACTTTAAACATTTTGGCAGCCTATAACGTAAAAAGGAAACAAAGTTTGTGGAAAAACAGTTGAATAGTAGGTCACCATAACTGCATCGTACCTCGCATTCCGAATTCCCACATTCACTTTGGAATTATGTGTTTTCTGAACAAAATGAGACGTCAAAGTCTACGATCGGTTGAGTTGTTCGGTCTGAATCTTACGACAAGCTCCCAAACTTTGGGAAAATATCACGGCGTTCGGATGCTTGATATGGTTCTGAAAAAATTCGAAAAGATAGCTAAGTATAAATACTTCATAAGGATAAATTAGAATGAAAATGTAGATTGATCTTGCTACGAAAAAAATTTTTTTTTGGCAAAAGTGAATAGTGGAAAAACGGATTTGAAGTTGGCGGTCGGCGCGCTGCGCCGTAACTATTATAAATGCAATCTCATCTTATTTATTAGCATTCCGCGCTATGTAAAGGGCTGTCAAGCTTAAAATATTCCCAACCGTTCAGGCTAATGGAATCAAAAATAAATAAAAAAATGAAAAATTTTGGAATTTTTCGCGTATATAAGGCTTCTCAATCATATCCATATCAAGCTGAAATTTGGTTAACGGACGTAGATCCATGACCCGAAAATAGAAATGACGCAATTAAAGAATAATATTATATTTTGGAACCTCTGCCATAGACTGAAAAACGTACTTGACATTTTTTTCAGATAGATTATTAAATGGGATTTTTCGAATAAGTCTCCTAAAATGCAAAAAAAAATGGTTTAGGACCTTTCAATTTTAACTCCTGAGTCAGGAGATATTCGCCTTCAAAATTGTTATCAGAGCCCCCCCCCCCCCCCCCCCCCTAAATTCTACACTATCGATGAGAAAAATCTGGAAAAAATCCTATGCAGCTTTTAATTGGAACTTTCAATAAAAACTTTAACCAACTGTGATAAAAATAGTTTATGAAAAATTAAGAAATACCTCTCCATTTTATAGATCTTTCCACGACTATTTTTGCAGAGATTAGATTTTCCATCAACATCGAATAGATCTTGATAACTATTAAAAGAAGTCGCCGATTTATTCTTCGATCGTGACAATGTTCTAACAACACGCCAGGGCGAGCTTTCGCATTAATATACTCTTCTTCCTTCAATAAAAAATCAATTAAGTCATCATCGTCCTAATTAAAGCGACATTTATTCCCCGCAAGTTTAATGAAAACCCCTCCAAATTGATATACCGATGACGAATCAAGAAATATCAAAGAAATCCCCGCGAGCATGATTAATTATTCGTATCCCAGAACTTTTGCGCGATTCTCATTTCCACTGCGGTTTGTTTAAACCAAGAATGCAATGCTGCAAGTCGACCAGTTTCGCCGATGTATGTAAATACGATGGAATAATGCTGGGCGGCGATGAAAGCGCGAGATTTAGGAGAACCCAGGGAGAAGCTTTCACGGATGAAGCTAATAACGAGTTTGTTTCGCGAGCTTTCGGCTTGGAGTTAGGTGCAATCGCGTCGAGTTTACGCGGAGTAGCAATTTTTATGCATGTCATAAGCTCGCATATCAACCGCACTCTCGAGAAATCTCGCACTTTCCGCCCCCCAACCCGTTTCCCGGAGAAATAACCAACCCCCATACCGTGATTTCCACCACGAGTGGCCTTAACGTAACTCCATCCCGGGATAATGAATCTATCTTCAGTACGAACCAACGATATTATTTTTTTTAAATTATTCTAATAAAAATTCAAAACTTAAAATTTTTTTACTCAATTTTCCGTCGGTATTTTATTTTTTATATTTTTTTTGTGTCATTGAAATTTTTGTTTCTGTGGTTCACACGATGGGCGATGATACTAAGAATATGTTGTGAAAATTTCGAAGCGATCTGAACCTTCGTTCAAAAGTTAGAACTTTCACAAGGTTCAAAAAAGTGAACCGTGGAAAGACGGCTTTGACGTTGGGAGTTCAGGCTAATCGAAAAATCAAAAATAATATTGAAAGAATGAAAAATTTTCGTATTTTTCCGCGTATGTAAGGCCTTAACGTGTGCGTTATTCCATACCGCAGGACCCAGTCTTCGCGTTTTGTCGGAATCGCGTCGATACCCCGAGAAACTAATTTCGCGTTGGTTACGGGCGAGTCGGAATCGACTATATAACCATCGTCGGAGCAATTCGCAAATACCATGATTGCAGAATGGGTGGGAAATCTACATTGCTGCATCGTTCGTGATTTTTAACGAGAAAATTTCGATCTGCTTGCCAATTGCTGATTACTTTCGTGGGTTTGCATTTGGATCTTTATTGGTTGCCAGTTAAATTTTATTGTTGCAAACCGCAATTGCACATATGAGAGAGAATTACAGGATTCACGCTCGTATCTGGATTATTTCTCTATCGCCATAATACTGGAGGGTGATTCCGAAGTTTGCATAGATCCCAAATGAAGTTGAAGTACTTGAATATTTCCGTGATAAATAATTTAATTGGTTTAATCATTCGAAATTTTCGTCATTTACATGTCGAAAGTAAATTTGCGAATCAATGTTCCGGATTTTCTATTTCTGGCACCCCTTAACGGCGACGTACGGGTCTCCAATGTTACCCAGATTTTTTTTTTACATAGCTTGAATCGTATTTCTGGATAGCCGCTATAAAATTTATAAATTACCATATTACGGGACACCCTAATATATAAAGAAATATTTATTAGCGTGCTCCTTAATATGGTCATGTTGGAATTTCATTGATATTACTTTTTAATACGATTCGAGGTACATAAAAACGAATCTGTATTTTAATAACCTTGAATCTTTCGATTTAATTATGTTGTAAAGGTTTTTTTTCCTGTCTACAATTCGTACACCTCACCTACAAAATATGTGGTTATCACACGTGGAATAGTCCCGAGTAGGAATTTGTTGAGGGTTGCCTGTTGTCACAGAAGGGCCGAATCAGTTTTAGCCAAGGCATCCTTGTATAAGGCGAGCCAGACATTAACCGGGCCAGGACCGGGATAGATTCAGCTCAGGAAACCTTATGTAAGGCAAACCTGATATTGGTCGGATCAGGCATAAATATGTGGCATCTACGGCAACCTTATATGAGGCTCGCCGTAATTTTACCACACCCAGACCTGGCAAGTGGTATCTACGGCAGCCTTAAGGGAGGTACGTCGTAGTTTCACCACGTCGGGGCCTGACAAGCGGCATCCACGGCAACCTTAAATAAGACATGCCATTATTTCATCATATCAGGGACTAATCAGAGTTTTTCGTGGCAGCCTTACGTGAGGCCTGCTAGAAATTGAACAGCTGTAATAACAGCACTTCAGTCCCCACCGTTTAATCCCCGTTTCTTTTAAATATCCCACATTTGATTTGGTATCAAGTTGACTCAGCTTACTTCAAATTATTTTCAAGTAAAGATTAATAACAATAACAACAAGATCGTTAATCCCCGTTTCTCTTAAATACCCCATTTGGATTTGGTTTCAAGTTGACTTAGTTTACTTCAAATTCTTTTCTCCTCAGCAGAGAAATAAACAATTTTATGAACAGAAAAATCTTATTTCATAGCGTTGAGGACCTTAACAGGCTATATTATCAGGTCCTGGTCATGCACTGCGTCGCATTCGGATCAGGCCCAAGTAAAGGCTACCATGTCAAGACCCCATCAAGAAAAGAATACAGCCTGACTCAAACCTGGTCATTGCCTTACGAAATTTCTACCCAGTTTACGCCAATCGTGCGGATAGGAAAAAAAAACGGTTCGAGGCTCACGAAAAGCCGAGTTGGTGCGGTGGGGCGTCAGTTTATATCGCTATCGATCTGATGATAGCTGGAGGAAGGCAAGTCGAGCCGCGCATGGCGACGACGAGGCTACCGGTGGCCTTTAATCCGTCGCGACGCCACGTCGAGGGCGTCGCGACGTTACTGGGAAAACCCTTCGGCCCATTGTCGTGTTCGGACGTTGACTGTGCGGACCCTCGTGCGAGTTTACGTGCTTTCCTTATCACCCCTTTCATCCCCTTCTCTCCCCATCAACGACGTTTTCTCCACAACCCTTCGTGACACTTCCGGTTTAGTTCGAACGTTTCGCCACGAACGCATCGACTGTCATTCCCTTGACTGCGCGAATGCTAGCAGCTGTTCGTTCATCGACGGAAGGTTCGACGTTTCGTCGAAACAAAGTGAAACGATTGCACGATTCGTGGACCGAAAGATGCTGCGTTAGAAGGAGATGTTTTGGAATGATTATCAGTGTTGTGGTTTAACGCTACGCCCAGCGAATTTTTTGTGAATCGTTCGTTGGAGTTGAATCGGGAAAATTCGCGCGTATGAGGTTGAAATTGGTGCGAAAATTTTGACGACGGGGATTTGAATGGCGCAGCTGTGATCCCTGCAGGTGGTTTGAAAAACGGCTGTTGCCTCTGCGCTTGCAACCCCCTCGCGAGAGTGAGAACAACCACGCATATTTCTGCGCAGACACGGATTATGTGCGACGACGTATTTTGCAACGGAAGAGAAATGGTTTGTTTACTGATTAATGAAATAGGACGATTCAACAACTGCGCAGATTCTGGGATTTTTGAGGAGGGGGGGATCCGCTTTAGATGATCCGAAAATAGCTTTTTTTTGTTGAATTTTTTTGGAAAGGAAAAAAATAACTTACCCAAACGGAACTTGGGGGATATTTCCGTGTGTATTTGGAGTGTAAATATTATTTTTTTCAAGTAGATACAATGATAAACTTCGGAGTAATGAGCCTGTGACAGAAAGCTCACGGAATATTTTAATCGAAAATTAATTCAATCCGATATCGTAACCAAAGCAACGATTCATGGAACCGTCGATTAACCGCGCTACATAATCGTGCGGTTGGCGTAACTATCTCCGAGCTATCTTTATTATAAATATTTCACGAGGCTCGGTAACGATTGTCAAAGCCTTTGTACAAAGGCGCGAATGATCAACCGATTGAAGTGTGCTCTAATCGTTGACGAGCTCGTAAGCTCGTCTGTATGTGCTACAACCATTTTTTTTTCTTTCGATTCCCGGATGCGACAATCGTGGTATAAAAATATATCAAAGCTTTTGAAAAAAGTTCGTTTTTTTAGCAGAAATTTCAGAGCGCAAAATCCAGTTAGTCAAAGACACTTAAGGGCTCACATGAGCTTGAAAATCAAAATAAATTTCTTTTTTTAATTGTAATTGAATTCTTAATGAAACTAATTTCTGAATGTAATTAAATTCAAACGCAAAGAATCGTCTAAATTGGCTACATTATGCACTGCGGTAAATAAAAAGTTCTCGAGTACAGTTAAAAAAATAACAATCGACGGTTATCCGCCTATATCCAAAAAACGTCTGGATTAATTAAGGTATTTCTGGATTGATATTATATAATATATATAATAAATGTCAGAAATTTTTAAAAATTTGAGGAATGATAGCTTTTTATTGAATAATAATACATGAATTATTTCAGATTTTTTCATTGAATGGTTTAGTAGTTATAAATTTGTGAATTTAACACGGTGTCTTATGGGTCAACAGCTTCTGCAGACGTTAATGGCTGCAAAACGAATGAAACTAAATGACAGAAAATTCTGAAAATATTATATCATCAAGATTTAGGATCGACAGATCGATTATGCTTAGTTTAAAATTAATCGACCGAGTAATTGTCGAGAAATTAATTAAAGTAATGAGGATTATCGCCTGAAACAGTTGAAACAGTTGAAACAATTGTACAGTCACTGACGAAACGTCAGTCAACCACACGCCAATATCGTTGAATTTGACTTCAATTCTTATCAAAAATAGATAATTAATATTTCTAAGTGTTAATTTAATATCACTCCAGCTATTTGTAAGACCAAACATGTACGTCATGATCTAGAATTGTCAATCCACGATTCCCCCAGTTTTGTACAAACATTTTGCCCGATGATCCGTCCAGTAAGACCTTAAATTTCACGTGTAGCACCTCTCAATACCCATCAAACGATCTACCCAATTATCGTTCAACCCTATACGATTCTCTTCCGCAATGGCGCAACAACGAACCTCGGAAAATTGCGTCCGAAACGTTCCGGTAAATCTCCCACAGCCACGTAGTTGCATCCGTCAGCAGCCTCCGTTTCATAAAGCTCGACCCAGCTACGAAATTTGCGGTTCTCGTTAACGGAAGAACCAAAGCCGGTTGCAACCCCTTTTCGGCGTGAGCGCAACGTGTTCGGGTTCCCGTCGAGTGGTCGGAAAGTAGGGTAAGCCTCGTTGGGGTATTGCAAACCCGGCGAAGCCGTTTGTTGCAGCGCGCTTGCAACGCGCTTGCAACGCCATGCTATTTCTTCATCCCCCGTCGTCGTTCTTCGATACGGAATGCCCGCATTATGCAGAATTGAGTCAAGAGCACTCGCCAAATTCCACTCGCTTGCTCTCGGTACGTTTACGAACGGGATTCGTTTCAATCACGACGAAGACCGCCCTATTTAACGGGCTAATTTCACGGTGGTAACTGGCGCCATCGGAATCATCCGGTTTGTCTCCAATGCGGCGAAATTTATTGGAGAGAGTACCAATATTATACCTATTATTATTATTGTTAATAATAATTATATTGTTATAAATAATTATTATTATTATTGTTAATAATAATAATAATATTATCATGTACATAATTATACGTTATTATACATTATACATATATTACTTGTACACATACATGTACATGTATTACATATATTATTATTATATATTATTATTATTATTGTATTATTATATAATATTATATTATATTATAATATTATTATTATTATTATTATTATATTATTATATAATATTATATTATATTATAATATTATTATTGTTATGTTATTATATATATTATTAATATTATATTATATTATTATAATGATAATATTATAATATAATATAATATTAATTATAATAATATTATTATTATTATTATTAATAATTATATTATTATGTTATCATTATTATTGTATTATTATTATTGGTATTGGAGAGTTTATTGGAGTATGGGAGTTGGAGAAAGGACGAAGGGGTGGTTTTGCGAAACGGGATTTAAGGCCTTGTATACGCGATTTCGCCGATTTTTGAAG
The DNA here is from genome assembly GCA_963971145.1 of Sussaba pulchella. Classification (NCBI taxonomy): domain Eukaryota; kingdom Metazoa; phylum Arthropoda; class Insecta; order Hymenoptera; family Ichneumonidae; genus Sussaba; species Sussaba pulchella. Next base: position 2,169,090 of record OZ020170.1, read on the forward strand.
GTAGTTTTGTAGACGCGGTTGAAAAAAAATTACGCATGTGTTGACAATATTTTTTTTACGGGTCATTTATGCACATGGTTAAGTATATGGGGGAATTTTCGCCAATTCGCCGAACTGAAACCCTTCTGAAACCCGATGGGGACGATGATTTTTTTTTTTTTAGTATCTTTTGGATTGTACGACGTCGCTTATTTTTTTAAAGATTTTTTAGACCTCTGCTTTTCCTCCCCGCCCCTCTTTATTTTTTTTTATCACGAGGTAACTGCTATTTGCCCCCTTTTTATTTGGATGAAATTTTTTTCCCAAATACTTTATTGAAATTGAAGAAGTTTTTTCATAAAATTGGAATGGGCAGCGGGTTCCTAATATTTATTTTCTTTTTTTGAAATTTTGCAAAAATTCGAGTTACTCCGAAATTTCAATATATAATAATGGTTTCCGGTCTAAAAACAAAAAAAAATTATATCTATCTTGCCAACAATCGATATTTTGAATGTTTCCGATAGAAGAAGAAATTTTTTAATAATTTTTTTCGTAATCAAATCGGTTCGTGCTTAAAAAATCGATTTTCTACCGAAATAATCGGAATATCGATTTTTTTGCGGGATAGATTTCATTTTTCTTTTCTTTTTTTGAGATGGGGAACCATTATCATATATTCAAATTTCGAAAAAACCCCGAATTTTTGCAAAAGTTCAAAAAAAAAAAAAAAATATTAGGAACCCGCTGCCCACTCCAATTTTATGAAAAAAGTTCTTCAATTTGAATAGAGTATCTGGGAAAAAATTTTCATCCAAATAAAAAGGGGGCAAATAGCAGTTACCTCTTGATAAAAATAAAATAGTAAGGGGTGGGGAGGGGAAGGAGGGGTCTAAAAAATCTTTAAAAAAATAAGTGAGGTCTCAGGATCCAAAAAATACTACAAAAAAATCATCGACCACATCGGGGGATAGAAGGGTTTCAGTTCGGTGAATTGGGGAATTTTGCCCCATGTGTAAAAAAAATCAGAGATATTAACAAATGGCGGAGATATTACATACTAAAGCAATGTATTTTTTTTGCGCGCGCGTTAATGGTGAAAGTTTTCGGCATCGATGTGGGTGTGCGAAAAAATAAAAATAAACATATTTATAATTGCATAATAAATGTATCTTCAGTGATAACCAACAATATTATTTAGAAAAAATTATTATAATAAAAATTCGAAACTTAAAATTTTTTTACTCAATTTTCCGTCGGTATTTTATTTTTTATAATTTTTTTCCGTCATTGAAATTTTTGTTTCTGTGGTTCACACGATAGGCGATGATACTAAGAATATGTTGTTAACATTTCAAAACGATCTGAACTTGCGTTCAAAAGTTGGAACTTTCACAAGGCTCAAAAAAATACATTGCATTGTTATGCAGTATTTCTGATTTTTTTTACCATGTGCATAAATGATCTATAGAAAAAATGTTGTCAATATATGCGTCATTTTTTTTTAACCACGTCTAGAAAAGGACCTTCGAAAATCAGCGAAATCGCTTATATAAGGCCTTAAGCTATGGTCGAAAAGAAAAGAAGTGAAATATTGAGCGCAGTTAAAAACCTACAACGTAGTAAATGTAAAAAAAAAACCGCACACGATGCTCTCGTAGGCGCAATTCCCGTAGAGACGAGGCATGCACGGTTATAAACTTCATTATCGCGCTGGAATAATTAAATTTCCTTTCTCCGTCTAGGAGATATGCGCCCTGTTACAACAACCCACCCCTTTTACCCTTGGCGCCAGACTCCCCTAACCCAGTCCGGAACTTTCATGTGACTTTGAACACCTCCAACGGTTTCAAAGCGCACCAGCGTTGCATTCCTACCTGTTGCGCATCCTGCAACCTTCCCTTCCCGAAAAACCATCCCTTTATCTCTCCCATGCATAACACAATCACCTTCATATCGATCGAAATATGCATGCATTTGAAATTTCGTTAGACAAATTTTTTTTATCACTTCAAAACTATACATGATAAAAAAAATGTCAACCAAGAGTTTTGTCGGAAATTAAATGCTCTACAAAAAAGGTTTCTTACAAAATTTTCGTGAATCTAATATTTATAACGTAATTAGCTGAAAAAGTGTTACTTTATTACCAATTACTTTATATCACCACTCGTTCTTTCAAATGCGTGTCGCATTTGCTCAGTTTCGTTCAATCGCTTTGACTGACGTTTTGTTTCTTTGTTTTATCGTTGCAGAGAAGTGCGAACGGTTATTCTAAACAAGGGCTCGTCCGGTTTGGGTTTCAACATCGTCGGCGGGGAGGATGGTGAGGGTATATTCATTTCCTTCATTCTAGCCGGTGGCCCGGCCGATCTGAGCGGTGAACTTAGACGAGGTGATCAAATACTCAGCGTCAATGGCATCAATCTTCGAACCGCCACCCACGAGGAGGCTGCGGCCGCCCTTAAGGTATTGTCAACCACGATTGATCAAAGCCGGCTGGCCATTTAGAAGGCCCTAAATTAAGCCGTTTTCGCGAAGCTTTGTAGGACGGGAAAAAACCAATTAGCTAAATGAACTTTCGGGGATAATTTTATGTACATTTGAACTTAAAAAAAAATTAGTATAACGCCCGACAATGTATTATAAGCCAAGTTATAAGTAGATTCGTAAAGCGCCTCGCCACTGAAGTTTGTTTACAGGATACAGCTCGCAATTTTTGTCTGAGAAATAAATATAAATAAGATTCTTAATTTTGATGTAATTTTCTTTCATGTGAACTAAGAAAATCCGGAAAAACAAGTAAAATTCGAATTTTTCTGCAAGTTTTGAAAAAAAAAAGTAGTTGTTCAAAAAAAAAAAATCACTTCAACTGCGTACAAAAGTCGGTTAAAAAAACTTTTTTCATGTTTTTTTTAGTTCACATAGAAAAGAAAACGATACTGTAAATAACGCACTTTAAATGGCATCGATAGCTCGTTTAGTTTTTTTGCAATCTTGTACACAAATTCAGTAAAATCATAAAAATGATAAAGTCGATAAAACTCTGTATCTCTGGAAATATTTAAAATTCGACTTTGAAATTTTGTAAACATTATTTTGAATACCTGAGCTATTGATTTAAGCAATAAAAAAAAATTCGATTTTTTCGACCTTTTAAATGCGACCACGCCGGCATTAATTAGATTCGCGAAGTTTCATGGCTTGAAAATCAATCGAATTTTTGTTCGTTTGCGATTTAGGGTACCGGCCAGACAGTGACAATTGTCGCACAGTACAAACCGGAGGATTACAACAGGTTCGAAGCTAAGATCCATGATCTTAAACAACAAATAACACAGCAGAATATGACAACGGGCACCCTTATGAGGACCTCGCAGAAAAAATCTCTCTACGTTAGGTAATTACTCGTTCCAGCGATGCAAGCCAGGCTGTTGACGTCGATTTCGTCGATTTCGTCGTTGTAGTCGTGAATTTATATAATTTAAGGGCGTCTTCTCATGTAACCGTTGGTTTTCGATCTCCATTTTTGGGAATTTATTATGCGAAAACGGTAAAAGATTTTTTAGCGCAGTTTGTTTTAATCTATTAGATCATTCTTCATATCTTGACACAAATTTTATTGTTTAATGAATTTCACCGGCGTCACTTTTATTCGTTCTTGATTACGCTCTTGTATTTCATTCCTCCCCTTTTTGACTCATAATAGCTGTAAAAACGTATTACATTAGTATTTTAAAAAAAAGTTTATGTCTGTTTATAGTCAAGGGTATAATAAATATAAGTTTCCCGGTTTTTGTTTATATTCTCGATAACCCAAAACGTCAAAATTCTATACCTCTTCTACCCTTGATTTTATCGACAAAAACGTGGTCAAGGACGAATAAAAGTGACACGGATGAAATTTATTGAACAAAAAAATGAGTGTCAAGACATGAAGAATGTATGAAAACATTAAAACGATCTCTTTAAAAAAATCTTTGACCGTTCTCCCATAATTAATTCCCAAAAATAAGCCTCGAAAGTCAAAAATTAGAAGATCCCCTCAATGAATTTTGATTATTTCTTCGTTAATGACGAAAATCTTAGGGCCCTGTTCGACTACGACCCCAACAAGGACGACGGATTGCCCAGTCGTGGTCTGGCATTCCGCTATGGGGAAATACTTCACGTTACGAACGCGAGCGACGACGAATGGTGGCAAGCTCGAAGAGTCACCCCACAAGGCGAGGAGGAAGGATTAGGAATAATTCCATCGCGCAGACGATGGGAACGCAAACAACGGGCAAGAGATCGTTCCGTAAAATTCCAAGGTCACATGCCGGTAATACTGGACAAGGTAGGATCGGTAAGAATCGTTCAATCTCTTCAATTCTTTCATCCCTTCCACGTGAATTCGTTTTACGTTAGATCTCGACACGCGTTTTTATTCGTTTCAGCAATCGACGCTCGATAGAAAAAAGAAGAATTTCTCTTTCAGCAGAAAATTCCCGTTTATGAAGAGCAAAGACGACAAATCCGAGGATGGCTCGGATCAAGAACGTGAGTATTTTGCTTGTTATTCGTATATTATCGTACTCAGCACGTTCGAAGCCTGCACGTTCGGTTAAATCCATATGTTTGTACATGTACGCAACAATCTTCCGACACTCGATTATTATACCCTTACGTAACATTGTTACACGTGTCTGATCGTTCTTTTTATCCTTAACGAAATTAGTTCCCTTGAACAAAAAAAGGATTGTATTCGGAATGACGAATTACCGCGGAATATTTAGCGAAGGAATTCGAGATTCTGTTGAGTGACGTTTCGAATGCGGAGAGGATAGATTTTGAAATAAATGGAATCATTTTTTATTACTTTGGTGTATTGGATGTTGTTTGGAGCTGGGTTTCCACGCGGTTGATGATTATAGGCCGTTGTTTAGTCTAAGACGTAGGTTCGGGGTTCGGAAAAGATGTCGTACTGGCTCGGAGTTCAAAATTGAACGACCCAGACCGGTCCTGACCAGTTCTGAGCGGTTCTGACCGGTTCTGACTAGTCCTGAGCGGTCCCGAGTGGTCCTGAGCGGTCATGAGTGGTCCTGACCGGTCATGAGTGGTCCTGACCGGTGATGAGTGGTCCTGACCGGTCCTGAGCGGTCCTGACCGTTCCCGACCGGTCCTAAGCGGTCCTGACCGGTCCTGACTCGTCCAATTTGCCTATTTGGACCACTTCGAGACGGTACTGGACTGTTCTAAATAATAACGGTTTTCACGTATTCAAATTTCAAGTACAAAATAGAATAGAAGAGAATTTTAGAAGAGAAAGAAAATGAGAAGCTACTGATATGCACTTTAAAATCTAATTAATGGCATGACACGATAATCTTGATTCAATTTAATCCAAATGTTAGGCAATAACGAATAGGCTTCTGCTTTCGATCTTTCGTAAAACCAAGTGGACTCGGAGCATTTTTAGTTCGGCAACGTCGATAGCCAAATGTTAACTTTTTGTTCACCGAATTTAAATTACCGGTTTTGCGTCCTAGTCAAAAAAATATTTGCCACTAAAAATTCTTATCGAGATCTTGTCTACGTTCGCAAAAATTCACGAAGTCACAAAATTCAAAGAATAATTCTCCAACGCGCTGAGCATTTCAAATTCATCGAAATATTTATTTCGAAAATTGCGTCTTCACCGGGAAAAATTCGTTCAAACAAGGTCAAGTTTTCGTCGCGGCGTTATCTCAAATACGTGAAATCCGTTATCTTCCCACAATGATCTCAGAACGGTTTTGGTGTCCAGACTTGATACCGGAAACAACAAAAAAAAAACAACAAAACAATAAAAAAAATTCTTATCCCGCTTGGACCAATTACATGAAACCCGCAAGTTTATCAACAAAATGTCAACCCAGTCGTTAATTATCTCCCATTTCTGTTTAAATAAACGTTGATTACGTTCTAAATTTTTTTTTTTATAAACACAATAACGATAGTAAAAAAATACGTCATGGCCAATAAATATTTCCACAGAAAACCCGAATGAGCTTTTGTGTTTTTCTACCATGTGATACGTGACATGTGTTTTTGTTTTGCCTGCTTGTGTAGGGTCGCCCACCACACCCGAGAATGAAAACGATCCTACGCGTAAGTATCTCATGTAAAACGTTTTTTCGGTCCGTTATATTTTTTCTTCCCCGACTGCTTGCTTAAGATCCAAAATTCCATTAAGCTTTGGTGTGCACTGTATCGACGTCCCTAGTCGTCATTCGAGTCGCTTGCGAAGCCAATTTTGTGTATTATAATTTGCGGTAAATGTTCAACATTAATTAAGTCCAACGAACACCACGTCGAGCTGCGTTAAGGGGTTAGGCCATTCCAGAATTTTCGGAAAATCGTTTTTTTTTTGTTTTAAACGGTTTCTGAGGAGCTCAAAAATGATGTTTAAAAATATTATGGCCGGGAAAGGTCTCTGAGTACTCGGTTTTTGAATTTTAGTGCAAGGTCGGCTGGTCCGCAGCAACCGCAGCTCAAAACTTCAAACGCGTTTATGTTAAAACTGCATTTTTCAAATTGGCCGGAAACATTACTCAGACAATTTTCAACAGATTCACTTCAAATTTTAAAGATATCTTTGAAAATACAGTGTCTATGAAAGTACGTAGGATTTTTTTTAAATATTGTATAGTTCATTTGTTATTAACAATTTTCTGACGATTTTTTAGGCAAATTTTTCACTTTTCAATTTTGTAGTGCGTCATTTGGCTAGAAATCAATGTATCGGAAAAATCCTACGTACTTCTATAGCTGTTGTTATATATAATCAAAAGAAATTAATTGGCTTATCATAATTCAAAAATTGAGACAGCTGCTTGTCCGGCCGTGGACCCTGGAAAAATGGAGACGTCATCACAAAAACGCTGCACCGTCGCCATTTTTTAATTAATCGCTTCAAAAAAATTATTGCATACAGTCACTGATATGAATAATAAACGCCCTTCTTCCTTATCTCGATTTATTTCATCGTTTTCTTGAAAAAAAAATCTTCAAAAAAGCCTATTTTTTCGCCCTCCAGAGTGGCCTAACCCCTTAAATTCATGCAACCATTTTTTTTGTGGCTAAAAACTTGCCAAGTTCAAAGAACTTTGTACTGTACCCCGTACTTACTTGGTATTTTATGTTCAAATGTGCTCAAGAGCTGTCCAACATTGATACGAATGAATAAATATGAATCTTGATCTTTGGCGAAAGGTTTCAACACGTTGAGCTCCCAGTGAGAATCTGTAGTTCCCTTACGGAACTCGGAAATGCCATAGTTCGATCAAATCGATATATACCAGAAAATACATAATATTAATCGGAGAAATCAAATTTTTTAAAACGCTCAAAAATTTAGTCAATATTTTTTTTGTTCCATTTGTTCAAACAAGACCAAAAAAAAAGATTTCCAATAGCTTTACATTAACATTTATTTAGGTTATTTATTTAGATTATTATTATTCAAGTTATTCGTTTATTTTTTTTATTTATTCAGGTCATTCGGGTAAAGCCCGAAACTTGTACATATTAAAATATATTTCGGACTTTACCCAAGCAAAAGCGGATATAACGCGGTTTACCCGGGTAGAGCCCGAAACTTGTACAATTTCAAATATATTTCGGACTTTACCCATGTTTCCTGGGTTCTACGGAGTTTACCCGGGTAAACCCAAATTTACCCGTCTTCGGACTTCAACTTTAACATATAGATGACAAACTTTACGAGAAAAAAATAGGATAAATCATTCGATTAATTGCAAGGCGAGTGTTTGAGCTTCTGACAAATATTCGCATAAGTTCGCGACATCCTTATCACCTTGTTTATCTTTTTAACGACGACTTATCACACATTTATGGTCGGAATGACAGAACTCGCCTTCAAAACCGTTTAAAAAAAATTGTGCTTCCCCAAAGGCTTCTTAATTCCACTTATTCAAGATTTTCTCACAACAAACCTGTCTAAAAATAAAATTAATATGTTCTAGCATTTATGCTGTGCTACACCCAGGACGACACCAATACCGAAGGTAAGCCATTAAAAAAAAAAAAAACCGTCTCCCATCTTTCAAAAAAATTAAAAAACCGGGAAATTACAAACGATTCGACAATTTTTTTTTTTTTTTTTTTTGCGCTTCGTTCGAAATTACGCAACGTTCGGAATTAATTTTTCAATCGATGTAGATTGAGTTGAGTGGAGAAAGAAATATTTTTCGCTTGAAATCCGGTCGCGGGATCATCGCTAATGGACAATTTCAAATAACAACTTTATTTCTCTCGTTCATTCAAGATTTGTCTTCCGCAACAGGAAGTAAAGAAATTTTATATCGCGTTGAACTGCCCTATATGGAGGAACTGACATTAGTTTATCTGGAAAAGGAGGGTGATGAAAATAATGATGAACTTAGTAAGTCAAACGTGTGAAAAAAATTCTTTGATTCAATTTGAAAAAAAAAAAAATAGATTCGAAGAATTATTTTTAAATGACAACGATGATATAAAACGAATAACAAATTTTTTTGAGGTGTAATCGTGTGTTTTGTTCTAAACGCGTTTGTTTGCGTGTTGTTTCTCACCCTCTGAGTCTCAGTTATGGTGCAAATTTCGAGACCATTCGCGCATTTGACAGTCGCGAAGTGCATGAATTAATTTTCTTCAACCACGATTTATCGGGTTGGCAACTGAGTCATTGCGGATTTTATCGATAGGTAATATTAGCATATTCTTTTGTTTTGTCAACGTGGCCGAAGCACCGAATCTACATTGTTTTCTTGTTGTTCGGACTTCCAACTTTAATTTAGTAGAAAAATTGTATCGATTGGTTATTTAGTTTCGTTTTTATCCCAATTTAAAAATGTAAGAACAAGACGCGAATTTCAGACATATTTTATTGTATTATTTCCGAAAAAGGCAGGAATGCATAGCAGGCACAAAAGATGTTACGTGCCGTATATGAAAATGAAGCCTTGAAAGAAAGACAGTGTCAAAATTCGTTTGCCAAATTTCGTTCTGGTGATTTTTCACTGAAAAATTCGCGTCTTTTTCTTCCATTTTTAAATTGGGATAAAAACGAAACTAAATAACCAATCGATAACATTTTTCTACTAAATTGAAGGTGAAAGTCCGAACAACGAGAAAACAATATAGATTAGTTGGTTTGACCACGTTGACAAGACGAAAAAATATGTGAAGATCACCTATTGATAAAAACCGGAATGACTTAATCGCCAACCCCAATTGCTTTGTGGTTATTTGTCTTCGTATTACGATTAGTCCTAATCGATTCACCGAATTTTCGGTTCGACGACTGTCTTCCGAAACGTTTTGTATCTCTTGTTTCGTGCTAACTCAAAAAGCCCAATTTTTTTTTTCATTAATTCGCTTGTCTCGTGTTGAAAAAAAAAATTGGATGGACTTTGAAAGGTTTTTTTTTTCTTTCGCGTTTGGCAGGTAGCGAAGAAAATGTATTGTCGTACGAGGCTGTGCAACAACTTTCAATCCAATACACTCGTCCGGTTATCATTCTGGGCCCGCTCAAGGATCGCATCAACGACGATCTCATTTCCGAATTTCCCGATAAATTTGGCAGCTGCGTACCACGTAAGAACTCGATGAAATTGTCATTCAATCCCTTCGTTGCTTCCTTCCACTTTTTGTTGACTGATTGTGACAATCTTGTGACAATCTTGTGACAATCTTGTGACAATCTTGTGACAATCTTGTGACAATCTTGTGACAATCTTGTGACAATCTTGTGACAATCTTGTGACAATCTTGTGACAATCTTGTGACAATCTTGTGACAATCTTGTGACAATCTTGTGACAATCTTGTGACAATCTTGTGACAATCTTGTGACAATCTTGTGACAATCTTCTGACAATCTTGTGGTTACAGACACGACGAGAAGTAAAAGGGAGTACGAAGTCGACGGTCGGGACTATCATTTTGTCGCGTCGAGGGAACAGATGGAAAGAGACATTCAAAATCATCTCTTCATCGAGGCCGGGCAGTACAATGACAATTTGTACGGAACTTCCGTCGCCTCCGTTCGGGAAGTCGCCGAAAAGGTATGGCCGGTATATTTTTATTTTTTTTTTCTATTTATTTTACTCGATTTTTTCGATTTTTAAGTTTTCAATTTTCAAATCTGTAACTTTTTGATATTTCAATTTTTAAATCCTTCAATTTTTTAATCTTTCAATTATTTAATTTTTTAACTTTTCAATTATTCAATTTTTCAATCCTTAAAATTCTTAGTTTTTCAATTATTTAATTTTTTTATTTTTTAAGTGTTACCTTTTTCATTTTTTGAATCCTTCAATTTTTTTATTTTTTCATTTGTGAATTTCATACTTTCTTCATTTTTTTATTTTTGAATTCTTCGATCTTTCAATTTTTCAATTTTTCAATTCCTTAATCTTTTAATTTTATAATTTTATAATTTTTGAATTTTTGAATTTTTAAATTTTTAAATTCTTCAATTTTTCAATTAAAAAATTCTTAATGATTTCAATTTTCCAATTGTTCAATTCTGCCATTTTTGAACGATTAAATTTTTTCATTTTTTCATTCTTCAATTCTTCAATTGTTGAATTTAATAATTTTATAATCCGCTTATTTACTTATAATTTCAATTATTGAATCCTTCAGATTTTCCATCGTTTAATTATTCAATTTTTTAATTTTTCAATTGTTTGATCTTTCAATTTTTTCATTCTCGAATTTTTAAATTCTTCAATATTCCAATTTTTCAAGTCTTTAATCTTCTAATCTTTGAATGTTTAAATTTTATCATTTTTCCATGTTTCAATTCTTCAATCGTTGAATTTTATAATTTTGTGATTTGCTTAATAATGACGCATTGTGTTATTATTATTCGGCAGGGAAAGCATTGTATTCTCGACGTGAGCGGAAATGCAATCAAGAGGTTACAAGTCGCGCAATTGTATCCCGTCGCTATTTTCATCAAACCGAAATCGGTTGAATCCGTTATGTGAGTGATAAACTTTCTTCGAGCTACTTTGAACGAAAGAAAAAGGAAAAATGTATGGAAAAAAATTGATTTGCAACTGATTCGCCTGATCTTTGACGTTTGTATTGTTTTCGCAGGGAAATGAACAAGCGAATGACCGAGGAACAAGCGAAGAAAACGTACGAACGCGCCCTTAAGATGGAACAGGAGTTCGGCGAATATTTCACCGGTGCGGATAATTTTTATTTTACAATTTTTTTCTTAATTTCCTTGAAGGGAGGCGTTAAGGTTAATTCGATATAAAAAAAGTATATTTTCAATAATTTTTTCTGACGCCACAGTTGATATAAATTAATTTCTATAATAACTACTCAATAAAGTAACATTTGAACAGTATTCTATAAAATTTTTATTAACTTTTATAAACAAATAAGTATAAATAAGTATAACTGAATTATCTGAAATTAAAAAACCAAAATGATTTCATTAGATGATAAGTTTCTGCACCGAACAACGTCGAGTATTATTTTTTAAACCGATTTTTCAATTTTTCACAGCACTTACAACACAAAACACTGATTTTCCATTAAAAAATTAATAAATGTTGCCATTTTTAAATACGTCAAAATTAAAAAAAAAAATAAAACCGAACTGCTATCGCCGTTCGAAAAATTGTCGCGCTACGATAAAAAATAAAAATCGTCATTGCTCCCTGATTTCAGCCGTCGTTCAAGGCGACACTCCGGAGGACATTTACGTAAAAGTCAAGGAAGTAATCGGCGAGCAAGCTGGACCAAACATCTGGGTGCCATGCCGCGATCAGCAACTGTGACGTCCTGCCCCCTACGCCAATCCCACCCCAAACTCATGGACTCTGCCACCGAGACGCAAAGAGTAAACACGGAACCGCGTAAACGCGAGAAAAAAACAATTCAACTAACGCTTAAAAACGCCTTTTCTCCACCTATGTAGCACAACGTTATAGTTTGACGCCGAAAAAAAAAAAAAAACGAAGAACAAGAAGCGAAAGAAGAATAAGAAGAAGATAAAAAAAGGTTGAAGCTTGATCGTAGCTTCGAGCATAGTCCCGAAATTGCCACAGGAATTTGACTCGTCAAAACAAACGAAACACGTGCGCGAATTTTGACTCCTAATTCGGCTTGTGCGAGCACGATTTCGAATCAATGCGGTTCGATGTGGTTCGATAAACGTTCGAATCGTCTTCGTATCGTGATTTCGCCACCGTCGTCCGTCGAATCGGAAGAAAAAAAAGCCTTCGCGAGGCTCAAAAAACTTCCGGCGGGCGAAAAACGAAACTTTCGAAACTTTGCGTTCGTTCTACGCTGAAAAAAAAAAACGTTGGCTCGTTCGACAAATCCATGACCAGTCGATGTATCTGTTTTTTAAAACTCTCCATCGCAAAACGATCCGTTTGAAACACGTTCGAACGAGTGCGAAAATGACGAACGAACCTCGAAAAGAGGCCAGCAAAAAAAATAAAACGAGATTTCTCGGCTTGACTGGTTCGTAAAAAAATAAATAAATAAAATAATAGTTTAATAGTTATTAATTGATCGAAGTAGCGCGATATTTTTTATCAATGTACTTAAATCGCTGGAAGCAAAGTTGTTCGCGTTGCCGGGTTGGAAATATAAAATTAAATTAGATAAATAAATAAATTTAAACGAGGGGGAAAAAATCTATGACGTCAATCCCGGCATCGACGTTTTCGGATGCTGATCGCAACGTAAAGAGGCTGAAGATAATGGTGTGAGACGAGAAAATTAAGGGAAAGGGTCGTAAAGATGGATATGATGGAAAATTGGACGAAGCCCCGACGTTCGGACGCGTTCGGAGCGGTTCGGACGAGTTCGGAGCGGTTCGGACGAGTTCGGAGCGGTTCGGACGAGTTCGGAGCGGTTCGGACGCGTTCGGAGCGGTTCGGACGCGTTCGGAACGGTTCGGACGCGTTCGGAGCGATTCGAACTGGTTATAAAGACTCGGAATGTATGTTATTGTATCTCGAACGCGCAACGTCACTTATCTGACCTCACTGGACAAATCTCTAGAGCTAGGATAGCGATATATAATGTTTTGTACAGCTAGATGACTAAGCCAGTAATGGGTTATGTGCAACATTATATAGAATTGAAAAAAAAAAAAAAAACGGAAGAAGAAGAAACAAAAAAAAATAAAAAATAACGAGAAATAATATTGTAATTTAAAAATACCACTACTAAATTATTATAATAGTAGGTATGTATTATTGTAAATACCTATGCCTGTATCGGGTAGAAAAATGAGGGAAGAAACACGAAGGCGCAAAAAGAAGAAGAAAAAAAAAAAACAAATTATAAGGTTTGAATGTTGTATGTAGGCCTGCAGGCAGTATTTCCGAAAGACCGACTCGCGCTTCTCGCGTATTGGCAATTATTGTTAAGCCTTCGCGTATGATGGGAGATTCGAAGATAATTTACGAAAAAAAAAAAAAAACGAAAACCGTGAAAAAAAAAAAAAAACGAATTTACCGCAAATTTGTTGAGTGTAATCCCGAATCGAAGCTTGACTTTGAATCTCCGAGCCGTTTGTGGTACTCCGAGACCTCCGAGATCCTCCGACACGAGGCGTTCTGAGCCCATTCGGATCGATGTATCCTGAATTAAGGCCTTGTACATGCGATTTCGCCGATTTTCGAAGGTAATTTTCTGGACGCGGTTGAAACGGAATGACGCATATATTGATATTTTTTTTACAGATTGTTCATGCGCATGGTTGAGTTTATGTAAAAAAAAATCAGAAATATTAACAAATGGCGGAGATGTTACATAATAGAGCAATGTATTTTTTTTTTGCGCGCGCTTTGATGGTGAAAATTCTCGGCATCGATGTGAGTGTCTGAAAAAAAAAATGAACATATTTATAATTGCACAATTAATGTATCTTTGGTGTGAACTAATAATAGTATTTAAAAAAAAATTATTATAATAAAAATTTGAAACTTAAAATTTTTTTATTCAATTTTCTGTCGGTATTTTATTTTTTATATTTTTTTTGTGTCATTGAAATTTTTGTTTCCGTGGTTCACACGATAGATGATGATATTAAGAATATGTTGTAAACATTTCAAAACGATCTGAACCTTCGTTCAAAAGTTAGAACTTTCACAAGATTCAAAAAAATACATTGCTTTATCATATAATATTCACCATTTGTTAATATTTCTGTTTTTTTCTACATATACTCAACTTTGCGCATGAATGATCTTTAAAAAAAATGTTGTCAATATATGCGTCATTTCTTTTCAACCGCATCTAGAAAAGTACCTACGAAAATCGGTGAAATCGCGTAAATAAGTCCGTAATGACGAGAACGAGATCGAGAAAGTTACGGAAAAAAAAAAAAAATGTAATTCAATGGATTAATACAGGAAATGCTGTTCGTGAGTTCTCAATTGAACTGTACTTACGTTACATCGCGTTTTCGATATTCACAAGGGTATTACAGAGGCGAGTTAGATTTTTAGAAGAAAACAAAAAAAAACAAATAGTTTATAGCAATGATATTATTATGACGATTGTTTGTCAATTTAATTGTAATATAAACATCATCCTGGTTATCCTATAGAATAACTATTATTTTTTACGACGAACTGCACAGTCATTTCGGCGGTAATCCAATAAAAAAGGTTTCCAAGGCACGGAAAAAATTAACGCATGTGAAACTATTGAAATAAAAACGTACGAAAAAGACGAAGGAAGGAAAATAAAAAAAATCGTTGTATTTGTCAGTCATTGTACACAGTTGCCTTTGATATGGTAAAAAAAAAAAAAAAAGAAAATGGATTCGTTCAATTCTATCGACTGTTTTTTTTTTTTACGCGTGAGTCAACCGAAAATTATCTCGTTCGGACGTGTGCAGCTTCGCTGAGTTACTTTTCGTGCAATGGATCCTAAAAAATTATATCAACGGTTGTCGCAATGCCGTAGATTATTAATTTTTAAACGACGAATTCGCGAGACTTTACGACATCGCGCGTAAATTCGTACAGTCGCGGCTTCCTGACTGAACGAATGGAAAATTAGACGCTCAGATTTCTCGGGGGGAAAGATGAAAAAAATCTGTCTCAATGTAAAGGAACGGAAGAAGAACAAAAAAAAAAAAAAAAAAGACTAATCATTACGGACACCTATTATACATCTCTATAGTCTATTTGAATAATATTACGTATTGAATTATCAATCTCATGTTCACTTTGTTTCATCGTTTTCGAATAGTTAATAAACGTTTTACCAATTTTACGAAATTTTTGACTAGTTATTTTTTTTATCCATTTACGGTTTGTGGACGAAATTCTGATTCGAAATGGTCGGAGTGTCCACCGGCAAGGTTGGGTAAAATGGCGATATGTAGGGTTTTTGACACGTCATGTAAATTATTTTAGCCGGATATCTCAAAAATTGGGCAAGCTAGAGTGCGCACGACACTTTTTAACCAATTCCAAAATTCTCTAAAAACAAAAACACTGCATGGATTTGGCTCAAATTCAGTACCAATCATCTTCCTCGAGGAGTGCAACATATGACTGAAATTGAGCACGATATCTCGAAAATTGTGCGAGCTAGAGAGAAAAAATCGATTTTTTAAGAATTTTGAAATCACGTAAAAACAAAAAAACTGCATGGATTTTTCCAAAAATTGAATTGAGCGAGGCACCTGGAACCCTCCACATGTGTGATAAGTTTCAGCTTGATATCTCAAGCCGTTTGATTTTCGACCGAAATTTTTTCGTTTAACTGTTTTAAAAAAATAGAAATAACTATCGGAATTCTTATTCCTTCGATCAATACCTAAATAATATATCTGAGAAGGTTGTGTTAAAATTGCAGACCGATCGATTGCGCCGTTTTTAAGAAATCGTGCTCGCCGACTTTGAAAACACCGTTTTGGAAAAAACGCGTTCAAAGTTCCAAAAATCGTAAAAAAAAAAATTTTTTCAACTTCCATGGAGTCATCTACGCCAGAGCCATAAAATAAACCCTCCGCATCATTAGCAGCTTCTGATATTCCATATTTTTGGTGCATAACCCTAAAATCGATTTTTTAATATTTCCAACTGCGTATTCTCACCCCTTAAACAGTCGCGGAAAAATTCGTCGATATTTTTCTTATGAAAAAGTATTTATTGCCCACTGTATTGTAGTAAATAGCGGTTGAAGGTTTGAAGGATTGATAAGGTCATTTCGCTGTTCAAGCGTACCGTGAACGACGCATTTTCACGAACGTACCGGAAGCTCGGAGATAGCGTCGAAACATTGGGCGGAGACGAATCGACAGCTCGACAATTTCACGCTACGAACTGCGGAATAATCGTGTATAACATTCGTGAGTTGGCGAGATCGCGAAGACAACAATGACAACTCCATACGATGGTATTGTCGATGAAGTCCGTTTTCACTGCGTTTGACATTTATATGATAAAACAGCTATGCCCGAATGAGACATTTCGATGAAGAGTGCGTAGGACAACCGGAAAGAGTTGAATAATGAAGAATGCGTTCCGATATGCTGGTTCGACAAATCCTCTACCGACCATAATCTCGCGAGCTCTCAATCTTTCATGCGATAACAATCTTGTCACGTTACGCACATATGAATATCGACCCAACCGCGGTTATTCCGTTGTGGTGGGAAAGAAACGAATATCTACGCCCGGCTCGAGTAGGTTTGTTCATTCGGTGTTCAAGTATCAGATCGAACGGTTATTCCACAACGTAGTCTTTCAAAATGCGCGGCGTGCAATCTTCGTTTACACTTTAAGAAAAATATTTCTCGCGATGCAGTGTGCCGCTTCTATCGTTTTGTTTTCGGCGCTCATTGCGAAATTATGTTTCGCGAAATTAACTATCAAGACCTCGGAACAAAATGATTCGGTCGTCGAGGCAACGGTAATTCCACGTCAAAAGTTTCCACTAATCGGTTTAGTATTGATAAAATCGAAATTGCAAATAAAATGTTCGATCATTCGCTTTCAGATTGAAATACTCGAATCGTGCTACGCCGATCGTTTTGATACCGTGGGAATTGCTGGGCCATCGGCTGGAAGTGTCATCCAAAGAATATCGTCGAGGAAAACCGTTATCCCGACAGCATTGGCCAAAACGGATCGGCGAGTCTCCGATTACTTTGACCAACAGAAAGTGCAGGTTTTCGTGATCACGTTGACCAGTTTGCGTAACTTCGCAAGAACGCTTTGGATCATCAAAAGAATAGTATGGTGGAACGCGATCGCCTCCTTCCTTCTAATTGACTTGGCTGAGACGAAAAACGGATGTACAAACGCCCCTGGGGTGTTGTGGAAAGCTTGGAGAAACGATCTACTCAATGCCAAATTTATTTGCTTCCATCAAACGAGAGGAAGGTTGATTTATACTTTCAATCCCTACGTGAATAAAGCACCCAGCCCGTGGCAACAAGTGGATATCCACAAGGGATTGGCGGGTCATAATTGGATCTCGTTCGTACGAAATTATGACAGCGATGATTCGCGTTGCGACGAACTGGATTTTGACAAGACGGTGGATCTCGGCGGTTACCCAATCTACGTGCATTATGATGGACTCGATTACTGGGGAGGAGATGATAACAACAGCCCAGTGATGGTTCAATGGCTGAATATTACCGACCGCCTTCTCATTGAGTCCATGAATGCACTGTGGGTACTAAAAGAGGATGATCAATTATTTGAAGAGCACTTTCGGGTCAATCCTCGAGATTATGACATGCAGTTACCCGTCAGGTCTGTTCTTTCCGCTAGAGATAGCTATACCTATCCAATTGTTCGGACGGAATTGTACGTCATGACTCGGTATCGAGGCCATAAGACACCATTGGACAAGCTCATTTCTGTCCTCGACAAGAGTTCACGTTTCGGCGTGCTCGCTGTATTGACGATTACGCTATTGGTCTTCAAATTTTGGATGCGGGAACCTCATTGGATCGATGCGATTCTTAATCTCGTTCGTCTCATTTGTAATTCTGGGCTTCGAGGAGGATCTAGGAATAAATGGCCGTAGGACAAAAAGGCCGGGACAAAATGGCCGGACCAAAAAGGCTGTGGAAAAAATGGCCGACGGAATAAATGGCCGTTGGACAAAATGGCCGCGGAAAAAATGACCGGGGAAAAAATGGCCGGTAAAAAATGGCCGGGGAAAAAATGGCCGGTAAAAAATGGCCGGGGAAAAAATGGCCGGTAAAAAATGGCCGGGGAAAAAATGGCCGGGGACAAAATGGCTGGAAAAAAAGCCGCCGAAGAAATGGCCGACTGAAAAAATGGCCGATGAAAAAAAAGGCCGACGAAAAGAATGGCTGATCGAAAAAATAAACGACTCTGGCGTAATATTTGGTATATGAGCGCCCGTTTGTGGATCAACAGAATTGTATCGATGATTCACAGTATTGTGATTCCATCCCGAATCAAAAAGACGGCCGTATAATTTCAACCCCCCCCCCCCCCCCCCCCGCCGCCCCCGCCCCCGCCCCCGCCCCCCTCCGCCCACCCCGCCACCTCTCTACAACCTAACTACTGTATAATAACCTAAATAACCTCAATAACCCAAACTAAATCGATAAAAGCAGATCTGAACTAACCCAAGCTGACCGAAACTAACCTTAACCACGCTACTATTTTTTCCCCGGCCATTTTATCCTCGGCCATTTTTGTCCCGGCCATTTTTCCCTCGGCCATTTTATCCCCGGCCATTTTTTCCCCAGCCATTTTATCCTCGGCCATTTTACCCCGGCCATTTTATCCTCGGCCATTTTTTCCGCGGCCATCTTGTCCGACGGCCATTTATTCCGTCGGCCATTTTTTCCCCGGCCTTTTTGGTCCGGCTATTTTGTCCCGGCCTTTTTTGCCAACGGCCATTTATGCCTAATACCCTTCGAGGAATACCCCGGCAGACCGCTCCGAGGATTTACCTAACGAGCTTGTTTATATTAGTTGTCACTATTCAAGGAATTTATTCCGGAAAATTAGCGTCGCTGCTGACCAAAAATGTTCGCCTACCGACCGTCGATTCTTTGGACGACGTTGTTCGTGACAATATGACGTTACATATCCGTATGAATCCCAATGCTGAGCTTATCGTCGTGCTCGATAAAGATAGAGGATTTGATGTAATGTCTTCCAAACACTCCAACTCGACAATAGTTATTCCATTCAACGACAAAAACGCACAGTTAGGATATTGGTTCCAACTCATCGACCAAGCGGTACGTGATAAATATCACATATCCCGGCAAGCTATTGCATACACTTATGCAGGTTTTTCCGTTGGATGGCATTGGCCTCTCGTAGAAAGGGTCAATACCATTTTTGGAAGACTCGCGGCTAGTGGCATCCCGAATTATCTGCATGCTAAAATATTCGAAAGTCAAATGAGAATTCTAAAATCGCATGAGCTCGAAGAGCAGGAACCCGAATTGAAACCACTGAGTATGGAACATTTGGGATTCGCATTCAAAATTCTTGCAATCGGCTTGGGATTGGCTACCATGGTTTTCATTTACGAAGTAGCGACCAAGGATTGGGATTGATATGTTCCTTGCGTGCAGCCTAATTAAGGGGGAGGTAAGGTTAATTCGATATAAAAAAAATCATATTTTTGATCATTTCTTTTGACGGCACAGTTAATATACAATTATTTCTATAATAACTACTCAATAACGTAACATTTCAAAATTTATCTACAAAATTTTCATTAACTTTCATGACCAAATGAGCCATTGACGGAGAATCTCTGCGGACATCTCAAATAAAATATTTTTATTGCTATGCCCATCATAACTCGTCACTGAATCATCTGAGACCAAAAAACCAAAATGATTTTATTAGGCGATAAGTTTCTGCAGGTAATGACGCCGTTTTTTTTAATTTTTTTTATCGCATTTTAAAATGGCAACATCTTAAATTTTTTTTCATGAAAAATCAGTATTTTGACTCCTAAGTGCTGTAAAAAATTAAAAAATCAAATTTGAAAAAATACTTAAAAAAAAATAATCAAAAATATGCTTTTTTATATCGAATCACCCCCCCCCCCCCCCCCTCCCCCTAAATACGATATACTTGGATCGTAATTTCTTCCGTGCGAAAATAACAAAAACATTGTCGTTCGTGGACAGACTTAAGGGCGGGGTAAGGGTTTGCAATCGATTTATTTGTTGTCTTTTCTTATAGTTAAACATTTTAAGAATATAGTCCCCAAATTTGAAGTCAATCATAGCAAAACTCTCGAAGTTATTGATTAGTTAGTCCTCTCTCATGTAACACTGCAGCTTCGACAGATGCTGAGATTTGAAAAAAAAATAGGCTGAAAGAATTGAAGCTGCTGCAGGGAGTCTACTCTATAGAGCTGGAATTAATGATTTAGTGTAAGTTTGAAAAAAAAAATGTATCACTTTTTTAGCTTTTAAAATATTAAATGCGTTTTTCACAAAACCCCTTTTTAAAACTCCGTGTTCACCGCAATTTAAAAACTACATTACCGATTCATTTCAAACTTGGTACACACTTTCTACATACAAAATACCTCCCTCCAACGATAAGTTTTGGAACTTTTTTTTGCATTAAGGGGATTTTCCACTCACAAAATGACGGAATTTTTCGTGAAAAATAGCAGTTTTCACTTTAAATGACCACCAAAAATGAAAAAATGGAAAAAATAATAATCAGAGGACGTTGGAGAGAGGATTCGATGATACTTTGACTAAATTTCAATGATCTTCGATTGGAGATAATTTCCAGCTGAGATACAGTGAACACCGCAAATCGTGTTTTTCCAACGACGTTTTTCGAAAAACTTTGTCACCGGCTTGTTTGTCGATCATTTCGCATTAAAAAATTACAGAATGTTATTGAAATGATACTGAATAATGTGCGTGTAATATGTGTGTGGTTTGAATAAATTTGCTTCATCCATATCGATAAAAAAAATTCGCAAAAAAAGTGTTTTATTTTAACACTGAAACCCTTACCCCTCCCTTAATATATGTGAAAAATTAATTTGATTTCTCGGTTACTTAATTTTGCGCGTTGGCAGTAGACGTTCCATGCTTATAACTCATTACACATCATGACTCATAATTGCATAACATCTATATTATTCAAGAAATATAGACTCGGTCCTTGCTTGACCGTTTTCAGCGGTACTTCGTTCGAACTAAATAAGTTTGCACACGGAAATAAACAAGAAAAATAATTAATCAATACAGTAGAAAACGAACAAATGATAATCATAAGGAAATTAGAAAAAATCGTCAATTTTATGAGTAAATAAAAAAAGTTATACACAAGTTTTACAGGTGAGAAAGGAGACGACGATCATAAAGAAAAAAGAACAAAATAAACAGATTTGAAAAAACTCCCCGACTGCTGAAGTTGTCTTGCATAATAAATGAGATCATATAAAAAATTGAGAAGAATAAAATAATCCTCGACATTATGTTAGTTCATTAATAATTTGAATTGTGACCATTCATGTTTATATATTCTTTATGACTCGAAATAAAGCCTTCAATTCAGTCGTGAAACGTCTACTACCGTCTCGTAAAACCCTTACATTGCATATCATCTCATTGTTCAATTAACGTCAATTAATTCGTATGAAAATAAGAGCAGTTTTATCCCAAAAATCATATTTATTTTGAAGAAGCAGCGAAAATTTTACAGAAAAAAAATTGGCTTAATGATGAACAGAGCTCGAATCATTTTAATTATTTTTGCAAGTTCTATACAAATTGAAACCCAGAAATGTTGTCGGGTCATCAGGTTAGAAAGGCACGCCAAGTCACGAACTTTTTATAATTAAATGTGCATTTAAAGTTGAGCGAGCATACGCGATTTGTGTACCTTAAGACGATGGACTACAAACGCTCTCTCCGTCTCTCTCACTCCGCAGCGAGCGCCGATAGCGCTGTCACCTTCGCACTGGGCGATGTAGGAAAACATTTTGAAGTCAATATATACAATAATAAAAGAAGCTGCTTGTTCAAATGTTCAGAGAAAAATTGTGACGCTATAAAATATCGCTAAATTCGGCACGTACCTTAATATACTGCCCAGATCTAATAGCGGCAATCTCATAACTAATTATTGGTCATACCATTACGACCAACAGCTTTGTACCCACCGGAAGTAAACAATCCTTCCAAATGAAATCGAAATTTTCTTGAATCGTTTCCCGGAAATTCTTAGAGAATCAATGATTGAGCAACGACGAACGTAGAACAAACAGATGTTGCAGAATTAATATAGAAGCTATTTTTTTACGATATTTGTGATGTATCCATAATTTTTCGAATACTCGACGGCAAACCGGAGATCAAGACATAAAATTGATGAAAAGAAAATATTTAAAATCTCTCAATCTTCCCACTAACTAGTAGATGTAACCCCTCAAAATTATTCAGGTGGAAAAGTTGTCTATTTCACAGTTTGAAGGGCTCAAAAGAGTTCTCTGTTTCTTCAAAAACCCTGTCTTGGAAATTCTCATTGTAGTAAAAATATCATCACGGATAAAATCACATGGAAAATAAGGATGTGAACAAAATATTGTAACGTCCCTGCACTACAAGTAGACAATTCGAATGAGATAAATATCATCGGCGACATTAGCAGTGGTTGGAGTGCTGGTTTCAGTACTGAAAGGTCCCGGGTTAGGGCATTCTTCCCGTGCTATGCCTGGACCAGATCTAGGCTGATTCTGGTCCCGCGCAATCGAGACTCCTACCTTACCGACGTCGCACGATCCGCAATTGTCGATAATCGATTACCGACGGAAGGTTCAATTGGTACCTAACTAGCCGACCTTTCCTCCGGACTACTGCGACCGGCGTCAAGCTGGGTCTATCCTTGCTCACCGCCTTTGCGACAATCAAGCGACCCACTTTGATTAAAAAAACTGTAGACGCCGAGATCCATAAAAAATCCTACTATTTTTTTTATAGAAACGGGTTTTATGAACAGAATCAGACCTTTACCGTTTTAATCGGCTGCATATGGTCTTGATTTTCCTGTCAGGTGGGTTGAGAAATGTCATTTCGAGATGAATGCGTTCAAAGTTTGAATTCCGTATGACTGGAAAATAGTACATTATGACACTAGTACGAAAAAAAAATTTCTGACGAGTGTGAGTTTGCAGAACGAGCCGAAGGCGGAGTGTTGCAATCACACGAGTGCAGAAAACGTTTTTCGTACGAGTATCGTACGAATTTTTATGTCACAAGGTGCGTAAAACCGCACTTTTACGCGCAGCGTGTCATAATAGTACATTATGACACTAGTACGAAAAATTTTTTTCTTACGAGTGTGAGTTTGCAGAACGAGCCGAAGGCGGAGTGTTGCAATCACACGAGTGCAGAAAACGTTTTTCGTACGAGTATCGTACGAATTTTTATGTCACAAGGTGCGTAAATGCACTTTTACGCGCAGCGTGTCATAAATAAAATAATGAACCTAATGAAGCAATGATACGTTTTCGATTAATTTATCTTTCTGGATATGTTCAAGAAAATATCGATTTTCAAAATCATATAGTGACTTGCCACCTCGTTAGATAGAAATTAATTGAAAAATATTTACGATATTTATTAGACAAAGAGGTAGAAGTGTCTGAATGGTAAAGAAAATTATTGTACGCCAATTAATCTCACAAGCTTGTATTATTGACATTGTTATAACATGTATATATTCTCATATCATTTGTACGATTCTGTTGATGAGCTCATGCCATGCTGGTACGTAAAAAAAAAGAATAACGATTAAACCTCGGTGCGTTTCGATCGTGCTGGAAGCATAATAAACGACGTGTAATGAATATTAATATCAAATGCTGCGCATATCGACTGTGTTTGATTCAAATATTGGTCTTCGGACGTTTCTCGAGATAGGCCTTGACTTTCGGATTTGACGAAACTTTTTCGACGAGTTTTTTGAGCTCAGGATGATCCTTGTTGATGTCGTGGCCGAGAACTTGAGACAGGTAACCGTTGAAACCGGCATACATGACGTCAGCGTAAGACATCTGAGAATAAACAATGGAAAAAATAATAATTATTACGAATTTTAATACAATTATAATTATTAGGAATTTTAATACAATTATAATTATTACGAATTATAATACAATTATAATTATCAGGAATTATAATACAATTATAATTATTACGAATTATAATACAATTATAATTATTAAGAATTATAATACAATTATAATTATTAAGAATTATAGTACAATTATAATTATTACGAATTTTAATACAATTATAATTATTACGAATTAGAATACAATTATAATTATTACGAATTGTAATACAATTATAATTATTACGAATTTTAATAGAATTATAATTATTACGAATTGTAATACAATTATAATTATTACGAATTATAATACAATTATAATTATTACGAATTGTAATACAATTATAATTATTACGAATTATAATACAATTATAATTATTACGAATTCAAATAATTTTGAAAAAATTGAAACAATATATTTAAATGAAACATTATAAAAATCATAGAGCTGAGAATTAATTTGAATAATTGAAAAAAACGTTTTTTAGTTACGCTACAAATAAAAATTCATGTTGCTGCCCACCTTTCCACCTACGAAATGGCCGCCATTGTTCTTCACTTGGGCATTGGCTTTTTCGAGAAACAACGGTAGTTTCTTGAAAGCCACTTCTTTCAATTTTTCCTTCATGGCCGCATTTTCCTCCCAATGCCAGGCCGACAACGCTATTTCATCAACACAATTTTTGTTTAGTTTTTTATTCGATAAATCAATAACTCTATAACTATTTTTTTGTTTATAAAAAATTCAAAGTTACAAATATCGTAAGAAGGTTTACTTGTGCCTGGTGCTTGAAAAAGTACTCTAGAGTGATCTCAAAAATTCCGCCAAATTTATAAAGTCTTATTAACTATCCTAGTATAAAAGTCAATTATTATATTACTGCAATATTCGTTTGTTAAAAAAATATAATCACATAAGCAAACAGAAACGTGAAAAAAGCATCGAAAACAATAATAATATTTAATGCATAATTAATATCAATAATATTAGTCACTATTTTTATTCAATAATAATATTTTTTTTCATTTTTGAAATAATTTTTCCAATAATTTTGTTCTTAAATGGAGGTTTTCATTACCGACTCTGACATCTGTGATATTGTCGGCCGCAGCATCGATTTCCAGAGCTTCGAGATCGTCCTTGCCGTAGAGATTGAATTTTTTGGCGAGATAACGGAGAATCGCCGTCGACTGACCGTATTTCTTACCGTCGATCTCCAATACTGGAACCTGACCCATCGGCATATCTGCGAACGTTTTATCGAAATGAGATAATAAGAAATACGATTTTACAATGCGATAAATGGATTTTTTCCTCATCAAGAAAGCTACGTAACGATTTTTTTTTTCGACATCTTCATGTCAGAGAAAATTCGTAAAATATCTTCAATTATGGAGGAGCAACTTGGAAATTTTTAACTTGCAGCTATGTTGAATTCTGAGGAAATAACTCGGGAGTTTGAACTTTTTTTCCGATCGTAACAAAAGCGAGTCTTTAGGCATCCAACATTTTGAAAAGATAAGAGAAATATTTATCGGACGATATGACGACTATTTTATTTATTGGATGATTATCAAGCTATTTTTAAAACATCGATTGAAGAATCTACAAATTTTATTATCACGTGATAAATATGCTGATCATTTGGCCGACCCAGGAAATGAAAAAATTGTGAAATTGCCATTAGGCTCAGAATTTTGATGCTGGACTCGATATTTCTACTCGTCGAGAAACGCAGATTTTTATTTCTTCGTACAATCAAATAATACTTTAATCTATTAACAAATTATTATTATTATTATTATCATTATTATATAATTGATTATTAATGATAAATATAAATATGATATTACAAAAACATAAATAAATAAATAATATCGTTAATGGATGATAAATAAAATGTATTGTCATAATCATCATCATCATTATTATTATTATTATTATTATTATTATTATTATTATTATTATTATTATTATTATTCCTCTGTTATTTCTCTCTATTAACATTATTATTATTATTATGCTATAATATTACATAATATAATTTGTCACTAAGAATAAAATTCAAGTATATTCTTTCCAATTGGGTTATTGATTTTCCCATAAACAATTGTTAGCTGCACCATCCATGCCACAATAATAATTCTCTACAATGTCTGTCAATTGATTATTATGTAAAATTATCCGTCGAAAAAAGCAGATTTATTTCTTCGCACAATCAAATAATACGTGCCATTGTACCTAATGTCACAACTAATTATTGGTATTATTATCATTATTATATAATTGATTATTAATGATAAATATAAACATGATATTACAAAAACATAAATAAATAAATAATATTGTTAATGGTTTATAAATTAAATGTATTATCATCATCATCATCATCATCATCATTATTATCATTATTACTTCTCTGTTATTTCTCTCTATTATTATGATTGTTATTATTATTATTATTACGCTATAATATTACATGATATAATTTGTTACTAAGAATGTAATTCAAGTACATTCTTGGCAATTGGGTTATTGATTTTCCTATAAACAATTGTTAGCCGCACCACCGATGCCACAATAATAATTCTCTACAATGTCTGATAATTAGTTATCATGTGAAATTATCTTTCTCATTGCATTATTATTACCGCGCAACCTCGTTCCAAATGACACATCAGCCTGGTTCGCTGAGTATCGCATATATGTACGTAATAACAGCAGAAGAAATCTAATGTTTTTTTTCTCGTGAAACGCTCGTAAATGTTTCGTGGAAGTACAACGAATATCCCATGGAAGACCGGTGGAAAATATTTAAGGCGAAATACCACGATATTCCACGGAGATATTGGATAAATTTATTTTTGCCGAATACTCACCGGCTTTGTACTTGGGCCATTCTTCAAAACTGAGACGATTGTCCTCGAATTTGACACCGCAGTAGCTGAGCATGTATCTGATAGGCTCGGCAAGACCGGTAATGTTGAAGTATGTGAGCTTGTAGGACGACATTTTTGCAATTCGAACGACGCTAATGAGAAAAACGAACATAGATGTTGATCGTATTATTATTATTATTTTTATTATTTTTATTATTATTATTATTATATAGATTATAGAATAATGATGATTATTATTATTATTCTTATTATTCTTATTATTATTATTATTATTGTATAGAATAATGATGATTATTATTATGATTCTTATTATTCTTATTATTATTGTATTTATTGTATTTATTATATTTATTATATTTATTATTATTATTATTATTATTATTTATTTATTCACTAATTATTATTACCGTACAATATCGACTGTGATAATCGCGCAAAAGAACTATGAAATACATTGATATATTTCATTTAATAATTTTTTTCCCGCCAAAACTGCGCAAATTAAATTTTTAAAGTGCCACAATTATACTTCCTGAATTATTTCTTTAAAATCTTCCAAAATATTCAAATATTCGTAAAATAAAAGCAAATTCTAATTCGCGAACGCATTAAAGAAAACTCAGAAACAGTAATATCATAAATAATTTCAAAGTACAGCAGCTAGGGAAAAATAATTTTGTTATAGTATACATAAAAAAAGTATACAAAAGTACATCAAAGTATATAAAATTATATCAAAGTATATACAAATATGTAAAAGTATACGAAAGTGTAGTAATTTAATTTTTTTTTAACATAAATGTACCGTGAGATTGTAGAATTTACTCGAGTAACAATGTCGGAAAGCGTACAGCGAACGTACCGAGTCGGTGAACGTTGGCAAACTGAAGCTGCTAACTGCGCGAGAACCGGTCGAGCGTTTTGCCATCGCGCTCGCAATAAGTCGCCGTTATATCATCAAATCGAGGTATCTCGTAAAAACATCTCCCCTCTCACTCTGTGGACTCTGATGTATTGCTCCCATGCGTACACATATGAGGTATTCCACGGAGAATCGGACGATCGTAACCCTGAAACCGTTCGATTCGGATCATGATTTTTCATTGGCTCTCATTCATCCCCAAAAACATTCCTGATTTTTCCCTTACTTCTTGGATCACCCTACAACCCTTGCAAAAATTAAAAACCACCCCCAAGTGAAAAAAGGCAAACTTCGATAGAATTAAAAATTTTTATATTTTTATTTGTGATTCCAGTAGGCCAAAAAATGAAGTTTGCCCAAAATTTCAGTATGGAATCTTTATTGCAATTATTGTTTTTTTTTTACATTAAATAAAAAATAAGAATTTTTAAATTCATTTCTTCACTTTGTTCGTTTATTATTGTTTCTTTGTAATTAATGAATACAAATAATTGTATTAACAATAATGATGATAATAATAATAAAAACAATAATATTCCTGACCTTGTTACTGGTTTAAATAATTAATAATATATTTTATATGTATTTTGAATAATATTCTTAATTTAAAAAAAATAAAAATAACCGCAATAAATATCCTACTCCAAAATTTGGCAATCTTTCTTTTTCGACCTGCTGGAATCACTTAAAAAAAATCAATTACGTCAAGCTATACTTTTTCTTATTCGGAGATAGGAGGATTTAATTTTTTTTAATGCCTATAGGGGGATCCAAAAATTCTGAAAAATAAATCTGTGATATTCTCGGAATGGAACGAAAGCCGAAGAAAAATATTGATTCGAATCGGTCGAAATCAGGATTTTGCATCGTCCGAATTGCCGTGGAATGCCCCATGGAGAGAATTATGGCTATGTATACGTGGACATTGTTGCATGTCACACCAAACACCCGGCAGTCCTTCATTCGTTCGCCGCGGCATGATGATGGCATGACGAGATTGTTAACACGCTACGATAGCTGAATAGATATATACAGGAGACTTTGTGCGGAGTCATCCTCCTATCTGGCTGTCCTTCTTGGTAAAAAAAAATCCCTCTTTAGTAAAAATGGAATAAAAAATATAGAATCTCAATAAATCTTTGCAAGTTTCTTATTTATATAATTACGGTGGTCTATCTACAGGGTTCAGACGAGTTTTTGTCAAGCTCCCTTTCCCCTATTGGCTCTAAATAATTATACTTGAGTGCACTGAAAATTGGATACGTTTATTTTTAAAATTATTCATTGCTAGGTGAGGTTAATTTTTACCTTAAAAATACAGAGATTCGTTTTAATTTGCAGATTTGATTGTTCAAGTGTCTTTGAATCTTTCTAAAAATACGAAATACATCTTAAGGGGAATTTTCAAACGCGTTTTTCTCGAAACCACGTTTTTCAAATCGGTACCCAAAATTTCTCGAAAACCAATGAACCGATTGCCTTGAAATTTGGTGTGCCTATTCTGTATACCATTATCTAGTAGATGTCATAAGATTTTTTTTTTCGTTACTTAGTTTTTTTTTTATAAACAAAATAATAACTAATTTTTGGCCTAAAAATCGTTACTTATGTTCAAACGTTCGCCATCTTGTCATAAATCGATATTTTCAAAATCAGCGATGATTTCTACTAGATTATAGTATCTAGTTTAATAATCTTTTTGGTTTTTTTGTTTCAGATGATTTTTGAACAAACGGCAGTGGGTACCGTGTAAAAAGATTTTTTTACGGCGCTCCAAGGAACATGCGATATCTTTATATATTTTTGATATTTTTCAATGAAAAAAAATTAAACATATACATGAATGTGTAAACTTTCATTTGATTCTGACCCCAATCCGAAGTTTTAAATAGTTTACCTACAAAAAATTCGCAAAAATAATCTTTTTTCGGCCTCCTAGGTGTATATATCCCCTTAATGAGTTCGTAATATTCATATAGATGAAAATAAAATATCTGGTTTCACTTTGGAATTCATATAGGTCGTCCCACATTAATTCTGTTTTTAATAAAATTATCCTCAAATCAGAGAAAGAACGAAAATCAAAAAATTTGAGTTAGTGACCCATATTAATTTCAAAATCGAACCGGAAGTTTTTTTTTCATCTAAATAAGTACCACGAACTTATTCCGAAGTGTTTTGTATTTTTAGAAAGTAAATTAGTCATATGATGAACTTTTAGCTCGATCTAATCGAAAAAAATAACAAACTATTTTAAATGAAAAATAATTTGCTCAAAATTTTGCAAACCGATCGCGAAATACAAATTTATATATCGAGCTGCAAACTTTTTATTATTTTTATCGAAGATTTGATTGTTAAAATAAGACGTGACGTCAATAATAATAATGGCGATGGAAAATATTTGCCAATTTGGTCGACGGTGAGAAACGATTGAATTTTTTTATCCACACGAATCTGTCTGATAACAATACCGAAACACTGTCTTGATAATCCGAACGGCGATCTTCGTCAATAACTGATATAAATTAAAAATAAATCATCTTCCAATAATCCTAATCTCGTATATTCTTGATGGCAAGTGTTTGTTTCAAAACTTTTTAATTATTTTCTATATTTTATCTTCGTAGCAGATTGTTTATTCAATTCTTTGTCAATTATTCGTATTTATCTGTGGCGACAGATGGAAAAAAATAATATAACAGCAAAGAAAAGATAGAGAGCTGAAAACACATCTGCGAATTTAAGCAATTAAAAGCTGGAATCAATAAAGAAATGGCGAAAAGATCTTAAAAAGTATTTGAAAAAAAAAATGAAAAAAAACAAACGAATTAAAAGAAAAATAGAATTAAATAAAAAATTGAATTGCCTCAAAATGCAAACGATTAAGGAGCTGCGTTAATTGATTATAATATTTTTGACAAATCAGTGAGCCAAATATAGCAGAAATAAATTAATTAAGGAATTTAAAACAAAACGTAATAAGTGAGATGATAAAAAAAAAATGTTTAAAGCACAAAAAAACTGGCGATGTAATTGCATAATTAATTTTCAATAAACGTGCATGTGTATCACGTGAATTCGCAATTGTCGAAACCTTAAGGGGTTATTTTGAGTTGTTTGCCGGGAAATTAAGAAATTTTCGTGATTTTTTTAAGCCATATTTACACAATTTTATTATATTACACTATAGAGTATAAATTCCGATTTTTCAAATAATTTTTGGGTCAAAAACCTAAGTTCTGATATCTCAAAAATCAAATTTTTCATTTCACACAGTTCCCCCAAATTCAAATTATTTTTTTCACCCAAAAATTCATATAATTACTTCATAATATGTCGTAATTAATACCGTAAAGTTTATTCTATCAAAATTATATTAATATCGCTAATAAAAATCATGAAAATTCCTTTATTCTTGTTAATTCGACGTATCCCCTCAATTCCTTTCGCAAGTGAGTCCAAACCGCGACACCGACTGTAACCGCTAACTGCACAAAGTTATTTTGTTTCATTGTATTTTTATTATTGTTTTATTCCACAGACCGGACAAAACCTCGTCACGCAATCCTGGCGAAGTATCGATTATCCAGCGAGCTTGATGACGAATCAATATTGCAAACGCCATTTTACTCGGAACTCTGCAACTCGTTGCGCGAACAACTTTTCTTTTTTCTTTTTTTCTTTCTCAAGGAGATACCATGTGATAGTAAAAGCTTATTACTATGTACTATATTATTATATACACTATAATATTTTATTATATATACAATATAATATTATATTATTATATATTATATACATGTATAATATTATATTATATATGGGGTATTCCTGGGAATTCCGGCAACTTCGGACAGTTGGGTCGAAATTTTTGCCCCCCAATTTTTTTCATTAATATGTGTTCAAAATAAAGAGACGCCTATTTCGGCGTTTTTTATTTTGAGCCCCCACTTTTGAAATACAGTCAAATGAAGTTTTTGAAGTATTGACCACATTCGGTCATTCAAATCGATATATCTCAGCAACGGTCAGTGATAACTCAAAAAACCACAGGTGTTTTTTTTTTCGTTTTTGAACGCTTTATACATTGAAAACATTTGCGATTACGTTGCACAAATTCAACTATTATTTATAAACAATTCAAAATAAAAAATGAAATACAACAAAAAATGTACCCTTAATTTTTGACATGTATTTTTTTTTTAATTCCTTGAACAAAAACGAAAATTTAGCCACCTTGAACTTTTTGGGCCGACGCTTCGTTCGAAAGTTATAGCTTTCACAAGGTTCAAAAAAGTGAATCGTAGAAAAACGTTCTATTCTGTAAAGTTTAAAACATTCCTAACCCTTCAGGCTAATGGAATAAAAAAATATAAGGCTTTAAGCGAATGAATATTGTAGCAATATAATTATCGATCCGTATATTAAGATAAGTCTATAAGATTTGTTGAATTTTTAAGAACACTTTACAACACTTTTTTAGATCTGATTTGATTTGATTTGAGCACACAACAATCCGTGCCTTAAGGGATTAAATTCGAAGCAAACAGTATATTTAATCTCAATAATCTCCAATTAAATCAATGACGATAAAAAAAAAACAACATAACGACGAATTTATTAGCGTAAATATTTATTAATCTGAAAAAACATGAAAAATACAATTTGGTCATCGTTCAGGTATACAAATTTAAAAAAAAACTATCTTTATCGAGGTTCAAACACTCGTATTCGAATATAAAAATGTAAATGTTTTTTCGTAAACAAATTCGCTTTTCTTCTTAACAATCGGATTTGGGACGTTTTTCCACCCAAGCCTTGATTTTCGGAATTTCGAGAACTTTCTTCGTCAAAGCCTTGACATTTTCGTATTTCTCGGTTATGTCGATTTTCGCCATGAAGTTGAGATAATCGAGCAGAGCGACGAAGGTAAGATCGGCCCAAGTGAGTTTTCCACCGACCAAATAACCACCGTTGCGTTTTATTTGGGCGTCCAAACGTTCCATGTAATAAGGAATGGTTTCGTTTATCAGTGGAGCGTATTTTGGTTCCTTGACGGCTTCGTTCGTTTCGTACGAATAAGCTGCGATTTCTGTAGAAGAGAGATTTAAAACAATTAAACGACTAAATAACGTAAATAATGAATCAAATGAATTAATTTATCGTATGATTCCTACTCCGGACTTGTTTGGCATTGATTGACATTTTTAATTTATCAGTTGTTTCATTTTTTTAATCGTTTATCCATGTGAAAATGTATTGGTAGAAAAATAAAATAATTATACAGTTAATTAATTAATTACGATGCAATTAATTAATCAATGAATAAAATCAATACATTTATCGTATCATCGCCATTCCGGATTTGTTTAGCATTGATTGACATTTTTAATTTATCAGTTGTTTCATTTTTTGAATCGTTTATCCATGTGAAAATGTATTGGTAGAAAAATAAAATAATTATACAGTTAATTAATTAATTACGATACAATTAATTAATCAATGAATAAAATCAATACATTTATCGTATCATCCCCACTCTGGACTTGTTTGGTATTAATTGACATTTCTAATTTATTAGTTATTTCATTTTTTTTAAATCGTTTATTCATATGAAAATATATTGGTGAAAAAAATAGAATAATTCTACAGTTAATTAATTAATTACTGGCATTCCAGTTGTCCGCCAATGATAAAAAATTTAATTATCAATATTTAAGACTCAACGATTCGATTATTGAATTAGTTTTCATATCTAGTTCCATTCCAATTATTGTATTTCATTTATCAAATCATGGATTCATATAAAAATGTATTGGTAGAAAAGCTAGAATAATTATACAATTAATTAATTAATTAGTGGTATTTCAGGTGTCCGCCAATAATAAAAAATTTAATTATTAAAAATTAAGATTCAACGATTCAATCATCAAATTCTTTCAAATATTTAGTTCGATTTCAATTAGTATATTTTATTCTTCGAATTATTGATTCATATAAAAATATATTATTAGGAAAAATCGAATAATTATACAATTGATTAATGACTGGTATTTCAGCTGTCTGCCAATAATAAAAAATCGAATTACCGAAAATTACGGTTCAACGAATCAATTATTAAATTCGCTTCAATATTCAATTCGATGGCAATTAGTCGATTTAATTTTTCAAATAATTGATTCACATAAAAATTCATTACTAAAAATAAAGATTCAACGATTCAATTATTAAATTCGTTTCAATATTTAGTTCCATTTCAATAAGAGTATTTCATTTATTAAATCTTTAATTTACATAAAAATTTATTTTCCGCAGAAATCAAATAGTTATATAATTAATTAATCAATTCCTGGTATTTCAGGTGTCTACCAATGATAAAAAATTCAAATTATTAAAAATAAAGATTAAACGATCCAAACATTAAATTTCTTTTAATGCATTAAGATTTCAATTACCGTATCAACATGTGCCATTCAATCCATTCAATTAATGGATAAAATAAGAAATTAAATAATATTTGAGTCATTGTGTGCATGAGTCGGCAAAGATGGCGAGACAAGTGGGGATTGGGAAGGTTAAGATGACTCTGCAAAAAGTTGAGAACACTCACTGGCTCGAAGATCATGAATGGTATCGACGGTTGCGTCGATTTCAAGGTTTTCCCAGTCATCCTTTCCCATCAGACCGTGCTGTTTGGCCAAGTAACGAGTGATTGCGGTTGATTGATGAATTTTCTTACCGTCAACCTCCAACACCGGTACTTGACCGAATGGCATTTCTACGAAAGATAATTGAAAAGTTTTTATTTTCTTACTTTTTTAATTTAAAAAAAAAAATTGATTCCCACAGGCACGTTAATTAATTATATGTTACAGCTGATCTCGTCATTGTTGCGGTGAATTGACGGAATTATTAAATGGAATTGTTTCCTGTTGGGCAACGTTTTCCGATTAAATTCACATAGCTCGAGAAAATTGTGGAATAAATTTCTTCGTGGAAGAATATTTTGCGGATTGAGGACGAGATAACTTGACGAGTTGAGGTTGGAACGTGGTGCGTTGCTTTTTCATGAGCCGGCTTATATAGGGTGTCCCAAAAAAAAAAGAAGGAGCCAAATTTATAGAAAATTACTCATAGAATTAATATAATTTTTTTTTATTTCTTAAGAATAATTTGGCTCCGCCTTAAATGTTGAGATAAGAATTAACAAGTCGCACTTGCAGCTTAATTAAAGTGTGTTTCAGAAATTAATTTAGTTGTTGCAAAATAAAATAAATTAATTTATTGCAACTAAAATAATAAATTGTTCGAAAAATTAAAAAATGTAGAAAATGCGAACTCTTCGATAGATTACTCTATTTGTAAAGAACTAATTACACCGATATCTCAAAATTTGTGATAGCTAGGGTGATACGCTATTTTTTTTTTTTTTTTTTTTTTTTTTTTTTTTTTTTTTTTTTTGGAAATTCGAAAACGCTGTTGAATCCAAAAAGCTGCATCGATGATTTCAAAAGTTACAGAAGATAAGAAGATTATAGAGCTTCACGTCTGTGCAAAATTTGAGCATCGTGGCTCAAATCGTTTTCGAGTTATAGACACATAAACACACATTAGGGTGTCAATAATTTCCCAAAGCTAGAATTTTTTTTAGGCCGCCACCTACAGATTTTCTTTCACAAAAATACAGAAATTTTGATTCCGAGTGGATCATTTTTAAATGATATTAAGATCAATCCCGCGGACTTTGAAGTTTGGCATGTATGCAACTTCATATCCCGTCAGGCGAGTCTTAATATCATTTTAAAATGTTCTACTTAGGCTCAAAATTTTTGTTTTTTTGTTAAGTTTTTTTCTAGAGGGCGGCTCGAAAAAAATTTAGAATATGGAAAATAACGGACACCTTAATGAAAATAAATCAGATTATTTTCTCTAAATGTGTCTTTACAGACTTTGCATCTTTCGTTTTTTTTTTTTTTTTTGAGAAACTAAATAATCTTCTCGAACATAACACAAAATACATCGACGATTTTAATGATTTTAAAATCTATAATAATTAGCAAACCGTTGAGATTAATTTCCAGAATAAAATACAATATTTCTAGAGAAAAAAAAATGTATAGGTTTCATTCGGGGACGTTGAAAGAAAAAGTTCCTACTGCATCCTAATAAATATTAATAATAATAAACATTAAAATCATTATAATAATCATTAAAATTGCGGATACATTGATTTTTTTCGCGACACCCCGTAGTGTGACGGAATTCAACGTTGAAGACATTGTAGAAACGTTTAAAAATAAACTTCGCTTCGCGCACAATCTCGCGAAGTTTGTCGGAAAACATGCAGTCGGCGATAATTGCATCGACAAATTCATTTATGCCGTTTTCACATCGTTATCTAAAATGTAATCGTGACTGAAGACCCGTTGAATTTTTACCGAGTCACGCTATCGACACAGCCGACCAATGACACGCAAATTATTTCGCAAACTCGATGGTCGATAAAAGAAAAAAAAAATAACAAATCTTATCTTATCTATATTTTCGAATAAGTTTGCTACACTTTGCTCAGCCATAATCGGGGAAAAGCCGCCGGGTTGAATTTTTATCAGAATAAATAAATACGTTACGGCTTCTTTAAACGTATTTTCGTAGTTCATAAAACGGTCTTGTTTATTATTATTATTTTTATTTTATTTTATTTTTTAATAAATCATTTTGTTTCATTCTTTTTTTTATTTCGTAAATCATTATTTTATTTTTTTAGAGCAGAGGAATTTTTCCAATTAATCCGAAATAATAGTAATAATAATAATAATAATAATAATTATTATTATTATAAAAAATAATAATAATAATAATTATAATTATTATTATAAAAAATAATTATTATTATTATTATAATTATTATAAAAAATAATAATAATAATAATAAGATAATAATAATAATAATAATAATAATAATGAAATAATACGACGGAATAATAATTATTTTTTCGTCTCCGAAATATTAAAATAATTATTATTTTGCAATTTGATTAAATTTTCGAAAAAAAAAAAATCAAATGCAAATCAAAGTTCGTCGAGCTGAGAATATTAAAAGATTAAAAAACAATTCATGTAGAAACAATAAATGGCAAGAGTGGCTAATTATCATTTTTTTTCTTTATTTTTTCAATTCAAGCGAGGAACTGAGAGAAAAAAAAATGTTTGCATCATCGATTGTTCATTCATCGGTTCGTTGAATGCGCGCGATTGTTCGCCGACGTTACAATGCCGATTGTGACGGATCGTCGTTATTCCGGCGAACACCGACAGCGGAAAAATGACCGGTGAATTGTCGCGAGAAAGAAAGAACGAACGAGAATAAGAGAGAATAAAATAATTGCGGGATAAACGCTTGGCTGCGTGGGAAACTTACGGGATTTTAGTTTCGGCCAGTTTTCGCGGTCGAAACGGTCGTCCTCGTACTTAACGTCGGCGTAAGCCAGGATGAACCGAATAGGTTCGGCCAGGGCCTTCACGGGGAAGTACGTGAGCTTGTAGTTAACCATTTTACTGAAAAATGTCGAAAAAAACGATTTTTTTGCAGTTTAAAAAATTAAAATACATACTAGGGTGTCCCTTAAAATGATTATTTTGGATTTTTTATGCTCTTACCCCCTAGAAACATTCAAGGTATATAAAAAAAAATGTGGACCAAATTTCAGCCTTCTACTTCATCGCAAATTCCCGCATTAAAGCCCTTAAAATTAATCATTTAAATAGCATTGGATTTTTCGATGATTTAGTTTTAATTATTTTTTGAAGGTTTTTTTCGATTAAAAAAATATGACCTCTCATCAACATAACATGTGGGCATTCGTTTTGGGTAGCCTGCAGTTGAATTCCGCTATTTTATATTTTAAAAACCGGAAAGGGTTTAATTTTTAGTTATAAAAATATTTTTTTTTTATTTTAATTTAACCCTTTCCGGTCTTCAAAATATAAAAATAGCGGAATTGGACTACAGGTTTCCCAAACTTAATGCCCACATGTGTTTGTGAGAGGTCATATTTTTTTTAAACCGATAAAAACCTTCCAAACATAATTAAAACGAAATCAGTAACACCCTAATACATACTATAATAATATATTGTGTATCAAGGAGGCAACTGAGCACTTTTAACGACGGGCGCCGATG
The DNA here is from genome assembly GCA_963971145.1 of Sussaba pulchella. Lineage (NCBI taxonomy): Eukaryota > Metazoa > Arthropoda > Insecta > Hymenoptera > Ichneumonidae > Sussaba > Sussaba pulchella. The sequence goes on from OZ020170.1 coordinate 2,207,211, forward strand.
TTTTCAGCACGAATCGTAGGCGAGCGCGCGCAGCGCTCTGAACAAACGGTACATAAATCTGATGCATATTGAATAAATGATCAATTTTATTTCATCTCTCAAAACAAATGGAACATAAATAGTATATGTTCTTTGAAAAAAAAATCAGTCTCCTGTTTGCCATTCTTTTGTTCTGCAAAGACGGTAAAAAAAAAATTTCACACCCGCTTGACATAGGCGAGGGGGTGGAATATTTACGTCCTAGGAGTTAAATGTGCACTTTTGGCTACGATCTACCATACGAACAGTCGAGAGTCGCGAAAAGCCCTACGTTGCCTCCCGCCAACACGCACGAAAAAAGCGCCGGAAACATGATTGAGTTATAATAGTACATTATGACACTAGTACGAAAAAAAAATTTTCTGACGAGTGTGAGTTTGCAGAACGAGCCGAAGGCGAGTGTTGCAATCACACGAGTCCCAAAAACGTTTTTTGTACGAGTATCGTACGAATTTTTATGTCACAAGGTGCGTAAATGCGATTTTACGAGAACGAAGTGAGCGTAAAACCGCACTTTTACGCGCGGCGTGTCATAAAATTTATTTTGCGTTCTACGAGTCGAAGGCTTTTTGTTTTTGAATTCTTCTTTGTGTTTTGTTATTTGTACGTTTTCATAGCTTTATCACTTTTGTCTCTCTCCACTCTTTTATGTCTTTTCTCTACAAGCTATCGTCATTAGATTATAATACAGACACATTTGTTTATTGATCTTATCCTTCACCGTTCTGGTAATATTTTCTCCATTGTCGTTTCGTCTGTAGCTCCTACATATTACGATGTTATAAAACATGATAAGAAATGGAAGAAATAAATGTTTTTCTACTTTGAATGGATAAAGAGATAAAACAGATAAACGAATAAATTAAAGATCGCAATAGATTGCCAACATTCGCGGTGAGGTTTTTTACTGGATATATTTTATGAATAATTTATGAACTACGGCCACGAATATTAATCATTATGATGATATATCGAAATTCATCGAACGCTACAATTTCTTGTAAGAAAAAAATATGAGACTATTATAAAAAAGAGAAATAGAGAAGAATAAAGAATACAATAGAGGGATTTATTATCTAAATATAAGATTCTATTTTAAATTGACGATCAAGCAATTATTACAAGTCAGTAAATTAATTATTAATCCAATCAGTGTATCGTGGGGTCGAACTGACCCAGGCAAAAATTTAAAAGTTCCCGAATTTTCCTGCAGTTCATTCGTTTATTGTTATTTTTATAATGAATGAATTCCGGTGTGCATCATCGGAAAGGAAAAGAAAATATGACAATTTGTTTGATATTAGAAAAATTGCATTTGAAACACACACATTTACTCGTGTAGTCCGCGTTAAAACTCCGAGGAGTTTCCGGCGACCGGCGCGTCGTACGAATCATCGCTTGGGAAAATGGTTATGCAACGAGCTGTGCATATAAACACCATGACACATATTCCGATTGCATGAGTCATCCATTTGCAACGACAAACGAATGCGGATGCACTTCAATGGGTGAATGACCGAATATACGATGTTACATAACAAAAATTAAATGAAAACGAAAAAGGAAAAAAAATCAAAACGAAAGAAGATAAATAAATAGAATCACTAAAAAAATGTAATAAAATGTTAATATAACAAATCAATATAAAAGCGGAGTTTATAATAATTATAAAGTCTGCTAATTAATAATAACAATTAACAACAATAACTAACAACAATTAACAACAATAACTAACAACAATTAACAACAATAGCTAACAATAATTATTATAATTATTTTATATTATTATATTTTTATATATTTTATAAAATATTATAATTAACAATTATTATAATAATTATGAACAATAATTATTATAATTATTGTTATTTATAATTTTGAAAAATAATTTTCAGAGAATTGTCTCAATTTAATACGAAACAATTTTCATCACAAGAATTTTCGAATAAATACACGACTATCTCGAACAGAAAATTGATTTAAAAAAATAAAAAGAAAGTCAACAGGTTGTGTATTCTATTTTATCTTGGATCGTAAAAATAGAAGGCAATGTCTTCAAAGATAACCAACAATAATATCGCCGTTTACGATTTTTTGTTTTGTCATATCGCGTTGTTGGGAGGTGATATCTCCCCCCCCCCCCCCCCCCCCGCCAGTCAGTATAGAAAGTTCTTAACCCCACGATTCGAAGATTATTAATAAAAAATTGAGAGAACAAAAATTCAATTCGTTTCCACAGCATCTTGGACGGACAGACTAAAACGAAATTTGATATGATTGAAAATTTAAAAAATCTTAAATATATTTTCGATAAATTATTAAAATGTATAGCAGTGGCTGTAGATTTTCGGGGTTCTATAATCAATTAGGAAACGTTGTGATTTCGGTCTGCCTGTCTGTCTGTCTATATGTCACAGTCTTCTTATTTTCCCATTTATATCCTAATTGACATAAAATTTGGTCTACGAACGTAGATTGTTGACCCAAAACCAGAAATAATTAGAATTTTGAAAAAACAAAAATTTTTTCGGACTCGCCGCCATTTGTTTTCGTTTCACTTCATCATTTTTGACCTCTCGATCTCCTCAGTCCCGAGATATTTGCTTTTAAAGTCGTTATCAGAGCGTCTCCTCCTCTAATTTCTAAACTATCGATGCAAATAATCTAAAAAAGTTCCAGAATTTAGATTTCAATTACTACTTTCAATTAAACGAACTCTGCAGCAAGAATGTCTCATGAACAACTCATGAATAACTCGTTTACGGATGCAAAGTCAAGGTCAAATAGCCGAGCTCTTGATACGTATCATAAACAGTCGAAAAAAGTATGTTTGTGAGAACGGCTATGAAACATAATTGTGTGCCCGACCACCGCGCTCGTAGCCGGTTGTTTTTTGTTCTCTTTGTTCGAGTATGTCGCACCATCTAACGACGATTTGACAACTTGATTGATCTTGAAAAATAACGAATAAGATGGAACAAAGACGGACGATCCAAATTCAGCGAGTTATTTATAGACGAGCTTCAATTATGTTGCGTACAAAATGTACGTCAAAGACTCGGCAACAACCGGCGTACGTGAGGGACCGCTTTAGAATGTTGTGCTACAATTTGTTTCACTGCCCTGAATCGCTACAAGTGCGAGAGAGACAACTGAACCTTCCAAAAGCGCTTTTCTCCGCAGCCGTTAATTTTTTAAACAAAATATAAGAACGGTTGACTGCAGGATTTTAATACGTAAGCAATCGTTCTAATATTTTAGATAATAGTTCGATAGTTGACGAGAAAAATGCTTTACAGTTTTTGTTACCGACCGAGCACCATTGAGCGCTCTAAATTCCGTGAGATTGAGAGCATCGAACGAATACCGGAAATATTATTCGACGAATAATTGATTATTGAATCGAGAGGATTATTTATTTTGTGGAAGAAAAGATGATAATGATTTCAATGTGATATTGAGTCGTGTATGGAGAGCGTACTTACAATTCGACGAATTGACGTTTCGTTGATGAGACTCGAGATTGATGCGGCGACTGTCGCAGTTACTATGGGCTGATGTGCGGCGTACTCTGCCGGGTTGGGTTGTTGAGTGCTGCTCAGTGTTGCCGGATGATACTCGCTCGTCCCCCCTAGATAATCTCGGCATCCTCCTAGGAATCTCTTAAAAAGACCCGGCAAGTCACTGAAATACGCGGGTGGTCAAATGACCGTGATTTTCAAATGCGGCGATGAATTAAACGTCATGATAATGCATCAAAATAGGGATATGGATCGATAATGCTGTAGGAAAAAAACAGATTGAAAAAGATAGAGAAGACGATGAGGGTTGTAATCCCTTTCTAGTTAAGAGGAAGGGTTACGGCTCGGTCGGTAACCGAAAACTGTAATGTATTGTTTGGGGCCCCAATTGTTCTGTCGAAAAAAACTTGGTAGGGTAGACCTGCGGCTCGGAATTTTGCGGTCAACCGTTCTCATCTTTGATCCGAGATATTAATTGTGACGACAAACAACGGTTTGCCATGATTGCAGCTATCTCTCTCGCACTCACCGATGTATCCCATCGCCTTAAGATGGAAGACTACATCAGCGAGTGCAAGAGAGATAGCTGCAATCACCCCAACACGTTGTTTGTCGCCACAATTGTTCTGTTGAATAAGACAATTGGGGCCCCAAACAATTGATTACAGTTTTCTTTTACCGACCGAGCAGTGTCCCATCACCTTAAGGTAAGCTGATACATCGACTGGGTCACCATGAGTGCGAGTGACATAGCGCCATGGGCGGTTACGGTGGAAGGAGAGAGAACGAGAGAAATATGTATCACATAACCTTAAGGTGAAGTACATCGCCGTCGGTAAGTAGATTTACCAAGAATTATGTCTAAATTAACAAATATTCTGCAGTACTTCACGCTTAAACGGATGAACGAAATCCGATGAAAATTTGATGGATCTATGAAGAATCGATCGAGGATCAACTTGTATTTCTCGTTTTCGTCTCTGTCGATTGTACTTTTCTCGTGCAACGATAATTTTGCATGGATAAATTACCGTCAGATAATTACCGATTAATCAGAACTTAGCGATCTAGAATTAGAGATTTAGAATCGAAATCCCGTTAGTATTCCTGATGGAAATATGCATTTCAGATTTCGATTATTTTGTTACAAAATTTTAGATTTTTACGGGAATTCGTCGAATTTTCTCAGAATGTATCATATTATATTAAAAATTGATCTTTCTTATAACAATTTGTCGTTTTTTCATCGTCAATTGGAATCCCATTACTTTTCAATGAACAATGGATAACTTTTGACATTTTTCTGACAAAAATTGTCCAATTTTTGCCGCGTATGATCATTTACTGATTTGACCTTATATGGCGCATTTTGTTATAATATGTTGACATGATTCTGAAATAAGTTCTCGTATTTCAAGAAATTACGCGATATTCTGACAAATATTTGCGAATTTTGTAATTTTTTGTAATTTTCTGCAATTATTTAACGATTTCCGTTGAATTATAAGATTTCGATTTCCATCAGGGATGAATCTTTATTTTTTCATTTCTTCGGATTTTTCTGTATACATTTTGCAATTCACATTTTTAAGGCACAAAATTTGATATTTCCAACTCTGTACAGTAGTATTATTGGGATATTTTCGGAAAATCGAGAAAACATTAATCCTTTAAAAGTTAATTCATTTCCTCAAACATCTGCTTCCCAATTGATCCGTGGTAGATAAATAGCACGAAGATAACTTAAGCGCGCCCCCTAACGGCGGCGTCATCAACTGTCCAGCGAATGGGGAAAAAAGCGAACCAATACAGATGAGCTCCGTTCGTATGTTCGGTCGGTAATGTAGAGAGCACTCGATTCTAGAGCTTACAGAGCCATCTGAATTGTTTCTCGAGAATCATCGAAATAAAATAAATAAAACATACAAGAAAACGTGGTTGTTGCGTGATGTCGCCACTGGGTTGTTGTTTTTACGTCGTACCACGTGTTTTTGACTTTTCCGTTCACTTACGTCGTTCTTATAGACTACTTCATTCTAGTCAATTATTATTGGTAGAAACAATTTGAAAAAATATTTCCATTGGTTTGGAGAATTATATACAAATATATTTGCTGTATTTTTGCATTTGACCTTTTTATTGAGGTTATGAAACAGTTAATCCCGTGCAATTGTGATTAGAGGTTAGATCTAATCGTACAACAAAATAATACAATATTTAAAAAACTATTTCAGTTACACAAACTCTCAAAATGGTAAGTTATTGCTAGAATAAAATATTCTCATATTATTATCGTTTCTTTTTTCTTTTTCTTCTGTTAATTGAAATTTTATTATTTTGTAAATTAGTCGACGGTGCTGAAGAGAGAATTGGCGAAAGCGAAAAAAATGATTCATCCTAACAGTAGAAAATCTATCGCCATTGCAAGAAAATCAAAAAAGTAAGTATTTACGTCTTATTGTCTACATTTTCAGATTGGCAAATTACATTGCATTTAATAAAATAATCTATGTCGTTATTTTTATCTATTTCTGTTGCTTCTAATTTTTACACTATTTTATATATTTATTTATTTTATTTTTGACAGAATATCTAACAGGACGCAGGCGAAACAGGCCGGTTCGATGAAACGTGTGCTGGTGATGGAAAAAATGGTGTGGATGCAAGACAACATGGTTCCGAACGTTTGTCCCTACACTCCGGAGCTAACTGCTGAGCTTCTTGAAAAGTAAGCAACGAAACTTGTAAATCGCTTCTTCACTTTCTCTCCGATCGCTCGAATTGCTTCTTCGACGCTGTCATTTCGGTCGACCGGTTGAAAAAAAAACAGTTGAGTCGACGTAAAAGTTCAACGGTGGAATTTGGACGGATTCTCAACCGTTCGTCTTCGAAAATCAACCGTCCTGCGTTGAACCGCGTTTAAACAACCGTCGAATCAACCATTGGGATTTTTTTTTACGGTCGACTTAATAGTTGTAAAGCTGTCCAAATTCAACCGTCGATATTTTTGGTTGACTTAAGTCTAGTTACCAAAATTGCTAGGGAAGTCTCTTGAAATCAACGTCAGATTTTGAAAAATATATATCTTCTTAGATACCTCGCACGTCACGACGAGGAAATTGGTTTCATAGCTGAGAAGAACAATGTTGCGGGTAAGAAAAATAAGAGCCACGCAAGTCGAGCCGATGTCTTGCGCATGACCAAAGAACGCGAAAGAGAAGAGTACGACACTTGTGGAATAGGTAATTTAAACGAGCTATTTCAAAAAGGAAATCTTCATTAAAAAATAGGGAATATTCAATGATATCTCGGTTATTTAACGTTTCGCAATTGAGATTACGTTTCACGTTTGGATGTTTTGATTCGGATAGAAAATCGTCTATAAATCTCTTTGATTTCTATCTACAATTTATTCTACTTTTTTTAAAACTATATTTATGGAATTTTCGGTGAGAGTTCATTCGTGTTATGTCGACGGAAAAATTCTAAATATAAATCGATGTATTGATTAAATTGAATTTGTAATAATAATTATAATCGTAATTTTAGATTTATTTTCGTAATATTTTTATAGATGTGAATCTATAAAAATAAAATAATATACGATTTTATTCTGTGTCTTTTAATATTTATTAAATAATAATAATAATAAACATAATAATAATAATAATAATAATGAAAATAAAAATAATAATAATAATAATAATAATAATAATAATAATAATAATAATAATAATAATAATAATAGTGAAAATAATAATAATAATAATAATAATAATCTTGAATAATTTATACGCAAAACAAAAGTTTTTTCGTATATAAACCGAAAAAATATTTTAATATCCCAATAAATGAAATAATACGAGATATTAATATAATATTATTTCAATACTTTATTTTTATAATTCATCTAATATTGTGTTGAGCTTTGTAATATTTTATTGCAGAAATTGTGAACATATTGATAGCGGCGCAATGCACGATGCTGAGAAAGTGGGATGGCGACGTGCGTTACCTTCCCAATTTCGTTTTTCGACGTTTCGGTAAAAAGCACCTGCAAGAAGCGATTCAACGCAACGCGAAGATACCAAAAAATGCGGCGAAATCGAGCAAACAGTCGACGGTTCTCACAGATTCGATTGTCACGACTCCAATGGACGCGGAATAATAAAAACTAATTTTTTTGAATGTTTTTCTATCTTGTTCTTTCGTTTTTATCTTCCAGGGAATGGAAAAAAAAATTCACTGATTAATTTCTGGTGGCACTTTTTCAAATGTTTCTTGGTGTTTTTTTACCTCTGCTTATTTGTACAATTGTCAGAGATGTTCGGGGTGGCGAATGCTATTTATTTCGCCAAGTTTATAATATTTTCCGTTACGTCAACGACACGAACGCTTCGTATTTGGTTTATGTTTTCGTTTTCATTTCTTTATGAATTTTTCAAAACACGTAGCGATTTTATTTATCCCGAATGAACTTTTCGTACATCATTTGAAATGTTTGAAGCATGTTTTGTCATTTTTTTAACCGCTTCCGACGAATAGTTTTTTCACAATCGTTTTTTGAAACCGGATTGGATGGAATTTGACAGTTTGAAGATGAAGAGCCCACAACAAGGTTCAAATAAAAAAAAAAATTTGTGTTGTTTCGTAAGAAATTATCGACGGAAGTTGCAATCGGATTTCAAAGGTCTGCACGTCATTTTAAGCGGTTCTTTAAGAGCTTTCAAATGGAACTAACCGAATCAATGTACCTATAAAATTGGCGGAGCTACGATTTTTTTAATGGAAACTTTTCGTTCTTCCCATGTTAATCAAATGGGAAAACTAGAAAAATCTTGCGCTACCCCTAAAAATGGTCCGATCGGGCTCATCTTTGGACACGATTCTCTTGATGAAAAATACTTAGGCGTGAATGTATTTTGATTGAAAGAAAAAAAAAGTTTTCTTTCCAAGCCGGCCTAGTATATATTGACCACGAGTATTAATAAAAAAATTTCAACTTATAGTTTGCTTGAAAAACTTACGAAAAATACACTTTCGTCCCGCGCTCGAACCGTGGTGTAGGGCCTTAAGGGTGAGACCACTGAGACAGTCGAAAAATCCGACCTTTTTTTCGACCGTCTCTTGGCCGGCTCTCTTCATTCTTTCCATTTGATGGACTTATTTTCGCAGAATACGGATTTAATTCTTGTTTGTGAACATTGTTTTTGGATCATGTACTTCCTCATAAAAGATGGCGGCTCGGGACAAAGTAAGTTGGCTAAATGCAAGATAAATCGTCACACAGTTTCCGGCGGAAAACATGGCGGAGATCATCAATGGTTGATGGCGTCGCGGAGGCTTTTTGTTTAATTCACAAAATGGCGCCCACTTGAAACAAAAATATTGGTTCCTGCCTTCGGAAGGGTTTTGATCCAAACGAATAATAAATGTACAGGAGCGAAAAAAAACCGTCAACGGCTTTATACAAAGTACAATGAAGAATGCACGTACTATAATTATAGATCGATATCTCGAAACCTTATTCTTCTCACTGTAGCCCGCCATTTTGTAAAAATTCCAAGGCTGCGTTCGGCTATTCAGACCAAAATAATCCGAATCTTTACGTTATTTCCCTGTTCTTTAAATAACTTCAAATAAATTTTTAAACAAAATTTTCACAGCTTGCCTTCAAAGTTTCAAACTTTCTCCACAAGGCAATCGATTTATTATCCATCCCCTCCAATTTTTCTCCAGTCAAGGAACTAGGAACCATGAAAAAACTTGTAACGAATCAAACGATCGAAAAAATCATTCGATCATCGGATTAAAAACGACGTTTCCGAATTTATTTATCATGCGTGTGGGAATAAGTAGGCTGATGTTTTGATTATTCGTAAATTCATTATCAACGAACGGTCGTTGGGTTCGTCCAGCCTCCGGGCGAATCGCGTTCTCCTGACCCAAATTCGTTCGAATCTCGTCCCGCTCTTCGACGTTCCGTCCTTCGTCGTTTCGTCTTGTAAATCCGCGTTCCTCAATAATTCCCCGACACCGCCGAGACTCGCCTTTCGAGTGAAAACTCGACGAGCAACTCTCAATCATTCATAATTCGTACCCTTAGCCCGGCAACGATGCAGCTGCGAGACCGTCGTGTACTTCGGGTTCTAGGTTGACCGGTCTCTTTCGTTACATCGACGTTTAACGTTGCATCAGAACTTATTTAGGTTATTTATTCAATAATAATAATAATAATGATATTTCTATTAATTGATATAAGAATAATATATTAATGTTGTTGATTATCATTATCATCACTGCCACTATGAATAATTATTTTAATTTTTTTTAGAATTCTATTGCGGTAATTATATTGAAAATAATAATAATAATAATGATAATAATAATAATGATATTTCTATTAATTTATATATAAATAATATATTATCATTATTATTAATTATTATTATTATCAGTACTACTATGAATAATTGTTTCAATTTTTTTTAAATTTTATTGCGGTAATTATATTGAAAATAATAATAATAATAATAATAATAATAATAATATTTGTATTAATTGATATAAGAATAATATATTATTATTATTATTAATTGATATCATCATCACTACTACTATGAATAATTATTTAGATTTTTTTTAGTATTCTATTGCGGTAATTAAGTAGAAAATAATAATAATAATAATATTTCTATTAATTGACAGAATAATAATATATTATTATTGTCATTAATTATTAATATCATATATATATTATATAGGTAATTATTATTATCATATATATGCTGAAAATAATAATAATAATAATAATAATAATAATTATTATTATTATTATTATATTTCTATTAATTTATGTAAAAATGATATATTATTATCGTATTAATTATTATTAACATCACTACTACTATGAATAATTATTTAAATTTTTTTAGAATCCTATTGCGGTAATTATGTTGAAAATAATAATGATAATAATAATAATAATAGTAATAATAATAATAATCATAATAATGAATAAACGAATAAAGGATCAATAAATGATTGAATTATTACTGCTATATAATAATTAAATTAGCATTTAGACAATTATTATTATATCAATCTGCAATTAATTAAATTATTATTAAAATTATTGTTATATGATAATTTCCTCGTGCAATTGTGATAATAATAATGATAATAATTGAAATAAATAATAAAGAATCGGTTAATAATTCAATGATTGTAATATAATCATTGAATTATCAATTTACTTATTGATTTCTGACAATCTCCTCCTGCAATGGTCATGAAATTAATGATAATCATTAAAATAGACAATAAAGGATCAATTCACAATCCAAATTTCCGTAAGTAGATTATTATGTCATGAATTAAATAATTAATTTACTCATCGTTATAGCATGATAATTTCCTCCCGCGATGATGACAACAACAATAATCATTTTCATTAATTCATACCATAAAAATAAAATAAATGTCCTAACAAATTCGATTAATTTTGTAAATCGTCATATCCACGAATAATTTTCCACCGATCGTTGCCACAAGATGCTGCACCCAATCACCGACATCGTGAAATCGTCATGCATTCGACCATTCAATAATTCAATCGTCCAAGAATATTATTTTTAAATACGAACGTCGATTAAATACAATCATCGAATTATTTATCGGAATATTCATCGGAATATTTATTCATTACGATCGCACGGGAACGATGAAATTCCTGCATACGGTACAGATGAGAGGATGACGAGACTCTCGGTTGTCCGACTGCGAAGAATTTCTCTCCGGACTATAAGCGCGCGGGTCTTAAGGGGAGGGAGATCGTGTAGCGAGTAGTGAAAGTTAGCGAGGCTGGCGGTATCGTTGCTCGCGAGATCACGAGACTCGCTGAAAACCTTCGAGAGGCTGTAACGCAAAGATGTAAGATCGTTCAAACGTTCGAGAAGCCAGTAGCCGAGGATTGTCCCTGTTTGGGTTGGGCGAAATAGCTTTGACTCTCGAAACTTACTATTTTCACTTCGAGAAACGCTTACGAAGTGGAATTCCGATGGGTCACGGATCAAATTGACACTTGAGAGACATTCCATCGTGACGATCCTCAAAATTAATTATTATTTATTTATTATTATTAATAATTATTTAATTTTTTTGTTATTTATTATTTATTATTATTTTTTTAATTTTTTTTATTTTATTATCTATTATTTATTTATTTATTTTTTTCATTATTATTTATTATTTATTGATTTATTTTTTTCATTATTATTTATTATTTATTGATTTATTTTTTTCATTATTATTTATTATTTACTTATTTTTTTTCATTATTATTGTTTTTTTTATTATTTTTTTTTTGTTTTTATGAATTTATAACTAATTAATAATTATTTTTATTATTTTTATAATTTTTTCTTCTACTGCATGAGATTAATAATGGCTCTGATTTTTTTTGTTTATCAAAATAATTAAACCACTGTGAAAATAATGATTTTATATTTTTTTTTCGTTGTTCAATTTTTGAACGAATGTTTTTGACGGATGCAAAATGGCGCCTGATACTGGAATATCCGAGTTCTTTAAAATAGGTATGAAGGTAAAATTCAAATATGAAAAGAATTTGTAATGTCCTCGATTTTTATTGAATGTCATTGAACTTTTTATTACCTCTGAATTTGAGTTTGTTTGAAGACGTATATTATTAGAAATAATTCTACGAGAATGTGCATCCCAGTTTCGTTGAGAATTATATATATACATTCGTCTATACGCAGTAGTTTTTTTTCTAACTGATTCCAACATGAGCAAAAAACGATTATTGAAACAATAATAAAAGATTTAACATTTCCGATTGATTTTCTCGACTTTCACTTTCGATAAATACTTAACACGACCTGCAAATGTCCTGGAAATTGACCTTGAATGACCCAGAATTTAGTACAAACTTTCTACTAGACACCATGAATTGACAATTGACAGTTTAGAATTCAGTGTCGGATTTGGCCTCATTTTTCGATCATTTTTTTTGTTCGGAAAAACGTTATTTTACAGACACAATTTTACCTATCAACTGTAAAATTGACAACGCTTTTCAACCCCCTTAAACGTATTTCCCAAAAATGACAAGACACGTACTTGTCTACTTTCTAAAAAACAACGGCAATAACAAATTTTATGTACGTCTGTAAAATTTTCGGCTTTTGGAATCTCTTATGTGCACTTAAAAAAAATTGACTAAGCTTTCCTATCCCCTTAATTCTATTTTCGCAGAATTGGGAGCGGCGGATTTCTCTGTTAAAGAGATTTTATTCACTTGTTACAGAACAACCGCAATAGCAAATTTTATGTCTGTAAAATTTTCGACTTTCGAAATATTTGTGCCCTAAAAAAATTGACCAGATTTTGTAACCCCTTAATTGCATTTTCGGAGAATGTCAAAAACCGTATTTCCGTGTTAATGAAATATCATTCACTTGTTGGAAAACAACTGCAATAGCAAATTTTATGACTGTAAAATTATCAAATTTTAGAATATTTGTGCCCTAAAAAAAATTGACCACGATTTTTCGTCCCCTTAACTGTACTGTCAGAGAATGTTAAGACACGTCTCCATTTACTTATTATATATAAATTACCCCGTTTTCCCATCCCCTTAACGATGCAATATCCAAAAATCCTTTCTTAGTCGACGCCTACGTCATTAAATCAATGTAGTTTTCGAAAATTAAACGTTCCTAGGCGTTAAACGCTGCGATTCAGGGACGTAGATGAGTCAGTCGACTAACCTATGGCACTTTCTTTCGTATACATACATATAGATTGTGTTCGAAATCTTCATTGGCAAATATTACGTTTGCAAAATCGTCGACACGATGAACCGTTAGCAGTACATAAAATCAAAGCGTATCGAAGATTGCGCGAATGTTGGTCTCCAGTGTAGACAGCCGTATATACATTTATTACATCAGGGTGGTTTTTGATTGGGTTGTTTTAGAATTTTCATAGGGACGGCTCAGAATTCAATTGACAATACAAGAACAAACATTTTAAGCTTGATTCTAATTTTCTCGTTCAATTCTAACTATTCCCTTTGACTTGGTGAAGTTTCCTGATTGGAATTCATGCAATTTTTTCAGCTTCCAGTAATTATATTGGCACAACGACTGGATTATTCCTGGAAAAATGAGATATCGTGGAAAATTAATGGGTGTCAACTCTACTTTTACGAGAAAAAAATGTACATCTATGGGTCATCTCATGCCACGTTTACACGGTTTTGACGACGATTAATATCTAATTTTATTCAAATGATCTTGAAATAACTAGAATATTCGATATTCTTAGGGGCCCATTGATTGAATTTATTTAAAAAGGCTATTTAGGGTGTTTTACGTACATTTTTGGAGGAATGAAACCCCAAGACTTTCAAATATTCTAGTTATTTCAAAATTATTCGAATAAATCGGATGATAATCGTCAGAGGAACGATGAATACCTGGCATGAGATAACCCATATATTTCCATGGTTTTCGTGAAAGGAGGATTCATACCCGTCAATTTTTTTATGGTATTGGATTTTTTCAAAATATTTCCTAAAGCTTAAGAGAAGTTTTTCCGAAAAAAAAATTATCTCTCGTTTTATTTATAAAAAGTTAACGAAAATCGGACCGAAAAACCTCAAAAACATTTTTTAATCCTTACCATTTGCCCAAAAAAAAGAGAAAAAATTATTTCCTGGAGTTTAACGGTTTTAGAACGACAATCAATCACCGGTTTCGATTTCGGATCGTTTTTCGGGAAATATCCTGCCTACCGCAAAAAAATTGAATCCGATTGCAACTTCGGCGACAATTTTGTTTTTCCATAAAAAGTTATCGACGCAAGTTGCAATCGGATTCCAAATGTCGGCATGTCATTTTAAGCGGTTTTTAAAGAGCTATCAAATGGAACTAACGGCATCGACGTAGCTATAAAATTCGCGGAGCTATGATTTTTTGAATCGAAGTTTCGTGTTCTTCCCACGTTAATCAAATGGGAAAACTTGAAAAATCATGGCCGACCCGTAAAAGTGGTCCGATCGGGTTCATCTTTGGGCAGAATTCTACGGATGCAAGATACTTTGAAGTGAATGCTTACCATTTGAAATCGGCATCATTTTTTCTAGCCACCCTAAGAAATTGCTTCAATTTCTATATCAATTTTTAAGAGTGTATCAGTGATACAGAAATTGTTTCAGAGGGCCCTAGACAAAACCATCAGTTTCCATTTGAAAATTAAAAAAAATAAATAAATAAAATTTTAAAAAATAAATAAATTAATTAAAAAAAAAAAATTAAAAAGTTAAAAGTTAAAAGTTAGTTTAAATTTGAAATTAAAATTCATTTTAATTCATTTTAGTTTTTTGAATGATATTAAAATCTGAGTGTTTTCGTTATTTTCATATATCTTCCCTATTAAATTCAACTAAAGAGTCAAATTTCTAACAGCATCTCATTTGATACTAAGCCGATCTCCTGGCAGCTGTAGGCACAAAAAAAAATTTGTTACTAATAATAATCCGTCTTTAATTCAAAATAAAGGAAAAAAAAATATCAGAAGTCAAATGAGGGGGATCTACCACTCATCCTATAATGCTCATCTATTTCCCAGAATTTTTTCTTCTATCTAAGCTGACTATTTCAAGTGTGGCCCGTTGGAAAATCAAAAAAACTTTTTTTTTTTGAAACACCCTAATATACACATATAGCGTAGCGATGGCACAGTAATGGCAGATGCTCCGTACGACGGTAAACGCGATATTAGACGAACCGTAGTGGATCGCACCCGATGGTGCATAGCCGAGATCTAACGGTTTGAAAAGTCTTCGTAACTCGGCACAATTGCATTTTCAATTCCCCGCCCCTCTCACTCTTGCTCTCCCTTTATATATATATATTAAGGTGGTCCTCGGTGGGAGTATTGACGAATTTCGACGAGTGCACCCCCCAGATAGGTTCGAAATGAATTTAAAAAAATATGTGCAAAACCCCAGCACTGTAGTCCAATGAGAAGACGTGCCTGTAAGCTCGCTTTGTTTCCCATTTGAATAAAATGGGATTTTCAGACTAATTCAGTAATTATTTTTTCGTGTTGTCCCTAAGCACGGAAAAAATTCTTTGTTCACACAGATCTATTGTTAATGGGTATAACTACTCGTACATTTTTTTTACAGGACCTCGCATGTATCAATTCGCCGTCGTGTATAATAAAAGGGGGGTGGGGGAGCGTAAGGGTTGTGATAACGCGTTGTAAAAAATTTTACACGTAGATATACCAATTAAGAATAGATTTATATGAATAATATTTTTTTTCAATGCTTAGGAGCACTTCCAAAAAAATAATGACTGAATTAGTCTGAAAATTTCATGTTATTCAAATGGTAAACAGAACGTGCTTACAGGCGCGTCTTCTCATTGGACTACAGTGCGAGGGTTTTGCACATATTTTTATTTATTTATTTCGAACCTATCTGGGGGGTGCACTTGTCAAAATTCGCCAACACCCCTATTAAGGTCCACCCTAATATATATATATATGAGGTAGTCCATACCAAATTGACAAGGTTTTTCCCTGACCCCTTTCGATTCAGCTAATTATTTTATATTTTTTTGTACCAACTAAATGGAGTATTCACGATTTTTTTCAATTTTTTTTATCGAACGGTTCAAAAGTTATGATTTTTTTTTCGAAATCGTATCTTTTTTTCTTCAAACGCTCGTAACTTAGGAAATAATGGCTCAACTGAAATTTTTCTTTCTTTTCGAATGTTGGGTTTTTGTCCAAATTATTTTGGAAAAAAAGACTCGACAATTTTAAGTTCTTTTTTTTACCTCTATTTTTGCATTTTTGAGTTTTACAAATTTTTTTCGAACTGTATGTCATATTTGATTTCTTTGAAAGATTTATATGTTGGAGTACACGTAATTTAACGTATTGTCTGTAAGTTTCATGATAATATTCGGCCCCATTCTTTTTTTATTAAATTTTTAATGTTTCAAAACCAAATTTTATTGGTTTATAGGAGCCTAATTTTGAAAAACTTTGGAAATACTGTTCTATAATTTATAATTTTGAAATGTTTTCAAATTTAGAAAAAGTTTTCTAGGAAAATTGTTATTTTTTTTTCAATTTGATCCCCTATATCTGTCAAACAATGACTATCCCGTGCTTCAAATTCTATGATCATCAAATTTGAAAAAACAAAACAACAATTTTTCAAAAAAAACTTTCTCTAAATTTGAAAACAACAAAACAATATATTTCCTTTGTTATTCTACTTTCAAAAAATAGTAACTCGACCAATTTTCGGCACATTCGAGTGAACCATGCTTCAAAATTATGAATTATAGAAAAGTGTTACCAACATTTTAAAAAATTGGGCTCCTACAAACCAATAAAATTTGGTTTTAAAACATTCAAGATTTAATTAAAAAAAAAAGGGGCCGCACATTATCATGAAACTTACAGACAATACGTTAAATTACGTGTACTTTAACACATAAATCTTTCAAAAAAATCAAATAAGACATACAGTTCAAAAAAAATTTGTAAAACTCAAAAATGCAAAAATAGAGGTCAAAAAAAGAACTTAAAATTTCCAAGTATTTTTTTTTCAAATAATTTGGACAAAGACTCAACATTCATAAAGAGAGAAAAATTTTACTTAACCCATTATTTCCTAAGTTATAAGTGTTTGAAAAAAAAAGGATACGATTTCGAAAAAAAAATCATAACTTTTGAACCGTTCGATAAAAAAAATCGAAAAAAATCTCGAATACTCTCTTTAGTTGGTAAAAAAACATATAAAATAATTAGCCGAATCAAAAGGGGTCAGGGAAAAACCTTGTCGATTTGGTATGGACCGCCTCATATATACGTGGTTCATTCCGACGCAGTTACGGCCAAGCCGCGTTCATCTCCGTGGCTCATCTCGCGGCTGGCGAACAACCATAAGCACCGCAGATGCATCGGTCCAGCGGTGCATCCGCGCACCGACGGCACAATCAACAGTTTGCGGTTCGAACGTCGTTCGCGAGCACCTGCGACAACCGCGGGGACACCCGGGATCCCCGGGATTAGTTGGCAGTCCCCGTAGACCATTCACTCGACTACGAAACGATGATTACGAATTTGCCGTACTACAAACGAGACACGTAGTCGTTTGTAATACGATCGATGGACGAGCGTGCTGTGGGTGGGTGGATGGGTGAGGTTGGATCGTATTAAGTTTATCGGCGAGCCAGCCCATATCCGCTAACTCGAGCTTCCCGTTTTGATTGGAGTCGTTCTTTTTTTTTTTAATGGTATAAACCACACACGTGGGGGTTTTTGTTCGATGGTGATTTATTGGAAGCAAAACTTTAAAAAAAAAAATACTTTTATGACACGCTGCGCGTAAAAGTGCGGTTTTACGCTCACTTCGTTCGCGGCAAAACGCATTTGCGCACCATGTGACATAAAAATTCGTACGATACTCGTACGAAAAACGTTTTCTGGACTCGTGTGATTCCTTCGACTCGTTCGAAGATCTGCAGAAGGTTTGTAGATCGCCTTCGGCTCGTTCTGCAAACTCACACTCGTCAGAAATTTTTTTTTCGTACTAGTGTCATAATGTACTATTTTGTTCCAAGGATTTTTTTAATGTGTGTTGATAATTGCGATGGGGGTATTAGAAGGTACTTTTCTAGACGCGGTTAAAAAAAAATGAAGCATATATTGAAAACACTTTTTTACAGATTATTTATGCACATGGTTAAGTATATGTAAGAAATAATCAGAAATATTAACAAATGGCGGAGATATTACATTATAAAGCAATGTATTTTTTTTTTTGCGCGCGCGCGTTGATGGTGAAAGTTCTCGGCATCGATGTGGGTGTCTGAAAAAATAAATGAACATATTTATAATTGCATGATGAATGTATCTTCAGTGTGAATCAACAATATTATTTTAAAAAAAATTATTATAATAAAAATTCGAAACTTAACATTTTTTTACTCAATTTTCTGTTGGTATTTTATTTTTTATATTTTTTTTGTGTCATTGAAATTTTTGTTTCTGTGGTTCACACGATAGGTGATGATACTAAGAATTTGTTGTAAACATTTCGAAGCGATCTGAAAAATTTTGTCGTGTATTTGTGACGTTACAAAAATTCTACGTGCCAAATTTTACAATAATTCATAGTACCGTCACTTTACTGGGAAGTTCCAAAAAAACGCTTGCGACAGGAAAAAAAATGAAAATCCCCCTAAAAAAACAGTTCGTTATTTAACTTTTTTCGTGTTTATGTGAGATTACAATAAATCTACATGCCAAATTTCAAATGAAATCATTGTACAGTTTCTCTCCTAGCAAATTCGAAAAAAACGTCATTCTATAAAAAAAAACACCCCTTAACAAAAAAGAAAACGTAATTTTTTTATGATGCTTAATAAATTCGGCCTTTATTTATTATATTAGAAAAAGAAACATTTTGTCATAGCTACGTGAAATGACAAAAATGTTGCAACGACATTTGAAATTTATCCATCATATAAATTTCTTTTCAAATTTTCAAAATTTTCGAATAAATCAGTTGCATAGTTTCTTCACTAGAAAATTCCAAACAGCGATAATTTTAACAAAAAAAAAACAACCAAGAAAGGAAAATCTCTTCTTAAAAAAAAAAAATTAATAAAATAGGAAAAGTAATTTTTTACGACTCTCGACAAATTTGGTCAACTTATATATCTTAATGTGTTCGCGTGTTGAAGAGCGCTTATGCATTACTCGGAACGGAATGCAGTCGCGATAACGAGACCCGCATCCAACATTCGCTTTGAACGTACTTTCCGTTCTGTATATTACGAGCGTGTCGAAGAATGATAATACCGGAAGTAGGTAAAACCAGGAATTTTTACAATTACGCGCACTTACTCGAGCCGCGCATTATTTTTCATAATTCACTTTCGTGAATTATTAAAAACATGAATTTACTTCCTTTCTTCGTTCCGGAGATATCACTTTCAGTTTTTTTGATTCCCGTCACTGAAATATTCAACAAAATCTTTATTTTTTCACAAAATTAGTCGAAATTTTATCGAATTATTGGAAATATCAACGAAGTTTCCAATATTTCTCAGGATTTCATCGAGAAGTCTTCGAATTTTGGCTATTAATTTCATTTCGATTCGAATGAAATACAAGAACAATAATTTGAATTCATTGCCATTTTAAGGGGTTAGACCAGTCTATGATTTTCGAAAAAACGATTATTTTTCTTCAAATGGTTCTTTAGGACCTCAAAAATAATATCCCAGAAGATTATGGCCGGGAAAAATCTCTAAGTACTCGGTTTTAGAATTTTAATACAAGACCGTCTGGTCCGCAGCGACCGCAGCCCAAAACTTCAAACGCGTTTATCTTAAAACTGCATTTTTCAAGTTGGCCGGAAACATAACTCAAACAATTTTAAACCGATTCACTTGAAATTTTAAATGTATCTTTGAAAATACATTGTCTATAGAAGTGCGTAGGATTTTTTATCTATATTGCATAGTTTGATTGTTATTGCCAATTTTCTGACGATTTTTTAGGCAAATTTTTTACTTTTCACTTCAGAAGTGCGCTATTTGGCCAAAAATCAATATATCAAAAGAATCCTACGTACTTCTATAGCTGTTGTCATATATAATTGAAAAAAATACATTGGCTCATCATAATTCAAAAATTACAGGAGCTGTTGGTCCGGCTGTGGACCCCAAAAACAACGACGTCACCGGAAAAACGCTGCACAGTCGCCATTTTGAAATTATTCCCTTCAAAAAAATTATCGTATACAGTCACTGATATGTATAAAAAACACCCTTTCTTGTAATCTCGATTTATCTTCTAGTTTTCTTAAAAAAAAGGAATCACCAAAAAAGCCTACTTTTTCGACCTCCAGAGTGGCCTAACCCCTTAAATACGCTCAAAAATATTATCGATTACTATAACACCAATTAACACGTGAATCGTCCAAATAATTCTGCTCGATCATGTTTCGCAAATTCGTTGAATCAACCCTCAAGAAAAAAAACCAAAAAAAACCCTAATAAAACAGATTAATAAAACAATCGGATAAAGTAATCGAAGGGATCGATTCGGCCCGACGTACTCACCGCAAATACAACGACGACGAACTTGTCGCGCTTACGGCAAGACCCGCCCGAACGGCACATGTCCAGCGCGCCCATAACACACATGTGATAAAAAATAAATAAAAAAACTACCGATCGAGAGAACGGACGTCGTCTACTCGTCGACTGGGAACAGATCCAAGTACAGACGGTACGTACTTGTACGTATCTTTGATACCAACATTCTACGGTGGAGATGCCGCGAAGACGTTTGTGGAAAAAGATTCTCCCTTCCCCCTTGCCCCTTTTGCCCCCACCTTTCTGGATAAGTGCGACCCCGTCGAGACTAACGCGGGGTCTCTCGTGGCCACACGTCGGGCGAATGTAGGTCCTTGGGTCGCCACCTATAATACCGAGAGCCACTCTACCTCGGGGCCTCTGACTCTACACGGCTATGTATGGGCCCAATCGTCCCGTTTCGTCCGACCGAAACCCTTCTTTCCCCCCCCCCGATATGGTCCATGATTTTTCTTTTAGTATCTTTTCGATCCTCGGAGCTCACTGATTTTATTTTATTTAAATTTTTAACATATTAAATTTAAAAAAAACAATAAAAATTAAAAATTAAAATAACAATCAAAATAAATAAAAAAAATAAAAATAACGATAAAAATTAAAAATTAAAAATAACAATAAAAATAAAATATAAAAAATTAAAATAACAATAAAAATTCAAAATAAAAAATTAAAATGACAATAAAAATTAAAAATTAAAAAAATAATAAAAATTAAAAATTACAATAACAATAAAAATTAAAAATTAAAATAACAATAAAAGTTAAAAATTAATATAACAATAAAAATGAAACATTTTGTTTCAATCATTTCTTCGACCCCTTCTTCCCGTCCCCCAACACCGTCTTTCGTTTTTTTCAAAGAGGTCACTGCAATTTCGCAAATTTTTAATTGGTTGAAATTATTTTCTCAGATACTTTATTGAAATCAAAGATTTATTTTTATAAAATTGAAATGGGGCTCGTTTTCCTAATATTTTTTTTTTGTTTTTTTGGAAATTTGAAAGATATCCTTATTTCTCAAAATTTCAATATGGTTTCCTATTTTGAAAAATATAGAATAATGAAATTTCTTGCGCAAAAAAATCGATTATTCGATTATTTTAGATAGCCCATCGATTTTTTAATTCTTTTTTCATAAAATAAAAATAGTATAAAATAATAAAAAAATCGATTGTCTATCGAAAATAATCGAAAACTCCATTTTATACAAGATAGATTTCATTTTTCTTTTTTTCAAATAGCAAACCATTATCATATATTGGAATTTCGAAAAAAATCGATTTTTTTTTCAAATTAAAAAAAAAATAAATAAAATATTAGGAAACCGACCCCCATTTCAATTCTATCGACAAAAATCTTCAATCCCGATAAAGTATCTGGAAAAAAAATTCCATCCAATTAAAAAATGGGGAAATAGCAGTTACCTCTTGGAAAAAAAGAAAGGGGTTTTGGGGGGAGGAGGTAGGAGGGATCAAAAAAATCTGAAAAAAAATCCCTGAGCTCCGAGGGTCCGCAAGATACTAAAAAAAAATCATCGACCACATCGGGTGAACGGAGGGTTTCAGTCAGGCGAAACGGCGCGATTCGCCCCATATATATGTACGCGTATATATATACCGTACATTGAACATCCGCCCCGACATGTATCCCCGACGGACTTATCCTCTTCTTCTCTGTACGCGCTTCCCTACTATACTCACCGCAGTCGTAACAATTTTAAGAACCAACACACCTGTCGCGCACCCGAAGACATGCTACAAGAACGAATTACGGTTGTTTTTTTTGCTATTATTATTTAAAATGATAATGATATTAGTATTATTATTATTATTATTATTATTCTTGAATAATAATAGAATTATTATTATTATTATTTTTGATTAAAAAATTATCATTATTATTATTATTATTACGGAAATGATAATAATATTATTATTATTTTATTATTATTATTCTTATTATTATTTATTGACTATGGATATTATAATATTTATAATTATTCTTTGTTATTATTTTATAATTATAAAGGATCATTATTATTTATTATTATTGATTATTTTTATTATTATTTTTTAATTTTTGAATATATTATTTGTTGGTTTATCGCGGCTAATTCGACCAACAAAATGTATAATACACAGAAAGGAGAATCCATGAATTAAATATTGCCGAGAGATTATTCAGATTCAGATTGACGAGATTTTTTTCTCTTCGTTTATTCATACGACTTGTGGATCTCGATAGAATTTTATTGGCAACGGATAACAAGACAACAGATAAGCAGTTTACAAAACAAAATAAATGCTACGTTCGTCATTCTAATATCATTTGATTTTCCTCCGACATTTATAAAAACATCCTCAAAGATATGCGAAAATAGAACATAGGAATTAGGACCCGTGTGGAAATTTTGGCCCGGAATTAGTCAGCTCTTGGCTAGTTTTCCGGGATTCAAGCCAGGCTGTAGCCCGGCAAGCTGGCTATGTCCTGGACCTATTTGTTATGTTCCGGCTATCCAGCTGTTGCCCAAATTACCGGACCAAGGCCTGGGCAGCGTTCCGCGTCTAAATCCCGGAAAACTGGCTAGGGACTGGACAGCATCGGCAATAGAGGAGAATATTCTCGAGAAGCCCTTATTGCCGAAGATACTGGACTTAATTTTTTTTTTAACCCTTTCACGGTAACGCTTTTTTTTGCCCCCTTTAACGGTAACCGTGGGTCGAATCGACCCAAGGCCTTAAAAAAATGGAAAAAAGCATCTAAAAAATCTGAAAAAATTCTTATATGTCGTTCAGGGTTTCTACTTTACGATAAAAATTTAATATATGAAGTTTCCGGAATTTATTTATAAGATAATTAACAATAAACAAACAAACTCCGAGAAAAAAGTATTTTTGTTTAAAAATTCGTAACTCAGAGACAAATTATCGTATGAACATTAAAAAAAAAACAAATTCAAGCTAAAGAGTGGGCCTTTCAAGAAAAAAATATTGCAGAATGATACAATAAAATCAGAACCCTTATTTTTGTACATGAAAATGTGAATTTTTCGAGGTGTGAATTTGGAGGTTTTTGCTATAGAATACACACATTTTTTATATAAATGTATTTATTTCGACTTAAAAACGTACAAAATCGATGTTTATCTTCCAAAAGCTACGATGATTAATGCATAATGCATTGGGAACATAAACTTTTTCGGTGATCATCGCAGAGTGGTAGTTGGCACCTTACGCAGCAGTGCAATGTTTTTCTATCTTTCGTGCTCGAACATTCGCCACATTTCTTTCTCTTCTCTAATTTCCTGGAGGATGCGAATTCATTCCGTGGCTCGTTGAGAATTTCTTTGATCTGGGAATGAATTTGTCGAGGAAGGCAGGGCAATGATAATCGATCTCGCATGTGTCCCATCATCAAGCTTCGAAGCAAAGGCTCTAAAAAATTACGACGATCTTTTGTTTACGTCGTTGTTGCTGCGAAGTTATATAATATGCAAGCATTAACAGACGCTTGATCGAGCATGCCCATAAAAAATCGCATGGTCCATCGCCGAGTTTTGCGTGCACATGAAAAAGTGCCACACAAGAAATCAAATACATCCGTACCGGATTTCGTTTCGTTATAAAATTCGATTTCTACACCACGTAACATGTTTTTTGTTCAATAGACAGTGAAAATAGACTTCAAATAACATAAAAAACACAAAAAAATGAAAAACTTACCTGAACCGCTGATCCGCAATTTTCGAACGTTAACGGTAAACGTGGGTCGATTCGACCCAACACTAACTTAATGTGGTCACAACAGAGCACCAAGTGGGGCTGGGGAACCGAAACTTCGCAGGATGGTTCGACCCTAGAGCACAATTTTTTAGGTGGGGGTTAGGCCCCGCTCAGCTGCCTAGTTCAAAAATGCGGGAACTTTGAAATTTCGGCCTGGGTCGAATCGACCCCAGGTTACCGTGAAAGGGTTAAATCAAGTAACATAAAACCTTTTCTGAAGTTAACAGAAAAATTGTAACTAATATCCTAGGTCTTATCCATAACTAGAAATTAATTATTCAAAATATAGTACGGAATCGTCTGCGCGCAACTTGATTTGATCGTTCAATACTTCATATTGATAAAATTAGAGAGTTAGGCTCGATTGAATCGATATAATTCAATATAAACATCATTAAATTTTTTCCCAACCAATTACACCACACACAAGAGATCAATTTCACCCTGCAAAGACTTTGACTGTCCACCATTTTTAATTGACTCGTGCGATCGGGTTGAAAGAAATTCTCAAATATTTGTATGTTTTTCTCAAATATCTTAAATATCTTTGAACAAAAAAATAACAAAAATTTCATTCCACTTTATTCAAAACTAGAATAAATTCTCATCTTCCAAAAGAATCAAAAATTTTCCTCCCAAAGACGACAAATTTCGGGCCAAATCCAAAACTCTCCGGACAAATAAAATCACGATTCGGATAATCGACGTTCCACCGTATTCCTTAAATCCCTCCATGCGATATATCGCACATACATATATATGCCTCGCGTTCCTTCCTTCATTAAACCATGTAACTGATACAAACATACCGTTTGCTGTATCTTGATTAAAACGCTATTCCTCCACTCAGGCATCTCTTTCACACACACGCGCACTCACACACTCACGGAAACACGCGCACACGCACACCCGCGTGCGAGATATCCCAACCCCACGTGATTGCTTATCCGTACACAGACGTGTATTTAAACACGTGTGCGTGCGCGCATGTGCGAAGCTCGACTAACGGGTGGTCAAGCGGTATACCTGTTGAAGTTGTACGGTATAAACGCGGTAAGGCAACGCACAAACATACACACACACACGGGAATAATCTTCAGACGAAGACGACGTAGTTGGATCACAAATACCACACACCTATGTCTATATACAGGGTGGTCCACGCAACGTGTGCACCGTTATAACTTCCAAAGTATGCGTTGCACGAAAAAATGTTATGTACAAAAGTTACATGGTTCAAAAGGGTGCACTGCGTGGTGCATCAATTTTTTTTATAGGTCGAGGCGTTTCGAAGATTCGAAGGACAACTTTGTTTTTTCAAACAGACGACTATATTTTTTATAGCAAAATATGGTGGAGAATCGAATTCTGAGTAAAAAACGTATCGATCTTTATTAGCCCTAAACCTAATAGCTAACGAGTTATTTCACTTTATTACTTGAAAATTTTCTTCGCGTAATATCAAATTGGAGATTCAACCTTATCACAGATTTCCGCAGGACATTTACGTTAGTTGCGATGAGCCACTAGTCACTCACTGTCACGTGAACATCGCTGTCCTGCATGGAGTTGGAGCTAACTTGATCACCTTAAGAATCATGCTTATATTTGGTGATGGAAATAAAACGCTTTGTCTTAAAATTAAACGAATAATGTCCGGTACGGACCATTTATTGGTTCAAGGTCATACTTTTTGACAGTTCAAGGTCATTGGGATTTTTTTTAATGGGATTGTATATTTTTTTTTTTTTCATCGTGACAAAATAGCAGAGGTGGAGATGCTTTCAACGAGCTATTGGACGATGACATTCACGTGACCTTCACCGTGAAAAATCGGAAGATAATTCGGGAATGTTGTTAATGATGGAATCATGTCGATTTTCTCGACTGAGCTGAAACATGATGAACATTTGAAATGGTTCGACATTGAGACTGCGGTAAACATGTGACATTTCGTGATACCATGCCACTCCGAAACATTCCTTTTCGAGCATCAACCTCGTCTTATCTTCGTAAATAAGTTTCTTACATTTTCAACGAAGAACAGCTTAAATTTTTATCGTTTTCCGCCAGAGCAAAGAAAGATTTACATTATTTACCGACATTGATAGCATTTCCAATTATTTCTTTATTTTCTGTACTTTCCTATACTATCCCAACTCAAGGTCACGCGATGGTCCTTGGGTAATAGGTCGTTTGAAAGGTCTTCACTTCTACCACGCGACAATAAAAAAAGATAACCAGCCTCAGTGAAAGATAATATAAATGACCTTGAAATCTCAAAAACGTATATACGTACGTATATAAAAATTCTTGGGTGTAAAATTTCTTTCCTATGATTGAAAACAAGCATGACCTTCAAGTAGATAAAGTTGGCTGAGACACCATGTATACACAGACCCATAGCTACTTTACACGAATCCCACCGTCGTTGTTTTCACACCAGCACGTTTGCATATCGACGTCTTTAAACGCGCTTCCTATTTCTTTATATTTTCATCGTTCTTTCTTTTCGTCGATTCAGTCGCTGACCTTGAAATCTTAAAAAGTATGACCTTGAAAGAAAAGAAAATATCGTACGTATATAAAAATTCTCGGGTGTAAAATTTCTTTCCTATAATTGAAAACAAGCATGACCTTCAAGTAGATAAAGTTGACGGGGACACCATGTATACACATACCCATAGCTACTTTATCCGAATCCCACCGTCGTTGTTTTCACACCAGCACGTTCGTATATCCACGTCTTTAAACGCTTTTCCTATTTTTATCTGTTTTCTTCGTTCTTTCTTTTCGTCGATTCAGTCGCTGACCTTGAAATCTTAAAAAGTATGACCTTGAAAGAAAAGAAAATATCGTACGTATATAAAAATTCTCGGGTGTAAAATTTCTTTCCTATAATTGAAAACAAGCATGACCTTCAAGTAGATAAAGTTGACGGGGACACCATGTATACACATACCCATAGCTACTTTATCCGAATCCCACCGTCGTTGTTTTCACACCAGCACGTTCGTATATCCACGTCTTTAAACGCTTTTCCTATTTCTATCTGTTTTCTTCTTTCTTTCTTTTCGTCGATTCAGTCGCTGACCTTGAAATCTTAAACAGTATGACCTTGAAATAAAATAAAATATCGTAGGTATATAGAAATTCTTGGTTGTACATTTTTTTCCTACAATTGAAAACAAGCATGACCTTCAAGTAGATAAAGTTGACGGGGACACCATGTATACACAGACCCATAGCTACTTTACACGAATCCCACCGTCTTTGTTTTCACACCAGCACGTCTGCGTATCGACGTCTTCAAACGCGCTTCCTATTTCTATATATTTTCATCTTTCTTTCTCTTCGTCGATTCAGTCGCTGACCTTGAAATCTTAAACAGTATGACCTTGAAAGAAAATAAAATATCATACGTATATAAAAATTCTCGTACATTAAATATCTTCTAAATGATTGAAAACAAGTTTGACCTTCAAGTAGATAAAATTGGCTGGGACACCATGTAGACACAAACTCATAGCTACTTTACACGAATCCCACCGTCGTTGTTTCCACATCAGCACGTTCGTACTCCAATCTATACACGTCTTTAACCGTCGTTCCTCTCCACCTCTCTCTCTTCCCTTCTTTTCGTCGGTTTTGTACATCATCCTAACTCCAAATACCACCGGATTCCCGGCTCGCGCTTCGTTGGGCAGCCAACCGATGCGAGCCGATGGTTTAAGGGGGTCGACTTGGCTGGTCCACTCGGAAATCCCGACGGCTATGACGACTGTGACAACGACGACGAAGACGTCGACCACGACGACGACGACGACGACGAGTGTGTTTGCCCCCGCGGTGGCAAAACCCGGAGACCAACATCGGCACCGGCCAAGTTCTTCGTTGCAGATCAGGACTCCGGGAAAGAGTCGGAGAGACGGAGAGAGGGGTCGCCTTCGTGAGTCTCGTGATACACCTTTCTCCGGTTACCCGACAACTCCTGGCGAGTCGACGTCGACTGCGACTTGTCAGTCCTCGACGGGACATTGCCGAAGTTACGCACCCGGAGAAAAGTCGCTTACACCGGCGCGTTACAAGAATTATTTTTTAATAAAACTTCGCGATTTTGCGGGACGGAAAAATCTCCGTGAGAAAAATACAACGAAATAATAATCAATAATTTAGATTGATACCTTGACAAATTTTGAAAAGATTGATTGGCATATATTTTTTATTCATTTGAATAATCGTTATTTTTAGTTTGAATGGAAATTGATGAGATAGAAAAATTTATGTGAATTGTGGGGACGAACTTTGACGGTATTCGTGCGTATTGTTTAAACTTTTTTGTTTTTATTATTGTTATTATTTTGACACGGTGCGCGCCTATGCGGGGGGCGGCTGAGTGACGACATTTGAGATTTGCGTTTGACGTGAGAGTGCGCGAATTCGGAGAGTTCGGGGAAGGATAGAGTAACGATTTGAGTGAGGGGTCGGACTTCGAGGGATTTTCTTTGGAGCACGACAAATCACAGGAGAGCGAGAGGGGGAGAGAGATTGGAGGGATGGGTGGCAAAATGTGGCCACCGGGCATGACCGGGATTCTGGTCGTCGCCGTTTTTCTTCTAACTACGATTTTTTCCGTCTACACGCAAGGTTAGTCAATTATTTAAGAACTTGTTTGCGATATGAAAAACGTGAACTAAATTAGCCGGAAGTAGCCGGAGAAATCTGTTTTGAAAATTCTTCAAATGAAATTGAAGAACGAATTTCTAATTCGTTCTTCGAATTGGAAAAAAAATGTATTCGACAGTTTTTTTAATTGAATAAAAATTCTGAAAAAATTCTTTTTTATTCGGACAAAATTTTTTAGGCGAGAAAAATGAATTCAATGATTTTTTGAACACGAGAAATCAATTTCTTACTTAAGGGTTTTCTAGATTGAAAAAATCAATTTTTTTTTGAAATTTTAAAAAATTTCAATTAATTTCAAGAATTTTCAAATGAAAAAACTGCGTTCTTGATTCAAAGAAAATTTGAATGATAAACTGTGTTTTGAATTCAAAGAAAATTCAAATAAAAAATTCGTTTTCAAATTAAAGAAAATTCAAATGAGAAACCGGTATTTTCCATTCAAAGATAATTCAAATGAAATAACTGTCTCCTTTATTCAAAGAAAATTTGAATGAAAAAACTGCGTTTTTCATTTAAAGAAAATTCCTATAGAAAACTGTGTTCTAAATCCATAGAAAATTCAAATGAGAAACCTGTATTTTCAATTCAAAGATAATTCAAATGAAAAAACTGTATCCTTTATTCAAGGAAATTTGAATGGAAAAACTGCGTTCTTAATTGAAAGATAATTCCAATGGAAAACTGTGTTCTAAATCCAAAGATAAATGAAATGAGAAACCTGTATTTTCAATTCAAAGATAATTCAAATGAAAAAACTATATTTTCAATTCAAAGAAAATTCAAATGAAAAAACTGTGTCCTCAATTCAAATAAAATAAAAATAAAAAACTGTGTCCTTGATTAAAAACAGATTCAAATGAAAAAAAACCCGCGTTTCTAGTTCAAAGAGAATTCAAATGAAAAAACTGTATTTTCAATTCAAAGAAAATTCAAATGAAAAAACTGTGTCCTCAATTTAAAGAAAATAAAAATAAAAAACTGTGTCCTTGATTAAAAACAAATTCAAATGAAACACCGCGTTTCTAATTCAAACCTCCATCAACCGAATAAACAATGTTTTCATTCAAAAATTCTTCAAATACAAACCAAAAAAAAACCCTCAATTTTTTCATCGACGTGTTTCATCTTTTTTTCCATCGCGAAGCGAACCGGATGGTCGTTATCGTACGAGTTAACCCGTGTTTTCGGGCCGTGTGTGACTAATTGAGTTTGTCGGCTTACCGAACGCGGAACTCACCGTTCCCGTCTCCTCGTTCGCTGTTTCTGTGTTCGAACATGTACGCGCGATTCCTCCGGTGCACATATCAAAAGCTCGTTTGCCGGTTTTGTTGAACGACTTTCGATTCCTTTAAACAGCGTGACAGCTGTTCGTCGCGTTCAACAGCGCGACGTAGACAGAAGCGTGGGAGAACGGCGGGGAGGCGCCGAACTTTCGTTTCCGCGACACGAAAGACGTTGATAACTCTCGCGTGGACCAGTCATTAGGCAACGCACTCACAATTACTCCCCCCTCCCCGTGTCTAGTAGCTAGAGGACTTAGTTCGTCAAAGAAATAGACAGAAATTTTCCGGCTATCTAACCAGTTTGTTCGATATCTCTGCGAGTTTTATGCGCGCTTATGGTTGCAATTTATTTATCACCCTATATACATCGCGAAAAACTGGAGCGAATTGAAATCGTATGAATTGACTGGCCAGAGAAATAATTGTTATCTATATTGAATGCGGATATTTTTTTTTTCTACATTGAAAATTACAGGGAAAAAACTGATTACAATTAGTTTATGGTTTTTTTTTCTGGTTCGTTCTCTTCATTGATCTTGTAAGACATTTGTGGAAAATTAGAAAATTGGAAGAAATTGATACAACGGCCAGTTCTTTATGAGATTTTTATCGTTCGACTAGCTGGAAATTGAGTTTATTAATCGCGAATGATAATGGTAATAATATTTATCGATCTATTCAACTAATTAGAACGATTTTTATTATTATTTTAACATCAATTTGTTATATAATATTAATTATAATCTTATTTCTCTGTTAATACTGCTGTATATTATTTATTATTAAATAACAATGATAATAATAATAGACCTCCAATTGAATAGACGGAGAATATTATTATTGTTACTATTATTATTATTAATATAATGATAATAATAATAATAATTATCATTATTATTATTATTATCATTATTAAAATAAAAATATGATTAATACATTTTTTAATCATAATAATAATTATTATTATCATTATCATTATTAAAAAATGTATTGATAATATTTTAATTTTTATTCAATAATAATAATAATAATAACAATAATAATAATAATTATAATAATAATAATAATAATTATTATTATTATAATAATAATAATTATTATTATTATTATTATTATTGTGATATTTAATTTTTTTGTTTGATAATAAAAATAATCAAACTAACAGTTTGCATTCACTACTTGGCACAAAAAAATTATCGGAATTTCGTTGCATCTTTCGCGGGAGGCTTTCATTAAAATTGAAAATGTCCAGCACAGAGAGACAGCCTATACATGCAATATCGTACGAAGGCGCGCGTTTGAATCCAGGGCCGATGTTATATTTTATAATTCCTGTAGTTGGCGGTTGGCCTTGTCAACGTAGATAAAGAAAGAGAGAGAGAGAGAGAGAGAGAGAGAGAGAGAGAGAGAGAGAGGGAGAGAGAGAGCGAGAGTTCGTCGACGACGAGAGCAAGCTCTTTACATTCACTCGACGGTAAAACCGGAGAGACACCGGCAAGGGATTCTGTAGTGTACGCGGATTGTACACCGACGATCTGACAGTAAAGACTCAAAACGAACTTACTGTATACCCGCTACATAGATTTGTTTCATAAACGTGCGATATCGCTTGTGCGGGTTTGCGAAGCGTTGAAATCACTGTACGTCGCGATTAAAACGCAAGCTCGCACCAGGAACACCCGTTTTTGGTCGCTTTCAGATTACGCGAGAATATAATATTATAAATATAATATAATATAATAATATACAATATAATAAATAATAAATACAAAATATAATATAATATAATACATAATAAATACAATACATAATATAATATATTATTTATCGTATTTATTATTTATTATATTGTATATAATTATATCATATTATATTTATTATTATTATATTGTAAATATAATATAATATAATTATATAC
Organism: Sussaba pulchella; assembly: GCA_963971145.1. Taxonomy (NCBI): domain Eukaryota; kingdom Metazoa; phylum Arthropoda; class Insecta; order Hymenoptera; family Ichneumonidae; genus Sussaba; species Sussaba pulchella. The sequence goes on from OZ020170.1 coordinate 2,239,664, forward strand.
AGTATAATAAATAATAAATACAATATATAATATAATATATTATTTATCGTATTTATTATTTATCATATTGTACATAATTATATATTATATTGTATATAATTATATTATATTATATTTATTATTATTTTATTCTTTTCATTATATTTATTTCATTTATTCATTTTTATTTTCTTTCAATCTTTCATTAATTTCCCCAAAGAGTCAACATCAAAAATTTCTCTGCTTAAAAACAAAAAACGTTCGACAAAGTACGAATGAATCAAAGCTTGACCCATCGAGCAATTAATTTTTTCGAAGCTCAGCACATTGCGATGGATTTGACCATCCAGTAGTCTTGATAATAATTACACTCTCGGCCGGTTAATAAGCTTGCTTGCTGCATGAACGCCGCCGAGCCCCGCACCGAGATTTTTCAACTATATCGCACGGACTAGTTTGAAATATTCACGGAACATTAAAGCTCATTTTCGACGAAGCGGTATCGCAAATTTTCGAGAGGTAGTGAACCGAAGAAATTCGGTGCAGCGAGACGAGCCCGTAATGAACATCGTCACGAATTATGATGATTATGATGATGATGATGAGGACGATGAGGCTGATGAGGCAACTCTGGCTTTCCTTTCTTTGTAATAAGCTTCTGAAATGTGCATATTTTCCGTATAGACGAATATAAACACTGTCTAAAGTTTATCGTCACCATCACATTGAAATCTAAAATAAGAACGCTTGAAAAGTAAACATATTTCAGCAAATTAGAATTAAAATCATTTGGTTTCCAAATTTTAATTCACATTGACAAAAATATTTACTTTTATATATAATTCTATGTATAACGATGGATAATTGATTATAATTATGTTGTTTGAAAAAGTATTTCAAATACTTTGAATGCTTTTTTAATACCATTGAATGACCGTCCAATAGTGAAAAATCTATACATAGTCTATAGATTATCTATATATAGAATTGAGTATGTATAAACTATTTTGGCCTGTATATCTCTAATTCCGTACTCAGATTATATGTATAATTTTTTAATATATTATTATATTATATAAAAAATAATTATCTATTATCATTATTATTGGCATTATCATTATTATTTTAGGATTTTTTAAATTTAGACATATATAGACTAAATCAATAAATATAAAATATAAATCAAATAAATGAATAAATAAATATAAAATATAAATCAAATAAATGAATAAATAAATATAAAATATGAATCAAATAAATGAATAAATAAATAGAATAAATAAATTATATATGCCCAATTTTATATAAAGCTAATATACGGACTACATAATTTTTTTACTTGGCGGTTCTCTAATCTAGATATTGACCCAAAATCTAAGTATTGGCACGAGGGTTAAAAAAAATAAGTTTGCTCGCAGTTCCCAGCTTTGTCGAAGCTACAACATATATATATTTCTGAACTGCACCCATAAGACCGCAATAATGGTACCATAATGACGAATGTGTTTACTCCGAATTATGATCGCCTTCGGCACTGCGCCTGTACGCATTATTACCGCCATACTCGCCGTTCTTGCTTCATTGCAACAGATTGTTACCGCGCTGTAACTCACAACGTTATTTATTCTTTATTGCCCATTTGTAAATCGTTTGGTTCACTGGAAATTGATGTACAACATATGGGCGAATGAATTTTCGCAGTTTTATTACGATTCGTATGCTATAGTTGTTTTCTTTGAAGTTTTAACGCATTTACGGTAATTTTAGTTCGGGAAAGTTGATAGAAATTTTGTATATTCATCGAATTATTGAATTGTCTTTTAATGTTAGAATTAATTCAATGACAAATTGTATTGAAATTTATTATAATCAATATACTACTAATTTTATAATTAACTAATTATAAAATTAACTAATTATAAAATTAACTAAATATAAGTATAGATCGATAGCATGTTAATTAATGTATTATTTAATCAATTGTATTCAAATTCACTATAATTGATATACTTAGAATCGATAGATTATAATTAATTACAATACAATTTATCAAACAATAAATAAATAAATGATTCAATTAATTACACAATTTTATTATGATGTGTATATATAATTTTATATAACATGGAATTTCTCTCTGATATGAATTTATATAATGAATTATAATATATCATATAACATATTGTATTATTTTCAATATATTATAATGCCACATTAAATTGTACTAAAATTACTCAACGAATTATTAAAAAATGAGTAAATGAAATCATAGAAACGTTTACGGTAATTCTATTGGTCAAAAAATTTTACTTCCAACATACAATTCGTTTAATATCCACCAACGTATCAAAATTTTCATGAACAACTTCTGCAGAACCAAATTAAAAAAATTCATGTACTTGTACATGAAACAAAAAAAAATTAAAACAATTTTTTAAAAACCACATTTTTATCGCCTTGCGAGAATTAATTATACAACGCTTTACGATCGTTGACTCACGTGAAATACACGTGCGTAAATGTCACTAAGCTATACGTTCACTTTTATTTGATACGCGTTGTAGCGTGCAAGTAGAATTTTTTATTAAGAATTTGCAATCGATGATTAACTCCTACGCAACGCACCTATTTTTTTTTTTTTTCGATCAAACACTTCACCGGAGTTCGATTTAGCCCTTCACAAACTTTGACTGTCCGCCATTTTTAAATTAACCCGAGCGATCGTTTTGAAAAAATTCTTAAATGTACATAGATCAAAATTATTTACATCCATTAAAAAAAATTCACGTAGTAAAATTTTTTTTTGAGAAAAAGTTAGCTCATAAGAAAATTATAGAATGACCCTGTATAAGGGTTAAACCACCCTGTCCTCCCCCTGCTTTAAAGATGTGGCACGCACTGTTCAATTTACCTTCAAGTAGCTATTATTAAACTTCATTTTTCGTTCAAATCTCTCCCATAATAATTATCCAATCATTAATCTAATAAAACCTAAACCTTTATCAACCCTTTCAACCCCCACCCTCCGCCCTTTTTCAAACTTTCATCTTTGTCTTATCGTCTTTCTTCTCATCTTGGTCTTTGTTGTTGATTTCATCTTTCTCGTTTTTGTCTTTGAAGTCCCTGAATAAAAATAATCGTCAATGCTATGCCGTAGATTAATTCGAAATCGATTTAATTATTTGATTCGGAGCGTTGATAGCGGGACGACGGATTGATTATTGTAACACTTGTGGCGTGCAAGGTGCGACAGACGTTTACGTTTCTCTTCGAGGGAAAGTCGAATTGACGCTGCGAATGCAAAATCCTGTTTGGCATCGCATACGATATGACGGACTGCGTCGTGGAAGGTGCGACGATATTCATATATATATATTGGAATATATATGACGCATTCCACCGGAATTCGATCACTCATGGAACTTGCAATTTTTTATTCACCTGAAAATATTTCATACTGTTGTAGCCAACGAGAAAAGATCTTGATGATTTTTGCACAATTTTTTGGCAATCTGTTTTCGCGATACGATTTTTTCAAAAATTAAATTTTTTTATTCCAACGCGTTTTTTTTTTGCGACTTCTGGAAAAATTGACTCAGTGGGATGGTTTTTTGTTTCAAAATTTGAGTTTCTTATCATACTTTCGAGAAAAGTATATGAAAAAAATTTTAATCAATATTTTATGTGTTATTTTCCAGTTGGGATGGTTTTAGCTGAATCGAAACATTCAAGTTCTAAGAGTGCTCGAATCCCTGATGAAATATCTCATATACATTTGAATATATGGAGAATATATAGTCGTTAGTCGGCGGAGAAATAATAAGAATGAATTATAATAAAATATAATGAAATATAAAGATCGATGTGACCGGAAATTTATAATAATAATAATAATAATAATAATAATAATAATAATAATAATAATAATAATAATAATAATAATTATTATTATTATTATAACAATAATAAAAATAATATATTCTAGATTATAGATTAGATTATAGATTATTATCTATTATCATATTATGATTATAGACTAGATTATATATAATAATAATAATAATAATGATAAAAATATATTCTAGATTATATTTATTTTCAGAACGAACTATTTTTCATTAAAATTCATAATTAATTAATATTATTAATTACTAATTAATTATTAATAGTTAATTATTATTATAATTCATAATTATTATTATTTATTCTATTATGTATATAATAAATTCCGAATTATATCGATTTTTATGTACAAACATATTTCGCTATTATTATTATTATCGCGATTATTTCTCTATTTCTGTATCGTATATATAGGTATATATAACGTGAGCGTCAAAACGTGTTGTCTTTTAGTTTGCGAAAGCTTCGGCATCTCAAGGCGCCGATTACGGCGATAAGTATGAGATTGCAGGTGGCACAACTGTCACCTGTTGGGATGATTAGCGAGGCCCCCGCGGTGGTCACCGACGATTTAAAAACCCAACTTTGCCAATCACAACGACGACGAGTCTGGATTGCGCTTTTCACTCGGTGAAATTCGTGGGAATGTGGCGCGGTTCAACGTTCATTGACGTAACGTCGGACGATGGTTCAATATAGCTGATGAAAAGTTTGTGTCCCACACCGCGAAATTCAATTCGGAATTACACGACTGATTACTTTTTGTCGATTATTTTGCTGCATTGTAAATACGTGGTTTATATTTTGACGAATATGAAATAGAAATAATAATAATTAATGTCGGAATTAGTGATTTATTATTATTAACATTGATATTATTGTTATTATTTATCATTATTATTGTTGTTATTATTTATTATTATTATTATTATTGTTATTATTTATTATTATTATTATTGTTTCATTGATTATTATTATTATTATTGTTATTATTTATTATTTATTATTATTATTATCATTATTATAAAAATAATAATAATGATAATAAAAATATTAACAATTATTATTATTCTTACTTAATATGTATACTTTTAGCTATCTTGATATTTATAATCTTATCAATTATTATTACATTATATAATATGCATATCATTTATAACTAATATCAATCCAGGTTCCGGTAATAAAATAATAATATTAATATTAATAATCATAATAATAATAAACAATAATGGTAATAATAATAATAAATTACTAATTCCGATTAATAATAATAATTATCATTAATAATTATAATAATTATATTATTATTATTATTTTTATAATAATAATAATAACAATATAATTATCATAATTATAATAATAATAATAATAATAATAATAATAATAATAATAATAATAATAATAATAATAATATAATTATTATAATTAATAATAATTATTATTATTATTATTATATAATAATAATAATAATAATAATAATTTATATTATTATTTTATTACCGGAACCTGGATTGATATTAGTTATAAATTATATGCATATTATATAATATAATAATAATTAATAAGATTATAAATATCACGAACGAAATCAATTAAATTTCGACGAATTTGTCAAAATTATCCTCCATATTAGAAAATTAAGCGATAAAAAAGATTCTTCCTGTTTCAATTATCGTTATTGAATTATTTTCCCATTAAAATGAAATAATTTTTTCCGAATTATCTTATTTAAACAGCGTCTTCGACAATATTTCTTCACACATCTTTTCTCCATTATCTACAGTGACTTTTGACATTTTCCTACAATAGTTTTTTCCTCTCTTCGTTACTTTCTCCAGAAGTATCGCGATAAATAAATAAAAAAAAATTGAATACGATGGAAAAAAACAGGAATTTAGCGGCGAGTAAAACATGCGTTTGTGCAACCATCGTCCAGGATGGTTGAGAGAAAGAGAGACAAAGATAACGAGAGACGCAGGGCCGAATAAGGAAGAAATTCCTTGAAAGTACGATGCCGATTAATTTGCGGCGAGGTTGGCGTAATCGAGAGTCTACCGGGATGCATGTGTATATATAAAACAACGCGAAAGACTCCCCACCCCTCTTTCCCCGCCTTGGAATCGGACATGGTTGTCCTTACAACTATTATCGCTTGTAACTCGTAACTCGAGGAATCTAACGCGTCAAATATTACAATTTACATCATGCGCTGAATTATTATATCGAGAAATAATTCAACCGCACGGGTATGGACAATCCATTGGAGACTTGCAGCGCGTGCCAAATCGTTGAGATACTTGTATTAGTGACGGTCATTAATCGTGGAACGTGGCAAGATTTCCATTAAAATTCCATCTCCCCAACTTCTCGACCAACTTTCGATAATACATGAATATATAAACCGAAATTTTACGCGTATTTCTTCGATTTACGAGAAGATTGATTTTTGAATTAATAATAATAATAATAATAGGAATAATAATAACCAACATTATAATAATTAAAGCAAATAATAATCACGAACATTTAAATAATTAATAAAAACAATACATATTTTTAATCAATTATTTTTACTAAATTAAAAATATTATAAAATTTATATTTTATAAATTTATAAAATTAAGATAAAACTAAAACTAAAATTAAAATGAAATTAAAATTGAAATGAAATTAGAATTAACATGAAATTAGAATCAAAATGAAATTAAAATTAAAATGAAATTAAAACTAAAATGAAATTAAAATTAAAATGAAATTAAAATCACAATGAAATAAAAATTAAAGTGAAATAAAAATAAAAATGAAATAAAAATTAAAGTAAAATAAAAATAAAAATGAAATTAAAATAAAAGTGAAATTAGAATCAACATGAAATAAAAATAAAAATGAAATTAAAATAAAATAAAAATAGAAATGAAATAAAAATGAAATTAAAATAAAAATGAAATTGAAATTAAAATGAAATTATAATGGAATTAAAATTGGAATGAAATTGAAATTAAAATTAAATTAAACTTGAAAATGAAATGAAATAAAAATTGATATTAAATAAAAATGAAATTAAAATAAATTTTAAAAAAATCAAAATCATATTAAATTAAAATTGAATTAAAAAAAATAAAAATAAAATCAAAATAATTTTTTTAAATCCATAGCTGTGGGCATTCCGCTTAAGGTCGATAGATTCGAGTTCGGTACGGATCGTACGTGATCGGTTAATATCTCCGTTACCGAGTATCCGTACGACGTAGAAGCGAGTCTCTCGATCGAGCTCGACGAGAGTCCGCGATGGAACGAAAGTCCGGTAACCGCGGTTGGAGATTGTCGCAAATGCCTCGAAGCCGGGCGATGGAAGTGAAACCACGCGACGGGCAATGGCGGGATCCCGCGATTTAGTATCACACGCGTTTACTCGGTCTTGCCGACATTTCTCTGAATAATGATTATGCGGGACCCGGCTCGGTGCGACTTCGAGACGCCGCGCGTGTGCCGTACTCTCTGCGTTTAATTAATCCGAAGAAAAAAAAACGAGATGAAAAAAGGCCGTCGCTTTTCGTGCAGTACCGAAGAGCCGAGAATATTTATTAAGCTCACCGTACCAACGATGGAAATGGAGAGCGCGGGGTGGGTTTGCAAATCCGAGCGACAGGAATTTTAATTGTATTAAAAATTTGTTTATAACTAGGGAAAAGTATTTATGAAAATATGAGTATAATTGAGGAGACGAATAATTGATATCATAGTAATGATTTAGGGTCTTCGGTATATATAATATTATAATGATAATGAGTTCTAATCAATTACATTCGATTTCTTGTTGAATGAATAATAAGATTAACGATGAAAAATTACGTTGTTATCATTATCATTTTTTTTTTATGAATGATCAGTGATTTTTATTTTTGATTTATTAATTTGTTTATAACTAGGAAAAATTATTTATGAAAATATGAGTATAATTAAGAAGACCAATAATTAATATTATAATAATGATTTAGGGTCTTCGGTATATATAATCTCATAATGATAATGAGTTATATAATTATATCATTATTATCATTATCACTGTAACTATTTATTTGTTACATTATTTGAGTCGATTACATTTATTCTTCTTTGACTAAATAATAAGATTAACGATAAATAATTACGTTATTATTATTATCATTTTTTTAAATGAATAATCAGTGAATTTTATTTTTGGTTTTTTAATTTGTTTATAACTAGGAAAAATTATTTATGAAAGTATGAATATAATTGAGAAGATGAATACTATTATAAGAATAATCTATGGATTTTCGGTATATATAATATAATGATGACAATGAATTATATTATTATATCATTATCATGATTATTATTGTACTGATTTATTTTTTATATAATTTTATTAATCACTTTAACTTTTCATGAATAAATAATAAGAATAACGATAAAAAATTATATTGATATTATTATATGTTATTTCAATGAATAAGCTCAAAACAAGAAGGAAAATAAAATCGATCTAGCAAAAAATCGATTTTTTTATTATTGTCTATTATTTTTATTCTATGAAAAAAGAATAAAAAAATCGATTGTCTATCGATAATAATCAAAAAATCCCTTTTGTCCACGAAATATTTCATTTTTCTTTTTTCATACTAATAGGAATACGTGATAATAAGAGACTATTATCACATATTGAAATTTCGAAAAAAACGCGCATTTTTAAAAATTGAATAAAATTTCAAGATTCAATAAAAAATGTACGAAATAGCAGTTACCTCTTGAGAGAAAAAAAAACGGGAGGTGGGGGTGGGGGTTGAGAGAAGGGTGGTCGAAAAAATTCAAAAGAAAATCAGTGAGCTCCGACGATCCAAAAACTACAAAAAAAAAAAAAATCATCTTTCACATCGGGGGATGAAAGGGTTTCGGTCGGGCGAAGCGTTGCGATTAACCCCATATATATAATCTACCTGCACGGTCGCAACATAAACCGGCGAATCGCCGCGACCCACTTTCCGTAATATTATGCAACTGTGCTGAAAAAAAGTTTGAAGAAAAAAAAAACGGAGTAAAATAAGAGCGTTGCCGCTAACGGATCGTTCGTCCGGGTTAAACGAAGGAGAGATTACGTGACTTAACTGAAAGATGAAGTTGGTTCGGCGTCGGCACGGTGGCCCGTTGCGCCTGCTTCATCGGTTTTCGATCGGTCGAATGCAGAATTTAATGCATCGCAGACGCGGTGGCCTTAAGGGGTTACATGCGTCTGGCAGCGCCAAAAATACGCTAAAAGAAACAATTTTTTTAGTAGAGATGACAGAAGAAATTAATTAAAATAAATGGTACACATTGTTTATTGGTATTTGAACTTTATAAAAAAATGTATTTTACTTTATTTTTACATAAATTACTATGTAAAAAAAAGCTAATGGCAATTTCGTCTATTGTCTGCGGAATGGCGAGAATTTTGTGATTTTTCGTGTTTAATTAAAATGTACGATTAATTCGTGTAGACTGAATTTCAATCTAATCTTTAAATGACGTTTCGTTCTCCGAACTTTGATCTTTACGGACATAAACAGTTGTAGCCATGCCGATTCGGAAAATTTATTTTCGGAGCATTTCAATTCGATTTATCGACCTGTCAAAACATTGAATATTCGGGACTCCGACCCGCATTCCAATATCGTCTAAGTTTCATCTTAAAAGTGTTCAACGATTCGAAAATTAAACCACCGTTAGAAATACATTTTTCTCCGAGTGGTTAACGAAACGTTTGGGGAAAAGGTTGGGAAAATTCTTTGAGCTCAGAACCCAACAAGGTGGGTCATGGATTATTCCGTTACAACGCTTGCGACATTCGAAATCTATGTCCACGTGGATTTCGATCCATGCCCAATAATAATAACAATAATACTTATTGATGAAAATATTAATAAATGTCAGTAATTGATATTAATGAATAGTTAGATAATAATTTTGAAGACGGAAAAATAAAAGAAAATTAAGAAATAATTCATAATAATTATTAATATAATTATTAAACATAATATTATTAAATAAATAATTAATAATAACTCAAACAAAAATAATAATAGTCATAATAATATATTAATATATAATAATAAATATTAATAATAATAATTATTATTATTATTATTATTATTGTGATATAATAAAAATAATAATAATATTAATATAATTATATTAATAAATATAATATAATAAATAATAATAATATTGTAGTATATCATGCAATAATACAGAAATAATAATAATAATGATAAAATAATATAAAATAATGATAAAATAATAATAATAATAATAATAATAATAATAATAATAATAATAATAATAATAATAATAATAATAATAATAATAATAATAATAATAATAATAATAATAATAATAATAATAATAATAATAATAATAATAATAATAATAATAATAATAATTATTAATAATAATAATAATAATAATAATAATAATAATAATAATAATAATAATTATTATTATTATTATTATTATTATTATTATTATTATTATTATATCATAGTAATAATAATAATAATAATGATTATTATTATTATTATTATTATTATTATTATTATTATTATTTTATCATTATTTTATATTATTTTATATTATTCTTATTATTATTATGATTATTTCTGTATTATTACATGATATACTACAATATTATATAATAATAATGAAAATAATAATAATAATAATAATAATAATAATAATAATAATAATAATAATAATAATAATAATAATAATAATAATAATCATAATAATAATAATAATCATAATAATAATAATAATCATAATAATAATAATAATATGACGTATTAATAAAAATAATAAAAATAATTGATATTAAAAATCAATTGTACAATAATTATGAATAATGAAAAATGGAAAAAAAAATTGAGAAACAAGTTGGCACATTCGAAATCCATATCCACGTGGATATCGACACCTACATGTGGGGCAGGTCCCGAAGATGCACCTATAACCTCGCGATCGTGGCGTTTCGAGACAAAACGTGACCCCGTCGACGGGTTGTCGATTATGAAGCTGGCGTGCTTCCGTACGTTCACGCGATATCGTCTTCCCCCGGGTTTTAATAACGATTACGATGGCCACGGGAGAAACGACTCTCGCGGGAATATCGGAACGCTCGGAGCCATCGAAGCCGCCAAAGTCGACCTACTGGCCCGCCGTGCGCGACCGAGATTCCGCCGTTCGAATTTTTCGACGAGGTCCCGGCATCTCGGGACCCGGTGGCACTCTTAAGGGGCGAAGAGGATAACTTGACGATCGGTGGGATTCGACTGGGAAATATGCATACTCGAGGTGCTTCGTAGGCTCGGTTTTATACAATGTTTATACTTTATACAATCGAAGTTTATATGTTTCTAAGTATTTTTTATTTCCATTCTTTTTATCAAGGATTTATTATTATTGTTCATTATTGAGCTTATTATTTATTATTATTACCTATTAATAATAAGCTTATTATTTATTATTATTACCTATTAATAATAAGCTTATTTATTACTTATTATTATTACTATTACTTATTAATGATAAGCTTATTTATTACTCATTATTATTACTATTACTTATTAATAATAAGCTCATTTATTACTTATTATTATTAATAATGAGCTTATTATTAATTGCTTATTGTTTATTATTATTATTTAGCATATTACTTTACTCTCATTTAGGCCTATTTTCGCTTATTATTTATTATTATTTATTCATTTAGCTTATTTATTTATTTATTTATTTATTCATTCAGGTTATTCATTTATTATTCCCGTTCATTTTAAAGGAGCGATTGAAGAAATTTATTTAGCGAAAAAAAAATAAAAAAATGAATGAATCAATCAATTGATCGAACAAATAAATCGAATGAGATGGGAAAATGAAGAAAACGTGATGAAATATAATTACACGGATTGAAGTTTGGAGTAGAATTTTTTCTTTAACGGTATATTATTATCGATCTCCGGGTCGGTGTACGTAATATGCGACAATTCCTTCCGCAATCTTGCGAGCTTCGTGAATTTCCGCGTTAGAAATTCGCACGATAAATTTTATTGCTCATCGATTGTCGTTGATGACGAGAGATAAGAGAGAGATCGGTCCCGTAACGTCGCGAGGACGAGCTACACAATACGTCGAGGCTTGTATAAATGTGTACACATGAAACGATGTAGAAATTTCCGAAGGAAATACCGACAACAATAATAATTAATACAAAAAATAATATAATATCAATATTATCATTATTATTTCTCTTCAGAAAATTTTTTCTTGCAAGAACATCAATTTTTTGTCCAACCCCCGTTGAAAACGCGCCGTTTCGCGCATGTGCTACGGGCGGAAAGTGACCGTTTCCAGCGCACGCCGCCAGCGGGCGGTAAAGTTTTTTTCCGCCCGCTACTCCCGGGCGGAAAACATCGGATTGTATAATTGTAATTTAAATTTACGTCACCGGTGACAAAAATTCTTTCATTTTATTTCAGAAGAGAATACTAAATTAATTTTCCGAGAAAATAAAAAATTCCATGTTTGCTTTCCTTTTTGTTTATCCAAAATCAAAAATTGCATTTGGTCCAGTCAAGGGGGCTTCACCCCCCTGAAACCACTTGTTTTCAACAAGGGTAGGACGAAAAGTACTCGGCGGAATCGCCTACTTTCCGCCCTCGATACACAATGTACTATTTTTCCGTAATTTTCTTTAAAATCATTTTTAAAAAACTTTAAAAATCTTTTTTTGGCCGGTCACCCTAATAAATATGTACGCAACTGCAAAGTGTGTTGATTCAAGCGCGCGAAGCTCGTCGGAAGATGACGCGAATACGCGAGGATTGCTCGTCCGTAATGATACCGTTGGATGCGACGAGATTCCGTCCGGAATGACGCTTTCATGACGGCACGAGATGTCCTTGACTCGAAACGTCTTCGGTACATCGATTTTACCGTTGCTCATGCGTACACCAATGTTGGAATTTATAATTTTTGTTTTATTATTTATTTATTTTTTTTTAATACATTTTCTTTATTTGTCTATTTATTTTTATTGACCATTGGATTTTACATTCTCGTATTACGGTGATGTCGTAATCGATTGAATTATCACAGATGATAATTGCCGATACGTATATAATTTTACCACCGGAAATGGTAATGCGGGATGCGAACGCATGTGCGCGGTGATAATGGAATAATTGTCGGTGTCAGTGTGATTGGCGTTAAAGTGCGGATTTAGACCAATTGTCAGAGAATTTTTACAATTTCTCAATTTCAATGAATTTATTATTTATTATTTATTATTGATTATTGATTATTGATTATTGATTATTGATTATTGATTATTGATTATTGATTATTGATTATTGATTATTGATTATTGATTATTGATTATTGATTATTTATTATTTATTATTTATTATTTATTATTTATTATTTATTATTTATTATTTATTATTTATTATTTATTATTTATTATTTATTATTTATTATTTATTATTTATTATTTATTATTTATTATTTATTATTTATTATTTATTATTTATTATTTATTATTTATTATTTATTATTTATTATTTATTATTTATTATTTATTATTTATTATTTATTATTTATTATTTATTATTTATTATTTATTATTTATTATTTATTATTTATTATTTATTATTTATTATTTATTATTTATTATTTATTATTTATTATTTATTATTTATTATTTATTATTTATTATTTATTATTTATTATTTATTATTTATTATTTATTATTTATTATTTATTATTTATTATTTATTATTTATTATTTATTATTTATTATTTATTATTTATTATTTATTATTTATTATTTATTATTTATTATTTATTATTTATTATTTATTATTTATTATTTATTATTTATTATTTATTATTTATTATTTATTATTGATTATTGATTATTTATTATTTATTATTGATTATTGATTATTTATTATTTATTATTTATTATTTATTATTTATTATTTATTATTTATTATTTATTATTTATTATTTATTATTTATTATTTATTATTTATTATTTATTATTTATTATTTATTATTTATTATTTATTATTTATTATTTATTATTTATTATTTATTATTTATTATTTATTATTTATTATTTATTATTTATTATTTATTATTTATTATTTATTATTTATTATTTATTATTTATTATTTATTATTTATTATTTATTATTTATTATTTATTATTTATTATTTATTATTTATTATTTATTATTTATTATTTATTATTTATTATTTATTATTTATTATTTATTATTTATTATTTATTATTTATTATTTATTATTTATTATTTATTATTTATTATTTATTATTTATTATTTATTATTTATTATTTATTATTTATTATTTATTATTTATTATTTATTATTTATTATTTATTATTTATTATTTATTATTTATTATTTATTATTTATTATTTATTATTTATTATTTATTATTTATTATTTATTATTTATTATTTATTATTTATTATTTATTATTTATTATTTATTATTTATTATTTATTATTTATTATTTATTATTTATTATTTATTATTTATTATTTATTATTTATTATTTATTATTTATTATTTATTATTTATTATTTATTATTTATTATTTATTATTTATTATTTATTATTTATTATTTATTATTTATTATTTATTATTTATTATTTATTATTTATTATTTATTATTTATTATTTATTATTTATTATTTATTATTTATTATTTATTATTTATTATTTATTATTTATTATTTATTATTTATTATTTATTATTTATTATTTATTATTTATTATTTATTATTTATTATTTATTATTTATTATTTATTATTTATTATTTATTATTTATTATTTATTATTTATTATTTATTATTTATTATTTATTATTTATTATTTATTATTTATTATTTATTATTTATTATTTATTATTTATTATTTATTATTTATTATTTATTATTTATTATTTATTATTTATTATTTATTATTTATTATTTATTATTTATTATTTATTATTTATTATTTATTATTTATTATTTATTATTTATTATTTATTATTTATTATTTATTATTTATTATTTATTATTTATTATTTATTATTTATTATTTATTATTTATTATTTATTATTTATTATTTATTATTTATTATTTATTATTTATTATTTATTATTTATTATTTATTATTTATTATTTATTATTTATTATTTATTATTTATTATTTATTATTTATTATTTATTATTTATTATTTATTATTTATTATTTATTATTTATTATTTATTATTTATTATTTATTATTTATTATTTATTATTTATTATTTATTATTTATTATTTATTATTTATTATTTATTATTTATTATTTATTATTTATTATTTATTATTTATTATTTATTATTTATTATTTATTATTTATTATTTATTATTTATTATTTATTATTTATTATTTATTATTTATTATTTATTATTTATTATTTATTATTTATTATTTATTATTTATTATTTATTATTTATTATTTATTATTTATTATTTATTATTTATTATTTATTATTTATTATTTATTATTTATTATTTATTATTTATTATTTATTATTTATTATTTATTATTTATTATTTATTATTTATTATTTATTATTTATTATTTATTATTTATTATTTATTATTTATTATTTATTATTTATTATTTATTATTTATTATTTATTATTTATTATTTATTATTTATTATTTATTATTTATTATTTATTATTTATTATTTATTATTTATTATTTATTATTTAGTATTTATTATTTATTATTTATTATTTTTATTTTGAATTTTTTTTCTTGTGTTGGGTTTTTTTGTGTTGTGATGTGTTCTTTGTTGTTTTTATTATTCTTATGTTGTTAAAAATTTACAATCGTGAGGGAATTATATATGAGCGATTCCATCGAATAATTTCGTAATCATTTTTGAACAGCGTAGGCGCTCGAAAAAAATACTTGAAAAAAAAAAGCAAACGAACAAAATGATTAATATCTCAATTGACAGCTTCCAAAATAATGGAAAAAAAATCTAAAAAATATTATAAAGATTCCAAATCGTGAAGCCCAAAGTCGTCCGTTATTCGGTAAAATCGCTCATATCCGCAAAAATCAATACACAAATTATCGAAGATCATCACTCAAGAGTCAATTGAAAACGAACTCAGAATAAAATAACAAAATAGTCGCAGAAATCAGACATTCAATAAAATACAAAAAATAATGTTCATAAATTACGTATATAAAAAACGCTTATATACAAAAATCATGAGTAAATAAGCGATCGAAGCGTCTCAAATAAATCGTGGATGAAGAAATGGCATGTTTGTATCCACAGAATTCGTGTGGACGTGCGTTTGACGGAGAGAGAGAGAGAGAAGGAGAGAGAGAGAGAGAGAGAGAGAGAGAGAGAGAGAGAGAGAGAGAGAGAGAGAGAGAGAGAGAGAGAGAGAGAGAGAGAGAGAGAGAGAGAGAGATAGAAGACGTGCAAAAGTATATGCAATCTACCAAGAATGCGGAATTAAACGAAGCCAGAAGCTCGAGGCTGTTCGAAGCCGGAGATCAGATCGAGCGGGCGGTGCCAGAAGCTGTTCCGTTCGAGTTCCTGTCTTGTCACGAAGATTGTCATGCGTTCGTGTACGGTTTTGAGATGAATTTTTTTTTATTTTCAAAATTTTCTTTCGAACACACGTTGTCGACTTTATATTATATATTTAACTCGTTCGTGAGCGGGTTTTTGCACATTCGACGGGGATGCAAACCGTTGGGTTGTTATTATTATTTATTTTGTTAAATACGGATGCTTACATGGACGCAGGATACAAAGTTTGCGGGGGTTTTGTTGTGTCGTGGATGTTTATGGTTGCGTGATGTTGGATGATCCGTGATATTGACGCGAAATATGCTGAAAGGTTTAATCACCGGATACGCGTGGGGTCGTTGGAAATCGATCGATCGATCGATCATCGAACTTTATAAAAATGTGGGTTTCGGAAAATAGTACATTATGACACTAGTACGAAAAAAAAATGTCTGACGCGTGTGAGAAAACGTTTTTTTTACGAGTATCGTACGAATTTTTATGTCACTAGGTGCGTAAAACCGCACTTTTACGCGCAGCGTGTCATAAAAATTATTGCGATAATTGTTTAGATGATTGTTTTCGGTCGAATCGATATAAATGTTTAAGTAATGATAATAATGATAATAATAATGATTATAATAATAATAATAATAATAATATTAATGATAATAAAAATGATAATAAAATTAATAATAGCATAATAATAATAAGAAAAAAGTTGAGAAGAGGTTATTTTTATGGTTTTGATTTATCTAAATAACGATAATATATCTAAATTAACCGTCGAACAACTCTTCTCTGTGAATTTCTAATTACGGCCGAACAATCGAAGTAGGATTTTAATTTTTTTCAAATTAATTCAGAAAATGAATGAGGAATGATTACCTAAAAATTTGGATAAATATGATGATACATTTAAAGGAACAATAAGAGAACCTTTTTTTAATTTGAACGTTTGTCTCAAAAATCGAAATATTTTGATTTTTCTATCAATCGAGAACGTTTAGGGGCAATGATTACTCAAAAATTCATGTGAATATGATTATATATTTAAAAAAACAGTAAGAACATTTTTTTTTAATTAGAAATTTAAAAAAAAATTGAAACTTTTTGATTTCTTTGATTATTTAGGTTATTTCTCTGGTTCTCTGACTTTATGGTGAAAAGATTCCCCATAAAATCGATACAAATATGATACCCCTTTCGAGTTGATGTTTTTTTGTTACTAATCCTAAATCGCTGCCAATAAATTAAAATATTATCGATCTCAAAAATCTCCTTGAACTTAGAATTATTCAAATAAACAGCGTAAGAAGTTTTCATTCAAATTAAAAATCTCATAAAAAAATCCCAATCCGAACCTTAAGCCAACGGTCTACAATAATTAAACGCAATATATGTATATATCCCGTTCGTTCGTCGAATGGGAAACGAATTCAACGAGAATTTGCTCTCGATAATGCACCGAGGAAAGGAGATTAACATTCGCGATGTCGATTCGCAATGCAGCCGGAGAGCACTTGGTATCCTTGGGATTATCCACGCGATATCATCTACACGGTGATATTACCGGCGGAAAGAACGGCGCGGGACACGCGGGCAGGAAGAGAAGGGAGGGAGGGAAGGGCTAGGCCGAAGCGGTCCGTAATCTCGTCATTTCCAAGCATCACCGGCGCGTGCTGACTCGCGCGCTCGACTAACTGTACTACCTCGGACTTGCAGATTGACCAGCGCGCTGCATATTTAGCCATTACACCTCGCAATGTCAATTAAAACGAGTCGATGTAAATTGATAGAGAAAAAAAAATTTTACATGAAAAAAGAATTTTTATCTCCATGGATTTTTTTTTTTTTTTTTTTTTTTTTTTTACAGACGTCCGTGAATTTTGATGACGGGTTAAACACGAGGGAACGACGTAACTGTTGGAGAAAATTTTTTTTTTAACGTAAAATAGAATTTTTATCTCCATGGATTTTTTTTTTTTTTAAATTTCATTTTATTTTATTTTTTTTACGGACGTCCGTGAATTTTTATGACGGGTTGAGCACGAGGGAACGTTGTAACTGTTGGTGATTAGTGAGGTATTTAAAATCGGGAAGTAGGATATCCTGTTCGAAGTGTCTGGGATGAAGAGGAGATTTGCGGTTGATTTGTTTTGATTGGAATTTATTGGAATGAGGTTATTGAGTAATAATAATTTTTATTTGGGCTTGTTTGAATCGAGAGAGGTTATTTAAGAGAGTTGGAAGTTACGTATTTCGTTCGTTCTTGTTTCTCCAAGACTCGATACAGGTAATTCTGCGCACGAGCATTCCGAACGACTACTCGGTCCCGTAACAACGTCTTGTATGTACTATAAACAATACGATCGCTGTATTGTCATGCGATAGCCACGATCACGTCTGGGCACGTATCGGCGTTAACGCCTACACCACGCTGCCATTTTTTTTTCGATCTAAGACCACATGCAGGGTCAATTTGTCCCTGTGCAGACTTTGACTGTCCGCCATTTTGAATTGACGCGGGTGATTGGGTTGAAAAAATTCTTGAATATACGTTGAATATTAATCGATTGATACCAATGGAAACTGCGAGTGGAATTATTTACATGTATGATAAATTCATGAAACAAACAAATTTTTTGAAAAAAAGACCCTGTGGGTGGTTAAAATATATCCAAAAATTTGGTTATCCTCTGGTGGTTATTTTTCTGAGGAAAATCTTCCTTAGATATGAGTTTTCATTAGCTTTTTTTATACGTGACAATTAATCGATTTTCTTTAATCCATGTTGGGATAAAAAATTCCGATTTTTTTTAAAGAGAAAAACGGAAGAAAAAGGAAATTGTATTTATAAAAAATAAAAAACATAGAAATATATAAAAACGTAGAAAACGTATATGCATAGAAAGCAAAAACAAACCAAAAATAATATAGAAGAATAGGAATTGAGAGATATAGAATCAAGTTGTGCACACGAAAAGAAAAACGGAAATAGTAAAATTGAAAATACAAAGAAAAAAAACAAAGAACAGTAAAAATGGATATAAAACTGAATAAAAGAATAGTTAACATATACATAGAAAGGAAAAAAAAGAACAATACAATTTTATATAGTAATGAAAAAAAGAATGGTAAAAATATGTACAGAAAAGGAAAAAAAACGGATGGTAAAAATGTATATAAAAAGGAAAGAAAGAAATAGTAAATATGTATATAGAAAGGGAAAAAAAAAGAAATAGTAAAGTTGTATAAGGGAATCGCTCGGGTGGAACTCGGAGCCTTGGCATCTCAGAAATCTCGTGATGCCCACGTGCGCGCCCATAGTTTAACGCCTACGCATATTTCATCCCGAGTTGTTCGCATCGCGACTCTCTCGAGTGCGGTCTTTGCCAATTCAACGAGTTTTTCGTACCACGTGACTACATGAAATGCTATATTTACACGTTTGTGAGTATCTATCTATATTAGGGTGGCTCAAAAAAAAGGAAAATTTTCCGATTTCAAATGGTAAGCATTTACTACAAAGTATCTTGCATCCGTAGAATTCTGCCCAAAGATGAACCCGATAGGACCATTTTTAGGGGTCGTTCACGATTTTTTTAAGTTTTCCCATTTGATTAACATGGGAAGATCATGAAGTTTCCATTCGAAAAATCATAGCTCCGCGAATTTTCTAGCTACGTCGATTCCGTAAGTTCCATTTGAAAGCTCTTTGAAAAACGCTTAAAATGGCACGCAGACCTTTGGAATCCGATCGCAATTTCCGTCGATAATTTTTGTTTTTCCGTAAAAAATGATCGACGGAAGTTGCAATCGGATTTTTTTTTCCGAGCCACCCTAATCTATATATTAGGGTCTTTCTCGATATTGTAGTTTTGGATTTTGATTGCTTTTATCTTCCAGAATCCTTCGATATAGGATCTAAAAAATATCTGAGCCAAATTGTTCCAATGTTGAACTAAAATATCCCATTTGAATGCCATAATATTTTTCTTCATTATTTCGATTTTGTTTCTTTGATGATTTTTTTTCGATTCGAAATTATTACACTTCTCCAACCGAACACATGAAAAATTCAATGTGGGAGATAAATAATTCAATTAATTTATTTGCTATCGGAAAAAAAAATTGAAATAATCAAAACTCGGTGAATAATCCTTGCTCGGTAAAACGCGTTAATTATGTCGTAGAGATATGAAATTTCATCCCAGTTTTTTCTCAATTCCATATGAAGTCAAGGAAAATTGTGAAAAATTAATAATAATGATATTTGTAATTTTTTTCGTATGATCTGGCGCACATTAAATTTATGTATCCAATAAACCCGGGATTAATAATTATCTACATCAACCCTTAATCAGTAACCATGGATCAATCGTGCTTTCCCGAAATGTTGCGTTTTTTACGTTTTTATTCGTTAATATAATTATATCCGAGTGATTTTATATAATAAAATTATATAAAATAATCATATATTATATTTTGATAATTTAATTTTTTAAAATTTTATATTATATTATATTGATAATTTTTTATTTTTTATTTAATAATATATTATATCAATTATAACATAATAATAATATCATAATAATAACATCAAACATGATATAATATAATCGCATATAATTAAATCGTTCGAACAAATAATTATAGCAGCAGTATAATAATTGATCCTCGTATTAAAATTGTCGTATAATATTTCATAAATTTTCTGCAATTTTTTAAAGCACTTGAAAGTACTTTTAAAATCGCCAAACACGAGTGACTTACTTAGTAAAGGTGCCAAAAATAATTTTAAAGACTTATATAAGTGTCAAAGGCCGCCCTTGAAAGATATACGCATTTTTACGTTACGTCGAAAGAACAACCTACGACGTTTTTCACGCTGCCATATAAAAAAAAAAGCGAGACCAATAATCAGTTGGGATTCAACCCATTACACGGTCAAACGATGGCCGTCGGTACGCAATTTATCGGTCGGACGGTTAAATGCATAACGCACGAGTGGGCGAGGAAAATTGGTTGTTGCACTTTTAAATTATCGAAGACTCGTCTAACGATCTTCGCGCACGCTTCTACGTTCGTTCGACAACCTTCAATTTTCTTTGCTTCGCACAACGAACGAAACACTTGCTCTCGAATTTAGCTGTAACACGAGTGAAAACCATTGATTTGGAAACAAACGGCTTGAACTCTGATTAACGCGGCATTGGTGAAAAATATGTGGGGAGAATCGCGCCAAATCGCCTGATCGAGAAACTCTTCTATCCTCTGATGTGGTCGATGACTTTTAAAAAAAATATATTATACATTTTACGACTTCATTACGTTTTTTTTAGGTTTTTTCTCGGATTCTACGACCTCACTGATTTTTTTAAGTTTTTTTCGAACCCATCTTTTATCTCCTAGGATCAATATTTTCAATTCTACGTCTACGATGAAGAAGCGGGGTGGGAAAAAATAATTTCATGAACCATTCGACGTGTCTGCAACATAAAACTCGCAATAACAAGAAAGGAAATAAAGATAAACGTCGCGAAAGCAGAAAAACAAATCAAACCCATCTTTTTGCTCCTAGGATTAATATTTCAAATCCAACGTCTACGATGAAGAATCAGGGTGGAAAAAAAATTATTTCACGACCCATTCGACGTGTCGGCAACATAAAACTCGTAATAACGAGAAAAGAAATGAAGATAAAGTCGTACATCACCAAAGCAGAAAAATAAATCAAACCCATCTTTTTGCTCCTAGGATCAATATTTCAAATCCTGCGTCTACGATGATGAAGGAGGATGGGAAAAAATGATTTCACGACACATTCGACGTGTCTACAACATAAAACTTTTAATAACCAGAAAGAAAATGAAGATAAACGTCGCCAAAGCAGAAAAATAAATCAAACCCATCTTTTTGCTCCTAGGATCAATATTTTAAATCCTGCGTCTACGATGATGAAGGAGGATGGGAAAAAATTATTTCACGACCCATTCGACGTGTCGGCAACATAAAACTCGTAATAACAAGAAAAGAAATAAAGATAAACGTCACCAAAGCAGAAAAACAAATCAAACCCATATTTTTCCTCCTAGGATCAATATTTCAAATCCTGCCTCAACGATGATGAAGGAGGGTGAAAAAAAAATTATTTCACGAACGATTCGACTTGTCTGCAACATAAAACTCGAATTACGACGGAAACGGGTCGATGCCGTTGGCGTCGGCGAGTCTGTGTGGCAAAACGAGACGAACAGTGGCGGCAAAAGTTTAATCTAACTGTAAACGCCAAGTCGGATTCATCGACGACGATGCTCGGTCGGTGGGTCGCACTCCCGACGACCGGAGCAACTACGACGATGCCGGCGGGTTTTCTTCTTCTGCTTCTTCTTCATCATCGTCTCCATCTTTTTCTTCAACGTCTATCACGACCTCTTCTTTAACTTCGCCAATGCCATTTCAAAACCACGCTCGTTTCGTTCCTTTCTTTCGCACGGACGATACGCAATCGTCTCGTTCGTTCGCCAATCTCCCCTACCGCTTCATCCGTTCCTCATGCTCCCATTTTAATTCACCGTCACGTGTATAAAACGTTATAGACGTTGTCCGCTACGTGCAAATACGGAATGTAACAGTAACACACTGAACCGTTCAACAATCCCGACCGAGTCACGGTGTTCGAACGTGTATTGCTATATTCAGGGTCTCACTACCGATTCTCCATTGATATGTGCTTATGTATATTTATTAAGGTGGGCAAATGTTACGGAAAAAGGATTTTGCCGAAAAAATCTTGTTTAACTTGTTTAAAGACAGGAGTCTTAAATAAATAATAAAACTTTAAATAATCTTATAATAATCTATAACAATCTTTAATTGTCTTTATTATTATTGTCGATGCACCCTTATCTAAAAATTTGAGAGAAACAATTTAGGAGAGTATGATTTTCGATAATAATTGATTTTTCTAAAAGAACAAAAAAAAATTTATTAATATAATAAAGCATAGCTTTAGAACAATTAATCGAGCCATCTTAAAAAAAATACGTGTCTATTGTGCACATTTCGGTGTATTTTCTGAAATTTTTTGAGATAAATCGAAGATGACATACCGACCGAAAAAAATTATTTTTGTATATTTTTTATGAAAATGGTCATTTTTTAGACTCAAAAAATTCAGAAAAATAAATTTTCACAAAGCTTATGTAAAGATGCAACTTTTTTGTCTGAAACATTTTTCTGCTTAATCGTATGCTCTCAAGATATAACGGTACTTACAAAATTTCGAAATTTTCAAAAACTCAAAAAAATGCGATCCAAAAATTTTGAAAAAATGTACACTACTCTTTTGCATATAATTAAATAATTTGACAAAATTTCAATTTTTTTGAGACTGGACAACTTTTTGACCGTTCGAAACCGCATGGAATGCCTCATATATTTACCAGAGTGGGTACATGTAAAAAAGAAAAATACTTGAAAACCGATTCTGCCAAACAAATCCTGTTTAACTTCTTTAAAGATAGGAGTTGTCTTTAAATAATTTTTATTTTCGGCAGGTTATGTAGGTTATTTCTCTGTATTTTTGTATTCAAAATCTCACTACCGATTCTTCATTGGTATATATTTGACAGTCTCTCCATTAATGACATTAAAAATAAGTTAACCATTTTTGTTTTGGTATAAGTAAAAACTCCGCCAAAAAAACTCCCGACAACAACATTTTTATCCCCAATAATTACTCTCTAAAACAACTCATCGACATTAACCTAACAACAACCCAAAATTCACAATTTTGAGTAAGACAAAAAAAAGCATCAACAGCGTTTGTAAAAAATTCAACAATATCGCACATAAGCAAAAACCGAATCCACAACCATTCCGAATAAGCTAAACCTAAACCTAAACCTGAAAAATTAAAAACTCCAAAACCTAACTGGATTTCAAATCCTTTTGAAACCTAAATAACCTAAATCGAAGCCTAAGAACATTTCATGTGTTCCATTTCTTCTTCCCTTTTCCTCAACTCTTCATCTAGAAATCATTGCCGAAAGAATCAAGAAGAAAAATCAACGGAAAATAATTATTCAATCGTGATTGATCCGCTGAATAAATGACAAACAACCTTTGACACTTCGACGATCTTTCTCGGTGCTAATACGCCGATGGTAAAACGCGTACGAGACACGGACGGGTTAACGGCTCGAGCCTTCCCGTCTGCTCACTCAATCGAGAACGGTGCGTTGACACTCGCTCCGTTATGTAAACGTTCTTCGCAAAAGTCTCGCTTTATCGCCGTAGCCTACTCGCTCGTGTGCTACCGGCTAATCCGGCGGCGCGTACAGATGGAGATGGAGTACATGGAGATACGGCCATGTACAGAACGATGCGTCGAGAGATATATAAGTCGCGCATGCGCAAACGCTACGCCGTCGCTTGCGCAACGATCTTTTGCGCACGCGCAAAAGCGAGCCGACGCGAGCGCCCTCCCGTGTTTGCGGAAGGAATCGTGACGCAGGCGGTGGACTGCGTGAGAAGCGTCTGAAGCTTTTTCGCAAGCTTCGAGTCTTTTGTTTCTTTTATTCTTTTGTCTTCGTTTGGGTGTCTTTAGGTTATTTCTTTCTTTACTTCGTTGTTGGGTTTTTTTCTTAATTTTGTTTATTCTTTCTTTCTTTCCTTCTTTAGGTTATGTCTCTTTTTTTGAAATGATTTTTTCACTGATTTCTGCCTTCTTTTCTTTTTTTTCTTCTTTAGGTTATTTCTCTCTTTTTTTATTGTTTCTTATCTAATTTCCGCCTTTCTTTCTTTCCTTTTCTCGTTTTCTTTTTTTCGTTCTTTGTCTTTCTTTCCTAATTTTATTTTTTATTTCGGTTTTTGTCTTTCTTTCCTAATTTCCGCCTTTCTTTCTTTCTTTTTTACCTTCTTTCTTTCCTCTTTTCTTTCTTCCCTTCTTCCTTTCTTTCGTTCTTTAGGTTATTTCTCTCTTTTTTTATTATTTCTTATCTAATTTCCGCCTTTCTTTCTTTCCTTTTATCGTTCTTTCGTTCTTTCTTTTTTTAGTTTTTCGTCTTTCCTTCCTAATTTTCTTTTTTCATTGTGTTTTTGTCTTTCTTCCTTAATGTTCGCCTTTCTTTCTTTCTTTTTTGCCTTCTTTCGTTCCTCTTTTCTTCTTTCCCTTCTTCCTTTCTTTCCTTCTTTAGGTTATTCCTCTCTCTTTTATTCTCTCTTCCCTAATTTCGGCTTTACTTTTTTTCCTTCTGTGTCTTTCTTTAGATCTAATTTTCTTTTTTTTGGTCTTCTTTCTATGTTCTTTTGTTCTTCCTGAAACTGCATACATAAAAGTGTATGTGTGTGCATGGAAAAGAGAGAGAGGGAGAGAGAGAGAGAGAACGAAAAAGAAAGTGTGACATAAAAAAAATTGCAAAAAAATGTAATTTATGGGATTTGCACAGATTCGCTGCTTTAAGTTCCTTACGTCTAGAAAATGTATCCCCACGATATGTAGCTTCCCCTCCTCACCCCTTCCCATCATCCAAATGAGTGTAATTAAAATCCTTGAAACGTCTAACGTGCGTTTTTTTTTCATTTTCTCCAGCCCAGGTCTTGCAACAGCGAACCCTTTTCAACTCTAAGCAAAATTGCAAAGATCAAGAGATAGACAGAGAGAGATAGCCTGCCCAAATAATTCCACAATCGTCGATTAGTTAATCACGGAACAAGAAAGAAAAAAATGTCGCGACTTTTACGCATCAACCGCCGCCACGAATATTATAACACTGTTTTCACTACGAAGATTTTCCGTCCGGAAGACGTTGTGGAATGCATTTTTAACGACTTTCGAATCGTCACCTGAGAATTCTCGTGTCTGAACTGGTCTGAACATTGTGCAGAACAGTTGAACGCAGTGACGTTTCTGCGAAACGGTTGCGAAAGTGAATACAAAAATTAGGCAAGTCATCGCGAATCTCACATTGCCTTCATTGTTTAGAAATGCACCAATTTCGTTTCTGCATCATCGGCTGAGACCGTTCTGAGATGCATCGTGGATGAGCTGCTTGTGCTGAAAACGAGCTGAAAAATTGAGTTAATAATAATAATTGTGCTGAAAACGAGCTAAAAAATCGAGTTAATAATAATAATTGTGCTGAAAACGAGCTAAAAATCGAGTTAATAATAATAATAATTGTGTTGAAAAAGAGCTGGAAAATCGAGTTGATAATAATAATAATAATTGTCCTGAAGAAGAGCTAGAAAATCGAGTTAATAATAATAATAATAATTGTCCTGAAGAAGAGCTAGAAAATCGATTTAATAATAATAATGATAATTGTGTTGAAAAAGAGCTAAAAAATTGAGTTAATAATAATAATTGTGCTGGAAAAAAGCTGGAAAATCGAGTTCCGTTGATTTCTTTGCAGTGAAACGTGTCTAGGCTCTCTTAGGGTGAAGATATGATTCATGGAAAATTTTATGTAACGTTTCGCATGCAACACTCGTCACGTCACGAAATTCTTGATCCATGATTTCATGCTCTCTCGCCTTATCTTCGGTTTCTTTCTTGTGCCATGCTTCGTAGATAGCCGTAGTTCCCTTAAATCTTCCATGTAATTCTCTGAGGCTTCAGTTTAAGGGGCAAGCTGGCTGTAACGAGCTGAAAAGTGAAGATTTTTCAGCGAATTTTTTTTTAGGAACTCGTGAATGGATTTTGGAAGCCAATTTTAATAAAAATATTTCCTCATACAGGTATATTCGTACAATAATCGTGATCTTGGATCCATTCTATACATTTGCTAATTTTAACCTGCAGCTTCCTTGAATTATGAGAAAGCGATTTGCCGGTTCGAGCTTGCAGCTTTTCTATTTTTCATTTTATTTTATTTTCCTTTTTATTTTCTATCTTCTATCTTATTTTTTTCTATTTTCTTATTTATGAATTTTTTTTTAATTCCACGAATGTCGAACGAAGGCGGTGACGCATTCGCAGAATCGCGCGGAAATGTGGGCGACGCGAAGATTGTCGTATCCATACTTATACGGTTTGTTCGCAGGCGGTTCGTGGAGACTCGTAGTTATTCGCTTTCATCTTGATGGAGTCATCGTTCGATATTTTCGAGCTATCGTTTGCGTTGCGGAGAGATTGAGAGGAAAAAAAGTATTAGAATCGATTGAATATCGTTCATTATAGTGGACTAGGATCTGGGAGTTCCTGTAACGTGCAAGCCGTGATACGGTAATCAAAAATGATGGAAAAAAGTATAATACTACGTGAAAACAATAACAAAAATGAAGTTAGACACTATGTTAAGATAGAGAAGACATTGTAACAGACATCTGATAAAATAATAATAATAATAATAATAATAATAATAATAATGATAATAATATATTACTATATAATAATAAATAAATAATAATAATAATAACAATTATTATTATTAATATATATATGTATAATATTATTAATATTGATACATAGTAATATAATAATAATAATAACAATTATTATTATTAATATATATATGTATAATATTATTAATATTGATACATAGTAATATAATAATAATAATAATAATAATAATAATAATAATTATTATTATTATTATTAATATAAAATTAATATTATTAATATAATTATTATTATTAATAATAATAATAATAATAAAAATAATAATAATAATAATAATAATAATAATAATAATAATAATAATAGTAATAATTATTATTATTATTATTATTATTATTATTATTATTATTTATATATAATAATAATAATAATAGTAATTATTATTATTATTATTATTATTATTATTATTATTATTATTATTATTATTATTATTATTATTATTATTATTATTATTATTATTATTATTATTATTATTATTATTATTATTATTATTATTATTATTATTATTATTATTATTATTATTATTATTATTATCATTAATAATAATTATTATTATTATTATTATTATTAATAGTAATAATAATAATAATTATTATTATTAATAGTAATAATAATAATTATTATTATTATTAATAGTAATAATAATAATAATAATAATTATTATTATTAATGATAATTATTATTATTATAATAGTAATAATAATAATTATTATTATTATTAATAGTAATATTAATGATAATTATTATTATTATTATTACATTATTAATAATAATAATAATAATTTATTTATCATTATTATTTATTATTACATTATTAATAATAATAATAATAATTTATTTATCATTATTATTTATTATTACATTATTAATAATAATAATAATAATTTATTTATCATTATTATTTATTATTATTATTATTATTTCTATTATTATTATTATTATTATTATCATTATTATTATAACAGATTAGATGAGGAATAAAACAACATAATTGTAAAACGATGCGCAGTGGAATATTAATCAGAGAGCGAGGAAAATAAAGAAGAGATACCGAGAAATATGTTGAAAAATGAATAGTTTGGTTCATTAACGAAAAAATCAAGTAGATGAAACAATTTAATTGGGCAATGAATGAATTTATCGTTTACGACCGTTAAACGCATTAAACGCTATAAGAGCATCAACGCGAACGAACGAAGCTATTAAAACGTAACTGCGAGAGTTAAACATTTCACAGAGCGATAAACCGCGAATCATCGTCATAATGATCTATCAATCGTGCCTCCATAGTGTAGCGCGGATGAGAAAGATGAGCTTGGTGGGACAATTCTTACAAATCGCCCCGATTTTATAAGTTTTCAACCACAAAGACGTCTTTGAAATAAATGCGTGCCGCGAAAAAAAAGCATTTTTTCTTGCGAAACACCCTAATGTACACGTGTACATATACCGAAGCGCCGTTTCCCATCATCGGAGCACGAAAGTACCTTCGTAATTGCGAAGGAGCATCCGCGCGAGGTTGCACAAATATAGAAGAAAAATTATTTCGCAAAAATATGTCGGTTGTGAAGCGGTCCTGCGCGAAGAAGGACGAAGAAAGACGACCTATACAGGTATATAAACCCGCAAGGAGTCGGTTAGAGACAAAGCCGCGGTTACCGTGATACATATCTGGGTGTATTCAGCTGCACACAGATCCGTTGCACAAGCATGAAAGTTTTGCCGGTTCGTGGACGAGTGAGTAAATAATAACGGTTACGTGGCCACGGAGGATGCTCATCTTGCTCTTAGAGAGAAAGAGAGAGAGGGAGAGAGATAGAGAGATGGAAAGAGAGAGAAGATTTCTCGCAGAAGCGTCTTGTCTCGTCGTTTCTCTGTGAAAACTCGTAACGAGTCTAGGTACTCCGCATTGCTCTGGCTTCGTATGTACCACAATCGAGTTTTTGTAATCCTCCCCCTCCCCCTAGCCACCAGCCTTCGCGATGATTATGTTTATTCATACAAATACACTTATAGCACATTATACACGATTATTATGATTATTATTGATAATAATAATAATAATCATAATAATAATAATTATTATAAGATTTATTATTATTATTATTATTAGGTATAAGATTTATTATTATTATTATTATATTATTATTATTATTATTGTTATAGTAATAATTATTATTATTATTAATGATTGATAAGATATGGAAAAATATTCATGGAAGCTTATAATAATAATAATAATTATTATTATTATTATAAGCTTCCGTGCACATTTTTCCATATCTTATCAATTATCATTGTTAATACCATAATAATAATAATAATAATAATTTTATGTAATAATATGTTATATAATAATAATAATAATTTTATATAATAATAATAAATATTATTATATAATATAACCTGACTAAACTAAATAACATAAAAAATAATAATAAGCTTCCATAAATAGTCACAGATTTCATTAATTTTAGTTGTCCTATTTATTTTATTTATTTTTATTTCACATATAATAATAATGATAATAATAATAATAATAATGATCATAATAATAATAATAAGCATCTATGAATATTTTTTTATATTTCACTAATTTTTATTGTTGATTAAATAATAATAATAATAATTATTATTATAATGATAATAATAATGAGCTTTCTGAATTATATCTTATATTTTATTAGTTTTATTCAGGTTAGTGATTTCATTTATTTTATTGATTATTATTATCAATATCATCATAAAAAAATTGTATCAATAGAGAGAGAAGGAGAGAGATAGGTGGAGAGAGAGAAAGAGAAAGAGAGAGAGAGAGAGAGAGAGGATTTCTCGCAGAAGCGTCTTGTCTCGTCGTTTCTCTGTGAAAACTCGTAACAAGTCTACTTCGCATTGCTCTAGCTTCGTATGTACCACAATCGAGTCTCTGCAATCCCCCCCTCCCTTGCCGTCCGCCCCCACGATTATTATGGTACATGTATTATGACTCTCGGCGATTGTCCCACGACATGCAGCGTCACAACCCGTCGCTACATTGATAATCCTGCAACGGCGGTTATCGTCGTCTTAATAGCGGTATTCGCGCCGTATTTGTCGACGAAGACGTTTGCTCTCGGCAGAAATTGGAAGGGGAGGAAGAATTAATGTCGAGGAAAATTCGAAACAGGAAAGAATTAATTTTGGTTTGCAGCGGGATTTGTTTAGGTTGAGAGGTAATCGTATATTAAGGGTTTTCGGGTGAATGTTTGTTTGTTTAACCCTTAATGTGAACGGAAGGGCGTTTTGGAGCTGTTGTTTTTTATAAGCTAACTTTTTTTTAGAATTTGTGTGGTCATGAATTTTTTAATGCATGTAAATAATTTTGATCGCACTTCTAATTAATGTCAATCGATTTGACAATGTTCAAGATATATTTGAGAATTTTTCCAGCCTGTTCGCACCGGTTAAATCAAAATGGAGCTCAATCAAGCTTATGCAGGGATGATTCTTAATTTTCGAACCTTTTTAACTAAAATTAATTGTATTTTTAGGGTTAATATGTGATTTTTCTTCTTTAAATTGAATCAAATTGCGATTAAGGGTTGATTTACGATCACTTAGCATTTTTTTTCATATCAATTGTATACTTGGCTTTATTAAGTGAGCTTTAATTTTTTTCGTTCGATTGAAATGCGACTGATTAGTAATTTTTTAAAAATTTCGAATTGATTTTATTGGAATTGATAAAGAATTTTTTATTTCATTGAACAATCTTTTTTATTTATTATTTATGAATTATTATTATTTTAAAAATTATTTTTAAACAGTAATTTATGTGAAATTTGCGACGAGAGTTCAATTACGCAATTTCTGTTATCGAATTTCAAACCTGGTTAAAGCAGAAAAATCGCTCTGCTTTCCAATTTCAATAAATCAAGTTATTCAATTGATATAATAATATCAGAACTATTATTATTATTATTAATGCTAATGACATCCTACTCCTCACGTCACAAATTAACATTTCGTTACATGGATTTGTCCGATTTTGCGTTAAAATCGGCTCACACGTCATAAGACAAAAAATATCTACTAATAAAATTGTTACAACGAGTTCGATAAGATTGGTTTGTTAGATTAAATATTCTCAAAGCAGTTGACCAGATTTCTAGCAATGAGATAATTCCACTCACTCCTGAATCAACGTCAAACACTGTTAACCCGTTTATAAACGATTGCTTCCCGATCCCCCATAAATATTCCAACCAAAAAGAAAACACACACATGAACAAACAAAAATCCTAAAACTTGGCCTACTGCTTCTACACACGTTGCGGCTTCGATAGCTGTTTACGGTGAAACCGGAAAAGTTTTTGTTAGTTTTTTTTTTACATCAATCCTGAACACGCATCGGTGATTTTAAATTGTTCGTTGTTGCGTGACAAGTGACATTTTGAGGAACCGGTCTACCTGGAGTCAATCACGATTGAAAACTTACTCACAAGGTTTTTGTTGGAAAAATAAGCAAGCGCTTAGCTATGATGATAGTCAGTAATAATAATTATTATTATAAAAATGATAATAATAATAATAATAATAATAACAATCATAATTATAATAATAAGCTTCGATTTATTTATATTTTATTAATCATTATTGTTAATACAATAATAATAATAATAATGATAATAATAATAATAATAATAATAAAAACAATAATAATAATAATATAAATAATAATAAAAACAATAATAACAATAATAATAAGCTTCCAAAAATAGTTTCATATTTTTTAAATTTTATTAATTTGAATTGTCCTTTTGAATTATTCATTATTATTTTTAATACAATATAATAATTATGATAACAATAGTAAGCATTCATAAATATTTTTTTATATATCACTCGTTATTATTGTCACTGAAATAATAATAATAAAAATAATAAAAATAATAATAATAATAATAATAATAATAATAATAATAATAATAATAATAATAATAATAATAATAATAATAATAATAATAATAATAATAATAATAATAATAATAATAATAATAATAATAATAATAATAATAATAATAATAATAATAATAATAATAATAATAATAATAATAATAATCAAAATAAGCTTTCTGAATAGTATCTCATATTTTATTAGTTTTATTAATGTTAGTTATTCCATTCATTTTATTCATCATTATTATTAATATTACCATGAAAAGATTGTATCAATACGTTCAACTCGAATGATTGACGAAAAAAACTGTATTGACAATTATGGATTTATCATATAATTGGTGAACATCACGCGACGACAACAACAAACAATGCATTATCATTATTTTCGCGACCAATCTTCGAAGCCTTCCCGATTCATTCACACGCGCGAAATTCTCCGCTTCATTGTGTAATTTTTCATTGTCGAAGACTTTGAATCGGCACACGGGACGTTGATGATGCCGCATCGCTAACACGCGAACCTAAAAAAAAAAAATTGGCTTACCGGTGGATTATGAAGAGCGTGTAAAAACGACGTCGAGTACGGCGTGCGTGAGTGCATGTGTGTGCGTGTGTTTGTGGATGTAATTCCGGGAATATTGGATTCTGGTACACGCGATAATGATAAGTCGGGATTACGCTATGTTGTACGATGGCCGGATTTCGACGGTACGGTGCTCGCAATTACGCGCGAATGATTTAAACTTTCCCACACGAAAAAATCGTCTCGCGTTATTTTTTTCATTTGTTTGTTTGAAAAGAGAAGAATAATGTTTAATTTTTGGAAACGATTTTGAATTGAACATACGAAATTTGATGATTAATTTAATAATAATCCATTCAATTATCCGATTTATTATACGAAATTGAACATTAAATTCATTATTCGATCTTTGAATTTATTATAAGAAATTGAAAATTGAATTTATCATTCAATATTCAGTTATTATCACAATTAGAAAATTCAATTTATTATTCAATCATTCAATTTATTTTAAAAAATTGAAAATCAAATATACCATTCAATCATTCAATTTATTTTAAAAAATTGAAAATCAAATTTACCATTCAATCTTTCAATTTATTATCAGAAATTGAAAATTCAATTTATGATTCAATCATTCAAGTTATTATAAGGAATTGAAAATTAAATTTATTATTTAATCATTTCATTTATTATAGGAAATAAAATAAAATAAAAAAATAAAATAATTAAAATAATAAAAAAATAATAAAATAATATTTAAAAAAAATAAAATAAAATAATTAAAAAATAATAATAATAATAAAATAAAATAAAAAAATAATTGAATATTAATATTTATTAATATTCAATTTATCAATATTCAATTGAATTATAAGAAAAATTATCATGAATCAGGGTCGCTCGAATGATTACAATATAAGACGTTTACATTGATAAATTCCAGCGTGTTATCCTTGTAAAGAAATGCATCTGCACTTGTAGACCTTGACGTTGTCTCGCGCCGGTCTCACATCCTCTGCCTTTATGTATTCAGTTATTTATTTATTTTTAAATTTTCATACAAATTCAATTTAATCCAATCGTCTCGTCGTGACGATTGCTTCCGGGGCGTCGGTGATGACTGGTCCAAATCTACCGAACCCTCGTGAGAATTGAATCGTGACGATGCACAAAACCGAAACCTTTGCGGCGAAGGGTCGTTAAAAATAAGTAAGCGTCGGTACATTAAGACGAGACTAATCGTATTAACATCCGGAGTTCTCAATTCGTTCGTGACAGTCCCTGCGTGGCTTAGAAATATTAGAAACAGAGAAATAATAACATTTTTATTGCAATT
>OZ020170.1:2274616-2318626 GCA_963971145.1 Sussaba pulchella
GGGCACGAGTTCCACCGAATCGAACAATTTCACTCGATCGCACGTCGAAGGCGATTCTGCGTACATTCACAAGAGTCCACACATGTGTGCAATATCGGGTCTCGTGGAAATAGTGCTCGAGGGGCGGAAGAGGAGGGGGAGGGGGGCTAATTGTACGAGCAGTATCCAGCAGCCACAGCAGCAATATCGGCAAGCTATCCGCCTGCAAGCTGCACCCACGTGGACGAGACATCGAGCTGGCATTGCGGGAGAGTCTTCGCGTTTTAAAATATGCCGCGCGTGTGCATGGTTTACTCAGGAATTTATGAGAAAGCCGAACGTCGGGACCGGCGCTGATGAACGTGTTTGGCTTATTCGCCAATAGTTATTATGGGTTTTGCCAACGTGAAAGTGTCTCCTTCTTTCCCACCCCGCCCGGATTATATCTATCTTCGACGCGTTGCGCTTTCGGATGTGACTCGCGTCGATGAGAAACGAGGGAATTGAAAATTGGCAAATTTCCGTTGAATATTTGGGAGATATATATATATTTTTTTTCCATGAGGGAAGTTTTAGAAAAAGGAATTTATTCGACACGAGGTGTTGGAATGTAATTTTGGTTAAGAAAATTACGAATTTTTATTGGCATGAAATTATTTGTGATATAATAAAACTGTAGACAGAGTAATTATAATAATTGTATGATTTATAATTACGTAATTTTTATGATAAATCGCTTATAATTAATTATTGGTTTCAATATTTTATATAATGTTAATAATGATGATAATAATAATGATAAGAATAATAATAATGGATTTATTCAAAAATAATGATTTAATCTGAACATTGAGTAAAGTTCTGAATTATTTAAAATATTTGGATTATTCCCCAGAGAAATTATTTGTGATATAATAAAACTATAGACACATAAATTATAATAATATTATAATATATAATTTTTTAAACGAATCACTCACAATTAATCATTGTTTTTATTATTTTATATAATAATAATAATAATAATAATAATAATAATAATAATAATAATAATAATAACGATACATTTATTTGATTATGATGATTTAATTTTATCATTCAATCAAGCGTTAAATTATTAAAAATATTTAAATAATCAAAATCGTATGAAAAATATATCAAATAATATTTAATCAAGTATAAGAACAATCAATTATTGTAACGATAATCAGTAGAGACGACAGAGAAATGAATTTATTGTCCGTTCGATCAATAATTTGCAGAGAACTTCGGATTTCGTTATTATTATCGCTGCTTGCTGTCAGTGCTAGAATCGTCGGAGTAAGACGAGTTCGATTTACCTTTCAACTGTAATTACAGTCTCGGCAACAATCTCAGCAACAGCTACAACACAATCGTATCTGCCGCGGGGCACCACGTCGGAAACGAAACGAGACGCGAAAGGCGAAAAAAATATCGAAAAAAAAAAAGAGAAAAAAGAATCATAAACGAGAATAACGAAGGATCGGACTTTACGAAGTTACGTTTGAAAGCCTGGAAAATTATTAGTGTCGAGGATCCCGAGAGTGTCGAAACACAATGAACGTTTTGTTTTAGCGCTGCGGACATCCAGCATCAGCTCGCAATGTCTTTCGAACGATTGTATAAATTATCCAAACGCGATGATAAACATGTGTTTCGAAGTCGTTTTGTATAATTTTTTTTTCTTCGTCAAGTATTTGCAGTGACGAAATACAATTCGATTTGCAAATGGTTGCTACGTACATCGCATGTTGGTGCATGAGAGATAATAATAATAATAATAATAATAATAATAATAATAATAATAATAATAATAATATTAATAATATTAATAATTATTATTAATAATATTAATTATAATTATTAATAATATTAATTATAATTATTAATAATATTAATTATAATTATTATTATCTGCTATATAATAATAATAATAATAATAATAATAAATTGATGATAATTATTAATTAATTATAATAATGATAATAATATTATTATTATTATTAAATACTATTAAATATCTACTAATATTTATTAATATACTGTTAAATATTAAATATTATCATTAATAATAATAATAATAAAAATAATAATAATTATTTAATAATTATCATTAATTTATTATTATTATTATTATAATAAATTAATAATAATAATAATAAAATAAATAATAATAATAAATAATAATAATAATAATAATAATAAAAATAATAATAATAATTTAATAATTATCATTAATTTATTATTATTATTATTATGATAAAAGAAAAGACAATTCTAATTGTTTCTCATTTTGAATTTAACTTATATTTTTTATTATATAATTTCTAATCGATCAAATTAATTAGAATGAAATGAAGTATATTTGGTTATGGATCGAAAAAAATTTAACAATTTATTGATCAATTATTTTTTATTAACCGATCCCAATTTCTTCTTCAATCATTTTATATGTTTTTCATCGATACAGTTATGGTTATTTCTCTGGAAATAATTGTTTCGAAAGTAAACAGAAATTACTTCAGGTATTTTTGTTTTGTTTTAAAGCGTTATGTCGGGAGTGGAATAATTTTGATTTGAATTTATGATTGTAACATTTCTATTTTCGAACGCGGACTCGCTCCCGACCTCTCTCGAGTCTCGCAGTGGGTTTTGACAATGAAATTCTTTCCCCGAAGGCTTCGGACAGTGCGAGAACATATACGATACCGGGGAAGTCTAAAATGTTGTCGAAATACGAAACGGTTTTGTTGAAAAATGCGGTTTCAGGGAATGACGCCAGTTTCGCGGGGTCAGTATGCAAAATATTTAATCCCGGCGAATGACCGCTAGTTTCTCGTTATATATTTATAGATATATATATGTATATGGCTATATGTATGTATTTGGGTGTCTCACGAGAAAAAGAATGTGCATCTGGCCGAATCTGCGCCCAATGAAACTATTCAGTTTCAATATTTTCTCTTTCAAATTTAATGAATTTAACAATTACTGTACAATAATTTGTAAGGTAATAAATTATTATTACTTAATTATTATAATTAATAATAATAATAATAAATAATAATAAGAATAATAATAATAATAATAATAATAATAATAATAAATTATTATTATTATTATTAGTATTATTATTATAATAATATAATAATGATAACAATAATAATAATAATAATAAGTATTATTTATTATTATTATTATATTATAACAATATAATAATGTTAATGATTATTATTATTATCATTATTATATTATTATAATATACAATAGATAATCATTATTATTATTATCATTATTAATAAGTATAATAATAAGTATTATTTATTATTATTATCATTATTAATAAGTATAATAATAAGTATTATTAATTATTATTATTATTATATTATAATAATATAATAATTATAATTATTATTATCATTATCATTATTATATTATTATAATATAATAATAATAATAAATGATAATACTTATTATTATTATTATATTATAATAATGATAATTATTATCACTATCATCATTATTATTATTATTATTATCATTATTATATTATTATAATATAATAATAATAATAATAAATCATAATACTTATGATTATTATTATTAATAATAATAATAATTAAGTAATAATAATTTATTACCTTAAAAATTACTATACATTAATTGTTAAATAGATTACATTTGAAAGAGAAACATCAAAACTGAATAGCTTCATTAATTATTATTATTATTATCATATTATTATTATCATATTATCATAATAACGATAACAATAATAACACACAAAAAAAATCAATAAATTATGAGTCTTCGATGAGGTCGTAATAAAAACCCAAAAGCCACAATTCGATATTCGCCTCCGACATTAATATCAATATTAATTCGATAAAAGTTCAAAGGGCCCGGCTGCGCGGGTTCCGACCTACTAGCACGAATACCCAATCCCCGAGTATTTCAATGACAAAAAAAAAAATATCCGAAAGCACGTTAGCACGTCCCAACGGGTTAAATTTCTCATCGGGGATATATCACGGGCTGTATGTATACGAGATTCGATTCTCTCGAATTTCCACGTATTTCCGTATATCCTCGTTCAATGGAACGGCAGTTAACGATCGTGCGCTACAGGCTCCTCTATCTCAGGCATCTCCGCGTTATTTCGTTCTTTTTTTCCTCATTTTTATCCTCATATCCACCATTTGCACGAATCCGACAACAGCTCGGAAGTTCTGTGCACACACAAACACCCGCGCATGAGCGCAGCATCAACGAAAAGTAGTACTCGTTGTAAGTAACATGCGCAGAGTATATTGCAGTACAGAACGTAATCGTATAGCTTCGTGTCACGATTCCAAGTCTATTATGTTTATGTGTATATATATGTTTAAACCGCGCGCGGCGCGAGAGTAGTTTTCTCGATGGGAACGAAAGTCACGGTGACGTTTCCCTTCTAAAGATGAACGCGAACCGAGCAGCCCACTTTTATGGACACATTATAGATATACTATTGAATTTGAAAGAAAAAAAATTGAAACTAAATATATATATATATATATATCTTAAGGAGCAAAATAATGTTGTGTCAGTTGTTAGATTTAAAGTATATGATATGAGAAAGCGTTTGGCCCAATCTGATCGGAATCAAACTATTTAGTTTTAATTTTTATCTCTTAATTTTAATGAATTTCATAATTACTATGCAGTAATTTTTTGAGTAATAAATTATTATTCATTATATTGTTTATCAAGAGCCTTACTATTAATTAGTTACAATCAGGAAAGTTCGTAATAAACAATAAATTCAATTTTTATTTTTTTTTATTAAAGAGAAATAACAATTACTTTACTGTGATTGTTGAAGTAATTAATTATTGCTTATAATATACTATTTATTAAGAGCCTGACTACTTATTGGTTACAGTTATTATGGTTTGTAATAAGCAATAAATTTCATTTTTATTTCTTCAAATTAAAGAGAAATAAAAATTATTTTACAGTAATTGTTGAAGTCATAAATTATTGCTCCTAATATATTATTTATTAAGAGTCTCACTATTCATTAGTTATAATTATCAGGGGTTATAATAAGCAATAAATTTAATTTTTATTTAAAGTTAAAGAGAAATAACAATTACTTCACTGTGATTGTTGAAGTAATACATTATTGCTCATAATATATTATTTATTAAGAGTCTTACTATTCATTAGTTATAATTATCAGGGGTTGTAATAAGCAATAAATTTAATTTTTTTAAATTAAAGAGAAATAAGAATTACCTTATAGTAATTGTTGAAGTAATAAATTATTGCTCATAATATATTATTCATTAAGAGTCTTACTATTCATTAGTTATAAGTATCGGGGTTTGTAATACGCAATAAATTTAATTTTTATTTTTTTAAATTAAAGAGAAATAACAATTAGTTTACACTAATTGTTGAAGTAATAAATTATTGCTCATAATATATTATTTATTAACAGCCGTACTATCTACTAATTACAATTAGTAAGGATTCTAATAACCAATAAATTCCATTTTTATTCCATCAAATTAAGCAACAACATCGACATTCTCAAAATCATTCCCCCCAAACCAAAAAATTAATTTCCATCCCAAACGTATCAATTCTCGTACATTCCAAAGACCAACAATTTTCTTTTCAATGAAAAAAAAATGTTTAAAAACCTTTCTTCTCCATTCAATCTCAATTTATCGGTCAAACGACGTCCAGACGACAATTTAAAACAAATTAATCACGAATGAAGGAAACCCGAGCCGAAAAGAATTTCACCGGTAAATTTCCGTTAAATAAAAAAATGTCGCCGAATAAAGACGAAGGACGATACGGGGGGGTTGGGGGGGGGGGGGGGGGGAGGAGACTGCAGGGGAGAGACGAAGTTCCGAAAGGAGCTATATATTAATGTTCCGCGTAGGAGACGAAGCGTGTGTAGATCCCCGTTATGCGCCTCGGGGCGATTTTCAATTCGACGTCGCTACGGAGGGCCCCCTTAAGCGCGTGTGCACCGGCTCTCTCGGCCCACATCTCGACAACTATGGTTCGGTTATTTTGCGCTTTTATATGACCATCGTAAATACAGTGAGACCCCGGTTAAGGCGTTCGAATAATAATAATACGGATTTAAATACTAATAACAATAAAATACTCTCGAATAAATTCCTGCGCTGGACGAAAGAACGTTGTAGAACGTCATGTTTTTTCTGTCCTTTCGTATCCTGTCAGCGATGCCTAATACTATTGCGTAGTACTGAAACAGCTTTAACCCTTGAGATACACATAGAATCATTTTAATTCTGTTATTTCATTGTAAACAAGTTTTTTTTTTTAAACATTTTTGTTTCATGCATTTTTTTTGGGAAAAAAAATACGTCATGTATGTGAAAAAAAACAGAAAAACTTCGTGCATGTGAATAAATTTCATTGCATTTTTCATTAACGATTCACCGTTACACGGGGTGGAATCTGCTCGTCGATCAATAGATGACCGGCGGTTATTGTTTACCATTTTTCATCTCTGTATGAATTTTTTTCAACGCGTTGCCATTTTGTTGCTCACAAATAAATTTTTCGTACATCATGTAGGATGTTCAGAGCGTGTTCCGTAATTTTTTCACCCACTTCGGACGGATAGTTTGCTCACAATCGTTTTTCAAAAACTGATTGGGTGGAGTTCACCGTCGATCGATCGACGACTAGCGGTTTTGATTCCATTTTCCCCTCTCTATGAATTTTTTTCAACATGTTGCCACTATATTTCTCATGAATAAACTTTTCGTACATCATCTAGAATGTTCAGAGCATGTTCCGTAATTTTTTCACCCACTTCGGACGGATAGTTTGCTCACAATCGTTTTTCAAAAACTGATTGGGTGGAATTCACCGCCGATCGATCGGCGACTAGCGGTTTTGGTTCTATTTTCCCCTCTCTATGAATTTTTTTCAACATGTTGCCATTCTATTTCTCATAAATAAACTGTTCGTACATCATCTAGAATGTTCAAAGCATGTTCCGTAATTTTTTCAACCACTTCGGACGGATAGTTTGCTCACAATCGTTTTTCAAAAACTGACTGGCCGGAACCCCCTCAATGTGCCATCCATGATATCATTCGGACATGTGCCACCAAACCCTTCATATCAATCGATTAAACAATGTTAAAAATATAATCGTGAATTTTTCCAACCCATTCACCCAAATCCATTTCAAAATGGCGCCCAGTCAAAGCTTGTGCCGGGTCAAATTGACCCCAGTGCGGTTTTTGGCCGGAAAAAATGAGTGTACGGTGTTATAAGCGGGGTCTTACTGTAGCCGGTTACTCTCCGCAGTGCCGCAGTGATGCTGCGCGGAGATTGTGGAGCCAGGAGAGGAGGGGGGAGGGCGGGGGGCACAGGTGAATCTCGCGAGTGGCGCGATGGCGTCGGGACCTTGCGGGAATTGGGTCAACGAATCGAGTAAAAGCGTCGAGCACACGCGGTTCTCTCTCGCATGGGGCAACATCATTGTTGCACGTCGTACATCGGTCGTGGCCGCGCACTTGACGATCCGATCGAATGTCTTTCGGCACGAGAAGATTAATCAACGAGATATCCGGGACTGGACCTGTTGGCCGAAGAGGCGGAGAGGAAGACGTGTCTTTAAGAAGTTGTTTTCGGGAATTTTTCGGGGGGTCGAAATGATTATTTATTGTTGCGAGAGGTTGATCGATTATTTATTGGTATCGATTTATTATTCTAAAAAGATAATTAATTAATAATAAATAATAATAATGAAAAAATAATAAAATAGAAAAATAAATATACATGAATAAATAAATTTAAAAAAGTTAAAAAATTGAAAAAAAAAGAGAAATAAATAATAATAGTTTGAAATAAATAATTAAAATAATTAAAAGAAGATAATTGATCGATGGATCGGCAGGATGTTCGGTTTTTTTTGGATTTTTTTGTCCCATCGTGATTTGGTTGGATCGAGTCGTGCTTGAAAGGTTTGCGAGTGAAGTCGACGAAAAAAAGTGGAGATGGAATTTAGAAAAATCATGAATTGTGAAAAAAAATTTGAAATTATTAAAATTATTTTATTATTCAATATTAATATTATCAGAAAATTTTGGATATTTGATATAGAAATTATTTTTATATTTATTGTTAAATAATTTGAAGTTGTCAAAATTATTTCGATGAGAAGCGTTTTGGAAAAATCATCAATTATGAAAAAAATCCAAGACTATTAAAATTATTTTATGATCTAATATTAAAATTATCAGAATAATTTGGATATTTAATATAGAAATTATTTTTATATTTATTGTTGAATAATTTAAAGTTATCAAAATTATTTTAATAAGAAACATTTTGAAAAAATCATGAATTATGAAAACAATCTGAGACTCTTATAATTATTTTATCATTTAGTATTAGAATTATCAGAATAATTTGGATATTTAATATAGAAATTATTTTTATATTTATTGTTAAATAATTTGAAGTTATAAAGATTATTTTGATAAGAAGCATTTTGGAAAAATCATGAATTATGAAAAAAATCTGAAATTATTAAAATT
Organism: Sussaba pulchella; assembly: GCA_963971145.1. NCBI lineage: Eukaryota > Metazoa > Arthropoda > Insecta > Hymenoptera > Ichneumonidae > Sussaba > Sussaba pulchella. The sequence goes on from OZ020170.1 coordinate 2,283,199, forward strand.
GTTTTATCATTTAATATTAAAATTATCAGAATAATTTGAATATTTAATATAGACATCATTTTTATATTTATTGTTAAATAATTTGAAGTTATGAAGATTATTTTAATAAGAAACATTTTGGAAAAATCATGAAGTATGGAAAAAATCTGAGACTACTAAAATTATTTCATCATTTATCATTAAAATGATCAGAAATCAATTTAATATTTATCGTTGAATAATTGAAAATTATCAAAATCATTTTTCCGTGCGCGATTGCTTGATTTTGATCCTGTTGCAATCGTCTTATCATCATTCCCCAAATTTCAAAGATAATTTTCGAAGAAATAAGAGTTTGTTAAGAATTCCTCCGTTGACAAGTGAAAATAAATTCTAAAAATCGGCAGATAATTAATAATTCTCATTGTCATCAATAACTATACTCCCCACATTTTTCTTTTTCAATTGCAATTGAGTAAAATTTTAACCTTTCCAAATTTCAATCCTAGAAATATCTTTTTTTTATTTATTTTTCTTTTTAATAAAATATGAAAATGATAAACATTGAAGTAGATATGAGAATACTCTACGACTTTCGTGATAAATCGTTGGCCGGAGATGGCGCTACCGTTGATATTTCTCTGGCATCGGCTATCTCAGCTTCCTCGATCGGAATGTGTCCTCGATACGTCTCATTAGCTTTGCGTCCCTATCCTGCCAATTTCCCTCTTGGACGTTGACGCACGCGCACACGCACACACACGCACATACACGCACATACACGCGTTCACTCACACGCGTGTGCGAGTGTTTAGCGTGTCCGACATTCCACGAATAGACGAAGCTGCGATCATGGTTGCTATACAAGGCGTCATGAAAAATTCTCACGCGGGCCGCTATTATCTTCGAAGGGTTGCGATCGATCGGTAGATCGGGTCCCATGATTTAATCGATTGGACTAGTGGCTGGTATTTTGTTTTATTACGTTACCTACATCGATATATACAGGGTGGCCCACGCAACGTGTGCGGCGTTGTAACTTCCAAAGTATGCGTTGCACGGAAAAATGTTATGTACAAAAGTTACATGGTTCAAAAGGGTGCACTGCGTGGTGCATCAATTTTTTTTCTAGGTCGAGGCGTTTCGAAGATTCGAAGGACAACGTTTGTTTTTTTAAACGGATGACTATATTTTTTATAGCTAAATATGGTGGAGAATCGAATTGTGAGGGAAAAACGTATTGAACTTTATTAGCCCTAAACCTAATAGCTAACGAGTTATTTAACTTTATTACTTGAAAATTTTCTTCGCGTAATATCAAATTGGAGATTCAACCTTATCACAGATTTACACAGGACACTTACGTTAGTTGCGACGAGCCACTAGTCACTCACTGTCACGTAAACATCGCTGTCCTGCGTAAATCTGTGATAAGGTTGAATCTCCAATTTGATATTACGCGAAGAAAATTTTCAAGTAATAAAGTTAAATAACTCGTTAGCTATTAGGTTTAGGGCTAATAAAGGTCAATACGTTTTTTACTCAAAATTCGATTATCCACCATATTTTGCTATAAAAAATATAGTCATCTGTTTAAAAAAAACAAAGCTGTCATTCAAATCTGCGAAATGCATCGACCTAGAAAAAAAAATTGATGCACTACGTAGTGCACCCTTTTGAACCGTGTAACTTCATAACGGTGCACAAGTTGCGTGGATCACCCTGTATATACATTATACATTAATTTCGTGATTATATTGTAAATACATAATATCCATATAATATGTTATATCGATATTATAATATTTTAAATATTGTATCTATTATATTTATATATAATAATTTTTATTTAATTTATCATTGAATTTCTATTATATTTATAACACTACAGGTCCTAACGCACTACTACATAATATATCTCTTTATCTCTCCGTCTCTCTTTATTTTATTATCCATGCAGATAATATAAATTATTAGCATTAAGAATTATAGTGTTATAAATGTAATAGTAAGACAATAATAAATTAAATAAAAATCATTGTATATAAATTATAAATTATAACAAAGTAGAAAAAAAATAGTACAATAGGAAAAATCGTACATTATTATTTATTTATTTAGGTTATTTAGATTATTTAGGGAAAAAAATAGTACAATAAAAAATATTGTACATTATTATTAATTTATTTAGGTTGTTTAACGACAAAAATAGTACAATAAAAAATATTGTACATTATTATTAATTTATTTAGGTTATTTAGGGAAAAAAATAGTATAATAAGAAATATTGTACATTATTATTTATTTATTTTATATATCATAACATCTCTTATATCTTTTTACACTACAGATGCTAATTAACTAATCTAATGAACTAATTAACAATATCTTTCTCCTCTCTCCCTCTTTCTCCCTGTTTCTCACTCTTCCTTCCTCTTAAAATATCAACAAGTGCGTACGACGTTGCTACAGTCGACGACTTCTTAACGTCGATCTATGTAGCAATAATCGAGACCTCGAAAAATCGAGACGGAAGTGACTGACCTACAGAGATTGAGCAAACATCTCGAAATAGTTTGGTTGGCTTATTGTGTTTGTACAGTTCTTGACACGTTCCGGACTCTCGCCCTCTCGCGATCTCTTCGGCTTTTCTATGTAACATATGTATATATTTCAATTGTTCACGTCTGGAGTCGTCGAACTGTCGACGTGACTCGCGGAAGTCATTGATTCTTTTTTTTTTCACTTATCTCCAGACGCAAATACTTCAATTTGAACTTTTGTGCACATTTATTTATTTTTTGCTTCGAATGAATTCGCGCTTGATTTTACTCCGAATCGGATATTCTTGCTTTTTATATAGCTATTTTATGTAGTAAATTATAAAACGATATTTATCATATTTAGTATATTGTTTTATAATTTACTATATAAGATAGGCTATTATTTTTTATATCTTGAGGTGGATCTTTAAAAAAAGAAGAATAAATTATTCGCGGTTGAATGCGTCAGAATTAAATTAATAATAATGCTGCTAAATTATCAATTATTTATATTTATTATTTATATATTATCAATTATAATTTTTCTAAATATTCTGAATCCTTCTCCTCTGATTTTCAGATTTTTTTGTATTTCCTGTTTTCAACATTTAGCACAAATTTTTCATTTTTCCGATGTTTCGATGTTTTTTTAGTATTTTTAATTTTTTCAGCATTAGAATTGTTTTCTCCAGCGCGAAAAATATTCCCAAAAACGTTGCTCTGTATAATATCAGAAAGCGTTTGGCCGAATCTGAGCCCAATGAAACTATTAATTTTTCATTTTGTTCTCGTAATTTGAATAAATTTAATAATTACTATACTGTAATTTTCAAAGTAACAAATTATTCCTCATAATATATTATAATATAATATAATAATAATATATTAAGAGCCTTTCCATTCGTAAGTTACAATTAGCAAGGGCTGTAATGAGCAATAAATTCAATGTTTGTTTCATCGAATTAAAGATAAATAATAATTACTATACAGCAATTATTAAGGTAATAAATTATTGCTCATAATATATTATTTATTCAGAGCCTCACTATTTATGAGTTACAATTATCAAGGACTGTACTAAGCAATAAATTCAATTTTTATTTTCAAAATTTAAAGAGAAATAACAATTACGTTACACAAATTGTTAAAGTAATAAATTGTCACTCAAAAAAACAAATTAAAAATTTTTCCGATGTTTCGATTCGTTTTAAATATTTTTAATTTTTTTCAACGTACGAATTATTTTCTCCACCGCGACAAATATTCGCAAAAACGTTGATCTTTCGCAGCGTCGCGGCTTTAATTATTCCGTGCAATAATTCTTCTCGGATACAACAAATCATCGGGGAATTACTTAGCGTTGAGGCATTTCAGAGTTGGCTAGCAGAGCGATAGACCGCGTTATCTTCATATCTTTGTTACACGAGAATCTTCCGACTCCGGAACGGATCGTAATAATTCCTGTATTCTCCCCCCTCCTCGCCTCTCTGCTTCGTCTTCATCCGACACTGCTTTCAACGCGGTAGCCAGCAGTTTCAGATATTACAACTCGAGTACGTCCATTATCGCAAGCCGCAAACATACAGATTCCGATCGTTGCCGCGAATATGTTTATTTCCGTCGAATCCCGGAAAATATGTGTTTGCCGCATGACAGACATTAATGAATATTCATTCGTTGCAATCAACGAACCCAGACAACGTGGAACAAGTGAAACAATGTATATATTCTGTATGTGGGTGCAGCTACGTGTGCGAAAATTCGAAACTTTCATCTTCGAAATATATATTCTCTTTCTACGAAAGATACGAACGGGATAAACCGGAAGGGAAATAAGTACACGGAAAAGTTGGTCAAGCGCGGGTTCGAAAGGCGCGCAGAGGGGGGGGGGGGGGGTGTTGTACTTTTGACAATTTATTTTTGAAAGTGTGTAGAATCATTTTTAGACAATTTAGGTTCAGTAGTTTAGGAAATATTGAAGGAGGGGGAAAGAATGCTCTATATTTCCATATTTTTCATAATATCTTTTGTACCATATAAAATAGGGTATTTTATATAGTAAATTATAAGACAATATTTAGTATATTTAGCTTATTGTTTTATAATTTACTATATAAAATAGACTATCATCTTATATAGTAAATTATAAAACAATATTTATCATATCTAGTATATTGTTTTATAATTTACTATATAAACAATAGCCTATTTTATATAGCAAATTATAAAACAATATTTAGTATATTTAGCATATTGTTTTATAATTTACTATATAAAATAGGCTTTTATTTTATACAGTAAGTTATAAAACAATATTTATCATATCCAGTATATTGTTTTATAATTTACTATATAAAATAATAGCCTATTTTATATAGTAAATTATAAAACAATATTTAGTATATTTAGCATATTGTTTTATAATTTACTATATAAAATAGGCTATTATTTTATATAGTAAATTATAAAACAATATTTAGTACCTATATTTAGCAAATTGTTTTATAATTTACTGTATAAAATAAGCTATTATTTTATATAGTAAATTATAAAACAATATATCATATTTAGTATATTGTTCTATAATTTACTATATAAAATAATAGCCTATTTAATATAGTCAATTATAAAACAATATTTATCATATTTAGCATATTGTTTTATAATTTACTATATAAGATAGGCTATTATTTTATATAGTAAATTATCAAACAATATTTAGTATATTTAGCATATTGTTTCATAATTTACTATCTAAAATAGGCTATTATTTGATATAGTAAATTATAAAACAATATTTATCATATTTAGTATATTGTTTTATAATTTACTATATAAAGTCACAGCCTATTTTATATAGTGAATTATAAAACAATATTCAGTATATTTAGCATATTGTTTTATAATTAACTATATAAAATAGGCTATTATTTTATATGGTAAAAAAGATATGAAAAATATACGAAAATAGAGCGTTCTATCTCCCTTCCTCAATATTTCCGAAACTACTGAACCTAAAATCGTTCAAAAATGATTCTACACATTTCTAAAAATATCTAAAACCCGCCTGAATTTTTTTCATTGCAAAAACATGGGATATAGGTTGGTCTTTGATCGATTCTACATATATCGACCAAATTTAATCGAATCCCATTCAGCCGTTTAAGCCTAAAGTACTGCAGAATATTTGCTAATTTACGCGTAATTCTCGGTAAATCTACTTACCGACAGCGATGTATCCCTTCACCTTAATAGAGACAACAGCTGTCAACCCAATTTGTCACATTGCCCTCCCAATTGTTTAATTGACCGGCTGATCGATCAAAAACCCCATCAGCCGTCGCAGCGTTCCGCAACATCGACCAAGGATGTAAAAGAACAATTTTGAACCCAAAGGGTCTTTGGTATATGGGGAGCTCTCAATTCTCACGATCTAGACTGAAACACTTCCCAAACGTCGTCACAATTTCTGCACCCAGACTCGGTCTCGTATCCAAAATTAAAAACTTTCACCCGGAAAATCGCCGCGGAAGATCAAAAATCGAAGATATGCACACCGATCGTGTTTCATCCTCCAGGCTGCCATCTTGACAAGCCTCCCCCCCCCCTCTTCTCCCTTCGATAAAAATTATTACAAAAAATTCTTTAAATGGAAAGTTTAATTAACTGCTACAGACGTGATAAATTTCGTAAAATCCGACCTTTCCGATCGGATGATTTAGAAGGTCGTTCCATTGATTGCCGCCAAGTCCGGTACTTCGATATATATATATATACACATATATATACGTGTGTTTGTATGTCTCATTTGCTCTCGCTTTGGTATTTAAACTGCGGAGCAGCGCCCGAGTTCTCGGGACCGTTCGAGAGTCGAAAGTGGGTCTTACCGATCGGCAATACGATCGCCCGAGTCGCTCTTGCGGCTGGTATTCGACTCCGCGATGCCGCAATAATCCAACTAAACGATTGGCACCGTCGTTACAATTATTTCTTTCGCGATTACATTTTTTTCTTCTCCTCCGTTAACATTCGACCGTGACGATCCGTTGTTTGTCGCCATTTTGTAGCGGCGAATTTTTCAAAAGACAATGCGGAATTTTACTATTTGGATGAGGTAAAGAAAAATTTAAATTATTATTAGATTCGTTCCATTTTGAATATTCTTACCGATTAGTATTCATAAATTTGTCAACAAATAAAATAATGGATAATTAGTAACTCATTAATATATTAATTTTCACTTTCATTTCTTTGATATAATTCATGATAACGCGAGCTCGATTAATGCAAACGTATTATATTAATATTTGTCAGATAATATATTTATGAAAAATTATTATTATTATCAATATTATAAAAATGAAAAATATAAAAAATTATTATTATAAAAAAATTATTATCATTATTATTATTATTATTTATAATAATACTAATAATGATAATAATAATTCATTTATAATAATTATTTTATATTATATTTTATAATAATAATAATAATAATAATAATAATAATAATTAATATTATTATTATTATTATTGGTATTATTATTATTAATCATAATAATAATATCATTATCATTATTATTATTATTATTATTATTAATAATTATTATAATTGATAATTAATCAATAACTACACGATTAATAATTTTTTTAAGTTCCTTCCATTTTTCGATTATTCATATTTCAATGATTCTAATAATGATAATAATAATAATAATTTATTTACAATAATTATTTTATATTATATTTTATTATAATAATAATAATAATAATAATAATAATTAATATTATTATTATTATTATTATTATTATTATTATTATTATTAATAATAATAATTATAGTATTATCATTATTATTATTAATATTAATCATAATTGATAATTTATCAATAATTACACGATTAATAATTTTTTTAAATTCCTCCCAATTTTCGATTATTCATATTTCAATGATTCAATTATTTCCTACCATCTCAAACCATCAATGATTTCACTATCGCCTCGAGTCCCGGCCCTGTCTTCGTCCCGTATGTTAATTTCGATGAAAGAAATCTCGTCTCACTCAACGGGTCGCCCGTACGGGGCTCCGTCGATGCCGATATCTAACTATTAATCGCCGCGTTAGAAAGTACAAGTTCCGAATATCGGGGTCGCGTGTCCGATCTGAACGTTGCATATGGAAGAATCCACGAGATACGGACGGATGTATGGACCTGTGTGTATACACAGATCTAGACGGAGATGAAGATAGAGATAAAGAGAGAGAGAGAGAGAGAGAGAGAGAGAGAGAGAGAGAAAGAGAGAAAGAGAGAGACTGGAAAAACCGTCACCGGACTCGGGCGTGACCGCTCATAGCCCGATTCTCCGACCGATTCTTCAGCCCATATCCAACACCATAAGATCCAACATCGGTATCTAGATTTTACGCAGCATCTCATCGTCATAGTCGACCGAAGGCCGTCGCGAAATCTCAATCGTGCGCTGCTTTACGCCGTTTCGAAACGCGTCCTGCCTCCGCACGCTGTAACATTTCCGTTTTTTTTTCCTCCATCTTTTTTCCCTCAATTTTTTTTTATTTTCTCCGCTATAATTAACTCACGTGCTTTTGCGCGTACACGCGGGAACGTCGATGCTTGCAACGTTGACGATTGAACGTGAAGAAAAAAAAACATAATTTGAAAAAAGGAGCGTTCGAAAGAATGTCGTCGAAGAATTTGTTTTTTTTTTTTTTTTATCTAACGAGCAACCCTTGCGCAATCGTGACCGGAGACGAGAGTCCGGTATTTAGTCTCTCTCGGACGAGTACGGGGGTACGGGAATGTTTTTTTTTTTTTTTTTTTTTTCTTCGTCGAGTTATATGGTGTGGCCGGTATATAGCCGCGCGTCGTTGCTCTCGCACTTTCACCCTCTCGACTCTCTCGCGCGAATCCAACGGACGTCGGTGCTGCCCGTTGCTGTTGCCGATGCTGATGCTGCTGCTTGTGCTGAGGACAGCCACGCACTTATACGCTCGACACTTTTACTCGTCGGTTGTGCCTCGATTATGGTCGGCGTTGTCCATTTCACAAACACTTGGACGTCTTTTTTAATAATTAGAAGAATGATGATATGGGGGAATTATTATTGTTATTTTTATTTTTATAATTGAACGATGGAAATCGATAGTTTATTGTTCCAAAATTATTATGGAAATAATAATTATAATTATTATCGATTTTACTAGTTAGAGATTTATTGGGATATTATTATTATTATTGTAATAATAATAATTATTATTATTGTAATAATAATAATTATTATTATTTAATAATAATAATTATTATTAAAATATTTTTGCTATACTATTTTTTATGTTAATATAATATAATATAATATAATTATATAATTAAAATATAATATAATTATTTTATTATATATTTATTATATTATTATAATTATCATTAAATAATAATAATTATAATTATTATTGTTATTATTATTTCTATTATTAAATGACAGAGAAATAGCCTGAATAACCTCGATTACCCCTTTGACACCCTTTTGCATAATAATAATAATTATAATAATCATAATAGATATTTAATGAAATTGGAGAATTATTATTATAATTATTTCTATTATCAAACGACAGAAATCGATGATTGATCGAACTCTTATTGAAATAAAAATACTAATAATAATTATTATGATCCCTTTAACTTATTGGAGATTTATTATTATTATTAAAATAATAACATACTATCTTTTATTATTATATCATACAATAATAATAATAATTTGGAATATATATTATAATATTATTATTGGTACTATTATTATTATTATTATTATTATTATTATTATTATTATTATTATTATTATTATTATTATTATTATTATTATTATTATTTTCATTATTTTATTGAGAATTGTCTGGCGACTTAAGAAATGAAAAATATATCGTATATTATTGTCTCCATCAATTCAATAGAAAAAAATGGCGATTCGAAACTTGCAAATTGCTTTCTCAAAGCAATTCGCAATTTATGGGGATCTTCAAGGCCTTCTATTTTATCGATTCTGGCGCCCCCATAGAGGATTTCTTTACCTAAAATATAAGCTCGCAATTTCAAAGTTTAAACTTGCAGCCGTTTCTTCAATCACTTACAGACACGAATTAATAATGTCGTACAGGTCTGCGATTTTGCCCAGATTATTCTTTCAATCATATTAAATCGTACTAGAGATTAGGCGCTTTTAAAATTCCAAATTGATATATTAAGGGAAACTCTGATACACAAACACGCATATACAACAAATTTATATCCGCAAATTTTTTGCAAATGTGAATTCTGGATTTTTTCGGGACATTTTGATTATTTTGACACTCCTGAAAGAATATTCTGAAACGTCGGCTAACTTCCGCTATGAGGAAGCATAGAAGAAGAAATTACGAATAATAACCGTAGACACAATCGAGTGTGGAGCGGAGAAGCCGCTGCGGTTTCTATACCGTTAAATGGATCCCACAACGATTTAAACGGTGTAACTCGCGTGCACACTATATACACATATATATGGGACATTCGACGTCAAAACGGACAGTCGAAATCTTAACCCCTGCCGATCCTGTCCATGATTTTTTTATAGCTTCTATTTTAGCCTCATATCACCCCTGATTTTTCTAAAAATTTTTGGGTTACTTTAAAGTGCTTAAAAAAATTAAAAAACTACCCCCTAGTAAGAGCAAAAGTGTACTTCGACATAATTAAAAAAATTCATTTTTTTTCTGTGATTTCAGTAGATAATAAAATGAAGATCGCTAAAATTTCAGAGTGCGATCTTTACTGCAACTATTTTTTATTTTTTCAATATAAAAAAATGAATTTTTTAAATGTTTTTTGGTCTTGTTTATGATTTTTCTTTTCTAATTAATTAAAAAATAATAATTCTATCAATAATTCATATGAATATGGAAGAAGTAATCTTTACGTTCTCAAGTAAAAAAATTATGTATTGTCTATACACGAATTATATATGGGGATAATATGGACGATTCTTTTTCAACTGGGCCACTTTTTTTTCAACCCCCAATTTTTTTCATAATCTGCCAGTTTGAAATATTGGTCAAGAGGAACGTCTTTGATTTTTTTTTGAGATTTTTTTAGGCGTCCGTTCAGGATTTTCAATTCATCACTTTTTTATTTTTTCCGCTTTATCGAAAAAAATTGAAATGATAATTTTTTTGGACTGAGAAAATTAAAATTTGGCAAATAAATGAGAAAAACATTTTTTCTAACCAAATAACACACCTTCGATTTCGGTACAAATTTTACAGGATGTCTGTCATTTGGTAAAGTGTGTGCGTGCATTTTTCCAGAATGGTCCCTGCAATGGTTACGATAAAAAAAAATAAAAACCCTGCGAAATGATTTATGATTTATGAGATCCATGAGATTTCGCAGGGTTTTTATTTTTTTTTTCATCGTAACCATTGCAGGTACCATTCTGGAAAAATTCACACATACACTTTACCAAATGACAGATATTCTGTAAAATTTTTAGCGAAATCGAAGGTGTGTTATTTGGTTAAGAAAATGTTTTTCTCATTTATTTGCCAAATTTTAATTTTCTCAATACAAAAAAATTATGATTTTAATTTTTTTCGATAAAGCGAAAGAAATAAAAAAGTTTTTAGGCGTATGGTTTTTTTGTTCGATGAATATTTTTTGAGGTACAGTGTTCGTAATGAAGAATTGAAAATTCTGAACGGACGCCTAAAAAAATCTAAAAAAAATCGAGGTCGTTCCTTTTGACTAATATTTCAAACTGGCAGATTATGAAAAAAATTGGGGGTTGAAAAAAAACCCCAGTGGGCTAGTTGAAAAAGAATCGTCCATTTATACATTATGCATAATCGCAAAAAGTAATAATAATAAAAAAAGAAAAAAAAATAAATAGTAAAAAATGTTATCTAGCCCATATATAGTCTCTACATAGACTATATATGCTCAATCCCATACATAATTCACATTTAGACAATATATCATTTTCCTACTTAGGCTGGAGGCCTACAAAGTAACCACTGACAAAATATTCACCAATAAAATCAATATTTGAGTATTTTTTCTCGGAGTCTTCGAGATAGCAACATAATTTTTTCTTTTTCAATTCAATTACTAAACCCTTATTTCAGTGCTTCCCTTATGAGACTCAATTTAATTTAATTTATTCAATTTATACAACAATCTCGAAGAAGTAAAAAAAAAACAAATATCAGGGTTTCAACCTTACGATTCGTCATGAAACGCCCCATATATACCCGTCGAAGAGATTACGCTGCACAATGCGTCGCCGTGCAGATGTGCACAGCAAAGTCACGTGCGAAGACGAGAAATTGTTGTCGCTCTTTGGTTATACATCATCCGTTCGTCTCACTATTTAACCTGCAACATACGTCGCATTACGTTGTTTTACACAACGCACACATGAATAACAAACCATACATAACATTGTAAACAGACACGGCAAACTCGGGACTGCATAACACCCTTAAGACAATGCGCGGCTGCAGTAAAAAAAATTATAAATATATTAAAAGCAACAACAGAGAACGAAGGAATAACCTGAATAAAAAATCTGTTTGTTACGTTTGTGAAATCGAGAAATATCGATTTCTCAAACGTCTACGATGCGTTAGACAGATTTACGATTACTTCCTGAACATTATCAACACTTCGCGCACCTGTCGTGCGATACTTGTACGTTGAATCGAATGTACCGAGGTGCTACGTAATAACTCTCGCACGCGGAAACGAAAAAGTTCATTCGTAATAATTATCAGTTCATATTCGTGCGGTACCAAGCGTAATAACTTAAAGAATGACGTTTGAATTAATTCACAAAATGAACAAAATTGTGATTATTATTATATTTCAAATTATTATTATATTTAAAAATTTATTTATTCAATTTATTACAATATTTTAATAAATAAATTAATCAATCGATCGATTATTTCTCGAATTTTTTTAGACTTTGAGACATTCCAGCGATCTTTACATGCAATAAAAAACGAAATAATAAAAAAATTGAAAAAAAAGTAAGTAGTTATTGATCGAATGTTTTTTTTATTATTTAATTCAATTTTTATAAAATTTTCATCATTATATAATTTAATTTATTATTCAATTCAATTACTATTTATTCGTGACGATTGATGCTAGCGACGAAATAAACGCGTGCAAGCGATTATTCGATTTGCCTACGCATTGTACCAATATACGTATGATAATATCGTTTAATATCGTATCGTAACATGTACGTGTATGTCGATTTCACGCATGCGCGCACACGAATGAACGTAAATATGTATCGTATGGTGTACAAGTATCTTTACCGGTTCCCACGGATCGCCAACTTTCTCCATCCAAACGCAGGTCCGCTTAACCCAATCCGAACCGGTGTACAGCAGATATATCGCACTCCGGCACACACACACATACGCACATACACACACACATACACCTGCGCCATATCCGAGATAGTACACAGGTGATTCGTTAATGGAGGTCCAAGTCTTGCCGCTTGTATTAAGATTCATCGACTTTGGCGTAATACATTTCGCAAATACACGGACCTTCTTTTTTATCATGATAATAACTATGATGATGATGATAATAACCGTCTGATTGCTTACTTTTTTGGGCTGGATAAGAAGTTGGACAGATTTTATTGAGGATTATAGCTGTTTGTTGTCTTATAAGTGAGTCGGTGTAAATGAGAGGATCCTTAAGGGCTGAAATAACCTAAAGAAATCATATAATGATGATGATAATAATAATGATAGTAATAATAATAATGATGAAGATTTTTTGCTTGCAATAATCATCATTAGGTATTATTATAATGACTAAATAATAATCATAATTTTTATTATATTATATTAATTTATATTATTTTATATTATTGTTATTATTCACTTTTCTAATAATAATAATAATAATTAGGAATTTTCGCTTACAATAATTATAATTATTATTATAATGACTTATTAATAATCATAATGATTATATTATTTTAAATTATTATTATTATTCACTTCTCTAGTAATAATGATAATAATAATAATAATGATAATAATGAGAAATTTCCGCTTATAATAATTATAATCATTATTATAATGACTAATTAATAATCATAATAATTATCATATTATATTATATTATTTTATATTAATATTATTATTCACTTTCCTAATAATAATAATAATGATAATAAGAATTTTTTGCTTGCAATAATTATAATTTTTATTATAATGACTAATTAATAATGATAATGATTGTTGTATTATATTATTTTGTATTATTATTATTATTCACTTTTCTAATAATTATAATAATCAGAAATTTTTTCTTACAATAATTATAATTATTATTATTATGACTAATTAATAATCATAATAATAACTATATTATTATTATTCACTTTTCTATGATGATGATGCTAATAATAATAACTACAAAAGTAAAATGACCCACTCAACTACTTTCCAGACGGTTGAAAATCGGCCGAATTGCCATTGAAATGTGTCTACTTATTGTGTTAAAAAAATGAAAAAAAAAATAAAAAATCGAAACAAAAGAAACCAAAGAATTGCCGGAAGCTATAATCGGTGGTAGCTGAGTACCGGTCGTCGGCATCTGACCCGGCAAAAAAATCAGTGGCAATCAAATCGACGATCGCGCATAGTTTTTACAGCTCTTCCTTCTACCGCTTAGACTCAACGTATATATTATACACACATACCAACTATGCGAATTGTATCTCTCATCGATTCGCACTAAAATCCACGACAAAATGCAAACCATTTCGCGCCAACTCCGCAATATCTCTTACAGAGATAACGCAATTTTCTCGAACGACTCTCGTTCGGTCGTCAAAATGGCGTATCGACAACCGGAAGCCTATGAACGCGCCAGATTCCACCGGAAGTCGTGAAATTTGTGAAGCAGCACGTAAATCTCGTTACTCTCGATCGGCCGCGTTACGCATTTGTTTGTATAATACATTTTTCGCGATAACTTTACGGCAACAAAGTTGCGAAAACTATTCGTTGAATTATTCCACGCGTTTGTTTTTGTTTTTTTTTTATCTTCGAAGGTTGTTCGATCGTCGATTTTCGATTGCTGGGGAAATCGTCGTAACTCTTACCGTTGCGCATGCGCGCGCGCTCTCCGATTGGGAAATTCGCCATAGGTGGCGCACGAAGGATGCAAGAAGAAATATAACGGTTTTGTATTGCTAACGAGGCGCGGCAATTTCCATTGTTCGCGTCGTGATACACGCATACAAGTACATCGCGTTGTACACGCGTTGGTTTGACAGAAAAAACGGTTGGCAGGTCGCCAGGAATGGTAATAAAAAGCCGCCATAACCTATAAAAAAAAGAAGAGGGTGAAACACGGAGTCTAGACGAATCAGTCGGTTTTGCTTCGTTATAAAGGAAGCTTTGTGACGGTCAAAATAAAGTTTTTTTCAGGATTTTGAGGTTAATAGGTTTGAAATGTCTCGAAACATCGAAAAATAACATTTGGAGAATTGAATGACACTGAAGAATTCAAACGTCGATAATTCGAGAATGGTTTGAGCTACAGTGCTCAAATTTTGCAGAGCTGTTGTGCCTTAGAATCTCTACATTATCTTTAATTTTTGCAACAATCGACGAAGCTGCTTGACTTTGACGACGTTTTGAAATTTTCAAAAAATTTCTGTACGCACTCTGTCGTCCGCAAATTTTGAAAAATTCCTGTAAATAGATGTTTGGTATTGCATTTGAGTCGAATCCGTCGAGAAGTTGGGATTTTATGATATTTTGAATTGTCCGAGAAATCAACTTTGTTGTTTTATCTACTGTTAACTTCAACCAATCGAACTACAATTATATTTAATTATGTATGGCCATGGACAAAAACATATTCGATGTTGCCATCTTGTTTTATAATCTGAAGCAAATGAAAATGAAGGAAGCCAGCCGCGCCCAGCGTTTTTCATCGAGGAAGAGATGTAGACTGCAAACCTGTAGAAAAAAGTGTAATCGAAAAAGACAGGAAAAAAGAGATAACCGTTATTGTGCCAAATATGAATTGAATGAAATTTTTTTCCCAGAAACTTGAACGAAATGAAGAATCTCTTTTCATAAAATTGGAGTGGCAGCCATGTTCCTAATATTTCACTAAATTTTTTTTTGTTTCGAAAAAATTCAAGTTTTTCCGAAATTTAAATATATACTAATGGTTCCCTATCTTGAAAAGAAGGAAAATAAAATTTATCTGACAAAAAATCGATATTCCGATTATTTTCGATGGACGATCGATTTTTTTACTATTTTCCATTAGTATTCATGAAAAATATATATATATAAAAGTGATTGTCTATCCAGAATAATCGAAATATCGTTTTTTTGCAAGGCCGATCTAATTTCGTTTCCTCTTGAGAGAAAAAAATGGGGGCGGGGGGTCGAAAGAACCTAACAAAATCAGTATGAGGTCGTAGGATCCAAAAGGTACTAAAAAAAATCATCAACCACATCGAAGATTAAAACGATTTCAATCACACCATTTGAATTGCTCCTCTCCATATAAATTCAAATTTCGCAAAAATTTTGCGCCTTTGCAATCCCTAAAGCACGCACACGCATCCAGAATTTTTCTCCAAATATCCCCATCCAGACATCTTTCCCCGAACCGACGATAACAATTTTTTCCCCCATCTTCCAACCATCCACCATCGGCCAACAAAAAGTTATGCAAACCGGACGTAAGGTGTCGCGCCATCGACGAACCGTCCGCCATCGTTTCGTGCAAACCTCGTCGAGCCGATCCGTCCCCAATTCTCATTTCCTTCGTCTTGCCTCGGTCTGCCCGTCTCTCATTGAGCTTCACCATCCGAAGTACCGTAATTTCACCATCGCGAGAGGTCGCGAGAGACTCGCCCCGTTCGTTGAAATCCATAAAACGTAAGACGGGCGAAAACGTGGGGAACGTAGATCGGTAATCCGAACGGTACGAAATCGTCGAGGTGGGGGGGGCGATACGAGAGCAGGGCGCGACAATACGCCGATGGAAGACCGATGACTAGCGTCGTTGTTGACACGCGCGTGCGCAAGCCCTTGGCGGTCATCGCACGGTCACGCCGCCTACCGTTCGGCGCATCGACGGAATTCCACGAATCGATCCCGCACGATTTAATCGAGACTTCCCCCCCTTCTCCTCCGAGCCGGCCTCTGGCGGATGAATGAACCCGAGAGAAGCTAATAAGACGTTCGCCAGCGTAGTAGTCGTCTCCCCCCTCCCCCCCTTACGTGCCGGTGCGGTCTAAGTCGACGGCTGAGCAGCGGCATCTACGTCACGTTAGTGGGTAAATCCTCGAAGTACCGGCGGCGGCGGGTCGATCGACCTTACATACCTACTGACCCAACTAGCGTCCTTCTCGTCCTCTGCGCGTCCGTTACCCACGAGTCATATACAGGGTGATTCGATTAAATATGTCGAAAACGAAGTTTTTACTTCGCTCGGGATGAAACGATTCTGGGAGGGAGTGAAGACGGGTTTGGGACATAATTTTGAAGGGTTTTGTAATTGTGGGATTGAACCTGGATGTCCTGAGCTTGGCAATGGTGGTTGGCAAATAGAATGACCTCCCTACATCTTGGACTTGAACACTAAGCGAAATTTTAAAAATTGTTATGAAGTTTGTGTAGTGAAAAAAAATGGTATTGTTAATTTCACATTTTTTATTAACTTTTCTACTATATGAAAAAGAATAGACTATTTTTTGAAAATATTAACATTATTTTTCTATGTTTCTTAAAGTATGATTTTAGCCATGGTCGGAACGATAACTCAGTCAATTTGTAATATTTTTTAACTGTTGATTTTAATCTTGATAAACAAATTGTTTTATAAGTAACTTCATTTACAAATTGACGTATATTATTGGTCACCCGGTATATACCGACGTTAGCCGTGATCACGGTCTCACATGCGGGACGCGAATGCCTCAGCTGTTTTTCAATTCGTACATTTATCACAGTCAGTTGAGAACTTCTTAAATCCAATTAAGGGCCCGTTCTAGTGTAACGGCCCTGGGAAATGTTTGTTTTTCTGAATTTTGTTTCAAAACGTAGAATTATTAATTTTTTTTTCTGATTGCAATCAGTTATGCTCAATACAAACAAGTACTTAAATATTTTCTCTTCAATTTCTTGAAAAAGATTGCGACTGAATTTGAGATTAACAGTTCGAAAACTTTTGTTTTGGGAACTTCCGCGATTTTGCAAATAAACCATTCGCAAAAAAATCGAGGTCGAAGTTTCAAATATGGGATTTTGATTTTTTTATCTATTCGCTATCGAATGGCGAAGCCACGTCCATAAAATATTCCTCTAACTTCTCAAAATTGTTTATTTTCAGCCGAAATTTTATTTTTACAAATTTTGAACAAGGACGGTCCTTTAATAAAATAAAAATAAGTTCATAACTGAATATCAAAACATTTAATTATTAAATAACTATTGTTATTATTGAATAAAATATTATTAATAAAATTAATAAATAAAATATTATCAATAAAATTACGAAATAAAATATTATCAATAAAATTATTAAATAAAAATTAAATAACCTAGAAAGCTAACAGAGAAATAACCAACCGATAACAGTCGGAAATTCAGTCGTGCGCGAACAGTGCCCGGACATGTGTCTGTCCCGACAAAATATTATGCTTTCGGGTCATTCGCAAGTTCCTTGACTCGGTCCGGAAGGCTAATCAGCCGCGCGACCATTAAACCATCTGCCGCAATATGCAATCAATGCGCACCTGTATTCGAATTACACATGCGGTTATGCGAAGGCGCGTACAAGCATAAAACGGTCGTAGGGGGGGATGTATGGGCATGCCGTTGCATTAACGCCACGGCACACGCGCCTTAGAATTAAGTATCTACCGAGAATAAGACGAAGAAGAAGCAGAAGAAGAAGACGAGGACGAAGAATGCGCCACTAGTTCTGTAGCTTAAGGCTCGAGCAAGTGTTTGCACAACGGCGTCTACGGTACCCCAGCATCATTGGTTAACTTTAACGCGGGAAAAGGAGTCGGTCAGATAACTGTACGTCGCGGCCTCTGGACGACATCTTCGGTATCGTCCGCCTGGGATTTCCCCTTCCAACGATTCCTCAGCCGCCTAGACGGCACACGCGCCTTAACCCCATACGGCTCGCCCGTGATCGCCTCGGTTCTCGGCAATCGTCACCCAAAGCTCTTCTCAAAGTCGTTTCCCCCCCGACAACCGACAAGGATATTGACGCGAGAACGACCCGTGGAATCTCCCTATATAGGACGCGACGGTGGCGACATGTCTGCGCCGTCGTTTCTCACCCGGTCACGTGGTTACGAGCCTCGCGGGGTCAAACATTCGTCGCCGAAGTCGTTGGGTTGGAATGCATTGATATTAGACTGGTGAAAAGAAAAAATGTTCTCGTTTGGGTTCTTAAAAGTTGTTTGGGTTAGTTTGGGTTCTTAAAAGTAGTTTGGCTTAGTTTGGGTTTTTGAAAGTACCCGCCTGAAATTGAAACGACCTAGCGCATGCGTACAAGGTCGCGGTTATCGATTTTGCCTTTTTTTTTTTGAGATTCTAGCGATATCCTCTGAATTATGATAATTACGAGAAACGGTTAGAGAACTTTTTTGAATTGAAAGTTTAATTTCCAAAAAAAATTCTGTTTGAATTTGGTCGAATCGAGAACATTATATTCAGATATCACATTTTATCATATAATTGACATAAAACCCGGATTGGCTGTAAAAACTAGCCGCTCTTAGATAAATTACAATCATAAAAATTTTGCCACGGAAAACATTGAAGTATCTTATAACGAACAGTTCGACTTTTGATTCATTTTTTTTTAAATTTTGACCTTGAAAAACGTCAAAGTTTTTAATGTATGAAAAAAATCCTACTTCAAAAGATGAAGAACTCAATAACGCATAAAATGAGTCGTTCAATATGCGAATCTGTCTTATCTAATTAGAGATATCATGGTAGCCAATCGTGGAAAATTAGTTTCGAAAAAACGACGTTTAAAGTTTGAAATTCGACGTTCAACGTCTTCTAGTCAAACTTTAAGAGTTTTTGGAAAATTCTTTCAGCTACTCATTCTGACAAACTCCTATAGAAATAATCGCCATCAAAAAATTGATTTTTCCTATCACAGAAAAGAACTATCATCTTAATGTAATCAAAGACCCGCATAAGGAATGCGAAATGAGAGACGTGAAAAAGATGAGCAAATAATTCAAGATTGAGATTAACATTTTCTCGATATTTTGATAATATAACGAAACGATCTAATTGTATTCCATATTTATTCATTTTTTTGTACTTTTCTGAGCAAATGTTTAATTACGATATTAAATTTTATCGTTACAGATTCCAGTCCTTCAGGACCAAACACGGGAAGAGATGAGATCGAGGCAGCAAGGATACGAAGGGATGTCAACGGTAGGTGATCAACAAAAATTACGACGTTTTTTTCTTCATGGTGGTTGGGCTACGTGGTAACACTGACGACATCAACGATATGCGCTTACAAAACCATCCCGAGAGTGCACTGGAATGTAACTTTTGTAAATACCGCCAAATCTCTCAACTTCACTCTCAATTTGCCATACTGAAACAATCAAAAATGTATATTGTATTTTTAAAATATTCCAGTGCACTTTTTGGATCTAATAAAATCGTGGAGCTTCATTTTTTCCGAACAAATCTGTTCTCTCTCATCTCAGTATCGATTACTTGTTATAATTTTTTATGCGCTACCGAGAAACAATCGTGTGGTGTCGACGCGTGGTGCGGCCGTGTATATAGAGTTTATGTACATAAAATTTTGTTTGCTTGTTTGTTCGATTTTTGTTTTCTCGTTTGTTTATTCTCGATCGATTGATCAATAGCTCGAACGCTGGGCCAACTGGAACTTATTGTAAAAATCTTTCTCGACTAATGATTTATTTTCCGACCACTAAGATTAATTGGATTGCTGTACATAGACTGTACAAAAATTATGTTATGTTCGTTCTTTAACGCTGTAAAATAGTGGAAAACAAGTTCCAGTTATTCCGTGATGTTACATGGACTGGTTCAAAAAGAAACGTTTCTATTTTCTTCGGTGCTTTACCCTTAAATGTTAGTTCGGGTTTGCAAAAGTACTCAAGTTAAATTAGCCTAGCTAGCTAGCTAGCTAGCCTAGCTTGTGCGTACAAGGTTTAGCTTTTTGTTTTTTTTACAATTCTCGCGTTATTTCCTGAACTATGCTATTTACGAGAAAATGTTGAAAAACTTGTTTCATTGACGTTTTCATTTCCAAAAAAGATCTCCATTAATTCAGTCGAAAGAAGAACATTCATTCAGACATTTGCGAAATACTTCTTTACCATTTGAAATCTAAGATGACGAAATCGTACTCAATGCATAAATATATTCTCTTCTCGTCCACTTTCGCACACTGAATTGTTGCCATGAACAATCTTCTTGCCATAAAACAATCCAATAAACAATAATAATTTGTTATAAAAAAATTATATACACTTAATTTTTAATATTTCACATTGATTTCGCAAATATCAGAATAAATGTTCTCCTTCCGACCGAATCGATACAGACCATTTTTTTGGAAATTAAACTGTCAATAAAACGAGTTCACTTACACTTTCTTGTAGATATCATAGTTCAGGAGATATCGCGAGAATTGTAAAAAAAAATGGCATAATCAAAAAGCGGGACCTCTTACGCATGAGCTAGGTTGCTCAAATTTCAGGTGGACACTTTTAAAGACCCAAACTAACATTTCAAAAAAAGAGAACCTCTTTTTCAACCAGTCTAATAGACATAATTAATTACGCAAGCATCAAAAACAATTTTTTCCCTCGATTTTTTAATATCGGCTCCACTATCGCCATCTTCTATTTCTCCGTAACATTCATCTATTGGGATTTCACAACTAATCAAACATTTCGAGATACCGGAAGTCGTCCGTTCGGATGATATTTGAGTGTTGAATATTGTTAAATTAAATTGCAAAAAGAAAAAAAGACCAGCAGAGTAAATTCCATAACGCGAGGCGGGTATATCCGAGGTTCTAATTGATGACGGCTCGTCTACTAAAGTTCGACCATCTCTTTTTTTCTGTTTCTGTTACTGCTCCCGCCTGCTCCCCGCCTTCAAATCTTCTCAACAACTGGATGCCGTCTGCCTTCAACGTCCGCCCGCCACTCCGTCTCTCCGACGACCTACATTACATACCACAACAACTACGAACATTATACGATTATAACCAAATATACACTCAATTATCTACCGACATCGGAAATATATAAATATATCACTCAAAACACGGATCGAATGAAAAATCAATTTAAAAAAAAAACTTATCCACCCGACTATCGTGCTCGCTTTCGTGAAAAACAAATTTTTGTACAAAATATCTGTATATACGCGAAATTTTGCGCTTTTCGAACATTACGAAAAATCGTACATCCACGATTGATCGATCGAACATGTTAAATTGGATTAATTTGAAAAAAAAAAAAAAAAAAAAAAAAACAAAAAACGAAAAATTGTTGTTCATAATCGTTGATGGATTGATAACAAACAGGCGTGACAACGGTTCTTCTTGTATCGGCGCGTGCCGGAAAATCAGGGTCGCCGGTAGGTCTGCTGACCAAGACAGCGAGAACGTTCGTTCAGGACGGTGCGAGTACCGAATACGCGACGCAGGTGCTCGGTACGACCCTCGACAACGGACGTTACTACGCGCAAATACTTTCCACGTCGAGTCGCGTGTTCTACGACAAGGAATCGGTCACGGAGCCATCGAGTCCTTTCGTCGTTTATCCGTCGAGAACGCCGCAGGACGAGTGGCAATTGCGGGTTGACCTCGAGAATACGCCGGTCAAAATCGCGAAAGATCTGTTGGCGAGAAATAACGAGGATAAGGACAGTGATGAATCGATCGATAGCAAGGCAGAAGATTCGAGGTCGTCAACCAGCAGCATAAGCAGCAGCAGCAGTAGCAGCTCCAGCAGTAGCAGTACCGGTGGTACTGCCGTCACTGGCGAAGGTGAGACGTCGGACAACGACATATTCAACAAGCGCGAGTTCAACGCCGTCGATAATCCCCGATTGAAGCCGGCGAAAGTACGAACCGCTGACAATCTCCCGACCTACACGGTCAAGCACGAGTACGCCACCAACGACGGACCTTTGGAGAATTCTGAAGATGAAGCGCCGCGAAGCTTCAGACCGCGTGTGCCCAAACTCTTCAAAGCCCAGGCTCGTGTCACGACGCCGAAAAAACCGGATTCGAAGCCCTTGGCGACAGTGACGTATCACGGATTCGCGGATTTCACGACCATCGTCGGTGACACCGTTATCGTATTCTCCCCTAGCACAGCGCCAGCTCCGGTTGGACGTGCAGCAACCACTATCAAAGGAGATGCTACGCTGAGACCCGACGATGGCATCGGTGTTATGATACAACCCACGAGCGTAATTAATTCGCGTGAAAGAACTAGCCGACCCTATCCGGGTCAACCTAGAGATCCTCTTCTGGATGCGATTAACGGCGATCGTCCTGGTTCCGTTGACAACGAAGCTGACGGGCTCGAGCCTAGCAGACCGGGCGATGTGGAAGCGGAATCTTCGTCCAAGGTCACTCCTTTGCTGGTGCCGGAAACGGGAACTTTAAAACCTACAGGGTTGATCAAAGTAATTGATTCGACTACTTCTATGGACGGTACAACGACTCATTATAAGAGACTCATTTATGGAACTTATGTTGGCAAAAATTACGCTGAAGTCATACACACGTCCTCGAACGTTTACTTCTTCCCAGACGACGCGAGCGCCACCTATCAACCGCAGGACACGACCGTCGATTACTCTTCAACGGATACGGAAACGGAAAAACCTGATATGGGCACGACTTTGCAAATGCCGAGGGTTACGACTCCTAAATCATTGACTACTGAAAGCAATTTATCACCAGAATCAAATGAAGTGACTGTTCCTTACAGAGACACGACGGAAAATGTTCTCACCACCCTTAAGGACATTCTGGCCAACGCTAAAAAGCGTCTCACTACGACCACCGAAGCTCCGAAGAACGTTGAATCGAGTACCGACAGCGACATCGCAAATGACATCGCCACTGGCGACCCGCAAGGTCGCAGCGTTAAGGGTGGATCTTCGAAAAACAATTTCCCATCAAACGCCAAGGATGATAAAGAAGAGGAGAAGGTTTCATTCGCCACGAGACTCCTGCCATCAACGGAATACAAGACTCTGACTTACTTCACGACTTTCTTCGTCCCTGACGGAGATATCACCACGACTTCCGTGAAGTCACGTGAAGTTGTTTCCTCCGAAGTCACGTATTTGACGGAACTTATACTGCCCAGTGCTACCAGGGATTCGGGCTCGTCGACGACGGAATATCGACCCAAGGTTGGAGAGAAGAGCGCTACAACTCCGAAAATTTCAACCACTACCGAAGAGGAGGAGCAGACGACGAAACAGGACGAAGAAATTGAATTGATTTTCAAAACTTTGTACACGACTTATACCTACTTGACCACATTTTTCCAAGAAAGCACCTCAAGCATATCAAGCAGAGAGGTTGTGGAAACAAACGTCGTTACACAGACCGTTGGGCCTAACGGAGTTTCCGGTGATGTTGCTGGACTCTTCGATCGCGATGAATCCATCGTCATTTCCGCCACAAAAGTACCAATGGAACCGCTGCCCACCGTAAGATTCCGCCCGGGTCAGATTCCCGAAGAGTCGGATTACGTCACAACCGAGGAAACTTTGACGACACAGCCGGACACGACGGAAGGCACTTTGTCGACGATTCCCGATCAAGAAACCACTTTGGACGATGACGCCGGTCTCACGACGATCGACGATAACGACGAAATCTTCACCAACCTGGAACCCAGTCCCACACCAAGTATGGTAACGGAAGTTCCGAAGGAACAGACAAAAACGTACTTCACGACTTATACATACTTCACGACCATATTCGTTGATGACGAGACGGAGATTGAAACGAGGACGGAAGTATTTACAAATGTCGTCACCGAAGGTATCAAACCCACGGCCACGGTTCCCATTGCCGTTTCTTCCAGTCCGGCAACGACGCCGAAGACCGAACCCGCTGCCAAACCCGCACCACCTCCGGAGATTCTGGCTTACCTCGAAGCCCTTCAAAGACAAAAATCTCAGGAAGAAGCGCTTCTCGTTGCCAAGCAAGTTCAAGGGATGAATCACTTTTCGGGCCCCAGTACGCAAAAAACGAATGTCAGCGACTTCACGACCGAAGACGATGTCACCACGATGAACTCGGGAGATGTGACTGATAAGAACTTCGTGGATTTTGCGAACAACGGCCAAATTACACCGAGACCTCCGAGGGACGGTGAAGTCCTTGGCTCAATGATCACCGACGTAATCTCGTCCTCCAGTTCGGGAGGTGGAACCGTACTAGCCGTAATGGACAAGAGAAACGCCGTTCCGGAGGATCAAGAACTTTCCGAATCCAATCATCACGATGTAGAATCCGCTCCTACGCTTCTGCTTCAGACGAGTTACACGACCTTCACGTACTTCACGACTATGTACAAAGGCGACGCTACCAACGTCGTCAGCCGTTTGGATACGGTGACCAATGTCGTGACGGAAACGATACGACCCACCGCTGTAATCCCCGCGGAAACTAGCACACTTCCGGTCACCTACTTCACGACCTTCACCTATTGGACGACTTTCTACAAGGGTGGTGATACCGTGACGACCAGCAGGGAAGAAACTGTCAGCAACGTCGTCACTCCGGGCGTTTCTCCGACTCCGACCCTCGAACTCGGAGTCGTCATGACCTACCGCCCGACTGTTGAGCCTACCTCGGTTCAGGAGGACACTGAAATTCCCAAAGACTCCAAAGTCGTTGCCGACAACGAAGTGACACCTTCGGACGTTGCTTACGAAAAAACGACGACGGAAAAGAATGACGTTGCGGCGCGCAAAGAAATTGTCACAGTACCGGAACACGAGAAGCAGATCGAAGTTTCGACGATCGCTCCTGAGCCTACGACATATTACACGACCTTCACGTATTTCACGACGTCTTATATCGGCGACGAGACGATCTTGAACAGCCGGCTTGAAACCATCACGAGTGTATCCCTTCCGGAAACAACGATAAGACAGCCTACCGGAAGAGCCATTGGCGGTGGCGTACCATCCATCCAGGCCATTGGCACAGAAGAGAAAATTAGACCTACCTCCGAAGTCGTTAGACCGTCTCAAGTCGAGGAGGGTCCTAAGACAGGATTGATTTCAACGATTCGTACAAGCAAAATCAACGATGGCACGACGACTCACTTCGCGACCGATGTTTATGGTACTTACGTCGACGGTTTGTACACCCAAGTCGCCGCAAGCTCTTCAAAACTCGAGACGCCGACGTTAACGTCCTCGGCAACTCCAGTTTTACCAACGGGAGTTCTTTCGTTGAACAGAGGCAGCATCGTCGACGCCGATGAAGTGACGACAGTTTACTTTACGACCGAACAAATCGGTACTCTTATCGATGGACTTTATGCCAAAGTAATGCGAAGCACGTCCAGCACGAAGATCGATGCCGAGAAAAAAGCTACGGTCGCTCCTGTTCAAGGTCACAGAACAGGTTTGGTGAGATTGATCAAAGGTCGAATCGAAGAGAACGATGCGACGACCGTGTACCAATCCAAAGTCATCGGTACAAGCATCGATGGCAGATACGCGCAAATAATCGAGAGCACATCCAGTTTCGTTGTTTCAACGCCCACTGTCGGTATTTCGCCAACTTCGACTTTGCCTCCAAGCGAATCAACGGGAATTCTTGGAATCTCTCCGTCACCGGCAGTCATTCAATCGTCTTTATCCGAGGATCATACGGCCGAGTCGGCTGGCAACGAGGAAGACGAATCCTCGGAGCAAAACGAGGACGGTGAAGAGGAGGAGGATGACGGCGAGGACGAGGATGGACAGAAATCGAAGAAGAAATCGCGCTTGACATTCTCCAGTCGAAAGAAGACTTTCACACCGGTTATTCGACCTTTCCTGTCCCGTAGCCGACCCACCTTCAATCCCAAACGCAAGGGCGCACAAGCCGCAACGACCATCACCAGAACTGACATAACACCCACGATAACAGCCACTTTGGCTGGAAAAGGAAACAGGTTCGCTTCGTCCAGAAGCAGGGGCGTCAGCTCACCTATTGGACCTTATTCTTCGACCTTGGCCTCGCCTAGCTCCCGTCGATTTTCCGGAAGAGGAAGAGGTTCCTCGTCCGTCAGCGCATCGGCAACGTCCGGCTTCCCAGCGGGAAGCTCGCGAGGTCGCAATGGAGCTTCCAGAATTACCCCCACGTCGTCCTTCTCAGTTAACCGGCGAGGACCCAGCAGCATCAGAGGATCCTCCACGAGGCCGGGACCACGTGGCTCCAGCTCGGTCTATTCGGGTGCATCTTCAAGATTTAGGTCTGGAATTCGACCATCCTCCACTTCGAGCAGAGTTCAGCCTACCACGCGACAAGAGGATCAGGACGATGAGGCGAACGAATTCAGCACGACGACCTTGACCACCGAAGAAACTCCTCATACCGAGTACGAAGATGGCGGCGAGACGGTAACCGCGCCACTTCCAACAACCACCGAATCGTCCAGACGTTCGACGAATCCTCTGCTGCGATTCAGAAGACCTCTCAATCTTCCGGCCGGACAAAGGCCGACGGTAGCTCCCAGAACTTCGGCGACACCCGCACCCAGACGAAACACAAATCTCGGAAGAGAGACTCCAGCTGCGATCAACCGAGGATCGATTCGCGCAGCCAACCGACCGACGCCTCCTCTAGCTACGAGGTCACGTCAAGCTGGTCAACTGTTTCCACCTCGCGGGCTTCTGAGCAAGAAGCCCGACCCGACGGAAGAGCCGGTGACGAATGAGGAAGAGTTCGAAGGTGAGGATGAGGAAAATTTCGAGGACGAACCGGTAGAAGAAATCGCCGATAACGACTACGAAGGTTCCGAGGACGCGACGACCACCACGAAATACGTTGGAAATCGTCGTCAGGGAAAGGCCATCAGTCCCGTCGTGAAAATTAGACCTTTCGGACGTGGTCGACGAGTCAGGCGTCAAGCTAGTCAGTTGCGTGCGTTGACCAATCGTTTTCGCAGACCCACTGCGACGTCGAGCACTTTGAAAGCTGAGGATAGATCCGACATGGACGCTTCCGGAAGCGTGGAAGAATCAAATAAGTCGATCGCTCCCACTAAACAGACCGCGAAATACGGAAGCCGTGGCAGATCTCTCACATCGAACCGACCAAATTTGAACACGTATAAGACGAGCAGCGAGAGACTTTCAGCGGAATCAACGGAATCACTGGTGAAACCTCGCGTGCGAACATCCCCGAGAGTCAAACCAAGTCCGAGTTCCGGTTCTAACCGTCAATTCACGCTCAGGGAAAAAGACAGCAGTTCAAGACCGAGTTTCAAAAGAACGAGTACGTCAAGCTCGAGAAACAGATCAACGGGGAAGGAGAATGGATCGAGGACGAGGTCGAAAATCCGTACGGGTTCGTCAAGAACCACCGAGGCGCCTCTGAACAATCGTAGAGTACCATCGAGGTCGTCATCCAGGTCGTCGAACAGCAGGATAAGCAACCGTAGACTACCGTCTCAGAGAGGCCGAGGCTCTCACGAAGACTCGAGAGACGCTTCGTTCATCAACAAGAACAACGAAGGAACAATCACGGTAACTCACTACGTTCCAACGGAAGTTACGATACCGGTCGTGAATAATGGAATTACCGAGCAGAGAAACGTCATCACGGCGCATCCGAGTACGCAGGTGTTGGGCCCGGAGCAATACAGCACCGTGGTTGGTGGAGATGGAAGACCATTGGTCGTTATCGTCAGCGAAGCTACAGGCTCGAACGCCCAAGGACAAGTGGAGATCACCAGATTTTTGTTGCACGAAACACCGACGACCAGAGTTTCCTACACGCTAACTAGTCTGGGAGGTCGTCGTGCCTCGCAGTCGATAATCGTACCGACAACCGTCTACTCCGTGGAAAACGTCATATCAACGCTGCAGCCTTCATTGCCGAGCGGCAACGCACCCCTCGCCAATATCTTGTTGTCTCAGCTTCTGCTCGGCCAATTGGGCCAACAAAATCCACTTCTCGGTAGTGTCATGACCCAGGCTACCCCCACCACGCAGTACAACACTCGAACGACCTCTTACGTCACGACGATAACGAAATCACAAAGTACAGTGATACCTCTGACGTTCCGTGGCAAAGAGATCTTCACGACGCTCGTTGATTCGTCAACGGACGTCATAACGGCAACGGAATATATAACCGATACCGTGATCGTGACACCGACGGCTACTTTACCGACCGACGGTCTCAATTCTCTTTTGCTGTTGCTTCAGCAGCCTCAGCAGCAACAATCCGCGCAGCATCCCTTGCTGGATCCGCTTTTCGCCGTTGCTCCTATTCCCACCCAGAGCAACAATCTACCCGGTGAAGTCGAGAGATCCAATCAGCCGGATCTCGATTATCAACCGAACAACTACGATGATTCCGACGAAGTTTCCGTCGAGGAGAAACCCACTAAAAGACCGCGGCAACGTTCCGGAAATCGACACCACGAAAAGAAAGAAGACAAAGCGTCCGCGACGCTCGCTGAATCGAGCGTGATCACTCTTTACGTATCCGGAAAAAGACCCGGCGACTTCAGCACCGTCCTTTCGACCGTCAAGGTCGGCAGCGACACCACGGTCTCGAGAAGACGTAGAAATTCCGACGATGAAACTTACAGAGTACACGCGTCGGCAGCACCGTCGCTTCACGCTGCGACGGAAGCTGTCGATCATCTCGCCGGAAGCGAGGAACCCGTTAATGCACACGCGCCGACTCAGAGTCTCGAGAGCGTAGTGGGTGACGTCGGACGGCACATTTCCACGTCTATCCACGCCTGATCAATCCGTTCATGATTATATGATCCACCTCAACCCTTCCGCAATAACAAAGATGTACCCAATAATATCCCTGGTCCCGATTATTATTTTTTTTTTCCATTACTTTGTATTCAATCACGTAAACACACTGATCCCAAATAAAAAATTCTCATTAGTTGAGTCTCGTCCTGCCGCTTTAAGACCGAAACTGACGACGTCGCGTGTTAGATTTTATATCTATATTTATTATTATTATTATTATTATTATTATTATTATTATTATTATTATTATTATTATTATTATTATTATTATTATTATTATTATTATTATTATTATTATTTTTATTAATATTATTATTATTATGTTTATTAATATTATTATTATTATTATTTGGATAAATGGATAGAGAGTTGACAATCGCAATGTCTATAGCTTATTCAATAATGTTGCGTGGCTGATAAATTCTACGCTCTATACGACCGTCCTCAGCTTTCGGTCTAAGCCAATTTTTCCAATCGCAGCGTCCAGTTCGCTTTCTTTTCCACTCCCGTATTCCCGTGTTCTACTATTTCCGCTGTCATTCGAATCCCAAACTCTTTTCCTTCGTACTAACAGCCTCGAGAACCCGATAGCCGCCGCACGCGCGCCCACACGACTATCACGGGCTTAATCTCATTGATGATAGCAAAACTCAATGGTTTGCGCGTGGCATGACGCAAAACGGACGTACGAAAATGTCATTCGTACACGAAATCTAACGAAAAATAATTATAAACGAGAACAAACTAAACGTCTTGGAAGATTTTGTCGACAATTTAATACCAAAGCGACGAATTAAAAACACGAAATAAAACGGGCAGACGAAAAAAAAATAAACATAAGCTTTATACTTGCACGACGCTTG
Source organism: Sussaba pulchella (assembly GCA_963971145.1). Lineage (NCBI taxonomy): Eukaryota > Metazoa > Arthropoda > Insecta > Hymenoptera > Ichneumonidae > Sussaba > Sussaba pulchella. The sequence continues at coordinate 2,313,729 of OZ020170.1, forward strand.
GTCCTGGAATTGGAGCCTGTCATCGGAATAGCGACTCTAAACGATAGAAACAAAATAACGAAACGAACAGAGAAATAAGTGCACGAAATACAGAAACGAGTACATGGAGAAAATGGAAATCGCCTTTTCAGATGAACCTCTCGACGAGCCGTACGAGATTTTCGGTCAGAAAAGAACGCGCGAGCTCGATCATCGTGGGAAGACTATAGAAGACGAATACGGGCGTGATTACGACGATGGCGAGGATTCGCGGGCGGGTTGGCGAACAAATGCCGGGGAAACGCCGCGAAAGAGAGTTCGCGTGCGCGTTCCGGTCGCAAGAAGTAGATCCGAGAGGCAGCACAAGTACACGGTGGTGAGACGAAGACCTTTGGTGACGTATAGCAAGCCGGTCGCGATTGACGACGCTTCTCCAACGGCTAAGAGAATCGTCGTTACGCGAGTCATACCGCGAGGTCGTGCAAATCTCTTGACATCTTTGGATGACGATTTTGCGCGTGAGATTCCTCAGCCATCGAGCTCGACTCGTCACCGGGTGACCGTGACGAGACGACGAAAACTGGAACCCACTTCCACCACCGAAACGATCCAACGAGCGAGGGTGACGAGGAAGAAACTGGTGACGGTTCGTCCGGTCGTTCAGTCGACTCCGACCTTCGCTATCATCACCACGGGATTTTACAGCGCACCCTCGTCGTCGGACGAAGACGATTACGACGACGAGGAAGTTGAAACTGAAGACGACGACGATGAGGAAGTCGAAGAGAAAATTGAAGAGCCGAAGATTGTAGACAAGGTCGAGAAAACACCGAGTTTGAACAAGAATCCGAATATCATTGAGAACCAGCCGGAAGATGACCTTGAGGATGATGACGTCGATGAACCGTCGAAATTCGAGCTCGAAGTTCCGGAAGATCCCAGTCCAGTCGAAGACGGACCAGTCATTATCACCGATCATTTCTTCTTCCCGGCGGCCGACGACGAGGAAATCGAGGAAACTGATACAACAACTCAAAGCTACGACGCAGAATCCGATTCTCCGGTGACCGAAGAACCGTCCTCGACTCTTCATTACGAAGACGTTAAGAAGGAAGTTCCCGAAACAACGACGGTTCGTGATACGTCTCAAGAACCCGAGATTTCCACGGAAGTTGCGGAAGAAATCACTGAAAAGGTTGACGAAAAATCCGAAGACACCACGGAAATCTTCACGACACCTGTCACCAATGTTTCGGACAGCGAAGACAACGTAATCTCCACGACGGAAGACCCGTCGAATAGCGAAAGTGTGGGCATGAAGGACAATTCAACATCTCAGAAGTCAACGGACGATTTCGATGAATCATCAACAACCTCAGCGCCTGTGACAACAGTCGAGGCGGTAACGATCGATATCGAGGACCAAACGACAAATGCCAGTCCTGCAACAACATTCAAACCTTCGTCGATCACCGACGAAGAACGGATCGAAAACGACAAGCCGATCACGGAAAGTACGACGATTGCTCCCGAAGAAGTAACGGAAGACCAAACGACAACAACCAACCCAACTGACAGCCCTGTCACCGATACCGAAGCAACAGACACACCCGCAGAACCTCCCGTCACCGAGGTCGACCTTTCGTCCACGACGGAATCGTCGGACCCGGAGGAAGACGATCTCAGCGTTATCCCTGTGGAAGAAATCATCCCGGATTCGACACAAATCTCTTCCAAAACGTTCGACGTAAAACCAACTTCGACTTGGTCGCCTAGCGCGAAAAAAACGAAAACGTCCGAATCGTCTAACAGCTTTGACCTTGACGGATCCGAAGTACCCGGCGTGATTCCTCTAGAAGCCGAATTCACGCTATCCGAAGATTTTATCGCGTCCAAGGTCGAATCGGTGTCGTCCACGGTGTCAATGACGACGAATTACGACTCACCGACGACCGAAGACATCGAAGCCGGGCTCGCGGATGATCTTTATCTCTCCTTATCGCGTCCGGATTTCCCGGAAATATCTCCCTCGCGACCTTTCGATCCCATTGACGATAATTCGCGAATCGATGGATTTTCTTTCACTCCGGAATTGTCCACGAGCGTTTATTACACCGAAACCGTTGTTACGTCGACGAAATTGCGAACATACACTTACGTAGTGACGAAACTTAACGGACTTGAGACTGAGGTTACGTCATCGACGACCGTGAGACCACGTGTGACGACACTGACGTTGACGGTGCCCGTGACGGTGACCATCGATCCGACTCCGGATTCAACGATTCACAACTCACTTGCGACTGCGTTTAATCCAGTATTCGTTGCCGGTGAGTATTTTTCCCCGTTGACCGGTTGACATTCTTCGCTTTGGCGAGTAACTTGAAAATTATTGTCGTTCAATCAATCGCGATCTGACGGACGGTCCCGCTCTTGGAATCACCGATTGTGTGTAATTATGATGTATTTATTTTTCTCTTGTCCGCACTCCTGAGAAACTATTTGAGAAATTATTATCTTTAATTGTTTATTAGATTACTGTTGTTTTGAAATGTCTCAATTTAGGAATAGCAATCTGGTAGCTAATTTGGGATTTAAATTCTTATTCTTCTTTACCGAAAAATGGATTTGTTTGTTTAGAATGATCCAATGGAAAAAAAATGTTGGGAAATTTTTATCAATAATTATTTCTTATTATCATTTTTTTTAATTTTTTCGTTTGTAAATCGTAATTGAACGGCTAATCTGGGCCTTAAAATTGTTGCTCATCGTTAATTATAAACGCATTGTTTGTTCTTTTATTGATCTCTGTAGAATGTATGAAAAATTGTTATTACCAATAATTTTTTTGTATTACATTCTTTTCAAATTTTTTTTTATTTTATCATAGTTTTTATATCGTAATAATATATCTACAATTAAAGACAATTTCTCTACTTTCATTTTATTTATTTACATCATAGAAAAAAAATTATTTCACGGCTTTTATAAGTAATAAAGAAGAAGTTTGTCGATATCAAGTTACTCGTTAATGCGTGACGCGTCGATTACTCGATGAACAGTCAAATTGGAGTAAAAACAAACATTGTACATTTGAATATAAACAAAACTCCGGACATTTCATCCTGTACGCGACGTCTCGAAAATAATCGTTCTGTAAGCCGGGCTCTACAAGAAATATTTTTTTCTAAAAAAAAAAACCTCCCTCACGATTCCCATAAAATTGGCAAAGGTTATGCGATCCGAATACTTTTCCAGCGTAACATTATTCTCATGTAAATCTGTGTTATTTATTTTTTTGTAAATTTATCTTATTCGCAACTCGAACAACTAATGTACAGAACGTTTGTGAAAATTCTTCTTTTCTTCCAATTTGGCCTGTGGTTATTTCTTTGTACAAAATTATTATTATCTTCATTTTCTGCAACAACGAATCTCGATTTTGTTTTTCAATGTACATACTGTAAATCATTGTTATCCCGATGTACATATATATATTATTTTTTTTTTTTTGTAATTCGATTCGAACGACGATGAGAAAAAATTTCCCGGATTTTCGCGCTCTTATTTATTCGACGACGAAGAATTTTTGGGGAACGAATTTTTTTTCTAACTGAACAAATGCCGACGACAGAGCCGGAGATGAAGGAAGAGGAAGAAGGCCGAAGATTCAATCTGGCGACGCGAATTATGTCGAATGGCGTTGAGGTAATCGTCGCAGGTCCGACGCCGGCCTTGAGATGGGAAAATTCTAATCCTCAGCCGAGTCTCACCGACACTATGATCATGCTGAGACCGCAGGATGTACCGAACGAATTTGTGACGAAAACTTGCACGACTACGTTCACTTATCTGAGCACTATCACGAAGGATGGGGCTACGATAGTGTCCACCGATCAACAGGTGATAAATTAAAAAAAAAAACAGGAACTATCGTCAATTGTTATAATTGATAATTTAAAAAATCAATAACTGCAACGAATTAACTCAACCGAGTAATTAATAATGATTAAATCGATAAATTATTTCAATCAAACGTAATTGATGATTGTTTAATAATTAATATTTTGCATTAGTAATTATTTAATCCTTATATTATTACGAATTAACGAAAAAAATCTCATTAGATTAATGATTAATCAATTATCTAGACGCTCTTATTTGTTTATATTAGTTATCCAATTATTCATAATTGAGTTGGTGAAATAATCGAAAGCAGTTTACATTTTTAACCTCCCCAAATTTATTATTACACAATCAATTACTCAATCGATGAATTTTTAAATCAATAATAATTTATTTTCCCCAATCATTCGTTAATTTATTTTGAATAATTATTCATCCTATCGGTTTGAATAATTATTCATTATATTGACAATATAATTTTTATTTTAATGAAGGTCGTGGCGAATACCGCAACGGAAGAACGTCACCGGAAACCAGGAACCGAATCTGCCCGTGTGACACTCGAAGCCTCGCCCACGTTGCGAACCGAAGTGTTCAAAACAACCTATTCCTATCTCATCCTAAATACCGATCATCCGGACGTGAACAACGCTCTCGGTAGCAGCATGAAAGTCATAACGAACACCGTAACCGCGCCGCAACATTATCTCGAATTGCTCGAACCCTCGGAAGCTACGCAACCCGAAACAAATACGTATCTCAGTACGAGATTGTTGGAAAAAACTTTTATGGAGGATGGAAAAACGAGGATCGAAACAACGAGCGACACGGTTACTCAGGTAATTTTCACGACACGATGAAAAAGTATGAGAAAAGGAATTATTGAAGATGAAAAAACATTATTAGAGAAGTCATCAGGTTCGAATAATTTGCAGACGCTTAATTCGTCGTTTCGGGGATTATTTTAGCCTTTTTTTAACCCTTAGATGGCACACTGGGGTAAAAAATCCCCC
>OZ020170.1:2318826-2336326 GCA_963971145.1 Sussaba pulchella
AGTTAAACTATTCAATATAATAATAATAATAATAATAATAATAATAATATTAATAATAATAATAATAATAATAATAATAATAATAATAATAATAATAATAATAATAATAATAATAATAATAATAATAATAATAATAATAATAATAATAATAATAATAATAATAATAATAATAATAATAATAATAATAATAATTATTATTATTATTATTATTATTATTATTATTATTATTATTATTATTATTATTATTATTATTATTATTATTATTATTATTATTATTATTATTATTATTATTACATATTAATAATAATAATAATTATTATTATTATTACATAATAATAATATCATAATAATGATAATAAATATTATTATTACATAATAATAATAATAATAGTTGAAAATATAATATGGTATAATATGTATATATAATATGATATGATATATTATGATATATAAATAATAATTATTGTTATTAATATATTATAATATATCATATATTATAATTATAATTATAATTATTATTATCATTTCATAATATGATATATTATTTATATATTATAATATATCACATATTATATATAATATATATTTATATATTATAATTATAATTATAATAATTATTATTATTATAAATATATAATATGATATATTATTTATATATTATAAAATATCATATTATATATTTATAATAATAATTATTACTATTATTAATAATATCATTATTATAATTATAAATAATCAATAATGATAATAATTATTACAATTATTATTATTATTATCATTATTATTATTATTAATATTATTATGATTATTATAACCTATACAATGGCAATATTAATCTATTTTTATTATGACAGTAGAGTTTTTCGACCGTTTCCAGTTCAATTTTAAATTGAAATAATAAAAAATGATAAAATTACGATTTTATTAGGGAAAAAAACGTAAATTTCGCGTGTTACAACAATAATAATGACCTATCCAACAGCAATATCAGGCTATTTTTAATGTAAAAAAGAGTGTTTCGAGAGTTTCCAGTTCAATTTTTAGATTGAAATAACAAAAAGTAGGAAAGTTTCGATTTTATTACCAAAAATCGCAAATTTCGCCCGTCTTTCTTAAATATATATTTTTTTCAAATTAAATATCGAATTCGAATCAAATAACCCATAGCACCCCTCGAAGCGAGTATCAGAGAATACATAATATTTTTTCCAAGCAAAAAAAAAATCAATCGACCTCTCGCAGCAAGTCTTTTCACGCCCGGGGTCGAAAAGACCCCCTGTATGCCAGCTAAGTTCCCCGATATACACCAAGTGCGCCAGCTAAGGGTTCAATACATATCCGCAACTGACCTTGCAGCGATTTTCAAAGGCTCGAATGACTTGAAAATTTGTTTTGCATCGAAATATGCAGAAATAATGTTTTAGTTTTTTTTTTCACTTACGTAATTTTGATGTATGCGCAGTTGATAATAACGGAATCCGCGCCTCCGCCACCGAGTCCTACAAGCGTCGCAACGACTCTAACGGCTTTGGACAACATCGACGAGACGATGACCGACATAACGAAGACTTATCACATAACTTATACGTATTACAACACGTATTTGGAAAAGGGCAGCACCGTAATTCGAACGAACATCGCTACGTCGACCGACATCGTGTTGGAAAAAGTTCCCGCGAAAAAAACGTCGGTACAATCGGTCTCGGCCACGGCGACACCGGAACCCATTCAAATATTCGCGACGAAGACTTATCTAACGACTTTCACCTACTTTACGACATTGCTTCAGGTAATTTATTTTTTATTTCATTATTTAGATATTATTATTGTTATTAATAGCACGATACGTCGACAATATTTTTACATGACGAATATTTGGAATGAGGGAAAAAGTGTATTTTTAACGTGTCCTTAAAGAGATCATTTTAGTGTCATGAACCGAAAAATTGCGGATTTTTTAATGGCTTTTTTTGGATGAATAATATTGATATCTCCGGTTTGGATTGTCTAAAATGAAAAAACCAAAAAGATTTTATTAGTGGATAGATAAATCTAGATATTGATCGAAGGGATAGTCGAAATTTTAATTTTTGACAAAATGGCGGCTCCAAAAAGCAAAAAATTCCCATTTTCGACCGAAATTTTTTCGTTCAACTGTTTAATAAAAATCGAAATAATTATCGGTAATCTTAATCCTTTGATCAATACCTGAAGAATATATCTGAGAAGATTGTGTTAAAATTGCGGACCGATCGGTCGAGCCGTTTTTGAGAAATCGTGCTCAACGACTTTGAAAACACCGTTTTGGGTAAAACGCGTTTAAAGTTTCAAAAATCGTTTACACGTCGTTAAACATTTTTTTTTTCAACTTACACGGAGTCATCTATGTCAGGGACATAAAATAAACCCTCTGCATAATTAACAGCTTCTAATATTCCAATTTGTTGTTGTATAAACGAAAAATCAATTTTTTGATATTTCCAACTGCATATAGGGGTAAGGTTAATTCGGCGAAAAAGAAGCATGTTTTCAATTTTTTTTTCTGGCGATACAAATAGTGTAAATTTATTCAATCAATTTTCATATAATAATACAACATTCAAACAATATTTTCCTAAATTTCCATTCCAAAATATTGAATATTAAGCGGGTGACAGTGAATCTCCGGAGGCGCCTCGAAAAAAAGTTGCTTCGCGGTGTTCATCATAACTCGCAAAAGAATCATCTGAAACAAAAAAATAAAAATGCATTCGTTAGAGGAGATGTTTCTCGAGGTAATCACGAGGGATTTTTTTTTTTTTTTTGATTTTCGATTTTTTCGTAGCACTTGGAAGCAAAAAAAACCGATTTTCGCTATAAAAATCAGCTAATTTCTTGCTGTAAAATTAATAATTATTAAAAAGAAAAAAAAACTCTCGATAATACCTGGTAAATTATGTGAAGAAATAGTGCGTAAAATTTCAAAACGATTGGTTCAGTAGATTCAGCGTTATCGTGAACACGGACTTAAAAAATGTCAAGTTTCAGGAAAACCCTTCGAAGTTTTGCGCACTGAAAAATTCGAAATAAAACTCGATAGTTTTCTTATACTCACACAGAGTCGTCGATGCCAGGTCCGTAGAACAAAAAGCTTCCATCTTCCAATATTCTTGAGATATTATGCATTCGGTTGAAAAAATACGAAAAAAAAAATGCGAAAATAGTACATTGTGACACTAGTACGAAAAAAAAAAAATTTCTGACGAGTGTGAGTTTACAGAACGAGTCGAAGGCGAGTGTTGCAATCACACGAGTCCAGAAAATGTTTTTCGTATGAGTATCGTACGAATTTTTATGTCACCATGTGCGTAAATGCGGTTTGACGCCAACGAAGTGAGCGTAAAACCGCACTTTTACACGCAGCGTGTCATAAATAGTACATTATGACACTAGTACGAAAAAAAAAATTTCTGACGAGTGTGAGTTTACAGAACGAGTCGAAGGCGAGTGTTGCAATCACACGAGTCCAGAAAACGTTTTTCGTACGAGTATCGTACGAATTTTTATGTCACCATGTGCGTAAAACCGCACTTTTACGCGCAGCGTGTCATAAAAAAAATTTTAATACCTTACCCCGCTCTTAAGTCGATTTTAACTCTTCGAGTTTCAACAATTGCAGGCTGGCGTGGACGGCGAAACTTCGACCACGATTTCTTCGAGGTCGCACATTGTTGAAAACGTCGTTACCGAGTCGATAGCTCCGAGTTTGCTCGATCCGGGTTACATGAACGCTTTGTTGACGACGGCTCATCATTCCGATTCCGTTAAAAACGTTGTTACCGGTTCAACGATTATTTTCTTCGACGAGGAGGATCAAATTGACCCCACGACTACCACTAGCGCTTCGTCACAGGCCACGGCAAGTCCGGAAATCGAAAACGGCGAGAAAGATAACGAAAGCACGTCGGAATCTTCGCAATCGAATGGCGATTCCGAAACCGGTGGAGTTGACGCGCAATCGGGGGCGGATCAGGCCGTCATGGATGACTCTGTGAGTTTGTAACGAGAATTTATTTATCTACGGAGAGAACGGACTTTTTTTTGGTCGTAGTTTAAGGCCTTGTATACGCAATTTTGCCGATTTTTTAAGGTACTTTTCTAGACGTGGTTAGAAAAAAAATGATGCAGATATTGACAACATTTTTTTTACAGATAATTTATGCACATGGTTAAGTATGGTATATGGGGCAAAATTCCCCAATTCACCGAACTAAAACCCCTCTATCCCCCGATGTGGTCGATGATTCTTTTTTTTAGTATCTTTTGGATCCTACGACCTCATTAATTTTTTTTTTAGATTTTTTAGACCCCTTCTTTCCCTCCTCTCCCCCCACCACTTTATTTTTATCAAGAGGTAACTGCTATTTGTCCCCTTTTTATTTGGATGAAATTTTTTTCCCAGACACTCTATTGAAATTAAAGAACTTTTTTCATAAAATTGGAGTGGCAGCGGATTCCTAATATATATTTTTTTTTTTTTGAAATTTTGCAAAAATTCGAGTTTTTCCGAAATTTGAATATATGATAATGGTTTTTCATTTAAAGAAAGGAAAGAAAAATGAAATCTATCTTGCAAAAAAATCGATATTCCGATTATTTCGATAGAAAATTGATTTTTTGGGCATGAACCGATTCGATTGCGGAAAAAATAATTAGAAAATCTTTTTTTTTTTATCGGAAACAATCGAAATGTCGATTGTTGGCAAGATAGATATAATTTTTTTCGTTTTTAGACCGTAAACCATTATTGTATATTGAAATTTCGGAAAAATTGGAATTTTTTCAAAATTGAAAAAAAAAAAAATATTAGAAACCCGCTGCTCACTCCAATTTTATGAAAAGACTTCTTCAATTTCAATAGAGTATCTGGGAAAAAAATTTCATCCAAATAGAAAGGGGGCAAATAGTAGTTACCTCATGATAAAAAAATGGTGGGGGGGGAGGGGAGGGAAAGGAGGGGTCTAACAAGTCTAAAACAAAATTAGTGATGTCGTACGATCCAAAAGATACTAAAAAAAAAAAATCATCGACCACTTTGGGGGATAGAAGCGTTTAAGTTCGGTGAATTGGGAAATTTTGCCCCATATGTAGAAAAAAATCAAAAATATTAACAAATTACGGAGATATTACATAATAAAGCAATGTATTTTTTTTGTTTTCAAAGAAATCATTTTTTTGCAACCCCTTCTATAGATTAACCCCAACAGTTTATTCTCCCTTTTCACACCCTCAAAGTGTAATCGTAAGCTCGAATCGACCCAAGGCTCTAAAAAAAAATAGAAAATATCATCCTAAAAATCTGGAAAAATTCATGAACGAAGCTCAGAGTTTCTACTTGACGATGAAATTTCAAAACACGAAGTTTCCGCAATTTATTCATTATAAAAATAACAATAAACGAATAAACTGCGGGAAGATGCAGGAACTTAAAAATGTTTACCTAAGTAAAATCGACTCTATGACACCTTAATCGGGTTAATACGACTCTCATCGCTCTGTTTTCTGTTCCTTCTAACATATCAACATATCAAAGACAATATTAATAAAATACCCGTGCTCTAAATTTTTAATTTAGATTTAAATTTAAAAAAAAAAATTTATTTTTCTATATTTAATTTCTATATCTAATTTTTATTTCAATTATAAAATTTTATTTTCTAAACAGCGGAAATAACCTAAATAATCTGAATAAACTAAATAAATTTTTTTTCCTATTTTCTTAACAACAGTCCGATAACAATACGTCGACTTCCGATGATAACCAAAATAAAAGACCGGTGAGTCATTTGGGCGGGGATCTTCAGGTCAGCAATTTGTTGAGCCTCGGATCTCTGGGTATCAACAGCCTCTCGGCTTTGGGTCCGGTGATAACGGCAATGGCCGGAATGGCCGGTTTGCTGCAGAGCAAAACAACGGCCACCCGTAGAAACGATTCCGCACAATCTACGGAGACCCACGAAACAACGACTCAAAGATCGCCAATCTACATTCCGGTCGCTGAATTCGCCGACGGAGACATCGAAGCCGCTGAGAGTCAAAATATCGGTAAATATTTCGTTAGTTTGATCTTCTCGGGTGATTCGAAGACTCTCTGAATTTTATATCATCATTATTATTATTCTGGAGAATTTAGAATCATTATTTAGATAAAATTCACAATCTAAATAATATTAAGAATTATTATTGTTACAACTTATTATTATTGTTATATTAATTATTATTATTTAGGTTATTTGGGTTGTGAATTTTCTCTGAATAATAATTGTAATGATTCGTTGGAGTAATAATAATCATTCGAAATTTGGAGTACTTTCTAGTCTCCAGAGAAGATCGATCAATTATTATTATTATTATAGATATTATCGATTATTATTATTATTATTATCTTCTAAATAATATTAACAATTATTATTATATTACTATTTATTATTATTAGAATATTTATAATAATAATTGTTATTATTTAGGTTGTGAATTTTCTCTTAATAATTATTATAACAATTCTTTAGAGGGATAATAATAATTCGAAATTTGGAGTACCTTTGAGCCTCCTGAGACGATCAATTATTATTATTATCGATGTTATAGATGATTATTATTATTATTATCATTATTATCCTCTAAATAATATTAACAATCAATATTATATTACTATTTATTATTATTATAATATTGATAATAATAATTATTATTTTCGTTTAGGTTGTGAATTTTCTGTAATAATAATAATATTTTTTTAGAGCAATAATAATAATTCGAAAATTGTCGATCGATCAATTATTTTTATTATAGATATTATAGATGATTATTATTATTATTGTCATTATTATCCTCTAAATAATATTAACAATTATTATTATATTACTATTTATTATTATTATTATATTGATAATAATAATAATTATTTTTGTTTAGGTTGTGAATTTTCTGTAATAATAATAATAATTTTTTAGAGCAATAATAATAATTCGAAATTTGGAGTACCTTTGAGGCTCCTGAGACGATCGATCAATTATTATTATTATGGATATTATAGATGATTATTATTATTATTATCATTATTATCCTCTAAATAATATTAACAATTATTATTATATTACTATTTATTATTATTATAATATTGATAATAATAATTATTATTTTCGTTTAGGTTGTGAATTTTCTGTAATAATAATAATAATTTTTTAGAGCAATAATAATAATTCGAAATTTGGAGTACCCTCGAGCCTCCTGAGAAGATCGATCAATTATTATTATTCTAGATAGTATTATAAATTATTATTACTATTATAATTATTATCTTCGAAATAATATTAACAATTACTATTATATTACTATTTATTATTATTATAATATTAATAATAATAATTATTATTATTGTTTAGTCTGTGAATTTTCTCTAAATAATAATAATAATAATTCGAAAATTTGCGTACTTCTGAGCCTCCTGAGACGATCAATTAATTATTATTATTATAGGTATTACAAATTATTATCACTATTTCTACTTTTAATAACAGTATTCGTAAAAATAAACATTCCTATAAAATAATTCCTAATTTTCTTCATTCCCAGCTGCCCAACTCGCGAATCCAAATATGAATCACATTCCGGAAACCCGTCACAAAATTCCCGCGAGCTTAACCGACGGCATACCGATTTCTCCGGGCGAAACCGTAACCGGAAACAGCGACCCCACAATCGGAAAACCGGGAAAATTGGGATCAAGACCTTCGCATTCGGACAACAATCAATTAATGGGCATGAAACCTCCACCGATTCCGATCCCCAACATGCCCGTACATCCGGTATTGGAAATAATTCGCGACGACGAAATGGATTCGCAGTTTCAAGCTTCGAATCAGAATCATCGAAACACGCAGATTCAAATTTTATCGGCTCATCAAGTTTACGAGAAGCATTTGAAAATTCCCGGACCGTCGGTTTTTCCGGGTAAATTGCCGAATTCGTCGGGGCAGAAACGTCCTTATCAGATGCAGTACGGGCCTGTGAGGCAGGGAACGAACAAACACGATTCGATGGAAATTGATTCGTTGTTGAAACCACCTGCGAGACCCAACGTCGAGCAATACGCGAATCCAAATGCGAATTCGAAGGATTCCGAGTGGAACAAGGATCGTTTCGGACGACCTTGGAGCGCCAAAGATCCTTTGGAACCACCTCTGCCATCGCTGTACGATGAGGTACGCGATTTATCCTTTTTTTTTTAATTTACAAGCATCAAAACAAAAAAAAGGGGATTTTTTTTAGATTTTTTTGCGTGATTTTTGCGTGGCTGTAAGTTTGCGAATAATTGTCGTATTGAGATGAATAAAAAAGCATTTTGAAGCTTGACATGTCTTGTTTTGAAATTCTGTGGTGGGAAAGTCTGTTTTTTTACCCCGAAGTGGTAATAGAATGAAAGGTAAAGAACGAGGCTCAATGATTGGGTTATTGATTGATGTGAGTCAGAAATTATTTTTTTTGCGACATTTCTCTTGATTGTGCCATGACCAATGGCAAAAAAAAAATGTTTACCATAAGATCTTAAAACTAGACATGTCAAGCTTTGAAATGCTTTTTTATTCGTCTCAATGCGACAATTTTTCGCAAAGTTACAGCCACGCAAAAATCGCGTAAAAAAATGGAAAAATTATCCGTTCCTTTAATTTTTTTGATGCGTTTTATTTTCATGGATATTTTATGGAGTTTTTTGTCACATCCGGTTCGATCTTTTCAACAATTTGAAAATTATCGATTTATTTGAGGGACAAGATTAGTTGATTGATTAATTTTGCTGGTTAAATAATTTTTTTAATTCACAATTTTATTATGAAATTTTTATTGATTTTATTCATAAATAAAAATAATATTAATTAATATTAGTTGATTAATATTTAAAGATGAAATTCAATCCATGAAATCTCAAATTTTCTATTTCGACTATTTTTTGCACCAAATAAATTGAATTTCCAATTATTAATCAATCGATCAATTAATAGTTATGATAATCATAAAGAATATAAATAATAACTCTGTGATAATTAATCAATAACGCAATATAAATCAATACTTTCAAATTAAATAAAAAATGTCTTATTATTTAAAAAAATTGATTCATTTAGAAAAAATATTTTTATATTTAGATTAAATAAAAAATTTATTACCGAGATATTGATAATATTTATTGTTATTATTATTATTATTCCTCTCTTCTTTTTCTATTGATTGGTCCATTGATTAATCATTGAAAATTCAATTTATTTGGTACGAAAAATGGATAAATTAAAAATTTTCTTAATTAAATATATAATTTAGAAATTTTTTAATTTATCTATTTTTCGTACAAAATAAATTGAATTTTCAATAATTAATCAATGATTCAATCAATAGAGAAAGAAGAAAGAAATAACAATAATAATAACGATAAATATTATTAATAACTCGCTAATAAATACCTAGAAAATCAATATAAAACAATAATTTCATATTAGATTTTTCAAAAAAATTAAACTCAATCCACCACAGCACCAAAGCCTAATTTCTCATATTTACGCGATTAATCATCGTTCCAAAAGACCCAGAAAATAGATTTATTTAAAAAAATATTTTTATATTCAGATGAAATTGAAAATTATAGATTAAATTAGAAATTTGTTCCTTCATCTATTTTTCGTACCAAATAAATTGTACTTTCACTAACTAATCAATAATTCAATCAATAGAGAAGGAAGAAAGAAAGAACAATAATAATAACATTAAATATTATCAATAACTCGCTAATAAATACCTAACAATTCAATATAAATCAATAATTTCATATTAGAATTTAAAAAAAAAATTAAACTCAATCCATCACAGCACCAAAGACTAATTTCTCATATTTACGCGATTGATTATCGTTCCGAAAGACCCAAACGGAGTCGTCACAAGAGCCGACGTCACCTTGGCCGGTCGAGGAACAAAAACGTTCGCCATGGGCGCAAAAAGATCCTCTGTTGGGCGAAACGACGGTTCTCCTCGGCGAATTGGATTCCAAACCGAATCCTTCGGAACCGATAATCAGTCAAGCGCCGCACTTGATCGATCGTACGAACGGTCAACCTATTCTCGTCAACATTCAACCTAGTCACGTTGCAAACGTCGTCGTGCCACAGATCGGCACTCAGGCTCTCATATTCGGAGACACGAACGATCATCAAACAAACGGGCAATACTTCGACGATCCTTCGCCGTATCCCGAACCCGAAGGCAGCGTTGAATTCGTCTATGCGCAAAAAGTCAGTCAACCTTTTGATATCAACTTAATCGAATTAAGGGGCATCCACTAGTGTAAAATTTCGTAAAAATTGATTAAAATTAAAATTAAATAAATTAAAAATCAAGTTTTTTTTTGCATATTTCGGTGGTTTATACGTTTAAAAGAAAGGTAATTAAATTTCAAGTCCATGTGTCAAATTGTTTTTGAGTTACTGGGATATTAAGATCGCTAATCGGTTCGAAAATTGTTCGAAACTACATTTTTTAAATTTGCTGGGGTTATAACTCGATGACGAATCATTCGATTGATTTGATTCTTGTTGCAGGTAATTTTATATATTTTTTTCTATACTGTGAAGGTCCAGTTTTCCGATCGAATGAAAAATGGAATTTTGGCAGGGGAAAAATCATCAAATTTTCGCGGGAAATTTGAATTTTTTTTTTTCAAACTCCGCCATTTTGTTAAATTTTGAATTTTTTTTCTTATCCCGAGGTTCATGGTACGGAAAGTATCTTCTAGTTTGATAAACTTTTTGGTTTTTTTAAATTTAGAGCACTGTGAAGGTTGCAATCACTGCAGCAGTTGGCGGACTTTTTTTTTTGAGCCTTGGGAGATTGCGAATAACTCGCTGAATTTTCAATTTTTTAGACTAAAATTTTTTCCATGTATTCATTATATATCCACAAATCTATCCTCGAAACATTGAAACATTCCATGCAGTGGCTTTCTTTAAAAAAATTCCCAAAAATCACCTTTTTTCCAGACGTTCACACTAGTGGTGCCCCTTAACGTGTTCCAAAATTAAAACTCATTCAGGTTCAGCGGGATAAAAACTATTGAGTTCTCACATAATCAAAACCGAGTAAATTTAAAAAAATATTTTAAAGTTTATATGGGAAAAAAAATGAAATTGCTGATTTTACATTTTTTATTTACTCTTCAACTATAAGAGAAAAAATTTTAAAAAAATTTTTTTCCAATGTTAACATTATTTTTACGTATGAATGGACGACATCATAATTTCCCCAAAAATTATCCAATCTGCATAAAAAAAAAAAACATCTAATAAAGTCATGTAGTATTTATTGTCTGACAGAGCGAATTTTTTTTTTTCAAATAAAGAATTTACAGTATTTTGAACTTTAATATTCAGACAAAAGAAAAAAAATTGCGTTCAATAATTCATTAAAAATTGTCCACCTAAAAAATATAAAAAGCCTCTTGTCAAACTATCGAGAAAATAGTAATCACTTGAAAATTAAAAAAATTGAAAACTTCCATTTCTTATTATCGTTACCATGTCAACCATGCCAAAAAAAAAGTTCCACAAACATCGAAAAACAATGTTAACATAAAAAAAAATAATTTCCAAAAAATGCTAAGCCCCTAATTCGCCTCAAAATAAAATACCCCCCCGTTACTTCATCAATTCCCTAATTCAAAATAACTTCTTAAATTCCAGACCGAAAGCGATCCAGCGAATTACATGCTCCCACCGGTTGCCCCGAACAATTTCAAACCCCTGCCACAAAATCAAGGTCATTACAATACCGGAAGACCTCAAGACAATTCCGAAATAAACACAAACACGAGACCGGACAAAAGACCATCAGAAATCTTGTTGATCCAACGTCCTGACATTCACGGTCAAACCATCGTTCAAGGTCACCCCCATAGCGAAATTCACGACCATCATCGACCGGAAACCATCAACGTTCGTCCTCCAACCGTCCTTCAACACCATTCCCACGCGAATTCCAACAAAAACGAACCCCCTAGACGAAATTATCCCGGCAAACCTTCGCGACCGATCGAATTAACGCCACCCCGTAGAACCGAAATACTCTCGTTGTCAATCCCAACCGAAAATCCTCCCCAATACATCTACGTCGAGCGCAAACCTCACGAAAACGTCGCCGATTTGAAATTAAATTGGAAAAACGATCGTAAACCATCCCGAATACCTCCCCAAGGTCGTCCCGATCGACGTCCCGAAAGACCATCGATAAGACCTCAAAATCCGGCCTCGCACATTCGTGATTATCCGATTTTCGAACGACCTTACAACAGAAAACCTCAATATCCGTCCTCACCTCTGAGAAATCCCCCGGGTTCAGTTTATTTCTCCGGTAATCCAAATTGGTCGTCGCATTCTCATCCGGAAATCATAAAAAAACCCGGAATTCAACACAGACCCGTTCAATACAGTTCGAAACCGTCCAGACCTGTTCCACCGCCTCGAGAAACCACGAATTCCGATAATTTGCCCACCGGAGCTGTCGGTTATTACGATCCATCCACCGATCCTGTCATCAAACCCATCGACACGAGATATTATCCCAGATTACCAACACCAAATCCCGAATATCAAAGTTTTGGCCAAATTTCACTTCGTCCCGAGAATTATCACAAGATTTCGTGGTTGGTCGACGCTCAAACCGAAAGAATTTCACCCGATTCGATGGCATCCGATCACGATTCCGTTAAATTCCCCAACGAATCGACGCAGAATCATCGTAACGATCAAGAATCCATTGACAAACAAGACGGTGAAATTGACGATCATCAAACTTCGTCGACGATCGTTCGACCGGAAATCAACGATCGTGATTCCAATTCTCAGGATATCGTTGGTTCCGTTATTACCGATGTTGACGACGCGAATGACGATCAAACTATGACGTATTCGAATCAAAACGCGAATCCTTCGAATCAGGAACATCAACAAGATTACGAAGGTCAAGTTACCGATCAGGAAAATTATAATTCGCGACCTCAGGAAAATTCGTCGGTTCAGGAAAAACCTTACGACCTCTATGACAATAAAAAAATTGGTTTTAACGAAACTTACGATCGACATCAAGAAAACGTTGATCGTACGGATTATGAAATCGTTCAAGGAATTCCATTTTCCAAACCTCACGGAGTTGACGACGCGACGGAGGTGAAAACGTCAACGATTCCACCTCAATTCGATCATATTCAACCGGGAAAACCATTTTCCAAACCCGAAAACGATCGCGAAGATTCGGAAAACAAATCCGAATCGAATCAAAGACCTCAAAACGTAACCAATCACGTCAATCCAACGAAAAATCTTTCAAACGACACCAATTCGTCTCCACCTTCGATTTCCAACCCAGTTCAAGGTCACGCTCGTCCCGATAACACGGAAAATTCGCAGGAAAATCCTTCGGATTGGAATAAAAATTCGCAAACCTTGGAAAATTCGTCGGAATCCCAAAATCCGAACGAATCCGTTGATCGCTACGCAAATTCGCCGATCAATGAAAACATTTACGATCGTCGTAACGAAACTGAAATCGTTTTGGTCCAATCCGGTTCTTATTACCCCGAAATTTTTGGTGTAAACAAAATCAATGACAACAAGAACGATAGAATTTACGTGAAAAACGTTGGAACGCGAATTCATCCGTCTTATCCGCAAATATTGACGAAACCAAGACCTATCGTGCCAAGACCCGTCACGATATCTTCGGGTTCCAGAAGACCGGAAATTCGTAACAGACCGAAGATTCAATTTTCGTTGCCGGTTGACGCCATTGGCGTGGAAAAAGACGGCACGAGCCTGAAAGAAACAGGGCCGGGTGTTTCGACAATGGCGAATATTCAGAAAAACAAGAACAAGAAGAAAGAATCTTCGGAAACGTCTTATCAAGGAAATTTCGGGAATTCAGGATCGAACAACGACGATCAAACGAATCACGGAGGGAAAATCGGCGTTGGATCGACGGAGAAGAAGAAAGAGAATGAAAATTTGGCGGGAAAATTGAATGTACCTTCGCAAAATATGCAGCCACCTCTGGTGAGAAAATCCGGAGGCTCGGGAAATCGTTTGAACGAGAAGATGAAGGACGACGAGGGGTTGAAACCTCCTCTACTTCCTTCCGAGGTCGTTGGATTGTCGCCACCGTCGATTGATGTCTCAACCACTGGCAGACCCAAGGACGAAAGATTTTCGTACGACAATGGGGATGAAAGTGGCTTGAGACCGCCACCGAAATATATTCCGTTGGAAAAATCGGTTGGTTCGAACACGGGATTGCAATCGACTAGGATCGTTTTTGCGAATTCACGACCGACCGTTGCGAGACCTTTCATTCCGGATTTGCCGTCTCAGGTTAGTGTTTTTATTCGATTATTTTGGGAGCAGGGATGGGGAAATTTGATGAATTAGAAAATATGATTGAAACAGCTTATCAAAATTATTTAAAAAATAATATTATTGATTTTTTATTTTTTTTTTTATTTATTTTTTTGGTTTGATTTATTTATTATTGATAAAATAATTAATTTAATATTTATCGATTATCGAAAACCATCGTAAAATTAAATGGTTCATCCAAATCGTTAACAACCATCGCGAAAATGGAATTAATGTTGATTCTTTCATGATAATCAATGATAATTATGGGTTATAATGATTATTAAATAGTTTAACCAGATTATTGTTTTTATATTTTTGTTTTATAAATTATTGTTTTTAATTATGTTATATATTAAACTATCGCAAAAACGTAAGAAATGTTGATTCTTTTCATGGTAATCAATAATAATTATATGTTATAACGATTATTAAATAGTTTATCCAAATTATTAATAATTATCATAAAAACGTAAGAAATGTTGATTCTTTTTATGATAATCAATAATAATTGTATGTTATAATGATTATTAAATAGTTCATCCAAATTATTAATAACTATCGCAAAAATGTACGAAATGTTTATTCTTTCATGATAATCAATAATAATTATTTGTTACAAAAATTTAGTAATCGTAATCGTAATTAAATAATCGTTGTAGCACAGAATTATTGTTGGTTATCATGGAAGAATCGACATTTTTTACGTTTTTGCGATGGTTGTTAATGATTTGCATGAAGTATTTTATTTTATGGTGGATTTCGATATTTGATAGATTTTATAATGAATAAAATTATAATGAATAATGAATTCGATAATAAAAGTATTTTAAATATTTATTTGTTGAATTAAAGCCTATAAATCTGATTTCGATATGAGACAGAATCCGCTTGTCGTTTCGTTTTTTTTTTTTTTTTTCAAGTAATTCTTTCACATTCTCGAGCTGTTAAAAAAATATATAAAAAATCTGTTTTCGACGTGAAATCGTCTCAGCTTTTCGGAAAAAATATCAGTTTCTTACTCAACTCTCGAAAACTCATTAATATCGAATTCGAAGCATTTAAAAAAATTCTCAAATTTAAACAACGGTCGAAAACCAGCTTTTCAAGTTTCCCATTCGATTTTAATGCATTTTCGAGGGTCCAAAAGAAAAACTCATATTTTCCGCTCAAAGCTCAAACAATTTCCCATCAAAAACACATTTTTAACATATTTTCCAAACACCGTAAACCTGTGAAAAAAATACTCGAACGAAAGAAGAAAACGAAAAAAATAAAAAAATTTCTTCATTGACAGCTGTCAAAATAATAGAAAAAAAAATCTGAAAAAATTTGGGAATCAGTATTTCAACGCGCAGCCTAAGGTTGACCGATATTTGATGGATCGGCTCGTGTATATCGACGTATTTCCGTTTTGCGTTAGGAAATGGTGCCACCGCCGTTGATCATTGAAACTTCGAGACCGATCATTCAAATCGCAACCGTGAGACCGGCGATCGCCGTATCCGGATCGGTTCAAATCGCCACAGCGATCGCCGCTTCTCACATACCGGTTATGTACGATAACGAATCGAAGATTCCGATCGTTCACGGAACCGTCGATCTTCCGGTTATTCTCGATGTCTCGGAATTGATGAAAGATTTGGCGACGAAGAAATCCGAACAAGTCAGCATCTACACCGTAAGACCGTTCGAAACGAGACCGATTACCAGGTAAGAATGCCTGTAAATAAAATTTATTAAGGGGCTGTACTCGCGTAATCGACGACGAATCGGGAAATTTCTCATGTTTTTTTTTTTTTTTTTTTCGTGGTTTCGATAGGAAATATTTTCGGTTTTTTTCTTCGGATTTTGAAAGATCTGTTCTTGCAGGTAATATATCTAATTTTTTTTTCTGTTTAAGAAACATAGTTGAATTTTTATTTTGAAATCGGAGAAAAAAATTCAGACGAAATTTTTTTTTTTTAATTGGAGAAAAATAATTCTTTCATCGGAAAAAAAGAATTTTGGATGAATATTTTTTTTGTCGCTTAACATTTTTGTTTCTTCTATTTGAAATGTTTTTTTTCATTGAAAAAAAATATGTTTCTGATTTAAAAATCATTTTTTTAAATAAAAAAACAGAGAAATTCTCTTAAAGAAATAAAAATAAAAACATTATTCGTAATTCAATGTTTTTTTTCGCGGTTCTGATAAAAAAATCTTTTCCGTTTTTCTTCTGATTTTGAAGGATTTGTCCTTGCAGGCAATAGACCCAGTTTTTTTCTATTTAAAAAACAATAATTTATTTTATTTCAAATCGAGAATAAAAAATTCAGACAACATTTTTTTTCTCAAATCAACGAAAAATAATTCTTTCATCGGAAAAAAAGAATTGTAGATGGACATTTTTTTTTATCGCTCAACATTTTTGTTCCTTCCATTTCAAATGTTTTTGTTACAAAAAAAAAATATATTTTTCGTTTAAAATTCATTTTTTAAATAAAAAAACAGATAAATAACCAAAAAATAAATAAAAATAAAAATATTATTTATATTTAAACGTCTCCAGAGTGTCTGTCCAGCCGACATCGAAAATATCGTCAAATTTGATAATGCCAACAAGACTGAGACCTCCCCAAATCGAGCAAGTTCAAACTGCCAGGCCTATGATCGATCGAATCGATACGATTCCAACGAGAGTGCTTTCTTACGACGTTCCGCGTCGACCCACTAAGCGACCGGAACATCCGGTATTTTTGGAACCGAGCAGACCCCATCAGAGACCGACGATGGCCATGGAACCGACAAAAACGTTGACTCACTTCACGAATCAAAACGATCAATCGAAATTGCGAGATTCCACGATCAAAAATTATCCGAACGGCGATCACAGCTCGCAGGAACGTCCGACCATGATGACGAGGGTGCACACGTCGATGACGCGACCGGTGAATACTTTGATTCCGCGCAGAGACAAACTTCCGAACAACAAGGAATACGCTGGTACGATTATTCACGAAGTTGAGGACAATGGAACGACGGCGACTGTCGAA
>OZ020170.1:2341326-2406326 GCA_963971145.1 Sussaba pulchella
TTTATTGATTTATTGATTTATTGATTTATTGATTTATTGATTTATTGATTTATTGATTTATTGATTTATTGATTTATTGATTTATTGATTTATTGATTTATTGATTTATTGATTTATTGATTTATTGATTTATTGATTTATTGATTTATTGATTTATTGATTTATTGATTTATTGATTTATTGATTTATTGATTTATTGATTTATTGATTTATTGATTTATTGATTTATTGATTTATTGATTTATTGATTTATTGATTTATTGATTTATTGATTTATTGATTTATTGATTTATTGATTTATTGATTTATTGATTTATTGATTTATTGATTTATTGATTTATTGATTTATTGATTTATTGATTTATTGATTTATTGATTTATTGATTTATTGATTTATTGATTTATTGATTTATTGATTTATTGATTCATTGATTCATTGATTTATTGATTTATTGATTTATTGATTTATTGATTTATTGATTTATTGATTTATTGATTTATTGATTTATTGATTTATTGATTTATTGATTTATTGATTTATTGATTTATTGATTTATTGATTTATTGATTTATTGATTTATTGATTTATTGATTTATTGATTTATTGATTTATTGATTTATTGATTTATTGATTTATTGATTTATTGATTTATTGATTTATTGATTTATTGATTTATTGATTTATTGATTTATTGATTTATTGATTTATTGATTTATTGATTTATTGATTTATTGATTCATTGATTTATTGATTTATTGATTTATTGATTTATTGATTTATTGATTTATTGATTTATTGATTTATTGATTTATTGATTTATTGATTTATTGATTTATTGATTTATTGATTTATTGATTTATTGATTTATTGATTTATTGATTTATTGATTTATTGATTTATTGATTTATTGATTTATTGATTTATTGATTTATTGATTTATTGATTTATTGATTTATTGATTTATTGATTTATTGATTTATTGATTTATTGATTTATTGATTTATTGATTTATTGATTTATTGATTTATTGATTTATTGATTTATTGATTTATTGATTTATTGATTTATTGATTTATTGATTTATTGATTTATTGATTTATTGATTTATTGATTTATTGATTTATTGATTTATTGATTTATTGATTTATTGATTTATTGATTTATTGATTTATTGATTTATTGATTTATTGATTTATTGATTTATTGATTTATTGATTTATTGATTTATTGATTTATTGATTTATTGATTTATTGATTTATTGATTTATTGATTTATTGATTTATTGATTTATTGATTTATTGATTTATTGATTTATTGATTTATTGATTTATTGATTTATTGATTTATTGATTTATTGATTCATTGATTCATTGATTTATTGATTTATTGATTTATTGATTTATTGATTTATTGATTTATTGATTTATTGATTTATTGATTTATTGATTTATTGATTTATTGATTTATTGATTTATTGATTTATTGATTTATTGATTTATTGATTCATTGATTCATTGATTCATTGATTCATTGATTCATTGATTCATTGATTCATTGATTCATTGATTCATTGATTCATTGATTCATTGATTCATTGATTTATTGATTTATTGATTTATTGATTCATTGATTCATTGATTCATTGATTCATTGATTCATTGATTCATTGATTCATTGATTCATTGATTCATTGATTCATTGATTCATTGATTCATTGATTCATTGATTCATTGATTCATTGATTCATTTATTTATTGATTCATTTATTCCATTTAGATCGACGCAAGAGACTTCGACGAGTGTTCGATGCAGGAAGGCGGTCCTCATCACGATTGTTCGCCGCACGCGGCGTGTTTCAATCTTCGCGGATCCTATCAGTGTTCGTGCAAGGAAGGTTGGGCCGATCTTTCCGAAAATCCGTCCTATCCGGGACGCGCGTGTTCCCAAGCGCCGTTGGGTTGCCCGAGCTGCAACAACCGCGGTCATTGTATGACGAATTATCATGGCAATGAGGTCTGCGAGTGTTTCCCCTGGCACAGCGGGCAGAGATGTCAGATTAATCTCAAAGGTAATTACGACGATCTTTGGTATCTATCAATTTCACTTTGTTCTCCGCTCTAGAAGCAATTATCGATTGGAAATTGATTCAATTACGTATTCAAAATACCTTCATTTCTGAGTAATCATGAATTATAATATATTTATAACAATAATAATAATATGTTACAGAGATATGACAAATTAAATAAGAAAAATTAATAAAATAATGCGGTAATCGATTGATTAACTAACTCATTATTTAGTCAGTAAGTGCCAACTATTATTCATTTTGATTAATAATAATAATTAATTAATTGAAATATTATTATCATTGTTAAATGTTTAAAGGTTCAAAAATGAATAATAGTTGATAGTTTACTAATAAGTTAAATGATAGCAACAATTAAGGTTAACCTTAGATACAACAATTTCAATTATCATGATAATAATAATTGTTATTATATAATAATTATTAGATAATAATAATTATTATAATAATATAATAATAATATTAATTATTATTATTATTATTATTAATAATTATAATAATATAATATAAATTATAATGAAATAATATTTTTATTATTATAAATAATAATAGTAACGGAAATAATAATAATAATAACAATTATTTCTATCTTTATTATTATTATTATTATTATTAATAAAATAATAATGATAATTATTAATGATATAATTGATATTATTATGAATAATAATCATAATAATGATTATTATTATTACTATTATTTTTGCTATTATATAATTATTATATAATTATTATTATTGCTATGAATAATTATTAAATAAATAATATTAATAATAATAATCATTATTATTTTTATTATTATTATTATTATTATTATTATCATCCTAATTCTATTAATTGATTAAGCATAATAAATAATCAATTTGTTATTGTTAGTTAATAATATTATATCATCCAATATAATATCATTAATAAGTCAATAACAATTTGAATTATTGCGGAAAGATCAAAGAATTTTATTGATCCATGACAATCTAGTCGAAGACGTATTCAAAATAAAATTTGAATTCAATCCAATATCCATCATTGCCGCGGGCTGAACGTTTTTTTTTTCGCAAAACAGCACAATTTCCGCAACGAAAAAATTCAATTGGCAATTTGTATATTTTTTTTTTCTTTTATCTTCCAGTATTGTTGATCGTTTTGGTTACGGTCGGGGCGACTCTTCTGGGTCTTTTGGCGGTTTGTCTCGGTCTCGCGTGTTTTCGGAATCCCGGGCGTCGACGGAAATCCGGCGATCGTCGGGCGATGATACCCGGAACCGGTGGCGACACGAGCAGCGAAGGCAGCGTAGCCGATTTGGCAATTCCGCATCACGTTCCGCACGTTCTTCCGCCACCGCCGAGATCGCTCGCTCCCGCGCCTCCGTCGAAACGTCCTGTGAGAAAAATCACCCCAAATGGCAGACGTTGTCGTTCGCCGAGAAAAACTTCCGTTGCGACGACAGGTAAGGTTTATAAAATTATTCAAACGTTTGATTGTATGCATAATTTAATTTATTGATCGATTAGTGATGTATTAATGTTAATTTAGATTATTTCTCTGGCATGCAACTGAGATTTTTTGGGAAATTTGAATGGTTAAATATTGAAGAATTGGGAAAGCCCTGAAAATTGTCCGATCAGGCTCATATTTATGCAGCATTCTATGGAAGAAAGATACTTTGAAATAGCTGCGTGCCGCGAAAATCGGAATTTTTTAATTTTTATCACGTGACACCCTAATTTATTTATTTATTCATTTATTTATTTATTTATTTATTTATTTATTTATTTATTTATTTATTTATTCATTTATTTATTTATTTATTTATTTATTTATTTATTTATTTATTTATTTATTTATTTATTTATTTATTTATTTATTTATTTATTTATTTATTTATTTATTTATTTATTTATTTATTTATTTATTCATTCATTCATTTATTTATTTATTTATTTATTTATTTATTTATTTATTTATTTATTTATTTATTTATTTATTTATTTATTTATTTATTTATTTATTTATTTATTTATTTATTTATTTATTTATTTATTTATTTATTTATTTATTTATTTATTTATTTATTTATTTATTTATTTATTTATTTATTTATTTATTTATTTATTTATTTATTTATTTATTTATTTATTTATTTATTTATTTATTTATTTATTTATTTATTTATTTATTTATTTATTTATTTATTTATTTATTTATTTATTTATTTATTTATTTATTTATTTATTTATTTATTTATTTATTTATTTATTTATTTATTTATTTATTTATTTATTTATTTATTTATTTATTTATTTATTTATTTATTTATTTATTTATTTATTTATTTATTTATTTATTTATTTATTTATTTATTTATTTATTTATTTATTTATTTATTTATTTATTTATTTATTTATTTATTTATTTATTTATTTATTTATTTATTTATTTATTTATTTATTTATTTATTTATTTATTTATTTATTTATTTATTTATTTATTTATTTATTTATTTATTTATTTATTTATTTATTTATTTATTTATTTATTTATTTATTTATTTATTTATTTATTTATTTATTTATTTATTTATTTATTTATTTATTTATTTATTTATTTATTTATTTATTTATTTATTTATTTATTTATTTATTTATTTATTTATTTATTTATTTATTTATTTATTTATTTATTTATTTATTTATTTATTTATTTATTTATTTATTTATTTATTTATTTATTTATTTATTTATTTATTTATTTATTTATTTATTTATTTATTTATTTATTTATTTATTTATTTATTTATTTATTTATTTATTTATTTATTTATTTATTTATTTATTTATTTATTTATTTATTTATTTATTTATTTATTTATTTATTTATTTATTTATTTATTTATTTATTTATTTATTTATTTATTTATTTATTTATTTATTTATTTATTTATTTATTTATTTATTTATTTATTTATTTATTTATTTATTTATTTATTTATTTATTTATTTATTTATTTATTTATTTACTTATTTACTTATTTATTTATTTATTTATTTACTTATTTATTTATTTATTTATTTATTTATTTTCATTACATTCATATTTTCAATAATGAATTTGAAGAAAATTAATATCCTAACGAAACCCTGCTCTATAATTGAAAAAGAGTTCAATAATCAAAACGTTCAATAATTGAAAATGTATTGGAAATACTTTTACTGCTGAATTATGATGAATTGTAATCTCTTTTAAATACTATAATGAATTGTGGAACAAGAATTCCTCTGAATTATCAATTATTATTGCAAAAATATAAAAACTACAATTATTTTGTGATAATTGATCAATAGTTATTTATTTGAAGAAGTATTTCGAATACATTTTCATTGAATGGTTGGCGGAATTGAAAACAAAGACTGAATTTTAACTAAAAAACAATTTAAGGGGTTAGGCAATTCTACAGGCCGAATAAAAAAGGCTTTTTTGGGGATTTTTTCCCCGAAAAACTACAAAATAAATCGAGATTACGAGAAAGGGTGTTTATTATACATATCAGTGACTGTATACAATAATTTTTTTGAAGCGATTAATTTCAAAATGGCGGCTGTGCAGCGGTTTTGCGATGAAGTCTCCGTTTTTCCAGGGTTCACGGCCGGACCAACAGCTTCTGTAATTTTTAAATTATGATAAGCCAATGCATCTTTTTTGACTAAATAAAACAACAGCTATAGAAGGGCGTAGCATTTTTTTGATATATGGATTTTGAGCCAAATGGCGCACTTTGAAAGTGAAAAGTGAAAAATTTCCCCAAAAGATCGTCAGAAAATTGTTAATAACAAATGAATTATGCAATATAAAAAAAAATCCTACGCACTTCCATAGAAAATGTATTTTTAAAGATACATTCAAAATTTCAAGTGAATCGTTTTAAAATTGTCCGAGTTATGTTTCCGGCCAACTTGAAAAATGCATTTTTGAGATAAACCCGTTCGAAGTTTTGAGCTGCGATCGCTGCGGACCAGTCAGCCTTGTACTAAAATTCGAAAACCGAGTACTCATCGATTTTTACCGGCCATAATCTTTTGGACATCATTTTTGAGGTCCTAAGGGTTCATTTAAAAAAAAAAATCGATTTTTAAAAAATTTTAGATTTTCCTCTCAACTAAACAATTTATTTTTTAGTACCCGCTAACGAGGAACATTGCGATCGTTCCTTGGCCGTCATGATACCACGTGCAAAGTATCGTTCGAATCAACAATCACCACCGAATTACAAACCCGCTATGACAACCTTCGCCGCTGACGAGCACAAATTGATAAGCTATCTCGACAACGGACCCCAAACGGGCAATCGCAAGCCCAGTTTGTCCAGCACGAAGGATTTTGGCAAAAATTACGACGATCCGGCAATTCGTATGGTTAGGAGCTCGATTACTCCCAGCGGAGCACTCGTCAGTGCCGGATATCAAGTAATTAATTATTCAATTGATTAACTTATACATTTTTTTTAACTTTATTTAATTTTTGTTATTTCTCTGATTTTTATTAGTCTATCTTTGTTGTTTTATTTTAGTTTTTAGTGTATTTGATCAAGGATTCGATTTTAAGTTGTATTTATTCAATTTTAATTCAATTCAATTTATTATTTTTTTCATTTCTTTGGTTTCGATTTGATTTTTATTTTTATTATTAGTGATACAATTTTATTTTATTTTATTCTTCTTTTCGATGTTTTTTTTTAAACTTTTTATTTTATTTGATAAAAATTTTGATTTTTCAATTAATTGAATTTTAATTTAATTCAATCTTTTATTTCCCATTTTTCAACCTCTTGATTTCGATTTAATCTTTATTTATATCATTAGTTCGGTTTTAATCGACGTTATTTTTTTCTCTGACAGAAAAATGTTGACTTACTGATTGAGATTAATTAATTAATTAATTAATTAATAATAATAATAATATTAATAATAAACTAATAATAATAATACTAATAATACTAATAATACTAATAATACTAATAATACTAATAATACTACTAATACTAATAATTTATTAATTATTATTAATTATTAATAATTATTAATTAATTAATTAATTATATTTATTTATTTATTTATTTTTCAGGTTTCGGCAACCGTAACGAGAACCGTCGACGCCGAATCGACGATGGCTCGTTCTTGCGCGGAAACGGCTAAGCTCGAGCCGTTGATAAAAACTTTGAGAAACACCGGAATCGACGTCGACGTGGGTTCGACATTGGCACGTTCGTGCGCCGACACGTCGACCTCGACGAAGCTTCTTCGTCTCGATTTTGGCGACTCGTCCGGCTCGACAATGGCCAAATCCTTCGGCGACACGACCATAAGAACGTCGACGAAACACGCGACCAGCCGAAGAAGCGACTCCAAGGACACGAGAGATCCCCGGGACAGCTGCAGCGAAGGACGAACGACGACGGACAGAGATCTTGGAAGTACTCTGCGACTAACGCCTCAACATTCGAATCAGTACAAACCTGACAGGGTAAATATTGGCATTTATTTATTTATTATTTATTATTTATTATTTATTATTTATTATTTATTATTTATTATTTATTATTTATTATTTATTATTTATTATTTATTATTTATTATTTATTATTTATTATTTATTATTTATTATTTATTATTTATTATTTATTATTTATTATTTATTATTTATTATTTATTATTTATTATTTATTATTTATTATTTATTATTTATTATTTATTATTTATTATTTATTATTTATTATTTATTATTTATTATTTATTATTTATTATTTATTATTTATTATTTATTATTTATTATTTATTATTTATTATTTATTATTTATTGTTTATTGTTTATTATTTATTATTTATTATTTATTATTTATTATTTATTATTTATTATTTATTATTTATTATTTATTATTTATTATTTATTATTTATTATTTATTATTTATTATTTATTATTTATTATTTATTATTTATTATTTATTATTTATTATTTATTATTTATTATTTATTATTTATTATTTATTATTTATTATTTATTATTTATTATTTATTATTTATTATTTATTATTTATTATTTATTATTTATTATTTATTATTTATTATTTATTATTTATTATTTATTATTTATTATTTATTATTTATTATTTATTATTTATTATTTATTATTTATTATTTATTATTTATTATTTATTATTTATTATTTATTATTTATTATTTATTAGTAGTATGAATTTTACTTGTACAACTCAGAAGTTTTTTACAAGCTACCCTTGATACATATTTTTCCAACCTAAGACATATGATTTCCATCCTG
This sequence comes from Sussaba pulchella, assembly GCA_963971145.1. NCBI lineage: Eukaryota > Metazoa > Arthropoda > Insecta > Hymenoptera > Ichneumonidae > Sussaba > Sussaba pulchella. The sequence goes on from OZ020170.1 coordinate 2,349,749, forward strand.
ACATATGATTTCCAACCTAAGACATATTCCTATAGTGATACATTAACATGGTTGATGTATCACTGGCCCTACAGTTTTTGTAACGGTGGGTTCCGAACCACCGGGAGAACACAGAAAAAAACACATAGAATAATTTTTTCCATTGGTGTCGGCGCCGGGATTCGAACCCGGGACCTTCTGCATGGGAACCCGAGCACGTAACCACTTGGCCACTGCGTCTCCTTTTTATTATTTATTATTTATTATTTATTATTTATTATTTATTATTTATTATTTATTATTTATTATTTATTATTTATTATTTATTATTTATTATTTATTATTTATTATTTATTATTTATTATTTATTATTTATTATTTATTATTTATTATTTATTATTTATTATTTATTATTTATTATTTATTATTTATTATTTATTATTTATTATTTATTATTTATTATTTATTATTTATTATTTATTATTTATTATTTATTATTTATTATTTATTATTTATTATTTATTATTTATTATTTATTATTTATTATTTATTATTTATTATTTATTATTTATTATTTATTATTTATTATTTATTATTTATTATTTATTATTTATTATTTATTATTTATTATTTATTATTTATTATTTATTATTTATTATTTATTATTTATTATTTATTATTTATTATTTATTATTTATTATTTATTATTTATTATTTATTATTTATTATTTATTATTTATTATTTATTATTTATTATTTATTATTTATTATTTATTATTTATTATTTATTATTTATTATTTATTATTTATTATTTATTATTTATTATTTATTATTTATTATTTATTATTTATTATTTATTATTTATTATTTATTATTTATTATTTATTATTTATTATTTATTATTTCAAGGAATTTAGTTGTTTTGATTTCATTTTACTTTTCCCTTTTGTTAAATATATTATCATTAAAAAAAAAATTAAAACTTCCAAAAAAACTCCCGACTGCAAAAAAAACTCGGACGCCAAAAAAAAACAAAACTCAAAAAAATATATATCCTAAAAAGTATGTTATAAAAAAATATTTTCAAGAAAATAAATTCAAAAAAGGATGAAATAATTCAAGGTATCATCTTAGTTTATTCATAGTTTGATTAACGATCGCTAATTTCGGTGAATTAAATATTTTAAATCGTCTTTCCTTCTTTATTTTTACACGTATTTTTTATACTATATGTCTTTACGTTTTTGTATCTTTAAGGTTCTCATGTTGTACCTCTCTCAAGATCCTCTTCAAGGTTCTCACGTTGTTCAAATTCAATTCGAATAATTATCCCCATTTAATTTCAATCAATCAATCAATCATAATTCAATTAAAATTTATTTTCACAGACGAGCGATCGCGATTCCAACTTCGACTCGCTGTAGAGTCCCGGACGCAGGAATTAGCCTCTTCCTCGTCGTCATCGTCGAGTCGATCAGTCGCGAAACGCTTCCAAACCGTTTTTCCAACGGTTAATCGCAAATCTCGTGAAAACTCGACTTCTCCCAAGACTAATGGAATTCGTTGTTGCCAAATAATATTTAACAATTATAATTATTTTTCCTCTTGTTTTATTTTTTTTTAATTTTATTTTTATTTTTTTTTTGTGTTCTCTCACTCGAACGAAAGAAGAACGAAGGATGTGAGAAGAAAACGGATGTTGCGTGCGTTTGAATGTACGTCGGGTTTAATGCAATCGTTTTTATTTTTCACGCGTTAAAAAATTAATGCAGATGACGATGAATTAATTAATGAACGATTAAAATGAATAGATTATCACAGATTGCGCGATAAAAAATGATTTTGCGTCGCGTACTCGAAATTCGGTGCTTCGAGCACATTTTTTTCCATCCATCCCATATTTATTCATGTAAAATTATCATCGTTATTAATTATCATAATTACAATAATAATTATTATTAATTTTTCCAATCGAAAATAATATAAATAAAAAAAAATGATTCCATAATTTATTCGAATCAATTGATTGAATAAACGTCGGGAAAAGTTTGAAAAAAAAAATACGGAAGTAACATCGGTATATTATTTATACCAAGTGCCAAATTTTCACCAATCCAGCGGAGAATAATCGAATTTTATTAATTTTTTTATCATCGAAATATTTTACGGAATTGGTTGAAAATTCGGCGATTTTTTGAAACGAAAACGCGTGTATATTATTCAGGGCGCGAACGGGAGAGATAAGAACGATAAAAAAGATGAAGAGATGGAGAATTTGTTGAAATACGATGCATTATTAACGTACGAGTATAAATCCATTATAAATGTTATTGTTGATTTATTATTATTATTATTATTATTATGGTGTCGTAAAAAAATATTTTTATTAAGCGTTTGACACGAATCATGTCATGTTACCCGGCTTCGTCACAGCCCCTCGTGGTCCCAAAAACCCTTTGACAACGAAAGAAAAATTTATTATTTTTTTTTTTTCACCGAAATCGTTGAATAAAAAAATTCATTCGACGTTTTTGATTAATCCATCGTTATCTTGGATTTGGGACGGAGCCGCGCAACGTCGCGAATGTTATCTCGTTCAGAAGCGAGCAGGACGAATTTTTTTCATAAGATTCTGTATGTTAATTCATTATTTTTTTTTTATTAGAATCGAAGAATCGTTAAAATATTTTAACAAGAAACAATTTTAAATAAATCGATGATGTTAATCGTTTTAATTGAAAACGTGACGAGCTTATGAATTAACCAAAAGCTCAACGAGCGATATCGCGAGATCGGGATTTAACTCTGTTGTTTTTTTAGGGGAAAATATAATTAAAAATGACGGATAAGCTACTATCGTACCTCAATGTACGTACTAATGATTTAAAAAAAAAAAAAACAAATTTTTATATAATTTTTTTAATACGTCCGAAAGCTCGAAACTTTTGATTTTGATTGAGGAATATATTGTTACGAATTAAAAACGCATTCGTAACGGTATATACTTATAAATAATATATATATGTATACGCATATCTAATTTACATTTTAAAATATGTATATATTTACATATACATGGATTTTTTTGTACATACTACCTCCTACGAAGTTATTCTATGTAATACCAATTGTATTTTTGTATTCTTAGCGTCTGTGTACTCTGAATAAACCATTGATAATACAATAAGCGTTTTCGTTTATTTTTTTTTGCTTCCTCATAAAGGAAGCTTTGCGACGGTCCGAAATTTTTTTTTTTCGGGATTTTGATGTCAATGGGTTCAAAATGTTCTAAAACATCCAGAAAACACATTTGGCGAAAATGTACGGATGTATGTGCGTGTGTGTGTGTGTGTAACCACCCTTTCAAATTCAAACGTTCATAACTCGAGAACGGTTCAAGCTACCGTAATCAAATTTTGCACACATGGGGTGCCCTCTAATATCTATGTAATCTGTGATTTTCGTAATTATTGACGCATTCGCTCGGCTTTGACAGCGTTTTGAATTTTTTCAAAAATGTCTACAACCACCCTAGCGTCCGCAAATTTCGAGATATTCGGCTAAATAGTTTTTCACGTATAGAGTTGGGTACAAAGATGTTTGGTATTGCATTTGAGCCGAATCCATCATTAACTTTAGATTTTATGATTTTTTGAATTTTTCAAAAAATCAACTTTTTCGCTTTATTCGTCGTTCATTTCAACCAATCGAACCATAATTCTCTGCAAGCTTAGAATGTAGTTGTATTATATACATATCAAATTTGACCGAGATCGGCCGAACGGATCAAGATCTAGAGCAATTCGAAATTTCTAAGTTCCAACCCCTGCAAATTAAAACTAGCTGCAATTAGAAACTTGCAAAGTGCTTGTTCCGTAATCCTCCGCACTTGAGTCAACGGATGAAATCCTTTATGAGGAAGCCAGAATTAATAAAGAAAAAGGTACTCATAAGCAGGGGGGGGGGGATTTTAGCCAATTCATAATTGGCCCAAGAGCAGTTGCCTCTTGAGAAAAAAAGAAAAAATAGGCCGGAGATTGTCAAAGAAATTTATTGAAAAATCAGTGAGGTCGTAGGATGCAAAAAATTCTTAGAAACGTCCGAGAATCTCACTGAAGCCACCCGTTATATCCTAAACAAGAAAAACCCTAGCAGCCGTTCCTCGCCAATCGCGAGATGTCGCCCATGTACGGCGAACGAATGGGAAGTACGAGAGAATCGACAAAATAGAGCTCATCCAGGCAATCTCTCTTCTCATCTCTGGTCCCATGCCAGGAATTAGAACTAAAATTCGCAAACATTTTTAAATAGTTCCAATTTTTGCCATGGAAGCATTAGAGGGTGTCACTTTAAAGTGACAGCGGTTTCAAGCCGTCAACAGCTCGATTATCGAATAGTCTTTGACAGAATTTCCCAACTGAAAATTAAAATCTAGCCGGAAAGATTTCGGCCATTAAAATTTAAGCGACTTGAAGGTAAAATGAGAAAGCGCCGAGCGATTTGAGATTATTGATTTTATTTCGCATTGAAGAAGGTTGGACATTGTTTTAGCTCCATCACATATTGCTATCACGTACGATTGTCACATTTTTTAAGTATCAGTACTAAAGCTACTATAATAAATTAGTCTTAATATCTTGATGTGTGTGATGCTAAAATTATCCTTAATTTGGAAAACACTTTCGAGTGGGAATATCTCATTATACATTTTATTTATACAACATTGCGCAGTCTAGTCCTCAACGCAATGTGCTACAATCACGGCTTTTCTCTCTCGCTCCACCTCGATTGCCAATCGCGCTAACTCACTCGCACTCGTTGCCGCCCAGCTGTTGTAGCCCATAAGCTCAAGGTCTTACCGGATGGATATTAGAAGCTCACTGCAATTCTTGAAAAATTGAGGAATGATCGTTCTTAATATAACAATAATACATGAATTATTTCAGAATTATTTACTACGTAATTGAGTAGTTATAAACTTATAAATTTAACCCGGTCCCTTATGGGGAAAAAGCTTCTACAGACGTTAATGGCTGGAAAACGGATGGAACTAAATCGCCGTAAATATCGTCACGCTAATATCGTTGAATTTGACTTCAATTATAATTAAAAGTAGTAAATTAACATTTCTGAGTTTTAATTTATCATTAGTTCAGCTATTTGTAAGACTAAACAGGTTAAAATAATCATACGTACTCGCGGACTTTACTCGTATGAATAACGCTCTTACCAAAATAAGAAAAACAAGGGGACAGTTAATTCGCTCGATCGAGCGAGACAGTACTATAAATGCTCAACGATCGATAAAATTATTCATCACCGCGCAAGCAGCGCACCGTCATCGAATACGCGGAACTGCAATATGCGTGTCAGAATGAAGTTTTAATGAGCATTCCGCGAATAATGCGCGGTCGATTACCCGAATAGTCTGGAAAGAGAAGAAAAAAAAGAAAGAAAGACGTTTCTATCATCGACCCACGGTTGTCGTTCGCGTCGCGGTAGTTCAAAGCCCTTCTCTCTCTCCCTCCCCCGCCCCAACGAAATCATCGAGTCAAATATTTACTAATGTAACTTATTTTATTTACTGATGTATTCTATCTATTTTTTAATCTATAATTATTAGAATATAACAATTATAATTAATATATATAATTATTATTATCTATAATAATAATTAATTAATATACTAATAAATGATATAATAATATATAATAGTGATTAATATTATTAATTCATCATTATTATTATTGGCATTCAAAATTATTCTTAAAACTTTTTTTCCCTTACTACTTTATTTTTTTTACTTCAACACCACCGAAACAAATTGAGACTGTAAAAATCGTATTGTAAAAATATAATACACCCTTGATATATTTTCGAATGCCAGGCCCTTAAGGGGACTGAGTCACCTAAAAAGTCGAAGGAAAAAAATTTTTTTTTTGTGACAAGATCAATCTACATTTTCATTCTAATTTATCCTTATAATGTATCTATACTTAGCTATCTTTTCAAATTTTTTCAGAACCATATCAAGCATCCGAACGCCGTGATATTTTCCCAAAGTTTGGGAGCTTGTTGTAAGATTCAGACCGAAAAACTCAACCGATCGTGGACTTTGACGTCTCGTTTTGTTCAGAAAACACATAATTCCAAGGTGAATGTGGGATTTTTTTTTTGATGCACTTTGAACATTTTGTCAGCCTATAACGTAAAAAGGAAACAAAGTTTGTGGAAAAACAGTTGAATAATAAGTCACCATAACTTCATCGTACCTCGCATTCCAAATTCCCACATTCACTTCGGAATTATGTGTTTTCTGAACAAAATGAGACGTCAAAGTCCACGATCGGTTGAGTTGTTCGGTCTCAATCTTACAACAAGCTCCCAAACTTTGGGATAATATCCCAGCGTTCGAATGCTTGCTATGGTTCCGAAAAAATTTGAAAAGATAGCTGAGTATAGATACTTTATAAGGATAAATTATAATGAAAATGTAGATTGATCTTGTCACAAAAAAAAAAATTTTTTCCCTCGACTTTTTAGGTGACTCAGTCCCCTTAAGGAAACTCCTCCTTGCTTGCAAAACGAATATCGCTTTCTCTCTCTCTCCCTCTCGCCGCAGGTCTCCCAATCACAGCGAAACGCACGTGGAGACCGAAAACGGAGCGGAATTGAGCGAAAGTATCTCCTAAAATATTCATCGAGCCGCTGGAGGGCGCTGAAGCGCATGCGCTCATCTGTCTGTAAAGGCGCTACTGCGCTTCTCTAACCAACTTTTTACCCGTGCTCGAGCCCCCCCCCCCCCCCGGACGTAATTGCAGCCCGACGAAACAAAAAAAAAAAAATTACGTAAACTTATCGAAATCGAATTTGATCTTGATATTTGACCATGAATATCCGATCTTCGCGTAGTCGCAATTTCGCGCTTCGAGTGTTGGACGCGGGCCGAAATTGAGCACGAAACAACGTCCATTGTTGCCGGCCTCAGCTCAGAACTCGTTGATACAACAACGTTAATCGTCTCAAAGCCTTGGACGTTGATATAACCGCAAAAGTTTCGAATTCGAGTTGCAAACGCGGCGCGTCAGTGTCGCGAAGAATCGTCGACGTTAAATAAATCACCGACGATAATGACTGACGATTCGGACAAAATTTTGGACGCTGAACAGTGGAAGAACGAAGCCAAAGCGATAATATGCGACATTAAGTGTCACGTGCGGAAAATCGGCGTGTCGACGAAACTCGGAAGTCAAAATTCTTGCATACATCTAAATATCACGACCTTGGAAGGTTTGAAATTTTGCGTGGAAGCGTCGACTTTGGGTTTCACCGTGATCGGTAACGATCACGATATCGTCGAAACTCGTGATAACGAAAAATTTGAAACTCCTTACGCTCTGCTGGAAGCTATCAGTCCGGAATACAGAAATTCCTTTGGCAACGAACTTACCAAAAAACTCGTCGAATTGGCGAAAAAACAACAATCGTGATCAACGATGAAATCGACGTATCTCGAATCGCTTCGAAATGAACAACGAAAAAAAAAAATAACGTTCAAGAACAATTGAATAAACAAACATTTTAATACGATGAATATCGTAAGGTTGCTTGAGTACGGATCCGAGCGAAATCCACGAGGTGGCAGCACCGACATGCGTACAAATGTAGTTTCAACGAATTTAATCGATAAATAAATTTCAATCTTCAGGAATTTCGTCCTCCCCAAAAATCCTGATCATTAAAATTCGCCCTGGTTTCATTTGCGAAGAATAGAACGAAGGCAACGCCCTCTCGCGCCGTTGACGGGTTTTCTCATTGAACCCTAAATTCCATTCGAATCAGATTAGGGAATCCCGATCAGCTGATTCCCCTTGAGGGGGAGGGGCGATTGGCAAATCGCCCACGACTCGTACGTTCCTGAACCCCGTTTGCGCGCGCAATTTCCCGAAGCCCAACGAATATTTCCGAAGTTCCTTCGTCTTTCCCACATCTCACACGCACTCGAATTACTCATCCGCCGCCTAGCAAACGCGTACAAACACACATGCGATTCTAACCCCATCTTCATATGCGAACCGTCTCCTCCCTTTCTCACCCTCTCCCTTATCTTTATTCCATTTATCACTTAACCCTTCTTTTTCCCTTCCTTCAAGGCGATAAGCTACATCGGTGAGTGCGAGAGAGATAGCTGCAATCATGGCGAACAAGTTAATTGTCGCCACAATTTATATCTCGGATCAAAGATGAGAACGATTGACCGCAAAATTTTGAGCCGCAGTATTACCATATCGTGTTTTATTCGACGGAACAATTGGGGCCCCAAACAATAGATTACAGTTTTCTGTTACCGACCGAGCAGTAACCCTTCTCAACATGATGTGCTACATCATTTCTTTAGTTCTCTCACTCCACCGCCCATGGCGCCATCTCACTCGCACTCGTAGTGACTCAGTCGATAATATCGCATCACCTTAACGTGATATAATTCATATTTATCTCTCGCTCCATCGCAACTGCCTGTAGCGCAATCTCACTCGCACTCGTGACGACTCAGTCGATAATATAACACCTTAACGTGATATGATCCATATTTCCCTGTCGTTTTCTCTCTCGCTCCAACACAAATGCCCGTGGCGCCATCTCACTCGCACTCGTGACGACTCAGTCGATAATATAACACCTTAACGTGATATGATTCATATTTCCCTGTCGTTTTCTCTCTCGCTTCAACGCAACTGCCCGTGGCGCCATCTCACTCGCACTCGTGACGACTCAGTCGATAGTATAACACCTTAACGTGATATGATTCATATTTCCCTGTCGTTTTCTCTCTCGCTCCAACACAAATGCCCGTGGCGCCATCTCACTCGCACTCGAGGCGACTCAGTCGATATCGCATCACCTTAAGGCGGTGTAATACATTTTTCTCTCGTTCTCTCTCGCTCCACCGCGACTGCCCATGGCGCCATCTCACTCACACTCGTGGCGACTGAGTCGATATCTCGCCACATCACCTTAACGATGTTAAAACAATGTACCTTTCAAATTTCATATTCCAAAATGAAACAATTCGAGCTGGACGTTGATCAGTCGGTCAGAAAACTTTATTTTTCATGCAAAAAAAATTATATCACATTTCGCCCCCCTCTTTTTCTTTCCTGCCGCTCGGTCGGTAAAGCAGCGCACCCGCATAACTTTCTCTCTTTCGCTCTAACCCTCGAGATAAATAAAAGATTCTCTTCTCTTTCGTAAACAATTCGACAGTGCGTTCGCCTTCACAACGCAATTATTCGAAAAAGAAACAAAAACAAAATAATCGCGCTCGCTGTCAACAACGTGAGAACGTAATTTAATGACAGATCGCGCCGCGAGAGGGGAGTCAACGAAGAGAGGGAGAAGCGTGAAAAGTTGACGATTCGGTCAACGAAGGGGGGAGGGGGAAGAAAACGCGGAGTGGGGGGAAAATTCGTAGCGTCGGAGGGGAATAAAGACGGGATAAGGATCGGGGTTGACGATTGTTCGCGATGTCGATGGAGATCCCGGCTGTGTGGTTAACTTAGACCGCGACGACAACAGCGACGATGACACACCCGTGTTCACGATGACAGCGAAATCCCAACATCCTCCTAGCCCCTTAAAGTGCAACAAATATCGTTCGAATCCGAAATAACGTTTCGTTCTTTTTTTTTAAAAAAACTTCTTTTCTTCGCGTAGAATTTTTTTTGGTGTAGTGCTTCGCTCAGTGATACACGAAAATTTGTATATATCTGTATAAACACACGTACATGTGTGTACGAGCTTGTCTATGCGCGTTTATGAACGTTTGTAACAGACTCAGGTGGACGCAGTTGGCGATGCTGCGACTACGAAATTACGACGGACAGAAAAATATGCGATAATGCAGTTGTGATTACATACGCGGTTGTATATAATATTGACAAAACGTATATTGTAACGGGTGTGACATTTGTTTCGCAACAACGAGGAAGACTCGTTTTTTTCGTTTTTCTAGTACGATTTATTTATTTTTTTTTTCGTCCGCATGTTTTTCGGTGGCGATTGAAAAAACGTCGAGGTTTTGTGTCAGTGAGTGCGGAAAAATAATCTTCGATTTTTAGGGCGAAGGGAGTGCGGTGGATGACACGGATTTCACCTTAACACGCATCGTTTTCCGCCCCCTCGCCAAAAACTTTTCAATCTATTTTTTTTTTTTATACATTTTTTTTTTTGGTTCGGCAAAAGTTTGATTCGATTTTTGAATCTGTGGGAAATTTTTAAATGTGGATTTTGACGCTGGGATTCGATGAGGATGCTACGTTATGACAGGTCGGTGAAGTTTGTTTTGTTTTGCGCCTTTTTTTTTGGTTTTTTGCGATGATTTTTGGTTTTGGAGGAATGAAGCCGCGCCGATGGTGCGGAAGAATTATTTTTGGGATGTTTTGGGTTTCGGAAGGTGTTGGAAGATTTGCGATAAGGTTCGGAGAAGAGTTTTGAGGTGAATTTTGGTCTACGTGGGTTTGCGCGTTGGTTAAAAATTGAACCTCGGTCCGTAACGTCATTATCGGCAGGTTTACGCTGTGAACGTGATTCGTTCAGGCTTGGCACTTTGAAAAATACTCAGAAGTCGGTTTAGAAAGGTTGATAAAATTCAGGAAATATTGTCAACGATCCTGAGACAATAACGGATCGTTGTATCGCTGCGATATTCGTTTGTTTGAACTATATAATTGTGTGGACGAATAAAAACGTGATTAGCGTAGCGTTTCGGCGAGGCGTCTGCTAGTAGACGTCTACGTTTCGGCCATTATTATATTGAATCGTTGCAGACGATGAGTTCATCAAAAATTCTCAATGACGATACTGAAAGATACTTTAATATACGAGCCTATAAATTTTATCAATCATCGTCGAATACTTCAGAATGGAAAGAGATCGAGCTCCAAAAATTCACATTTCTCTGAGGGTCGATAAAACGCTTCTCGACACTAATTTCCATGAATCGTACGGCCGAACAATATTCTATCGGGTTGGCAACTAAGTCATTGCGGATTTTATCAATAGATTTTCTCATTTTCTTATTGTTCGGACTTTGATCTTTAATTTAGTCAATTCGTGGAATTTAGTGAAGATCGGCAAAAGAATTTTATCGAGTTACAGAAGAATTTTATTTTATTTTTTTGTTTAACTTTATTGAATTTTGAAGTATTTGTTGATAATTGATAAAATTTATAGGCATGTATATTAGGGTGTCTTTTAATATCGTCATTAAGAATTTTTAGCGCTCTCGTTTGGAACAATTTACTCCGATAAGGGCGAAATAGCAGAGATCTACTAGCAATACCTCGACTGAGCAATTAAAACTTTTCTCATTCGATTCACATCACATTTTATCGATTAATCAAATGAGAAGAATTTTACTCTTTATTTTTCCAAACTGAATCTACGTATGTTCTATTTGCGAGGCGTAATAATTGCAAATCGAAGGAAGAATCCCCAAAACCAAAATAAAATTGAAACGATAAAAAAAAAATGATACGTTATTACAATGGAAAATTTTTATTACTCGCCGCCACGAGTTAGCGATGTAGCGGAGGCCTGCGAATTGTTTCAGATTTTTTTTTCTTGCGTATCGAATCGTTTTTGAGGATAAGAGCGTTGAATATTTAATATGACTACGATATAGAAAGAACGGATATATATATTTAGGTATGTACAAGAGATTTCTTTGCGGTATTTCGACACCTTCGAAGCTTTAGCGAGACTCTCATTTTGCCGAGTCTGCGGAAAGCGAAAAAAAAAAAAAAAGAAACCTTGGTTGACTTCTTTTCTATGTGCTTACTCCATCTTCTTTAATTTTTTTTATTGTATACGTGAAAATTGTTTGTCAATTCTACGCTAACTTATATTAAAAAAGTAATTTACCATCGTTTTCTTCTATTCGTTTTTTTTTTAACGTCCATTTTCCTGTAAACGAAGAGAAAGGAAATCTTGGTTGACTTCTTTTTCATCTGCTCGCTCTATTCTGTTCAGTTTTTTCATTGTAGAAAAATTGTTGCTCAATTCTATGCTAAATAATATTAAAAAAGTAATTTACCATCATTTTATTTCATTCTTTTTTTTTTACTTCCATTTCGATAAAAACAAAAAAAAACAAGAAATCTTGGTTGACTTATTATCCATCTGCTGACTTCATTCTCTTAAATTTTTCATTGTATACGTCAAAATTGTTTCTCAACTCTATGCCAATTTATATCGAAGAATTAATCTACCACTGTTTTCTTTTTTTGTTTTCTCCTATTCTCACAAAAACAAATGAACGCTGACACAGGCGTCTCGAAACACGTGTTCAACAAAACTTCTTGCCTTCATCTCTCTTCTATCCCACATTTACATTTATCTGCGATTCTATATTTCCTCTATAATTACCATTGATTCTTGACGACTTTTTGAGGTTAACGCTGCAAATTATTGGAATTCGCAATCTCGACTTTTCCATTTATCCATCATCGTTAAAGATAGTTTTTCATAAACAATAAATAAATAAGTTAATAATAGCAATTATTATTATTATTATTATTGTTTTTATTATTATTATTATTTTTATTTTTAATTATTGTTTATTATCAATAATAATAATAATTATTATTATAAATATTAATATTGATATTTAGAATAATAATGAATGAAATAAATAGAAAAACTAAAATTAATAAAATAAATAAAATATGAAACTATTCATGGAAGCTTATTATAATTATAATAATTGTTATTATAGTAATAATAATAATTATTATTACTATAATTTATTATTATTATTATTATATTATTTATATTAATTACATTATAAATTATTATCTAATAATTTAATTATATAAATTTAATAATATAATTATAATAATAATAATTATTATTACTATTATTATTATAAGCTTCCATAAATAGTTTCATATTTTATTAATTTTATTAATTTTACTCGTCCTATTTACTTCATTCATTATTATTCTAAATATAATAATAATAATAATAATTATTCATTATTATTCTTAATAATAATAACGACAATAATAATAATAATGATGATAATAATAATAATAATAACAACAATAATAAACATTAATAATGTTAATAATTATTATAAATTATTATGTAATAATATTAATAATTATTCTAAATCATTATGTAATTAGAATAATAATTATTATTATTACTATTATTTTTATTATTATTATAATAAGCTTCCATAAATAGTTTGATATTTTATTAATTTCATTAATTTTACTTGTCGTATTTACTTCATTCATTATTATTCTAAATATAATAATAATTATTATTATTATTCATTATTATTCTTAATAATAATAATTATTATTATTCATTATTATGTTTAATAATAATAATTATTATTATTCATTATTATTCTTAATAATAATAATAACGATAATAATAATAAATAACCTAAATAATGATAATAATAATTATTATTATTCATTATTATTCTTAATAATAATAATAACGATAATAATAATAAATAACCTAAATAATGATAATAATAATAATAATAATAATAATAACAACAACAATGAGTTATTCCATAGTTTTTCACGTTCCCATCTCGTAAATGTTACGTGTTATCAATTCCGCTGAATTCAGATAGCTCTCTTGGGGCTAGCGATGCGTTTGCTCTCTGATGGGTGAGCAACACTCGCTCGTGCATTCCCGTGTGTGTGTGCGCGTGTGTGAAACGTGTGGTATTCATTGGTACGGTAATCTCTATGATTCATCGGTTAAAGAGATTAAGCTCAATGTGGTTCGACCTGTTACACGGATTATAAATAACACAGCCTCCCCACCCTCATCTTCTTCCCCATCTTCATTCATCTCTTGTGTCATTCGACCCCGGAAAATTATGGAAGAGATTGTTTTTTAAAAGAATCATCGTTTTATATTTATTCACAGGCTTTACTTACTTTTTTTTGAAATTTCTTTTTAATGATTCACACTTTTCAAAATTCTTTTCTAGATTCATCGAACGATCGAATGCTTCGCGGTTGGAATTTTTTAGCAGCGTATCGATGGTTTTTTTGTTTATTTTGGTTTCTTCTTTTATTATTTAATTACTGTAGTCTGTGTTTTATCTAAAGCAGCCAAGAGAACTTGCAGAGCGTGGAGAATTGAGCTTGTTTTTATTTTTGAAAATGTTTTTTCTCGAGTGCAACGACCGAACCGTTGAATGCACCCACAAATTTTTGGTAGACAATTTTTGTATCTTCATTTGCTTTCCTCGAGTCGACGACATCTGAATTTCCATCGGCTCTTAAAAATCGATTTGTAAATAAATTACAAACAAAAGTTCCACCGATTTCTCCATGAAAATTTATAAATCTACGACGGAATGCATAATTTAGATTCCTCAATGGCGCAGAGCGTAGACGAGTGCTCGTAGAACGAAGCGTGGAGTATTAATAACGTTATCAGTCGAACAGATAGCGACTCAGAGACGATACAAATTTTTATTGGCGTAGAGAGATAAAAATGATGAATTGTAAATAATGGTTTCGAATGAATCGGATTCAAATGTTTTCTCTTGTCGATACAATTTTGATGAGTAGCGACCCAGAGACGATACAAATTCTTATTGGCGTAGAGAGATAAAAATTATGAATTGTAAATAATGGTTTCGAACGATTCGGATTCGAATGTTTTCTCTTGTCGATACAATTTTGATGAGTAGCGACCCAGAGACGATACAAATTCTTATTGGCGTAGAGGGATAAAAATAATAAATTGTAAATAATTGTTTCGAACGATTCAAATTCGAATGCTTTCTTTTGTCGATACAATTTTGATGAGTAGCGACCCGGAGATGATACAAATTCTTATTGGCGTAGAGAGATAAAAATAATAAATTGTAAATAATTGTTTCTAACGATTCGGATTCAAATGTTTTCTCTTGTCGATACAATTTTGATGAGTAGCGACCTGGAGACGATACAAATTCTTATTGGCGTAGAGGGATAAAAATAATAAATTGTAAATAATTGTTTCGAACGATTCAAATTCGAATGTTTTCTTTTGTCGATACAATTTTGATGAGTTGTGATTTATTTTGGCAGACGGACTGCGATTGGGATTCATGAGTCGTTGTCGTAGGACCGACTTGGCTTGAGACGGAAGGAATGGCCAGTTTGATCGTGGGGTCGTCAAGCAAAAGCAGCTCGCGTGGTGCATCTCCGAGCAGGGGTAACGTCCAGACTACTCAGGCCCAGAATCAACAACACGCCAGCGTCAATCCGGAGTTGACTAACAAGTCGTGTAATGCCTCGGTGTAAGCTTTTTTTCCAATTGTTCGACTCAAATTTTGCCACAATTCAGAGTGCGAAAGGATCGCACTGAAAAAATTGATTATTTTTGAATTTACTTCGGTGCTGGAATAGCGAAGGTCGTTAGATTTTTTGGAACACCACCAGTTCTTTGAAAAATTGACCTTTTCATTATTTTATTTTCCCCACGAATTTTTATTAATGATTGATATTTTATTTATTTAAATTAATTTTCTTTGAATTAATTTATTTATAGGTTATTCATTTTTCTTTCGTATTTACTTTATTGTTGAAATAGCAAAGATCTGCGTAAATTTAACGTTTTTTGATACATTAAGGTTGAGTTTTTATTGATTTATTTTTCATTGATTTATGAATTTTTCCTGTTGATTAAACATTTTCATTCATTTGCTTTTTTTCTTTGTAAAAGAATTCACAGAAGCGACACGTCAGGTTTTAAGAGTCACGCATGTATCAGAAAATTCTTCAAAGGCGACTTGCAAATCGAATGAGATTGAGATTTGATTTGAGTCATTGCTACCTGAGTCATTCCACCGCTGAGATGTTTATTTGACGTAGAATGCAAATATTATCATACCAATCGGTGAATGAATCAATCGATCGATCAATATCAATCAATATTGATTTATATTCATATTTGCGAATAATTATGTCAATTAATTCTTTGAGATAATTAAGGGAGCGAGTCACTGTCACAAGCTGGAAAATAAAGCTATTTTTGGGAATTTTGTTTCACCAAAAAGATATTATCTGATCTATCTGAAATATGACTCCAACTGGGTGGTAACTCATCCAATTTTATATATCCAATTGAGTTGTAACTCATCTAATTTTATAAACCCAACAGAGTTGTAACTCATCCAATTCTATGAATCCAACTGAGTTGTAACTCAACCAATTTTATAAATCTAACTAAGTTGTAACTCAACCATTTTTATAAATCCAACTGAGAGTTATAACTCATTCAATTCTATGCTTCCAACTGAGATGTAACACATCCAATTTTATAAACCGAACTGAGTTGTAACTCATCTAATTCTATAAATCCAACTGAGTTGTAACTCATCCAATTTTATAAATCCAACTGAATTATGACTCATTCAATTCTACGATTCCAACTGAGTTGTAACTCATACAATTTTATAAATCCAACTGAGTTATAACTCATTCAATTCTATGCTTCCAACTGAGTTGTAACACATCCAATTTTATAAACCCAACTGATTTGTAACTCATCCAATTTTATAAATCCAACTGAGTTATAACTCATTCAATTCTATGCTTCCAACTGAGTTGTAACTTATCTAATTTTATAAATCCAACTGAGTTATAACTCATGCAATTTTATAAATCCAACTGAGTTGTAACTCATTCAATTCCACAAATCTAACTGAGTTGTAACTCGATTAATTCTATAAATCCAACTGAGTTGGAACTCATTCAATTCTATGCTTCCAGCTGAGTTATAACTCATTCAATTCTATGATTCCAACTCAGTTGTAACTCATCCAATTTTATAAATCCAACTGAGTTATAACTCATTCAATTCTATGCTTCCAACTCAGTTGTAACTCATTCAATTTTATAAACCCAACTGAGTTGTAACTCATCCAATTTTATAAATCCAACTGAGTTACAACTCATTCAATTCTATGATTCCAACCGAGTTATAACTCATTAAATTTTATAAATCTAACTGAGTTGTGGTTCATCCAATTCTAGAAATCCAACTGAGTTGCAACTCATCGAATTCTATGAATCCAACTGAGTTGTAACTCATCTAATTCTATAAATCCAACTGAGTTGTAATTCATCCAATTTTATAAATCCAACTGAGTTATAACTCATCCAATTCTATGAACCCAACTGAGTTATAACTAATCCAATTCTATGAATCCAACTGAATTGCAACTAATTCAATTCCAGAAATTCAACTGAGTCGTGAATCATCCAATCAATAAAATTTCTCTATAAAACTCATAGACTACACTCCCGATAAACTCACGTTTCGAAATATGGAACACAAAAACGTGAGTCCTCTCAAAATTCCACAGTTGCCTCAATTTTTCTCAATTCTTAATCGTCTCAATATTTAAATTTTCATTCTACCACCCTCAAGGCCTCCAAACCCGGTGATTTTCTCGCCAATCGCGAAGCATCGAAATTAAACGCGACGCGATAAGCGGTTATTTGAATCGCGAAAAAAAATTCAAACGCCAATCTTTCGATGACACAATCAGTTTCCAAACGTGTTTCCAAGGCTCGAAGACAACCGACGTTGAATGCGTCGTAACGTGGTCGTTGCCACGCGGCTCATTGTCAAACCCGCGTTCATGAACGGGTGAAATAAAAAAATTTTTTTCTTTGTCGACAGACATCAGACCGGCGAAGGCAGCGTAGGCAGTGGAAGCAGCAGCGGCGGAGGCGGCGGTGGCGGTGGATGTGGAACGGGAATGAAGCCCAGCGCTCGTCAAAGATCACCCGGTGCAATGGCGCGAAACAGCGACACCATGGACGAATCCAATCCGCATCCGTCCACTGCCAAATCCGAAGAATACGTTCCGAACATTCATCCGCCGACGGACGATGAAGGGGTATTATTTCTTCCTTTTTTTTTTGTTTAAAACTATTTTTTGAAGACCGTCGGTCGTGTGAGACAACGATCGTTTGGAAGATCAGCGATGTTCGGCTGACGGAGGGGGATCGAAACCGAAAGAGTTTCCGGCTTCTTTTTTGTTCGTCGTAATTCGATGGGAATGATTTGGTTGACGATCTGCAACGTCGTTTACGTTCAATGATATGATGCTGATGTTTTCTTTATTTGTGTGGAATAATTTTGGCAAATTTTTGGGGTATGGATGTGAATTTATTCGATTCAAATTTCTTCGGAGCACTTTTATTACTGAATTATAGTCGGAAACGATAATAATAGTAATATAATATAATATAGTATAATAATAATAATTATTATTATTCTTATTATTATTGTATCGTTATATAATAATAATAATAATAATATTATTATTATTATTATTATTATTATTATTATTATTCTTAATAATTAATATGAATTAGAGTTGGCAGTAATAATAATCATTATTATGATTATTATTATAGTTATATAATAATAATAATATTATTATTATTATTATTATTATTATTATTCTCAATAATTAATATGAATTATAGTTGGCAGTAATAATAATAATTATTATGATTATTATTATGTAGTTATATAATAATAATAATAATAAGATTATTATTATTATTATGATTATTACTGCCGCCTATAATTTATATTAATTATTATTATTATTTTTAATAATTAATATGAATTATAGTTGGCAGTAATAATTATTATTATTATGATTATTATTATAAAATTATATTATATAATAATAATATCATTATTAATATTATTGCTGCCGACTATAATTCATATTAATTATTATTATTATTATTAATTAATATGAATTATAGTTGGCAGTAATAATAATAATAATAATATAATTATTATTATTAAACAATTATACTATATAATAATAATAATAATGATAATAATAATAATTATTATTATATTTATATAATTATTATTATTTTATTAATAATAATAATTATTATTATATTTATATAATTATTATTATTTTATTAATAATAATAATTATTATTATATTTATATAATTATTATTATTTTATTAATAATAATAATTATTATGATTACTATTATTATAAATTAATTATTAATTATTATTATAAAATTATATCATATAATAATAATATCATTATAAATATTATTGCTGCCGACTATAATTCATATTAATTATTATTATTAATATTAATTAATATGAATTATAGTTGGCAGAAATAATAATAATAATAACAATAATAATATAATTGTTATTATTCAACAATTATACTATATAATAATAATAATGATGATAATAATAATTATTATTATTATATTTATATAATAATTATTATTTTATCAATAATTATTATTTTATTAATTATTATTATTATTATCATTCCATCGTAATAACAACAATAATTCCTATAATCCCTATCAAACATTAGAATCCATTGTAGAACAATTATCCACTAAAGTTATTGCGAATCATCATATAAATGCAAAAATTCTTCCACGTACGATCAATAACATTCATTTCGTTTTTAAAAAAATATTTTCAATCCCTCGAATAAAGTAACAATAAAAATCCATGCCCCGTTTATCGTCCCTACATCCCAGAAACCAATGAAATATCTTCCATCACTTTCAAACCATTCCCGCGGAATTTGATTCGCCCATAGATAGGAACTCCGAGGAACATTGTGACACGCAACGATGTCATTTGCACGCCGGTGAGTCGGCGAAAAGAAAGACGTAAAGAAAGAGAACAAAAAAAAAAGCGAAAAAAGTCAACGACAATTGTGCAATCAGGGTCACGGGTTAAGAATTAAAGTACTTAATTTGCATAATGCTTCAAGTGGACGTAACGACGGAAACGTCTAGATATCGAAGGAGTTTGAACTCGCGATTCTTTCTTTCGAACTTAAAATTTTATTTTACAAAAGATTTTACAAAAAAAAAAAAAGGAGAAACGGTTTAGAAAAAATGATGACAAATGAAAATAAACTTGTTTTTTTTTTTTTTTCGTGGTTTTCAGGAAGTCTATCACATTCCTCAGTCTTTTCTGTCGAACGGATCCAGCGAATTGATAGCCGACGACGTGGACACGAGTGGAACTCGCGTGAGACAAGCGATTGAAAATATACAGAGCAAAATAGCCAAGACGCGAGAGCTCATACGCATCGAACAGAAGACGAGAGATGGTATGGAATGAAAAATCATTGGCCGAGAGTTTGTTGGTCGCTTATATGACGGGGTTTTGTGATATGATCTCTTTGATTGATTGGAAATTTATTATTATTATCATTCTTGTGAGGATAATTATTTAATTATATAAGAATATTTGATTATTTAATTATGTAAGGATATTTAATTATTTAATTATGTAAGGATATTTAATTATTTAATTATGTAAGGATATTTAATTATTTAATTATGTAAGAATATTTAATTATTTAATTATGTAAGGATATTTAATTATTTAATTATGTAAGGATATTTGATTATTTAATTATGTAAGGATATTTAATTATTTAATTATGTAAGAATATTTAATTATTTAATTATGTAAGAATATTTAATTATTTAATTATATATGAATATTTAATTATTTAATTATATAAGAATATTTGATTATTTAATTATATAGGAATATTTAATTATTTAATTATGTAAGAATATTTAATTATTTAATCATGTAAGGATATTTAATTATTTAATTATATAAGAATATTTAATTATTCAATTAAATAAGAATATTTAATTATTTAATTATATAAGAATATTTAATTATTTAATTATATAAGAATATTTAATTATTCAATTAAATAAGAATATTTAATTATTTAATTATATAAGAATATTTAATTATTTAATTATATAAGAATATTTAATTATTTAATTATATAAGAATATTTAATTATTTAATTATATAAGAATATTTAATTATTTAATTATATAAGAATATCTAATTATTTAATTATATAAAAATATTTAATTATTTAATTATAAAGAAATATTTAATTATTTAATTATATAGAATAATAATAAATCTCCAATTAGTCAAAGAGATCATATTGATGATTATTAATTAGTCTTATTTCCGTTTTAGTAAGTAACTGTATAATTTGGCAACGCCGCATTCTTTTGCTTTAGTGTACTCGCTCACGTACGAGTATAATATTTATGTATGAGACACTGAATCAGCCAGCACGCGGTTTCTATATGCATTGTTAATTTCGATAAATGATTGAAAACAGGTATTATACTTACAAAATCTTTGTTACAGATATACAACCGTTTCTTTGAAATATTATGGTTTTATCATTGACTCAATTTAGACATGTTCCTACGGTTTCGAAACTGCTGCAGTTCCGTAACTCACTTTTGAATGAACCGCCATAACCTATAATACTGCGGTGTTGCCATGTTTGTCAATTGATAAAAAATCTTGTCTTCTTTTTAGCTATTTCTTCCAACAGAAGCGAGCTTTACATGTTTTGAAAAAAGTTTAATGTTCATGGGATATTCGTTTATATCTCCTTAAAATTTTATCAAAATCTGTTTGTCAGTTCCAACGTAATAAATGATAAAGCGCGTAAAAATCACAGACTCCCATAAGACTCCGTGTTAAGTGATTTGAAATGAAATTATTAATGTCTTCTTTCAAAGTCAACCAAGGATTACAAAAATTTAACTGAGTCATTTTTAGAAATGTTTCGACATCTCTGCAAATTTTCCATAATTTTTTGTTTGTTAATTGACTTATCGAGGGTAGTTCCTTAAATTGAACGCGGTTTTTTCTGATATACTACCGAATCCCTTAGCTCGAATGGGTCACCGATGACTCGTAGTAAATTATTCTACACTTTGGTTAAAATTGTCAACGAAAATATTGAACCAAAACAAAAATTTAACACATAAATAATCACTTTAATTCGAATTTACCCTCAAAATTTATTCGTTTTATTCTAATATCACCCAAATTTCTTCAACACTCGATTCTACAAATTTCCTAGTATATTTTCTTCAATCAAAATCGACAAAGAAAGTTCCAAAATATCTGAAATTCGAATAATATACCGAAATAAAATAATTCAAAGAAAATTTCTAATCAGAGAAAACAAAAATTTTTCATAAAATTTTTTTAAAGAATGAAAAAAAAAAAACAAAATCCAACAGATCGAAGATTAAATCACTAAAATACCAACGATAATTCAAATTCACTCGACGAAATCAATGCATTTTATTCAAATATGCGCTTAATTTCAATGGAAAGTAAATTTCAAACAATTTTCTTCAATTAAAATCACATTTCGTACATTTCTCATCTCCCAACTCGCCAATTTTTATTTACAAACCAAGCGACGCTTTTTTATTTCTCTCTTGCACTCGTCTTCGAGATGCTACGTAGTCTCTCGATATTAATTACTGCGCAAAAAGCAAAATAAGTCCGTCGAGTTTTCGTCCCTGAACAAAATCTTCGTATCGCCGAGATCACGTTCGAGTTACGTTCGCGGTAGCGCTCGAATCTGACGAGTCATTCGACAACGTGCTACATAATAATTCAATACAGACACACGAGCTCATGCACAAACACCCGAGCACACGAAAAAAAAAAGAGGGAGAAGGAAAAAAATGAATTTTTAAATAACAAAAATCACATTTCAACAAAATCATTCGACAAAAAAAAATAAATAACAATCTCGAGAAGTGCGAGAGAGTTTTGAAAATCTAAACGTCGAGTGTCAAACGTGGACCGATGGGGATATAAGAGTACAAAGCTCAATTCGCGAGTCGTAGTTAAAAACTTTATCTCCGTGCTATATACCGGGTGATCCACGCAACGTTTTGCACCGTTAGAACTTCCAAAATATGCGTTGCAAGAAAAAATGTTATATACAAAATTTACACGGTTCAAAAGGGTGCACTACGTGGTGCATCAATTTTTTTTCTAGATCGAGGCGTTTCGAAGATTCGAAGGACAACTTTGTTTTTTTTTAAACGGATGACTAGATTTTTTTATAGCTAAATATGGTGGAGAATCGAATTTTGAGTAAAAAAACGTATTGAACTTTATTAGCCCTTAACCTAATAGCCAACGAGGGATTTAACTTTATTACTTGAAAATTTTCTTCGCGTAATATCAAATTGGAGATTCAACCTTATCACAGATTTACGCAGGACAGCGATGTTTACGTGACAGCGAGTGACCAGTGGCTCGTCGCAACTGACGTAAGTGTCCTGCGTAAATCTGTGATAAGGTTGAATCTCCAATTTGATATTACGCGAAGAAAATTTTCAAGTAATAAAGTTAAATGACTCGTTAGCTATTAGGTTCAGGGCTAATAAAGTTCAATACGTTTTTTTACTCACAATTCGATTATCCACCATATTTAGCTATAAAAAATATAGTCATCCGTTTGAAAAAACAAACGTTGTCCTTCGAATCTTCGAAACGCCTCGACCTAGAAAAAAAATTGATGCACTACGTGGTGCATCCTTTTGAACCACGTAACTTTTGTGTATAACATTTTTTCGTGCAACGCATACTTTGGAAGTTATGACGGTGAACACGATGCTTGGACCACCCGGTATAACACGAGGGCTCGATCGTCGCACACTCGATTGCACACAATCGTACGTGATATCTCGATCACGTTCGTGTCGACAGAGAAAACGTTCGCGCGTGCATCTAAATCATTCCTGACTCTGCATCGGTGTAGAATAAATGACAAAAATTATTTTATTTTTCTTCCATTGCAATCGTTCGAAATTAAAATTTTTTTGTCTACACTGCGAACATTTTTTGTAGGGAAAATTCGTATTATTTTCAATTTAATTCAACTTCAAACGCGTTTTTCTCTTCATGGTTTTGTTTTTAAAACGGAGGGAGGTTTGAGAAAAAAAAACTACTGAGATATTGATTGGAAATTTTATTATGGCTTTGTTGTTATATTTTCTATCGCGATGCTGAGGATTTTTTTTTTTTTTTAACTTGACAATTTATTACTTATTTAAACGAAGAAGCTTCGGAAGAGAGACCAAGTTCGATGTTTTTGTATTTCAAGCTTGGGCTAGTTGGATAATTGAAAGAAAAAGTTAACGCAACAGTGACTAGACTATATCATACTAAAATAAAGATTTCGAAATGGATTAATTCGATCTGTATTTTGCGAATTAAATTAAATAATAATGTAAATAATGAAAAAACAAAGAAGAATCGAATTTTTATCGAATTCTTTATCAACAAAAGAATAATGAAAAACCGCTTATTATTCTACAATCACGCCAGTTTGGCCTCTTAAGGGGTTAGGCTACTCTAGAGGCCAAAAAATTGTCTTTTTCGGGGATTTTTTTTTCAGAAAAACAACGAAATAAATCGAGATTACAAAGAAGGGTGTTTGTTATACATATCAGTGACTATATACAGTAATTTTTTTGAAGCGATTAATTTCAAAATGGCGGCTGTGCAGCGTTTTTGCGATGACGTCTTTGTTTTCCCAGGGTTCATGGCCGGACAAACAGCTCCTTTAATTTTTGAAATATGATGAGCCAATGAATTTTTTCCTACTATATATAACGACAGCTATAGAAGTACGTAGGATTTTCTCGATTTATTGATTTTTGGCCAAATGGCGCACTTTTAAAGTGAAAAGTGAAAAATTTGCCTAAAAAATCGTCAGAAAATTTTCAATAACAAATGAACTATGCAATATAAAAAAAAATCCTACGTACTTCTATATACAATGTATTTTCAAAGATATATTCAAAATTTCAAGTGAATCTGTTGAAAATTGTCTGAGTTGTGTTTCCGGCCAACTTGAAAAATGTTGTTTTGTGATAAACGCGTTTGAAGTTTTGTTGTACTAAAATTCGAAAACCGAATACTCATCGATTTTTCCCGGCCATAATCTTTTGAGACATCATTCTTGAGGTCCCAAGGAACCATTTGAAAATAAGAATCGATTTTTTTTTAATTCTACAGTGGCCTCAACGCAAATTTATGCGTATTTTTTTTGAAACAATAAATTCAAAACTTTTGTTTTTTAATTTTCAGAAAACGTAAACGAATATTTAAAATTATCGGCAAACGCCGATAAGCAACAATTGACGAGGATCAAAACCGTGTTCGAGAAGAAGAATCAAAAATCGGCCCACAGCATATCGCAATTGCAGAAAAAATTGGATTCTTACACGAAAAAGTTGAGAAACTACGAAATGAACGGAGCGCCCGCGAGCCATCGACAGCCTCGAGAAGTTCTTCGAGACATGGGTCAAGGTCTCAAGTGAGTGTCCAATTATCAACGCAAATTAGTGCAGCTTCAACCCGTAATTTCATACGCTGCAATTTTTTTTTCTTTTTTTTTTTTGCAAAGAAAAAAATGGCTCGAATTAGAATAGACGAGGATTTTTTTTAAATTTGCTTGTGTAAAAGTTTGTTAGGAAGTTGTGATAACTCTGAGCATGTTTTGTTAAAAAAAACTGGAGGATTTTTTGTCGATAGTTTGATTAAGGCGCTACAACACTATTTTTCGTAATTTTTTTCGAGTAAACTATAAATTCAAATTTTTTTAAATTAATTCTCATGGTTGAGTACATGGGGAAAAATTGCCCAATTCACCGAACTGAAACCCTTCTATCCCTCGATGTGGTCGATGATTTTTTTTTTAGTATCTTTTGGATCCTACGACCTCACGAATTTTTTTTTTAGATTTTTTTGACCCCTTCTTTCACTGACCTCCCTCCACCATTTTATTTTTATCAAGAGGTAACTGCTATTTACCCCCTTTTTATTTGGATGAAATTTTTTTCCCAGATACTGTATTGAAATTGAAGAACTTTTTTCATAAAATTGGAGTGGGCAACGGGTTCCTTATATTTTTATTTTATTTTTTGAAATTTTTCAAAAATTCAAGTTTTTACGAAATTTGAATATATGATAATGGTTTCTCATCTAAAAAAAGAAAATAAAAATAAAATCTGTCTTGCGAAAAGATTGATATTTCGATTATTTCGATAGAAAATCGATTTTTTCAGTATGAACCGATTTTATTACGAAAAAAAATAATTGAAAACTCTTTTTTTCGATCGTAAACGATCGAAATAACGATTTTTGGCGAGATAGATATAATTTTTTTTTGTTTTTAGACCGAAAACCATTATTATATATTAAAATTTCGGAGAAACTTGAATTTTCCTCCCGATGATAGCAACAATTAATTCATACTCAAAAAATCGATTTTCTATCGAAATAATCGAAATATCGATTTTTTTGCAAGATAGATTTCATTTTTCTTTCCTTTCTTTAAATGAGAAACCATCATCATATATTCAAATTTCGGAAAAACTCGAATTTTTTCAAAATTTCAAAAAAAAAAAAAAAAATATTAGGAACTCGCAGCCACTCCAATTTTACAAAAAAAGTTCTTTAATTTCAATAGAGTATCTGGGGAAAAAAATTCATCCAAATAAAAAGGGGGTAAATAGCAGTTAGCTCTTGATTAAAATAAAATGGTGGGGCAAGATGAGGAAAAGAAGGGGTCTAAAAAATCTAAAAAAAAAATTAATGAGGTCGTAGAATCCAAAAGATACTAAAAAAAAAAAACATCGTCCACATCAGGGGATAGAAGGGTTTCAGTTTGGTGAATTGGGGGAATTTTTCCCCATATAAATATGGAAGAGTGTATGAAAAATTACTCCGGCGAAATTATTGTTCGGCGGTTGACAACGATTAAGCCATACGGTTCATTCGAAAAATTAAAAAAAAAATCTATTTAGAAACTAGACATTTGGATTTACATCACCACGTAGCCAAAAATCGATATCACAAAAAATAAAAAAATGGCGGACCGGCGAATTTTTTTTTTTCAAATTTAACGAAATTTTTTTATTGTTTATATTTAAAAAAAAAAATAGAAGGGGATCTTTTATGAGAAAATCGCTACGTGGCGACGTAGAGACTGGATTTGCGAACAATTTAAGACTTGGCTCATGCAAATCGGATGTATAGTTTTTTAAATACGTCGTCAACCAGGTTGAAAAAAGTATTTTCGAAAAAAAAACGCGTTTTACTCAAAATGCTGCAACTCCGTCAATTTTACAAATTTCTTCACAAAATTTTGTGAGAGCATTTTTAACACTCGAATCATTCAGAAATTGTAAGAAAAAAAATTACAAAAAAAAAAATTTTAATCGTGTTGTTGGCGACTCAATAATCGATTTTTATAAATTGCCATCCATTTTTCGATCAATTTTTATGACTGAGATTAAAAAAAAAAAAAAAAACGAGTTCTGAGAATCTTTTGAGTAAATAGATGTAAAAATAAAATGAGAAGATATTCCTTCGGTTGCGATGAAAATCGGAATAATGGAGCGAGTCGGTGCAATGTTAAGGTCGCTAACACTTGGCTAAGTTTAGCCAAGCGATTTCAATGTCTAATTTAAGAATCCCTTCCAGAAACGTGGGCGGCAATATTAGAGACGGAATCACCGGTTTTTCGGGGTGAGTGTGTTGCTAAGAAAATACTGCTCTGACCACTTCTTTATTTATATCGTTACAACTTGATAATATTTATTTATTTATTTATTTATTTATTTTTTAATTTATTTTCGACAATTTCTCGGCTGAACTTTTTTGTGCAAACAATAAAACTCTACATTTAAATACTCATTTTACGAAACGAAAATACTGCTCTGGCCACTTCTGTATTTATATCGTTACAACTTAATAATATTTATTTATTTATTTATTTATTTTTAATTTTTTTTTATTATCGACAATTTCTCGGCTGAGTTTTTTTGTGCAAACAATAAAACTCTACATTTTAACACTCATTCTAAGAAACGAAAATACTGCTCTGACCACTTCTGTATTTATATCGTTGCAACGTGATAATATTTATTTATTTATTTATTTATTTAGGTTATTTGGGTTATGTTTCTTATTTATTTATTTATTTATTTATTTATTTTTAATCGACAATTTCTCGGCTGAGCTTTTTTGTGCAAACATTAAAACTCTACATTTTAACAGTCATTTTATGACATGCGTCATTGTATTGATCAATATAATGATAAATAATTATTATATCAATTAATATATTATTGATAAAATATGTTATTATAATAAAAAAATTAGAATAATAATTAGCACTAGTTTTTTACATCTACTGCTGATTTTCATCAGTAGAATGATGAAAATATGTCCATTAGACTGTTTTAGATTTTTTAGATTGAAACTTTTGTGGACTCAAAGGAACATTTAAGGGGGAAGCACTGAAAAAAAAATTCTATTTTCTTCGGTTTTCCTTAAATGTTATTTTGGGTCCACAAAAGTTCGAATTTGAAATTTGAACAACGTAGATCGTGCGTAAAAGCTCCCGATTTTGATCCTGGCTTTTTTTTTACAATTTTCGCGATATCTCCTTGATTATGATATTTACAAGAAAATGTTATAAAAAAATGTTGAAACATTTTTTTTTTTTCAACATTTTTCTGCATCGCTTCTGCTGCTACGTCCCAAGACGCTTAAGAGATAGAGAAGTTATTTAGCAATCTTTTATGAGCCTTTAGAGCATCTGTTAGGTACAAAAACCTTTTTTTAAATTTTTTTTTTGAGAAATTTTATCTAAAAAAATTCGAGAGCGATTTTTCTCCTTAAAGAATTTTTTTTTCAAACATATTTTTCTACATTTCTTCTCCTTAGACGTTAAAGAGATAGAGAAGTCATTTCGCAATCTTTCATGAGCTTTTGAAGCTATCTATAGATATATAAACAAATTTTTTTCTTTTTTTTTTTGAGAAATTTGATTTAAAAAAATTCGTGAGCGATTTTTCTTCTTGAAAAAAAATTTTTTTTTTTCAATATTCTTCTACATTGCTTCTCCCAAAACGCCAAAGAGATAGAGTCACTAATTTCGCAATTTTTTACGAGCTTCAGAAGCTATCCAACGGCATAAAAACCTTTTTTAAAATTTTTTTTTGTTGAAAAATTTGATTTAAAAAATAATCCAACACCGTTCTTTCTTCTCAAACATTTTCTTCCAACATTCTCCTATTTCTCCGCATTCTGCCCGTCAAATAAAAAAAAATAGATCGCACTTTTGCGTGGGTTCTCTCAAAATTTGTGCAAAAAAAAAACCGTTCATTCTCAAACCTTTTTTCTTCTCAAAATTTTTCCACGTCTTTTCACATCCGCGTTTCAGCCATCGAATAAGAAAAATCGAACTTTGTTCGTGGGTTGAATGAATTACAAAAGCGTTGGCTCCAGCGACAATCGTCGAGAATAATTTATTTATTCTCGCTTCTTAGCGTTATCGCACTAAATTTATGAGTTTGAAAAACTCATATGGAGTCGAAGTGAGCGAGAGAGAGAAACGTTATTGGCTTTCAGAGTCAACGGAAGATTGTGTAACCGCGATAAGACCATTTGTACAGCGAATTCAATGAAAAATTGCCACTCCCGAGTTGCTACAACGCAGTTTCGAATCGTTTACCAGCCAGTTCAGCTTCGACTCACGGTTCGACGTTTCTCTCGCGTTATTCCGTCGTATTTCGAGAATTTTTCGCCTCCCAACTACTTCGTCATAGTCAGAGAAATAATTCGACTGCGTTATATTCAAGGAAAAAAAATAAATCACGCGAAGACGAATTTATTTTGGACGATTTAAAGGGGGTACATCTGTGTAGATTGCCGGAAAAGTATTAGGTGAATTTTGGGAATTATTATCTCAAAAACTATTCGTCCGATCGAATTCAAATTGGTTTCATTTGAAAGTATATACATTGAGGTATGTTGACGATTTTTCGTGTAAATATGTAGTCAATGGGAGCGGTGTTATTAAGGCCGGAGTAAAACAACTTTGTCGTCGGCACGGTTTTGCGGTTCTCACTTTTTCTCGCAGTCCGTTGGTTCGAAACAAAAATTTCAAGAAGATTCTTAAAGTGCAACGTCTTAAGCTGTTCGGCACGTATGATTTTTTTTTTTTTATTTTTTTTAACAAAATGGCGCTTGATTGAAATTGAAATTCACTTTTTAACCTCAATTTACGAACTTTTTTGGTTGATAAAAAATAAAAATAAATTAGTTTTGAAAAAAAATCCTACGTGCCGAACTTCATTACCTATCCGTGCATATTGTGTCCAAATTTAAAAGAAATCGGTCAATCCGTTATCTCAAAAAAAGTGGGAAACGACTTTGAAAATCGTGTTTCGAGATAAACGCGTTTGAAGTTTGGGAACTCGCTAATATATTTATATTAAAAATCGTCGACATACCTCAATGTTTATACTTTCAAATAAAATCGACTTGAATTCAATCGGACGAATAGTTTTTGAGATAATAATTCCCAAAATTCATCTACTTTTCCGGCAATCTACGAAGATTTACCTTAACTATTTTTTTTTCAATTTTAAAAATTTTTATTTGAATGAGTTTTTTTCTACATCGTAGAAATTTTGTATAAAATTGTGTCTTATACGTTTCAGGAGCGTCATGTCTAAACCGTGGGTAATCGGACATCTAATCAAGAACAAATTCGGCAGTGCTGACAATATAAACACTTTATCACGTGAGTTTTATTTTTGAAAACGTTATTTATTTTTTTTCATTCTTTATTTATCTTAGATCGCGATTACGCGGGTCTCCGTTTACCAAAATTTTTTTTTTAACGTTAAGGGAGTACCCTCGGTAAGTCAATTAACAAACAAAAAATTATGGAAAATTTGCAGAGATGTCGGAACATTTCTAAAAATGACTCAGTTAAATTTTTGTAATCCTTGGTTGACTTTGAAAGAAGACATTAATAATTTCATTTCAAAGCACTTGACACGGAGTCTTGTGGGAGTCTGTGATTTTTACGCGCTTTATCATTTATTACGTTGGAACTGACAAACAGATTTTGATAAAATTTTAAGGAGATACAAACGAATATCCCATGAACATTTAACTTTTTTCAAAACATGTTAAGCTCGCTTCTGTTGGAAGAAATAGCTAAAAAGAAGACAAGATTTTTTAGCAATTGACAAACATGGCAACACCGCAGTATCATAGGTTATGGCGGTTCATTCAAAAGTGAGTTACGAAACTGCAGCAGTTTCGAAACCGTAGGAACATGTCTAAATTGAGTCAATGATAAAACCATAATATTTCAAAGAAACGGTTGTATATCTGTAACAAAAATTTTGTAAGTATAATACCTGTTTTCAATCATTTATCGAAATTAACAATGCATATAGAAACCGCGTGTTGGCTGATTCAGTGTCTCATACATAAATATTATACTTGTACGTGATCGCGTACACCAAAGCAAAAAAATGCGGTGTTGCCAAATTATACAGTACGTTACTCAGGTAGAAAACCAAAATTCTTTTACTTACCGCGTGCCAAGGGTACTCCCTTAATTTTAAAACAATTTATTCAATGCCGAAACTTTTTTCTTTCGACTTATCAATGTTTCGATTAATTTGAATTTTAGTTAAATGTTTTTACCATTTTTTTGGTCGATGGAAAAATAGTTGTAGGATAATGTGATCATGTCGAACATTGATAAGCGGTATCGGAGACCGGCCTTGGTCAATGGCGACGCGTTGATTGCGCGACACCGTAAAAATTACACAGCGAAAAAAAAAAAAAAATACTCTCACACATTCACGATTTATTCTTCATCAGATTTGGGCATTAATTCGATGAAAAAATATTTTTTAAATCGAATAATTGTAATTAATTATCCATGGAACGAAGTGTTTCACATTTCTGCATCCGTTATTAATATTTTGAATGAATTCTTTTTTTTTTAAACTAGATTCTAATATTTTATGGGAATTATAATCAATTATAATTTAGTAATAAAAGAATTGATGATATATTTTTATTGAATATAATTTATGAATCATTGCCATAAAAATATATTTGAAATACTTTTTAATATTAAATAACTATAATTAATTATGCACTTTTCTTCAATAATTATAAATAACTTGAATGATTTTTTTTTCGTCTACGATAAATTAAAGTATTTTATGGCAATTGTCGATCTACGATAATTCAGTAATAAAAGTATTTTTCGTATTATTATTACATTTTTATTGAATAAAATTTATAAACCATTGCCACCAAAAAATCTATTTTAAATACTTTTTTATACAAAATAACGTAAATAGAAATAACATAAATAGCTATGATTAATTATTCACTTTTCCCCAATAATTGTGATAATAATTAAATAATAATAAGAATAATAATAATAAATAATCTATAATAATTCAAAAATTTACTACTTTAATCATTTTTGTTTCGTCTACAATCAATTCCAATATTTTATGAAAATTTTCAATCCATGATAATTAAATAATAAAAATATCTCAGATATATTTTCATCGAATCAATGCCCATTTCCGCCCATAACTAACAAATATCCACAGCTAAGCTGCTAACGCTTGAAAAAAAAAAACGTGAATAGTAATCGAAAATTCGCAAATTCGAGAGAAAAATTCCAATTTCCAATCGAAAATTCTAATTTTCCGAGCGTTTATGCAAAATCAGAACGCAAATTTATTCGAGATTGTTACGAAATCATAATTTTTCTCTCCTTCGAACGACAATTTTCGCATCAGATGTTTTTCACCGATTAAAAATAATCGAATGAAAATAATGAAAAGTTTACGAAGAGAAGAACGAAAAAATATTTTTGTCTTTCTTTTTTTTTTTCAAACTCGTTGCATTGCGACGGCAGTTGACAGTAGTAAGTAAAAAATTGGCAAATTTGGGCTTGTAGATTGATAGCAGATGTGAAGCATTTTTAACAATTCACAAAATCATCGCATCGCATCACAAAAAATGCTTTTATCTTCGTTATTGCAGCTTTGATTGGCTTTTTACTATAATTTGAGTTTGTTTTTATTTTTAATAATTTGTGTTTGTGTGTGTAATCGTTGTATTTTCGTATCTCCTAATTTTTCCCTGCAAAATGGATTTTTCAAAGTGTTTAGCAGTGGGTTTGTGGAAGCTGTCGAGTTTTTATGGATTTTTACTTTGACGAGAAATTGGCGAGAATTATTGAAATTATTTCTTAGGATTTTTTTAAAATTTTTATTGATCGAATAATATTGATATGTTTTTACATACAAAGTTTAAAAAATCCTCAAACTCAAAATCTTGGAGATCTGATAGTAGTTTCTATATTTTTGTTTAAATTTAAATATTTATTGAAACACATTCGAAGAACAGATAAAAATAGATGGATAGAAAAATAATTATAAAACAACGAATAATTAGAGGTTTATGAAGAATTATTGAATTATGTGATATCAGAATTCTATATAATTTTTAGATTGTGTCATAAGTAGATTTTAAATTTGTTTCGCGAGGGAAAAAAATCGTTTGACCAGTTGAAATTGATGTTTTCAGTACATTTGAAAAATATATATAGACAGAATAATTAGAAGTTTATGAAAAATTATTAAATTATATAGTATGAGAATTTTATATAATTTTTATATTATATAATAAATAGATTTCAAATTTAATTGACGCGTGAAAAAAATTGTTGGACGAGTTAAAATTGATGTTTCCAGTACATTTGAAAAATATATATAGACAAAATAATTAAAAGTTTATAAAAAATTATTAAATTATATCGTGTTAGAATTTTATATAATTTTTATATTATATAATAAATAGATTTCAAATTTAATTGACGCGTGAAAAAAATTGTTTGACGAGTTAAAATTGATGTTTCCAGTACATTTGAAAAATATATATAGACAGAATAATTGAAAGTTCATGAAAAATTATGAAATTATATAGTATGAGAATTTTATATAATTTTTATATTATATAATAAATAGATTTCAAATTTAATTGACGCGTGAAAAAAATTGTTTGACGAGTTAAAATTGATGTTTCCAGTACATTTGAAAAATCTATATAGACAGAATAATTAGAAGTTTATAAAAAATTATTAAATTATATCGTGTTAGAATTTTATATAATTTTTATATTATATAATAAATAGATTTCAAATTTAATTGACGCGTGAAAAAAATTGTTTGACGAGTTAAAATTGATGTTTCCAGTACATTTGAAAAATATATATAGACAAAATAATTAAAAGTTTATAAAAAATTATTAAATTATATCGTATGAGAATTTTATAAAATTTCTATATAATATAATAAATAGATTTTAAATTTGATTAGCGCGTGGAAAAAATTATTTGACCATTTGAAATCGATAGTTCCAGTGTATCTATATATATATCGGAATCTCTAAAAAATTTTGGATTGAGGTTAGATTTAACCAAACGTTTTCCGATATTAAATACATCAAATCTAAAAACCGCAAAAATATTTTTTTTCGTCATACGATCTAACAAAATAAAAATAGATGCAAAAAAATTTGAAAACAACCAAAAATCAAAAATATTTCGGTTACATCTACATTCATTAAGCTGTTACGCAACAAAAAAAAAAAAAATTCTGATTGCAAAACTCCCTAATATTTATTACATATAATTTTCCATAAACCTCTAACAATTATTTATTTATTTTCCGATCAGTTTTTCCATGTATCCATCATCTCATATTTTTCAAATATATCTACAGAATATAAAAAAAAAATAATAAAAAAATCATTACCATTATTCTCGCAATTTTTCATCAGTAAAACGATGAAAATCCCAAATCCGCAAAAATCCTCAAATCGCCACAAACCCATCGTCAATCTCTCGCTCGTCGTCTCAAACTTCGCTCCACCGCTTCGTCATCACCCCCACATCCCCAAAAACTGTTATCCAATACAAACAAAAAAAAAAAAATCATCAAAATCGCAACCAAAATGAAAAAAAAAACCATCCATTATCATTCAAAAACATCTCTCGTGCCAGAAAAACGTTTCTCATCGTTTCATCTCTTCCCCAAAGCCACAAAACAGGCCACAAAATTCACAATCTCCAACAAAACGTTAATTCAAAAACCTCCTCGTCAACGTAAAAATAAAAAACCCATAAAAAAACAATAATAAACAATCAAAAATAAAAAAAAAACAACATAAAAAAATTTTTCTTGCTGTCATTTTAGTTGAAATAAATTGAATTCTCTTTTTTTTTATTGAGAATTGATGGAAAAAAAATGGTTAGAAAGGTCGTAGACGTGGTTATTGGATAACATTCTAACCCATGTAACGTCTGTGTCTGTACAGATGGCTCGACTTTTTATGTAAACGATGAACCGCGTGCAGGTAACGGTGACAACGTCAGCGTAGAGGACGAAAAAACTCATCACGGATCGGCAACATTGCCGGGTGGTTGCAGTTTGGGTTCGACTCACAGCGCAGCACCGGTTAAATTTCCATCGGAGGAAGGTTCGGAATGTTCAAGCGTTACCAGCGAGAGCGGACCCGGAAGTCGTGGCCAACCGCACACTTGTCACAGCGCCAATGCGGCGTTCAGTCTCAAAACGATTTTTTCCGAACTTCAGGATCATCGAGAAAATTTTGATCGAATGAGGGAAAAAATGGAGAGTTTGAAGGTTTGATGATGTTTTTTTTTTTTTATGGGGTTCAGGGGATTTCGGAGGACGAATAAATAGGTTTTTTGGGGGTTTTTTTGGGGGGAAATTGGGAGATTAATCGAGATTGCGAAAAAAAGGTGATTATATGAAATAATCGAAGTTAAAATCGTGGAGATTTAATGGGAGTTTCTGTAGATTTTTTCTTGTCAAATATTTATTGGAACACGTTCGAAGACTGGATGAAGATAGATGTATCGAAGTAATAATTAGAAAACGAGGAATAATTAGAGGTTTATGAAAAATGATGTAATATAAGAATTTTATATAATTTTTAGATTATGATAATAAATAGATTTTTTAATTTCATTTGAGCGGTAAAAATTGATGTTTCCAGTATATTTGAAAAAAGATATATAGAAGAAAAAAAATTTTTCATGAACCTCTGATAAATTCTTTTGTTGCGTTCAGTCTCAAAACTATTTTTTCCGAACTGAAGATTCATCGGGAAAATTTTGATCGAATGAGGGAAAAAATGGAGAGTTTGAAGGTTCGACGATGTTTTTTTATTTTTTTTGTGGGGTTCGGGGGATTTCGGAGGCTGTGGAAATAAGATTTTTTGGGGTTTTTTTGGGGGGAAATTGGGAGATTAATCGAGATTGCAAAAAAAAAAAAAAAGGTGTTTGTACGAAATAATCGAAGTTAAAATCGTGGAGATTTGATAGGAGTTTCTGTAGATTTTTTCTTGTCAAATATTTATTGGAACACATTCGAAGACCGGATAAAAATAGATATGTCGAAGAAATAATAAGAGGTTTATGAAAACAAGAAATGAAACAACGAATAATTAGAGGTTTATGAAAAATTATATAACGTCGGTCAATTTTATATGATTTTTTAGATTGTATGATAAATAGATTTTTCAAATTTATTTGAGCAATAAAAATTTATGTTTCCAGTATATTTAAAAAAATATATGTAGAAAAAAAAAATGAGTAATAAACGAATAATTTGATAGATAGATTTTGATAGATTATTGATAGTTTTTCTTTGATAGATTTTCGGGGGTTTGAGGGATAGATTTTTCATAAATTTCTGATAAATTCTTTTGTCGCGTTCAGTCTCAAAACGATTTTTTCCGAACTTCAGGATCATCGGGAAAATTTTGATCGAATGAGGGAAAAAATGGAGAGTTTGAAGGTTCGACGATGTTTTTTTTTTTTTTTGTGGGGTTTGGGGGATTTCGGAGGCTGAGGAAATAGGATTTTTTGGGGTTTTTCTGGGGGGAAAATTGGGAGACTAAGGGGTTACATACAGTTAGAAGGCTTTAAAAAGACGGATTTTCAAGAATTTTTTTGGCGCAGACTATTCAATTTATTAATTTGAAAATTGGTGTACATATTATAATAACCTTATAATATATTTACATATTTTTTATTTGTAAAAATAATCATCGCGAATGTTGCTATCGCCGATCTCCTAGAGCTCCGCAAAAAAAAAACTAATTTTGCGGTGATCACGATATCTCTGGACCGGATTATCTGAAATGAAAAAAACCAAATAAATTTCGTTAATATAATACATTATCTAGTGTTTAATCGAAGGAATTAGCGAAAAAAAAATTTTTGACAAAATGGCGACTTCTCAAAATAAAAGACTCGATTTTGAACGAAAATTTAAGCCTTAAATTGTTTATAAAATGGAAAATATTTATCGGAGAAAAAAAATCTACGATTAATTACTGAAAAATCTAGTTAAAAAGGTTGTGTTAAAATTTGAGACTGATCGGTTCAGCCGTTTTTGAGAAATCTTGATCACCGATTTTGAAAACATAGTTTTGAGAAAACCGCGTTTAAAGTTTCAAAAGCGTTTTACATGTGGTAAATTTCGTTTTTTTTTTCAACTTACATGGAGCCATCTATTCCAGGGCCATATAATAATCCGTTCGCATCGTTGGCAGCTTCTAATAATTCGATTTGATGATAAAACGATTTTTTGAAAATTACAAGTGTATGTAACCCCTTAATCGAGATTGCAAAAAAAAAAAAAAAAAAGGTGTTCGTATGAAATAATCGAAGTTAAAATCGTGGAGATTTGATGGGAGTTTCTGTAGATTTTTTCTTGTCAAATATTTATTGGAACACATTCGAAGACTGGACGAAGATAGATGTATCGAAGAAATAATAAGAAAACGAGGAATAATTAGAGGTTTATAAAAATTTTTATAATATAAGAATTTTATATAATTTTTCGATTATATAATAAAGAGATTGTTAAATTTTATTTTTTTTCTAAGAAAAATCGCGAATTGAATCGAGATTGCAAAAAAAAGATGTTTGTATAAAATAATCGAAGTTAAAATCGTGAAGCTTTGATAGGAGTTTCTGTAATTTTTTCTATTGAAATATTTATCGAAATACATCCGAAAACCGGATAAAAATGAATATGTAGGAGAAATAATTGGAAAACAACGAATAATTAGACGTTTATGAAAAATTATATAATATTAGAATTTTATATAATTTTTAGATTATATAATAGATATTTCAATTTTATTTGAGCAGTAAAAATTGATGTTTCCAGTATATTTAAAAAAAGATATATGGAAAAAAAAATTAGTAAAAAATAATTAGGGACAGATTTTTCATAATCCTCTGATAAATTAGTTTTTCTTCATATTTCTGAATGCATAAAAAAAATGAATCGCATTTTGATGTAACATTCCTGTTTTGAACATAATGATAGATCATTGAAAATAATAAAGCCAGTTTTTTGCCAAATACGTAATAAATATTAGATTCACGAAAATTTTGCAAGAAACCTTTTTTCTTTTTTTTTTGTTGTTCTTTTTTGATGTTGTTTTGTACAACATTAAATTTCCTACAAAACTGTCAAGTGAAATTTTTCAATCATGCATAATTTTGAAGTAATAAAAAATGTCCCCAACAAAATTCCAAATTCATGCATATTTTCATATTGTTTTTTTTTTAATATGGCATGCATATTTTTTTAATACATATTCGATTGCTCGTAGGGTTGGGTTAGACTTATTCGACAAATTCCCGACTGCAACCAATTTTTTTTCTATTTATTTTGATTACTTTTGAAGAAGAATACCAAAGAAACTCCGAAATCCTCAAATCGAGAACCACCCTAATATACATATACTCAATGAATAATATCGAAATGAATAATAATTAAAACAAAATAATATTCGACATAACTCATATATTAGAAAATAAGTAATTGAATAATTTTTAGTATAATTTTCATCAGTTCAAAAAATTATTGAGATAAAATTTAGCTTTGTAATTTAATATTTGATATTTGATAATTTGATTTGATTTGATTTGATTTGATTTGATTTGATTTGATTTGATTTGATTTGATTTGATAATTTTATTCGGGGGAATAATTGAGAAAAACGGAATATTTACGTCCTAGGAGTTAAATGTACACTTTTGCGTACGATCTATCATAAAAAAACAATCGAGAGTCGCTAAAAGTTCGATTTTGCCGCAAAAATACCGCAAAAACGCACGAAAAAACGACAAACACATAAACCTGCGTAACATAAAAATCTTTTCTTCGTCTCTTCGCAGGCTCTGAAACAAGAAGTCGCCTATCTTTCGCATTCGCTTCAGGAAGAACGTTTTCGTTCGGAACGTCTCGAGGAACAAATAAACGATCTAACGGAGTTGCATCAAAACGAGGTTGAAAATTTGAAACAAACGATAACGGATATGGAAGAAAAAGTGCAGTATCAGAGCGAGGACAGATTGCGTGACATACACGAGATGTTGGAAAATTGTCAAACGAAAATTTGGAAGATGGAACATCAGCAGCAACAGCATCAACAGTACGTGACTCTGGAAGGTCTCGACAACAGCAACGCGAGAGCGTTGGTTGTCAAACTCATCAACGTTGTTCTCACGGTTCTTCAAGTTGTTCTTCTCCTGGTTGCCACCGGTGCCGGTATCATGATGCCTTTTCTCAGAACAAGGTGATACGACGATCAAACATTTTTTTCTGATATCCAAAGCTCGACGATGTTTAGTTGCTGAGGAAAAATAAAAGATGGAAAAACATATTGAAGAAAATGAATTTAAGATTTTATTAGAGATCTGTCGTATACCGGGTGTAAATATGCGTTGTAGGAATAAATGTTATGTACAAAAGTTACGTGGTTTAAAAGGGTGTATTACGTGGTGCATCAATTTTTTTTCTAGGTCGAGGCGTGGCGAAGATTCGAAGGACGACTTTGTTTTTTTAAACGGATGACTAGATTTTTTGTAGCTAAATATGGTGGAGAATCGAGGTTTGAGTGAAAAACGTATTGAACTTTATTAGCCCTGAACCTAATAGCTAACGAGGGATTTAACTTTATTACTTGAAAATTTTCTTCGCGTAATGTCGAATTGGAGATTCAACCTTATCACAGATTTACGCAGGACAGCGATGTTTACGTGACAGTGAGTGACCGGTGGCTCGTCGCAACTGACGTAAGTGTCCTGCGTAAATCTGTGATAAGGTTGAATCTCCAATTTGATATTACGCGAAGAAAATTTTCAAGTAATAAAGTTAAATGACT
The DNA here is from genome assembly GCA_963971145.1 of Sussaba pulchella. Classification (NCBI taxonomy): domain Eukaryota; kingdom Metazoa; phylum Arthropoda; class Insecta; order Hymenoptera; family Ichneumonidae; genus Sussaba; species Sussaba pulchella. The sequence continues at coordinate 2,389,795 of OZ020170.1, forward strand.
CGTTAGCTATTAGGTTCAGGGCTAATAAAGTTCAATACGTTTTTTTACTCACAATTCGATTCTCCACCATATTTAGCTATAAAAAATATAGTCATCCGTTTAAAAAAAACAAACGTTGTCCTTCGAATCTTCGAAACGTCTCGACCTAGAAAAAAAATTGATGCACTACGTAGTGCACCCTTTTGAACCATGTAAATTTTGTATATAACATTTTTTCGTTCAACGCATACTTTGGAAGTTATAACGGTGCACACGTTGCGTGGATCACCCTGTATATTCAATTTTTAGTCTTTCCCATTAATTTTGCATTTTTATGGATTTTCTGCTTTCCAAAAAATTAATTAAACTCTCAATTAAACAAGTTCAAAATAAGAAGTAGAACCACTAATATTATTATTATTATTATTAATATATAATATAATTATTGATATTCAATATGCATTTCTAACTAAAAACGATGATATATTATGTAATAATACTAACAATATTATTATTATTATTATTATTATTATTATTATTATTAAAATATATAATATAATTATTGATATTCAATATGCATTTCTAACTAAAAACGATGATATAATATGTAATAATACTAACAATATTATTATTATTATTATTATTATTATTATTATTATTATTATTATTATTATTATTATTATTATTATTATTATTATTATTATTATTATTATTATTATTATTATTATTATCATTATTATCATTATTATTATTATTATTATTATTATTATTATTATTATTATTATTATTATTATTATTATTATCATTATTATTATCATTATTATATACTTGATATATATAATAATTCGACAAAATTTTCGATCAATTTTTCATTGTTCCAATTACGTCTATTTATATTATTTCCGTTTTTATTATCATCCACCATTATCAATTTTTTCCAAACATATTTTCTAATTTTTTTATCAAACCCATTCCCTCTCACTCGTTCGGTCATTCTCTGTCATTCGACGTACGATGAGAAGAAAAAAAAAAAATAGAAGAGAAAACAAAAAACGAAGCACAAACCACGACAAATTCGCACATGCTCATCCTTTTGGTTTTGTTTTTACGCGTATGTTCCAGCTGTACTAAGCCTCATTGTTTTATGTGCAGAGTGCGCATATTGACGACGACTTTCGTAGTTCTGGGCATTGTCTTCGTCCTCAAGCAATGGCCCGAAGTTCACGACGTTGGGAGCCATCTAATGCGTCATCTCAAACAGACGCTCGCCGTTAAGTAGCATTGTAAGCGTTTTTATCCTTAAATTAATCACGAAGAAACGAAATTTATACCTCGACCCTTGAGCGAGGGTTGAGGTTGATTCGGCGATAAAGAAGCGTGTTTTTAAGATTTTTTTCTGGAGATACGAGTAGTGTAAATTTATTCAATCAATTTTTATATGACGATACGACATTTGAACAATATTTTCCGAAATTTTCATTTGAAAATATTGAAAATTAAGGGGGTGAGGGCGAATCTCCGGAGGCGCCTCGAAAAAAAGTTGCTTCGCGGTGTTCGTCATAACTCGCTGAAGAATCATCTGAAACAAAAAAATCTAAATGGATTCGTTGAAGGAGATGTTTCTCGAGGTAATCACGAGGGGATTTTTTTTTGTTTTGATTTTTGATTTTTTCGTAGCACTTGGAAGCAAAAAAACCGATTTTCGCTATAAAAATCAGCTAATTTCTTGCTGTGAAATTAATAATTATTAAAAAGAAAAAAAGCTCTCGACAATACCTGGTGAATTATGTGAAGAAGTGGTGTGCAAAATTTAAAAACTATTGGTCCAGTAGATTTTGCGTTATCGTGAACACGGACTTTTTCGAGGCGCCTCCGGAGATTCACTGTCACCCCCTTAATTTTCAATATTTTGGAATGAAAATTTTGGAAAATATTGTTTAAATGTTGTATTATTATATGGAAATTGATTGAATTAATTTACACTATTTGTATCGCCAGAAAAAAATCTTAAATACATGCTTCTTCTTCGCCGAATTAACCTTACCCCCCCCCCCCCCCGTTCCCCTTAAACCGCACGCGGGGTCATTTTGACCCTGTAATTCTATTGCGAGGACATTTTTTTACAAAAAACTTTGTTTTGTAAGATTTTTTTTGTATGTAAATAATTTCAATGGCGGTTTTAATTGATATCGATTGATTTAAAGACGTGCATATCTTCTGCACAAGCTAAAAAGTGACCAAATTATTATTAGAGGTTGTTTGGTTAAGGAAAATTTTATTGTTTATTTTAGATTATTGAATTTTTAAATATGAGATAAATAATAAAAATTTTTCTGTGTTTTTTTTATGTTGATATTATTTTTTACGGGTATAAATGGACGAAAGAGAATGAAAAGAATTAATAAAAAATAATCTAGTAAGATGATTAAATAGTAATTGTCTAACAGAGAGAATTTTTTCTTTAAAAAATAGAGAATTTGCAGTATTTTGAACTTTAGTATGCAATTTAAGGAAAAAATTAGTGTTTAATAATTTATACAAAAATGCTCAACTAAAAAATTGCAAAGAATTCGTCAGCCTATAGAGAAAATAATTATCAAGATAAAAAAAAGATACAAAATATTTATTGAGTTATCGACTCTGTCTAAAAATATACTTTTGAAAACAGAAAAATAATATGAATAATGTTTAAAAAATTACTTTTTATTTTATAGTTGAAAAATTAATGAAAAATGTGAGATCGACAATTTAATTTTTTTTCCTACCATATAACTTTAATAATAATTTTTCAAATTCAGTTAAGGAAGTACCCTCGGTAAGTCAATTAACAAACAAAAAATTATGAAAATTTGCAGAGATGTCGAAACATTTCTAAAAATGACTCAGTTAAATTTTTGTAATCCTTGGTTGACTTTGAAAGAAGACATTAATAATTTCATTTCAAAGCACTTAACACGAAGTCTTATGGGAGTCTGTGATTTTTACGCGCTTTATCATTTATTACGTTGGAACTGACAAACAGATTTTGATAAAATTTTAAGGAGATATAAACGAATATCCCATGAACATTTAACTTTTTTCAAAACATGTAAAGCTCGCTTCTGTTGGAAGAAATAGCTAAAAAGAAGACAAGATTTTTTATCAATTGACAAACATGGCAACACCGCAGTATTATAGGTTATGGCGGTTCATTCAAAAGTGAGTTACGGAACTGCAGCAGTTTCGAAACCGTAGGAACATGTCTAAATTGAGTCAATGATAAAACCATAATATTTCAAAGAAACGGTTGTATATCTATAACAAAGATTTTGTAAGTATAATACCTGTTTTCAATCATTTATCGAAATTAACAATGCATATAGAAACCGCGTGCTGGCTGATTCAGTGTCTCATACATAAATATTATACTCGTACGTGAACGCGCAATGATAATTAAACAAAAAACAACTTTTTAACAACAAATTGAACATTTTTTTTTATCAATGATGATTAAATAAAAAAACTTTTTAATAACTAATTAAACAATTTTTTTTTTTAAGATCAATACTTTTCATAATAAATTTCTAACAAAAACGTTATTTTTTCAAGATTCAATAAATCATTGACTCCAAGTCAGAAATAATGCATTAATTTTTTTCTCGATGTAACTCAACATGCTTACGACTAAAAAAAAAACTAGAAAAATATTTTGAAACATTTCTCTGTCCATAGAAATTCAAATTTCTATAAATTTTCCTGAAACTCATGAACCAAATTGAATTTTTTCGTGTTGCCAAATTATAAATTAATTAAGAACGTTAATCAAGTAAAAAACCGCAATTCTTCGACTCCTTCTTACCAAGGTTAATTCCTCAAGATTTTCCCGGGGTCAGATCGACCCCAGTCGTCGCATTTAATCGTTAAAAAAATAATTTTACGCTTAAATTCTTAAAAAAAAAAAAAAAAAAAAAAAAAAAAAACACACAAAACTCAATTAAACAGAAAAAAATTATTTTTTCAGGGTGGAATTAATTAAATTTCGCACGTCCCACCGAAGACCGGAGTAATTCGAGCCCCAAAGTTCGTTTACGAAGATCTTGGAATTTTTTTCGTCCACACCGCCAGCAATAAATGAATCGAATCATCCATCAAGGTGTTTTCATTCACGGTCAACGAAAAAAAAAAAAATAAAAATAAAAACCAAAATAAAACAAAGAAAAAACGACAAGAACGAATTTAAAAAACAAAAAAAAAAAAACAATTGTTCGGAACATCAACATTTTTCCGATAAAAATTCGGATTCTGTGAATTAATTCGTCGAATAAGTTTTCTTAATTTATCTTGTGTATTGGGTGTAGAAAACAATTTATTGTAAAAAAAACAAAAAAAAAAAAAAATATTGTAAGTTAGTCGTTTAAGTAATCAACGAAGGATGAACTTCGCCATAAGACATTTTTTTTCAAAAAGACAACAACAAAAATAACAACAACAAAAAACAAAAGTTTTTCGTGATGGAAAAAAAAAAATATTGCCGAAGAAAAATTGCGCGAAAAATTGTGAAGACAAAAAAAAAAAATTAATTAAAAGAATTTGAAAAAATATCTCCGACGTTGGAGATTCGAATCAATTGTTTCGCAGAGCAACGAGGAAAAATCTCCGGACTGTGATTGAACACAATCGCGCGAAGAGGAAAAAGGAAAGAATGAGAATGGAAGAAAAAAATTTAACGAAATCCGAGAGGAAGAAAAATAAATAAACGAAGAAGAAGAATAAATTAAAAATGCTGCGTTACGGATTTAATCGAAGAAAAACGAGAACTCTTTGGATGAAAGACCATGACAAATAGTCGGAATGAGACAAAGACTGAGTGGTCGAAGTGAAATTGCACGAGCCAGTCGATATAAGCAAGATACGCAAACGTTTTGTGGAAAGAAAACCAAAATATTCGTTTCGAATGTTCGAAACGTCGACGAATGCAACGAAATCCAGACAGAATCGAGTCGCAAAATCTTTGGGATATTTTATAAACCGGTAAGAAAAACAATATTCCATCGTTTCGCGTAGGGTAAGATGGGGTTAAATCGCCATTTTTTTCACTTTTCACGCTGTAGAACCTGCGTTTATTGAAATATTCTCAAACATGATTTTTTTTCTGAAAGTACAAACCCTTGGCTACAAAATTTATCTCAACAAGTTTGATGTAACTCGTACTTATTATTTAGCACGGTCGTTTGAAAAAAATGTGCAAAGTGGTTTTTTTTACCCCGCCTAGTGGGGTAATAAAACCACTTCTTTTCAGGTCAAATATAAATGCAAACTTGTTGTTTCAATGTTTTTTATTATTCATAACGGTCGAAACTTATTGTATTGACCTTTCAAAAAATTTGAAAAAAAACAGTTTCTAGCATTAATTATCGCCGTAGTCCTCGCTGTCTTCAACGTAAGCAACTTTTTCGGGACGACCACGGTTGGGGCGGCGAGGGGCAACTTTTTCTTTTTCAGCTCGTGATTTTTTGCCCAACACCTTCAAACATTTTTTTCTCAGCTCGTGCAGCTGCCCCACTGGTTGCTTGGTTATTCAACCCCACGCACTCTTTTGCGCGAAAAAGCCACGTGATCCGAAAACAAATGCAAATATCGGAAAATCGTTTTAACATTCGGATTAGTGACGAATTGCTGCTCCAAGAAAACACTTGACTAATTTTTTGAAGCCCCAATTTTCACAACTTTAACCAGCCATCAAAAGCCAGAAATTTTTTTTTCACATCGCTCAAAATGCTTATTTCACCACGAAAATTGTAGAAATGCAGATGCGGCGGTTCAACAAAGTACAAAAGTTGCGCATTATCGACCACGACTTACCTTATAAACGGCTACTCTTTCTATTAAGGGGAGATATACACCTAGGAGGCCGAAAAAAGGTCATTTTCGCGAATTTTTTGTAGGAAAACTATTCAAAATTTCGGATTGGGGTTTGAACCAAATGAAAGTTTACACATTCAAGAATATGTTTAATTTTTTTAATTAAAAAATATCAAAAATATATAAAGATATCGCATGTTCCTTGGAGCGCCGTAAAAAAATCTTCTTACACGGTACCCACTGCCGTTTGTTCAAAAATCATCTGAAACAAAAAAACCAAAAAGATTATTAAACTAGATACTATAATCTAGTAGATGCCATAGCCGATTTTGAAAATATCCATTTATGACAAAATGGCGAACGTTTGAACACAAGTAACGATTTTTGGGCCAAAAATTAGTTATTATTTTGTTTATAAAAAAAAAACTAAGTGACGAAAAAAAAAAAATCCTATGACATCTACTAGATAATGGTATACAGAATAGGCACGCCAAATTTCAAGGCAATCGGTCCATTCATTTTCGAGAAATTTTGGGTACCGATTTGAAAAACGTGGTTTCGAGAAAAACGCGTTTGAAAATTCAGGAATAAATAAATGTTAAGATTTGTCGACTCACATGGAATCATCGATACCAAACCCATAGTGCAGTTCGTCCACGGTCAACGTAATGTTCATGGTTTCTAAATTTTGACCTCAAACTTAAAAAAAATGCAAAAAAAAAAAAAATCAATTTTTTTCGACCATCAAGGTGTATATCTCCCCTTAATTCGGTCAAACATGAGCGTCAAATGGTTATCTCACCCGCTGGCAGTTTAACCTCATCTTACCCTACAGAATTAAATTTTTAATAAGCGTTTTTTCTTTTTTTTTGACAAAATTAGAAGAAAAAATATTTTATATTTAATTGTGGTTTTAATTTAAATTGAATGATATTCCCGTAGGATTCTTCATAATCGAAGGGCGAATGTACGGACGGAAGATTTGATAACGTCGCGATGAGGACAGCTTTATTAATTTTTTTTTTTTTTGGCTGAAATCTTTCGAAAAATTGAAATTTTTCGTCTCCAAGTCGAAGCTCGAACGGATTTCGTTGGATAAATTTGTTCGTCTTCGGATAAATTCTTCGAGATAAATCGAGGGCTTCATCGCAGCGAATTCAACATCGTTTTATCATCTTTTCTTTCAAACCTCAAGCAACAAATCCGTTTTGCGTGGATTTGACAGCACGAATAAATTTAGAAACAAAAAAAAAACAACAAATTTACTAATTTTCTTTTAAAATTAAAATAAACAAAATTAAGATTAAAACAAACAAATCTAATTAAATTTGCAACTCTTCTTGAACGTATCGCGTTCTACAGAGCTTCCTACTCCGTTGGAAGACCCACAAAATTATATTTTCGATTTATTATTAATTTATTTTCGTTGAATTAAAAAAAAATCCGTAATGAAAAATTTGCAGAAATAACGAAAAATTTGTTTGACAATTTTTTTACAATAATAAAACGACGTAAAAATTGACGGAGAAACGTGAAATAATTATCTTCCATTGATCATTGTTGATTAATTACATTTTTGACGCGTAGATATTTTCAAAATTAACTGAAAAAAAAATAGTTTGACCTTTTTTTATTTAATTCATGATTTTATTATCGTTGCGAACCTTCGCAATAACGACGGAAAAAAATGTTACTCGCCATTTTAACGATCTCAAACGACGATAGAACGTTCAAGAAGCAATGAAAAAACCCTCTAGATATTTTTTCGCTTTTCTTTGCTATGCACAAAATCACGTTCAGTATTACGCGAGTGTTATCGAAGAGAAATAAAATAATATCATTGTCAAATGAAAACGTAGTCGCTTCAACGTAAATTAAAATAAATTTATCGAACGTTCTTTTCCATCCATGTTCCATAAATAAATTTTGAAAAATTGTAAAATAAAAACAATCGAAATTATCGATAATTTCGTACTGCTGCGATAATTTAAATCCCATCGATGCGATTTCGTGTCGCTGAATTAGCTTCGAATATAACGAGAAGAAAAAAAAAAATGCTTTACTTCCATTCGATTGTTTTTATATACCGGGTGGTCCACGCAACGTTTGCACCGTTATAACTTCCAAAGTATGCGTTGCACGAAAAAATGTTATATACAAAATTTACATGGTTCAAAAGGGTGCACTACGTAGTGCATCAATTTTTTTTCTAGGTCGAAGCGTTTCGAAGATTCGAAGGACAACTTTGTTTTTTTTTAAACGGATGACTAGATTTTTTATAGCTAAATATGGTGGAGAATCGAATTGTGAGTAAAAAAACGTATTGAACTTTATTAGCCCTAAACCTAATAGCTAACGAGTCATTTAACTTTATTACTTGAAAATTTTCTTCGCGTAATATCAAATTGGAGATTAAACCTTATCACAGATTTACGCAGGACACTTACGTCAGTTGCGACGAGCCACTGGTCACTCACTGTCACGTAAACATCGCTGTCCTGCGTAAATCTGTGATAAGGTTGAATCTCCAATTTGATATTACGCGAAGAAAATTTTCAAGTAATAAAGTTAAATCCCTCGTTGGCTATTAGGTTAAGGGCTAATGAAGTTCAATACGTTTTTTTACTCAAAATTCGATTCTCCACCATATTTAGCTATAAAAAATCTAGACATCCGTTTAAAAAAAAACAAAGTTGTCCTTCGAATCTTCGAAACGTCTCGACCTAGAAAAAAAATTGATGCACCACGCGATGCACCCTTTTGAACCGTGTAAATTTTGTATATAACATTTTTTCTTGCAACGCATATTTTGGAAGTTATAACGGTGCAAACGTTGCGTGGACCACCCGGTATAATTTGTCAGCGATTCGAAGCTTCAATTGTAACACGTTTGAAGGAAAGAAGAGTAGAAAATTCAATTTATTGTCTCGTCGCAATAATTCATAAACTGTAAGCCAAATTCCGGTGTTCCTAATGAGTTAATTATCGCTCTCTCTCTCTCTCTCTCTTTCTCTCTCTCTGTCTATCCCTCTGCCCTCTATTTATATATATTCTACCGAACCGCTGTGACTATGCTAAGTTTTTGAATGATTGGTAAACATTTAAGAATCATTATTTCGGGATCAATGTAAAACTGATATTTAATTAGAAACCTCGGAAACGAATCTTACAAAAACTTTATCTGCCAAATATTTATAATTTTTTTACCACGTCTTTTTGCAACGACGACGAACGATCGACGTATTTCATATCGGAGATGGGCATTAATACAATTAAAATGTATCAAAATTAATTAAATCCCTGAATTTTCATTAAATATTAAAATCCATTGTAGAAAAAAAAAAAATTAATCCGGATTATTCATAATTATTGGAAAAATGTGCAATTTTTTATACAAATTCATGATTCTGTGAATTATTTTTTTTATAATTTGTAATTATAATTATTAATTGAATAAAATAAATGAATAAAATAATTATTTAATAAATTAATTAATTATAATTAATTTATTATTATTATTTTATTAATTTTATTAATATATAATTTTATTATTAATTTTAATTTAATTTATTAATTTAATAAATTAATATTTATTAATTTAATTTAATTTATTTATTAATTTAATAAAAATTATTAATAAATAATATTAATAATAAATAAATAGTAAATTTATTAAATGAAATTAATTAATTATAATTAATTTATATTATTAATTATATTTTTGATAATTAATTCGTTTGAAAATAATTGTAAATACGAAAATATGTTAAAAATACTTTTCATTGCTCGAATTATCATGGATATAAAATCGTGTTAGATGTTGTAATCAATTGAAAAAATTCATCTAAATTATTTATAATTATTAGAGCAATTAATGTGCAATTTCTTTAATTATTCCATGAATCACAATTGATCACAATTATTCACTTAGCAAAAGTATTTCAAACACATTTTTATGACGATTCGTTCATTAAAAATGTATTTAAAAAACATCGCTAAATTATCATTAATTATTATTATAATCTCATTTGTAAAGTGAAAAATAATTCATCCGAATTATGTTTAATCATTGAAGAAATGTGCAATTTTTTTTTTTCTACCTCCGTAAATAATTCGATAACAATAATTTGTTTATGAAAAAAAAAAAAAAAACGGTTTAAAATACATTTTCATGGAATTAATGCCTATCTCTGGTTTATTTGTCGGTTCGATGCGGGACGCCAGGAAAAATATCAAAATTAAAATTTTCTATTGTATCCGTGATTCATCGTCCCGTCGCTCGGTACTACGTCCAATTTTTTATAGATTGTAATGACAATTAATTAAAAAAAAATTAATAAAAATAAAAAAACGAATAAAACGATCAGCATTCCGCCCGTATGATTGTACAGTAAGGTGGTTCGAAAAAAAATAATCGTATTGCAAATGGTAAGCATTAACTATGAAATATCTTGATCGGACCATTTTAAGGGATCGACCACGAATTTTTTAAGGGGGGGCGGGGTAAGGTTAATTCGGCGATAAAGAGGCGTGTTTTTAAGATTTTTTTCTGGCGATGCACATAGTGTAAATTTATTCAATCAATTTTTATATGATGATACGACATTTGAACAATATTTTCCGAAATTTTCATTTCAAAATATTGAAAATTAAGGGGGTGAGGGCGAATCTCCGGAGGCGCCTCGAAAAAAAGTTGCTTCGCGGTGTTCGTCATAACTCGCTGAAGAATCATCTGAAACAAAAAAATCTAAATGGATTCGTTAGAGGAGATGTTTCTCGAGGTAATCACGAGGGGATTTTTTTTTGTTTTGATTTTTGATTTTTTCGTAGCACTTGGAAGCAAAAAAACCGATTTTCGCTATAAAAATCAGCTAATTTCTTGCTGTAAAATTAATAATTATTAAAAAGAAAAAAAGCTCTCGACAATACCTTGTGAATTATGTGAAGAAGTAGTGTGCAAAATTTAAAAACTATTGGTCCAGTAGATTTTGCGTTATCGTGAACACGGACTTTTTCGACGCGCCTCCGGAGATTCACTGTCACCCCCTTAATTTTCAATATTTTGGAAAATATTGTATAAATGTTGTATTATTATATGGAAATTGATTGAATGAATTTACACTATTTGTATCGCCAGAAAAAAATCTTAAATACATGCTTCTTCTTCGCCGAATTAACCTTACCCCCCCTAAAGTTTTCCCATTTGATTAAAATGGGAAGAACATGAAGTTTCCATTTAAAAAAATCATAGCTCCGCCAATTTTATAGCTACGTCGATCCCGCAAGTTCCATTTGAAAGCTCTTCAAACCCCGCTCAAAATGACACGCAGACATTTAAAATCCCATCGCAACTTCCGTCGATAATTTTTTACGGAAAAACAAAATTATCGACGGAATTTTTTACGAAAAAACAAAATTATCGACGAAAGTTGCGATCGGATTCCAATGGTCCGCACGCCATTTCAAGCGGTTTTTAAAGAGCTTTCAAATGAAACTCGCGGGATCGACGTAGCTATAAAATTCGCGGAGTTATGATTTTTTTAAATGGAAACTTCACGTTCTTCCCATGTTAATCAAATGGAAAAATTTTAAAAATCGTGAGCGACCCCTTAAAATGGTCCGATCGGGTTAATCTTCGGGCAGAATTCTAAAGATGCAAGTTACTTCGTAGTCAATGCTTATCATTTAAAATCCGAATTTTTTAAATCATTTTTCGAGCCACTTTACCGCACACAAATTGTATATTAATTATATCGCTTCTAACAATATCAATTAGAATGGCAACGAAATAAATCTTTAGATTAAAAAAAAAAAAACAACTCAGCCACATTGCCGTCTCACCAGCATCTCGCATCGAACGACATCTACGTTTCGCCCCTTCAACCATTCGATCGACAATTAAAACTATCAATTTTATAATTTTATCAACCGATCAACACCAAAACGACGAATAAAAATTGAAATAAAAATAAAAAAAAACCAACGAACGTTTTTGAAAACCCCAAAAGCGTTTGAAATTGCGTAAAATGCGAAAGAAGCTTTCGCTAAAGCATCTGTACGTAGCCAATTCGAGATTTACCGTCTATAAAAGCAAAAAAAAAAAAATAATAATAATAATAAAAATAATAATAAAAATAATTTTTCGAATAAAAATGAAAAAAATCGAAACTTCAAGTGATGATTGTATTCGACTATTCCGGCGTTGTGTGTACGTGACGTAGATCTTGGTGCTTTGTATAATACATGTAAATGTCATAAGATAAATGTTTTAAACGTTTAAAAACAAAAAAAGAACAAAAAAAAATCGAACAAAAAACAATTCACCCGATAAATAAATAAGTATGACCACTTTGATGTAGCGCGGGGCCTCCCATACACGTAATTTTCACCTCCTCGTTATTCAACAATCACAAAGAGAATAAAATTCGCACGAAAAAAAATTGTTGAATAATTTTGCCGATGCTGTTTCGCAAAAAAATAATAAAATTCGTAGTTGAGAAAGAAAAAACACAAGATATTTTAAAAAGTGCGAAATTTACGACTTAAAAATGTGTACACACGTACGAAACAACGATGGACGCGTATTTTGTACTTTGTTATTCGACGTTTCTATCGTTTTTTCAATCGTGTCCCGGATTACAATTTTATATGCATTTTATATTTAAAAAAGACCAAAAGAGAAAAATAACAAAAAAAAAAAAAGATGTTTGAAAAACGCAGCAGCACGAGAAAACGTTGTTATTTGTGCGATACGAGGATTAATTGAATGTTAGATGAGTCACGCCGATGAAATTAGACTCGGGGATGAATTAAATTTGATAAAGAATTAAGGGGGGGGTTAAAGTTAATTCGATATTGAATAAAGGATATTTTCGGGAATTTTTTTTGACGACACCGTTGATTTGTATTTATTTCTGTAATGACTACTTGATAAAGTAGGATTTGAAGAATATTCTGTTAAATTTTCATTAACTTTTATGAACAATTGGGCAATTGACGGTGAATTTACGCGGACGTGTAAAAAAATTTTTTTTATTGCGATGCCCTTCATAACTCATCACTGGATTATCTGAGATCAAAAAACCAAAATGATTCAATTAGATGATAAGTTTCTGCAGGTAACAACGTCGAGTTTTCATTTTTATTTCAACGCATTTGAAAATAGCAACATTTTCAATTTTTTTAATGAAAAATCAGTATTTTGACTTCTAAGTGCTGTAAAAAATTGAAAAATCAATTAAAAAAAAAAAAACTCGACGTTGTTACCTGCAGAAACTTATCGCCTAATGAAATCATTTTGGTTTTTTGATTTCAGATTATCCAGTGATGAGTTATGGGGAGCACCGCAATAAAACTTTTTTTTTGAGACGTCGGCGAAGATTCCTCGTCAATGGCTCATTTGTTCATAAAAGTTAATGAAAATTTCACAGAATATTCTCCAAATGTCACTCTATCGAGTACTCATTATAGAAATAAATTTATATCAACTGCGTCGTCAAAAAAAATTTCGAAAAAAATCGAAAATATACTTTTTACATCGAATTAACCTTCTCCCCCTTAAAATAAGAAGAACGATTTAATGTCGGACTTCAAGAACCTATGGGGGCCCTGCGCAATTATGTAATAACGTAATTAGAGGAATACAACAAAGAAAAAACACACAAACAGACACATTTGAAAAAAAAATATTGTCATTGATGCCTTGCTTAGCTAATTATCGTAGAATAATTGCAATTAAAAATAATTAATATCTGTCGTCAATCGTAAGATTTTTTCATTTATCGATGGTTCGAACTCATCACGGCGAATAATCGCGATAAGAACAATCGATTTTCCTTTGCTTGCTCTCTTTATCTCGCTCACTTTTTTTTTGTTTCTTCTTTTTTCGTTTTTTTTTTTTTAAATCACAATTTTACGGTATTTTCGAATAGAACGAAAAAAAAAAAAAATGAAAGAAAAAAAACAAATGTCGCCGAGCCTGAAATAATTAATTAAATTAGGTGGTAACGTAAAATGAGGTTTAGATGCCGTTGAAACAAGTTAAAACAAAAAAAAATTATATATATGTATAATTTTGACGTTAGGTCGAGCTACGATGCTTCGAGCGTCGAATGGTTTTCTAGATCGTATCGCAAATGTTATTGTTTAATACCAATACGAATAAAAAAAAAAAACAAATTTTTCATAATTTATGAGGATTCATTTTTTTTTTTACCCTGTCATTTTTTTTTTTTAACCTTTTGTAATTTTTTTTGTATTTGTATAATATAATGCGATCTCTGTATATAATTTTCAGCGCTTGAATAATTTTTTTTATTAAGGATTCACTTGAGATTCAAAGGTTTAAATTTTTTTTAAACATTGTGTTTGATTTTTATTTAAATGTTATTGGATTATTTCATTGAAGATTTTAAGTATATGGAAGAGCAACATTTTAAGAGGATTTTATAAAATTTCTCTGAGGGAAATGAGAGCAATTTCTCTCTCTCTCTCTTGCTTTCCTAGAGTTTTACTCCGATGGATTTTAAACTTGAAAGAAAATATTTTTGGCATAGTTTGCTGTTAGATAAAAAAAATGTCACCATTTTTTTTCTCTGTTTTTCGTTGATTTTTTGAAATTTTCAAATTTATGAAGAAAAAAAAATCCTTAAATCGTCATTTAAGCTAATTATTTGTTTTATACTGTTTGAATTCATTTCTTTACGATTCGATATTTATTACCGGACGTCTGATTGATACACTGCTAATTTGTAGAAAAAAAACAAGCATCAAATATTTTATAATATTTGAGAATAATTTGTCTTTGCCCATTTGAAATTTGTTCCACAAATTTCGGTTGAATATTTATTTTTTTCGTCGGAAGAAAAATACAGACTCACCAGCGACTGTCTACGATGGTTTCCAATTCTGTAATTTACGATTCTTCGATACATTTCAATATACCGGGTGGTCCACGCAACGTTTGCACCGTTATAACTTCCAAAGTATGCGTTGCACGAAAAAATGTTATATACGAAAGTTACATGGTTCAAAAGGGTGCACTACGTAGTGCATCAATTTTTTTTCTAGGTCGAGGCGTTTCGAAGATTCGAAGGACAACGTTTGTTTTTTTTAAACGGATGACTATATTTTTTATAGCTAAATATGGTGGAGAATCGAATTGTGAGTAAAAAAACGTATTGAACTTTATTAGCCCTAAACCTAATAGCTAACGAGTCATTTAACTTTATTACTTGAAAATTTTCTTCGCGTAATATCAAATTGGAGATTCAACCTTATCACAGATTTACGCAGGACACTTACGTCAGTTGCGACGAGCCACTGGTCACTCGCTGTCACGTAAACATCGCTGTCCTGCGTAAATCTGTGATAAGGTTGAATCTCTAATTTGATATTACGCGAAGAAAATTTTCAAGTAATAAAGTTAAATCCCTCGTTAGCTATTAGGTTCAGGGCTAATAAAGTTCAATACGTTTTTTTACTCAAAATTCGATTCTCCACCATATTTAGCTATAAAAAATATAGTCATCCGTTTAAAAAAAACAAAGTTGTCCTTCGAATCTTCGAAACGCCTCGATCTAGAAAAAAAATTGATGCACTACGTGATGCACCCTTTTGAATCATGTAACTTTTGTATATAACATTTTTTCTTGCAACGCATACTTTGGAAGTTACAACGGTGCACACGTTGCGCGGACCACCCGGTATATTTATTTATATATCGGGTGATATATATTATTTACATACCGTAAGTGGAGCGGCTACACCTCGACAGAGAAATAACCTACGTAAACATAAATAATATACGCAATGGTTTCGTCGAACGAACAATCGTCGATTAAGAAATTCGATTTATTGATCACTCTAAATACAAGAGATAAAAACCCACGGGAGATCCACGTTTCACCGAATAAACATCGGTACAAGATGTCTCCATTTGCAAACGAAGCCTATAACCAAACTTCGTACTAAAACTTACGAGATAATTTATATTGTTTATCGTTATTTCGTATTTACACATTTTTTATTCAATGCAGGGATGAATATTTATTCAATAAAAATGTATTTCAAATGCTTTTTTCCCCCGAAGAAATAACTACGATTCACGTAATAATAAAATTTGAACATTTTTGAAATGATTATCGATCGGATCAATTATTGTTTTAATATGAATTTTTTTGTTGAATCGTAATAATAATAATAATAATAATATATAATAATAATAATAATAATAATAATAATAATAATAATAATAATAATAATAATAATAATAATAATAATAATAATAATAATAATAATAATAATAATAATAATAATAATAATAATAATAATAATAATAATAATAATAATAATAATAATAATAATAATAATAATAATAATAATAATAATAATAATAATAATAATAATAATAATAATAATAATAATAATAATAATAATTATTATTATTATTATTATATATTATTATTATTATTATTATTACGATTCAACAAAAAAATTCATATTAAAACAATAATTGATCCGATCGATAATCATTTCAAAAATGTTCAAATTTTATTAATTTATTTTTTATTTTTTATTTTTTATTTTTTTTTATTTTATTTATTTTTTTTTTTATAATAATAATAATAATAATTATTATTATTATTATTATTATTATTATTATTATTATTATTATTATTATCATTATTATTATTATTATTATTATTATTATT